>BSBN01000130.1:6329642-7578571 GCA_027924645.1 Cunninghamia lanceolata | reverse complement strand
ACATATGTCATTTTCATACTTCTCCACAATTGTTTTAGGGATTCTCTCCCTTGCTTGCATTAAAATTTGGAAGTTTTTGAAGTAGCCCCAAATGACAATCTTTTGGTTTGGGAGTCACCAAGACTGAGAAGATGATCTCTTATTTTCCATGCTACTGGCCTATCAGTCGTCCAATGCACACCTTGAATTCCAAGTACTTCATTCATAAAATAGAACAAACATATAATCAAGGAACCATATTTGAAGGTATTTTTCCTATCTCTCTTTATTTTGTTCAAATTCTCAATCAACTAATTCTGTAGTAGCTCACAAAGATCATAATCAGCATTCTCCTTTACTATTTGATAGGCTACATATATTGTAGTTCCAGAGATAGAATTTTCCCTGCTGCTGGAATGGTAAATCTTGTACCCAATCACCATGGAGGCAAATTTAACATCAGGTTCTATGATATCATTGATGGTCATCGCCCTTTTGTCAAACTTGGTGCTGGTAGCCTCAATCACTGTCTTCTTTTTCATGGCTTTCAGCATGGGTAATCCACCAGAGGAATTTAACCCAGTTACAATCTTGATAACATCCTTTGTAATATTAAATGGTTTCAATAGCCACATGAATTCATTATGTATTTAGCTTAAGACATATTGAACCCATTCATTTTCATCAAATATGAGAAACCTAATGACTTGTAGAAAGTGTTTGCTTTCTAGGGCTTTGTATTCTAGTTTCAATTTATGGCAATCATTAGTTAATTAGTTGTTGAGAAAATCCAAGAGTTTCAGGTTTCCAAATTCATCCATGTTATAGTGGATGTATGCCCTAATATCTTCAACATATAAAACCCCATATGGAACACCCAAAAAGCACCTAGCAGCTTGACTTCAACAGATTTGTAAGGATGCTTCTTAAATTTAGGACAGGGCCTTTTAGTGACATCAACAACTAAAGATGTAGCCATTTGCAGAGATTGAGAATTCAAGAGGTTTTGTAGAAAATAGAAATACCTTGTTCTGCAGGTTAGGGTTTTTCTTGAGGATCCTCTTCGTGCTTCAATTCTTGAGAATTCTCATCTTAGAGCTCATTCACTCCTTCACTTCTCACTTTATTCTGATGCAAAATGACCTATCTGGGGAATGAATGACCTTTTTATGCTCTGTAGCACTTAATTTGCCTTTGTAATAAATGATCTACCCTAGTACATCTGGTTACTCTGTTTGTTGAATAGTTTCTCATGAATTCTTCCGTAATTTGCCATATCCACCTTTTTCTTTAGGAAATCCTTCCAGATGATCTGAAACAATCCAAGATCTCTTTTCTCACTGTGCTAGACTTAGGCACTTACTTATTGGCTGGAACATTTTGATTTTTATTATAGCTCCCCTTGAGCCATAGCTCCTAATTTAATTCCCTGAGGAATTATCTGCACCAGATTTTGGTGCAGACCCATCACTATGGTTCAAAATTGCTTTCTTGACCCTTGTCTCACTTGTTTCATTCTGGATCTCATTCTGTTCAATTTTTCTTTTGCCTTTGTCTTGTCTTTGCTCATCCAGTTTTTTGTTTACCGGACCTCTTCTTTCATTAGTCCTACTTCTGTAAAATCTTGCAAAGTGACCAGATCAGTTACAATGGAAGGACACAACATTTCTTTGCCCATTTGATTGGTTTCCTCTTGATCTATACTGATTGGCCATATGTCCAAATCTATTGCATGCAAAGCATTTGCTATTGAAGGAATTCCTATTTCCTCTATTTGATGAGTTATTCATTATCATACTTCTACATTCATTAGATTTATGGCCATACCTCTTACAATTGAAGCATTGTCTGGAGAAGGATGGATTATTTTGATTTATTCTACTTCTGCATTGAGTGGCTTTATAACCAAATTTATTGCACTTGAAACAATTTCCATTGAAAGATGGATACCTTTGAGCATTAGGCTATCTTACCGAAGGTCTTCTAGGTTTGTTTCTCCCATTCCTTGGTTGAAAGTTTCTTTGTCCAGATCCAGAGCTTTCACCTTTCTCATATCCAAGACCATGCTTGTCATTAGCCTTTTTCTGACCCTCAAGTATTGCTTCAAGTTTAGCTGAACTTATCTTGAACTTCTTGTATTCATTTGTAATTTCTAGATCATGTCTAAGAATGACAATTTGTCTTTCAAGATCTCTTTCATTGTCTTTGCTTTCTTGTAGATTAGACTTTAGATGACCAACTATACTATCCAATCTGTAGCATTCATCGATTATTTCTTTTAGAGTTTGATTCAAATCTTCTTCAATCTTCTTCCTTTGCTCAATTTCTTTGATAAACCTCATTGCCCCAGATTCCATCTCAACTTTTAGAAGAGCAACTTGTTTTGACAACTTTTCACACTCCTTTGTCTTTTCTTCCAAGGATTCATTCATGCCATTTTCTTCAGTTAAACTAGATAACTGCAGAAGTAGCTCCTTATTCCTTCCCATAGACTTCTTTAATTTATCTTTTAATATTTCAATGGTATCATCAGCATCCTTGATTTCATCTTTTAGATTAGATATTTCTTCTTTGGACTAATCAAGATCTTTTAGAGCCAACTGAAGTTGATCTTTGAGTGAACCCATTGAAAACTCCTTCCAAGATCTTTCCTCAAGCTATTAAGCTTCTTTTAAGGAACCTCGCTCTGATACCAATTGTTGAATTAGGTCCAGACAACTAAGAGGGGGGGTGAATCAGTTGTCACACAATCTAACAATTTCTTTATCTTAATCTTCCTTTACAACTTATAATCAAATCAATGATGTAAACATTCCAGCATTAATCAATAACACATGAGTAGAAACTTAAATAATACACTTGACACCAAGATTTTTGATGTGGAAACCTGGTTAAGGGAAAAACCATGGTGGGGATTAACGCACAAAGATTATACTTTGTTAAAAGTATTACAATGGGGAATGCACATGCATTTGGGCTCACTGCCCATAGCTCACTGCTCAAGAGAAGGCTCACTGCCTATAAGAAAGAAGAGTTACAATATATTTGAACTGATATTTGGTATCTATCAATGCTGGAGTTTAGTTCCAATTAAGCATAGAAAACTAACTTGATACACTTCATCCTTACTCTCCTCCTCTTACTGCTCTGCTAGCATCTAAATTTTGATCTCTACTTATTTTCAGAATTACTCCATAGTCACAACACACACACACACACCAAAATCATCCAATTCCATTAGATATATATATCCGCAACATGATATATAATCATTTTACCAGTCAGCTTCAAGAACATTTAGAACTTTGTAGAGTACTCTGCTCTATCGGCTAGATCCATACATAATGTGAGATGTAGATCAAAACTTGCACTTGTAAATCATCAATCATGTTGGCTATCATTACATATCAACACCAATTGCCCAATAAACAACTTCTATACATCCAAAATTAAGATCATTCACAAGGTCAACATGTTCTTCTGTTTGTTCTGTCAAACTAAAACCCAATACTCAGAAGCTAATATCTTTTGAGTCCTTCATCTCTGGAGGACAAAACTCTAGATTTAGAGTGTCTTGACAATGCTTACTATTGACCTATTTTCCTCTGCCCAAAGTTAAATAGTTCACCTCACATTTTCCTAGAAAATCCTTTATGAAAACACCCCAAAAGGCTTGAATCCTTCAAATACTCATGTTGTGCCTTGCAAAAAATCCTAAAAATCTCACCTTGAGAATCTTTGTAGAAAACCCAAAAAAACCCAGAAAAACCCAGAAAATCTTTTAGCTTCAAGCATTTTCTATCGCAGGAATTTCTCAGTTTCATGTTTAGTATTTGTGTATGCATTTTTCAATGTATATTTGCATATACATTCGCCATTGTATGTTCATATGTACAAGTGCAATATACAATGACAAAGATGCAAAGTAAAGATGCAAGTCATACATACAAGAGTGAATGAATAGTGCAATGTACATTGGAAGGATGCAACAGTGGCTTGTATATGCGATTGTATCTTTGTATATACAATCGCACATACAAAGGATAACATGCATAGGAAAATGTACAAATAAAATATAGAAGGGGAAGTATGCATCCTGAAAGATACAGAATCAAATGTATATCAGAAAATATGCAAGGGAGAATGTATGTTCGCATTTGTACATTGGCAAATGTACAATTGCGCATACAAAAGAAAAGGGTACAAGGGGCAATGTACATTGCCGATGTACATCAGTGTGACATACAAAGGTCGCACATACACGGAGCAACATATAAAGGAAATATGTACATCGGCGATGTACAAAGGGGGGAAACATGTAAATTAAACATGCAAGAAAAGATACAAAGGGTGGGGCCCACCAAATGTTTGTATATGCGATTGTATCTTTGCACCTACAATCGCATGTACAAAGAGAACATGCATTCCCAAGATACAAATATTGGAACTGAAAGAATATACAATCTGGTTTATAAAGGCGGACATGTTTGTATGCATCTTTTGCTTGTATATTTTGTGTTGTATGTTTGGACATACAAACGACACATACAAGGGAATATACAACGACATATACAAAGGTCAGATGCATGTTTGCAAATATACAAATGATTGTATACAGTTCTCCTTGTATATTTCACATTGTATATGCGATATACAAGGCCAATGATACAAAGGGAAACATACAAGCCATGCCCGACTGGAAAGTCAAATTTGGCAAATTCAGAGGTGGGGTCCGCAGTTTGTATGCTAAGTGCTTGTATGTGCCGATATGCAAAAGAAAGGATACAAAGGCTGGGCCCTATGACAATTTCAATTTGCTTTATAAAAAGTTGGGGTCCGCGCATTGTATGTAAATGCATTTGTATCTCAGATACAAAGGCGATATACAAGAGGCCACATACAAAGATTTTTTGGCGAAAGAATATGTATCAGTGGCTCATGCAAAGGTCTTTCCGATGGCCGATGGAGATGCAGTTATTCAGCGATGGTCCCAGGCTCATTTCAGCGACGAACTAGGTGGTGCCACGTGTCAGGAGGCGATTCAAATGGCTGTTTCAAAAGGTAAAGCCCGCGTTTGCATGTTGGCATATACAAAGCAAATTGAATATGCGAAAGGCGAAAGGGAGGGAAATTGCATGAATGCATAAGGTGAACCTAAAGGCATAGTTGCATTGTATATATGATGGAACATACAAAGGCATATACAAGCACAGATGCAAAGTGATATATACAGGTAGTTGACCAAAACTTTGACTGCCCATATCTCCTCCATTCTGGCAAATTTTGACATACTACAAAAGGCAAAAATGCTTATTTTTGCCTCCTCTTTCATTTGGCAGGTTTTGCTGAGGATATTTTCACTTTCAAATTTTGGATTTGGATTTGCATGTTTTGGCGACTAGATGCTTCGGCGGTCTTTTTTGGAAAAATACAAATGCAAATATTTGTTGCATTTATGGATGCAGATTGATGATGTAGCAACTTGCATTGAAGACCAGAAATACCTTCTACCTGCCCTATTCTAGATCTTTTATTCAATAACTTCTACAAGTAAATGTCCCTTCAGGCAGATATTTTCCTATCAGCGCCCATGGGCGATTGGTTGTAATTGACTAAGGTCAAAATGTAAAAATACTATATATATACATGTAAAATAAATGTATAGGGGGTTGGTTGTTCTTCTGGGCTATTTTGTAATGGCTGCTTGGCCTCTATAATCAATATAAACTAGTATTTTTGCCTCCCTTTTATTATTTTTTAGCACTGTGTCTACTCTTTGGATTAGTGTAGGCTATGTATTGTGGACAAAGGTCCCTTTCATTCCTCCATCATTTTGTCTGGACCTCTCTAGAATATGAGTCTATGTAAGCCCTTCCAGCTGTGAGATTATTACTGTGTCGATTCAGTTGCAACCAAACACATTTCAATCTGGTGTATCACTTTCTTTTTATTTCATTTCAGCATTCCTTCTAGCCTTTTTCCCAACAAGCATTAGCACTAGGTTTATATGCATATCTCTAAGCAGTAGGCTTAGAAAGAGGAAGTCGGCCTTCTTTGGAGGTCTGATCTCAATTTGCAAGGTCCCACACTTCGAGATCATTCCCATGTTTTTCTTGATTGCTGAAGTTTTACAACTGCAGCAAAGAGTGAAAATCTGGGTGATAACACTTACAACTATCTTAGATCCACAGCAAACCATGCCTTTCCACCGGATGGATCCAGACTAGGATATTGGATCTTATTACCTATTCTGTTCTTGACTGCCCAGACTTGGACAAATTCTGATTCTGACTTCTGGTGTGAACAAATTGTGTTATGCAGATGATTGGGATGATCTTAGTTGCCATCAATGATAACACCTATCATGCCTAGCAGTGTCTCTTGCCAACAAAGGGGACTCTGCGAGTACATGACCCAGAGTCTAGATCCCATAGCAGAGCACGAGGAAGCTTCAATAATGGTACTAATGAATCAAGAAGATTACTCAAGTTCATGGATAATGGATAGAATATGTTTTATGGAGATATGGCAATATCTGAGTCAATTGCCTCTTCATAAAAGGAGACTCTATAGGTTGCAAGGATCAAGCTATTCTCTGATTGATAATTTTCTTTTCAGACATAACTTCAATGGCATTTTGCTCAGATGTATGGATAGAGGAGAAGCTGATAAGATTATGTATGATCAACATTATGGGACATCTAGAGGGCATTTCTCATCCAAAACTACAGCAACTATAGTACTTTGTGCAAGGTATTATTGGCCTACCCTTTTTTCAGATTGTCATGAGATGGTTAGGAAATGTCAGCAGTGTCAATTCTACTTAGGGAAAAGGAGAAATGTCTCTATGCCTCTCAGTCTGATTATGGTTGAAGAGCCATTCACCCAATGGGGTCTAGACTTCATATGAATGATTAACCTAGTGTCTAGTGTGAGTCACAAGTGGATCCTTATAGCAACAGATTATTTCACCAGATGGAGTGAAGTGGTGCCATTAAAAGAAGCCACAAAGAGTGTTATCCTAAATTTTCTGGAAGAAATTGCTACCACGTTTGGTCCTCCTAACACAATCATATCTGATAATGCTAAGGCATTTCTTGGGTCAAGGATTTCATAGTTTGTCCTAAAGAATAACATTTTCTTGAAGATATCTTCAAATTATTATTTGCAGGGGAATGGTTTAGTTGAATCAACAAATAAGAACCTGATTTGACTCATTAAAAGGATGGATGCATATCACCAAAAAGAATAGCACAAGTATTTGAAAATAGCATTAGGGGTAGACTGAATCACCCCAAAATAGATCATCAAGTCATCTTTGTATGAGCTGGTATACGAGAAAAGGGCCTCAATGCCCATATCAATTGAGATTCTAGCACTTCAACTTATCAAGCATATTAATCAAGATTTTGGCACTACAGCTTATCAAGCAGCTTGATATTGAGGAAAATGGAGCAATGCAAGTGAGACTCACAAAATTGATGGATCTTCAAGAGAAGAGGGAATCAGCTTATGATGTGATGTTTGATCGCTAGTCAATAGTAAAATGATGGTTCAATGAAGAAGTTACAGAGCCAGGTTTCAAAGTGGGAGATTCCATTCTGAAGTGGGAAGAGAGAGCCACCAAACTAGGGCAACATGCAGAGTTCAATTCCCTATGGAGAGGACCCTCAAGATTGTTGCCTATGATTTGGAAAGTGTGAATGTGGAGGTCTCAAAAATTCCTATCAGTGGGATCTTCTTGAAACATTTCAATTGATCAAAATTGTGACTCTTGTATATAGTTAGTCTTAGTTGCATTATTTTTCTATGAGGTTGTTATTTCCCACCTCTTTTTAAATAATTGCTAACCGCACAACATCTCAGTTTTCAATAAAACTATTGAGAGATGCCACGTGTATGTTTCTTGGAAAAAAAATTGAGTTACAACAAAAGGAGATGACTTAACTACTAGAAGTAATGAAGCATTAAATGATAGAATCTTCTCAAATCCAGTGCTATCATGAAAATCTTTGAAATCTCTAATGAAAAGAGGTTCAAACGTACAAATTTAGGTTAGTTGTGAGAGGGTTCCAATGGCAAAGTCATAGTCATAAATGTGCATGAGGGGAGTGTCTATATAAATGGAATCCTAGAGCTAAATGGTCATTAGCAAGAATGACAGATCTTAGAGTTTTTGAAGAGAGAGGGAAAACATTTTGTGAGCTACATTGTGATTGTTTAGGGTTTTCCTGAAAGGTGTTATTGATTCAAGGTTGAAGACTATATCACAGAATGGAATCATTAGACCTAGCTTCTGATAGTAAAACTCCTAGGAGAAAAAGGTCTTCAGTGGTAAAGAAAATGTAGGAGCTCCCCCTAGAATTGGTGAATAGAAAATCATACACTTCTACTTTAGCTCATCCAAAACCCAAACTACCAAACACCAAGGAGATTAGAAAAGGTAAGTGCCATGATTCCACTCTAGTTTTTGATCCTGCGGATCACATATTTGAGCCTGTGTTGTCAAAGAATCCCAAGAATTTGAGAGAGGGGGTGCATGCATGCCTGGTTGAGAGAATCAAGGAATGAGAGTCAGAAACATTTGGTATAAGGATATGGTGCTCAAGGATGGTTCAATTCATGGTTCCTCTGGTTCACCCTTGCCATGAATTGGTCAATGCTTGCATTCGGTGTTATGATCAGAGCACCAGAACTACCACCAGGAGAAATCTCAAAGTAGTGGTTGATGCACAAGCTATGAGGGACATGCTTAGAATTGAATACAACCCAACAACTAATTTGAGTAATCTGGTCAAGTTGCAAAAGATTTGGGGGACATAGGAGAATCAACTTAGTTTCCTGAACTCAAAACTCCATTTGGAACCAACCAATACGATGTTGCTACCACTACCCATTGTAATATCCAGTTTTACCTGTGATTTTCAAGATGCATGCTTGATGTTGGCCTTCATTTTTAGCCTCGATGATGACATTAATGTTCTTGAATTTCAACTAGATGTCATCTTTCACCTCAAAACAATTACCAGGAAGTAGGCTTATAAGTTAGACTTTTCAAAAGTGATTGTTGACAGGCTATCTTATCAATTAACCAATTTTGGTCATCAACAATTTTTCAGGTATTAATCTTTTTTGCTGCATTTGTTACTTTGCCAAAATCCACAATTTTTCCAACCCCGCATGCAACTGGTAATGACTAATGATTCAATCGATGCACAAGAGATAATCCCAGTCTCGACATGCACTCATCTCCTGTCATCTACTACTAATTATTATGATTTTTCTAAGTGTTTCATGGCTCCATCCCTCATTGACCTCATCCCAGATCATATAACCTTTAGGGTGAGTGATAAACAAAGGGGCACATTATGCAGCACCCATGTACCATGTGATTGGTTCTTCAAGGCTCACTATACAATACTTAGAGTTCATGGTTTCAAAGAGGACCTATTTAGGTTACCCAAATTTTTGACTAACAAGATCATCGCAATTAAATTAGCTCAGTAGTTGGATGTGGTAGATTTTGAGTTTGGGGTTGGGAGAAATAAAAAGGCTATATATGACATTCCCTTATATAAGGGAGGTATTACATTGATTAAGAGGTAGAGTGAACTTTTGTTGATGTTCAAAATGGTAGATTTGGGTCTTGATCAGATAAAAGACAAGTGGCAATATGACCTAGGTGGTTTTATGAAGAAATGGCTATACCAATCAAAGTCTCTAATTCCTTTTGAGCATTAAACTCATGCATGCTTTGAAGCTAGAAGATCACCCATGGTCAATACTAATGAAGTGTATATTGAGTTGAATCATATTCCAGCCAAGTCTTAGCCTCCATGGGAAGCATTCTTTAAGCCTAAGAGGGCTTATGATCCTTCAAAATTAATGACTTGTAGTCTTAGGGCTACTCTTTTAAAGGAAGACTGGAGTACTGAGAAAATCAATGCATATTGGAAGTATAGGCAAGAAATTTTTGAGATAGAGAGAAATTTTGGTGATCTTCCTACTGATGAAACTTGGTAGCAGATATGGGATGAGGAAGATGTGGAGCCTACTTCACCTTATGATGTAAGTAGTATTTTTCTAGAAGAGGAGGAACAAGAGACAGATTCAGATAAAGAGCCAGAGGAATCAGAGAAGGAACAAGAACCAACAAGAAAGAGGTGGAAGCTCAAGCTACAAGCAGAATATGAGGAAGAAGAAGATGCAGTTGTTGTTTTAGCGCCATCATTGGGGCCAACATCTGGTTCCACAATTGCTAGAGGCATTTAGACAAGTATTCCTATGCCTTCTTCTTCTTCTCAGTCTATCCAAGATCCTCTAATTAGAACCCTTGCCACTCAAGTCCCTCATTTATTTGCTATCTCACCCATAGCTCCATCGCTTGCCTTTTCTTCACCTTCCACCTCATAATTGTCTACCCTTCCTTTGTTAAATTTGCCACCATTTTCCCCTTCCATTCTTATGATGCAATCACCATTGCCACCTGGTCTTAGTACAACTTCAATGCAACAATAGGTGACCATTCCGTATGGGTTGCCACAAGGTTTTCCCTTCATTGGTGGGGTGATTCAGTCCCCATCAGAGTTTCATCAACAGGGTGAGACTACTCAGAAGGCCCGGGAGACTCGCCTAGAGAAGTAGTGGAAGAAGGAAGGGAGAGCCCCTGTGGTTCCCCACATATGGTCCTTATATGATCATTCACAGTGGTCATTGATGATCACCTATATGACTTTGACTGTAATCAAGCCATAAGAGCAAATGAAGCCTAAGGACTATTCCATACATGTTGTGGGTTTGAATCTAGCACAAGTAGGCCCGCAAGATAAAGTTGAGCTCATGGAGGAAACACATAAATCTGTCACCACAGATTTTATCAAAATGGCCAAGAAGTTTGAGAAACAAGGGATTGAACTATCGCGCATGAAGTGAACTGTGGATAGACTCAACATAGAGACAAAGGCCAAAGATATAGAAATTTCTAGGCTGACTCTTGACATACAGAGTAAGGTTTCCAAGGAAGAATTATAGGAAAAATAGGCCAAGAGCACAGGATTGTAATCAAAGTTAGATTTAGCTAAGACTTTGGTTGAGTCTTTGCAACAAGAGAATAGTCTGGAAGAGAAGAATCTCAGTGACAGTCAAGATGAATTGACTCAACTGCATAAGAGTCTTTCAGACTAAAGAGATTCAAATAAGCAACTACATGATAAAATTTAGGCCAAGGAGAAGCAAATTCTTTAGCTAAAGCAGGAGCTTGCGCAGAGGTCCTTGACATCAAGAGTGTTTCCTAAGGTCTAGGAATTGTATGTGTCTTGTTGGGGGCACATTTCTAAAGAGACCTCCAAGCTCAAGCCTATGCTAATGTTCATTTTAGATGCGTAGAGTCTTAGTGTAGAGGTGGGTACAATAGTAGAACAGACTCTCTCTTCTATTTCTCCAAAGGCAGCTGAATCCCAATTATTGGTGCAAAAGTTATATACAGTCCTTCTGAAGAGATTCTCCAAGAGAATGGGTTGAGAACAAAAAGATAGCCATGGTAAAGGTTAATGAATTTGTGAATTGAAATAAATCTGCCTTGAAACGCAAAGCTCATCTTGATGCTTTGAAACAAGTAGTAAAGGAAATGAAGGGACACATTGAACATTTAGTCCAGTTAGGACTCCCCTCTCTATTTCTTGATGATTCTACAGTTTTTATAGAAGAGTGGATTAAAGCCCTATTAATGAATAGGCAAAATGATCAAGCATCTTTTTTAGCATTGAGCCAAACACCCAGCATTATAGAGCTAGAAATGAAATCAAGGCTGTAATCTAGAGCTTACCAAGTTTCTCCTACAAGGAGATCATTGATTTGGATAGGGTGTTTGATTCTTTGAAGAAGGTTCAACCTTCTGATAATGAATGGGCCACTATATAGCTTGCACTTCAGAAGCTTTGAGTAAGACATGACTATGTTTCCACATTTTTGTTGTTTCTCCTTTTATCATCAAACATTTTGGATTCTTCTTCACAGGCGCAGATCCCTTGGTGAGTCAGCAAGAACTGTAGAGCAAAAAGCCCTACATTTTGTTAGGTTCTTTTTTTTCTGAGATGAGTAGAGATTCAATTTTGGTATTATATATGTTGATACACGTTAGGAGGCATCAATAGAAATAATGAATAAAAATTGAACAAGAGTCTAGGCACTATGGAGTCTATGACAGTTTCTTTTCCTATCAAAGTTTCTATCAGAGTCAATAGAAGAAAGGAGCTCCACGTGTCTCCATGACACATCCTCTAAAGTTTTGATAGTCACAATTGGTTTCCTTATGTTTCATTGGCTAGAACCTTCCACGCGTCATATCTACACATCATTCTGGACTGATAGGTATTAGAAGGGATTCTTGCTGAACTATTCACTAGGTCAGAGAAAGTGGAATCCATGTGTCCGTCTCCTGCACCTTCCCAAAGTTGGCAGTTCTGACATTATTTTTTATTGCACCATTGGCTCAAGGTTTACATGCAACATCACCATGCATAAAGATGAGTTTTGAAAGGTAAAGTAGCATACATTGGTGGGTCCCGTCAAAGTCTGCAACTTGTCAAATGTTCAGTGTCATTGGTGGGGCCTGATGCAGGAAAGAAATAAGTGGACACATGGCATCACTGCACATCTCTAAGGATGAAAGGAGTCTGACAGAGTTTCTTGTTGCGCTATTGGTTGATCTTCTTCTTCATGCAAAGTTTTTTTCTATATGCAAATTCTTGTGTTTCATGCAGAGCCAGTGATTCTTTAAGCTATAGTTTGAATTGATAGTGGCATTTTCTATGCTTTTGAAGTTTTATTTAACTGTTGGTATCCTTTTGGAATCTCCAGTTGGGGATTGGTTTAATATGTCTATAATTTTTGTTATAAGGGGAAAGGAATCAATAAGAACAAAAAAGGAACTAAAAAATCCTTGATGGGCATTTCTCAGGGAGGATCGAATATTGTATGTCTGTACAAACTTTGGCCTTGTCTACTTTGTTCTCCAATCAATAATGAAGAGAAATGACATTCTATGCCAATTTGTTTAGATTCTTATCTATCATACATGAGATATTGTGGCTTATGTGATACATTATTGAGTGATAACATCTAAATCCATTGTGAAAGATACGATTTGTTTGTTGTTATTAATAACTGAAAGCATTGAGTATTTTCATTTCAAAGTTTGAGATCTACTTCAATGCATCACCATAGTTAAGATTCTATTTATGGAACTATTTATTTTTGTGTTTCTTTCTCTTTCCCACATATTAAAAAACAAAAGAAGAGTCGACTTCTATAAAATCTAGAGGTTATCTCATAAATCAAGTCCCACATTTTGAGATTTCCCATTGTTGTTGGTTATATGCAAATTTAATCGTCAATGGGTAATATACAATACAAATGTGATTTTTAGAGAAACTAAACCTTCTTCCATTGTATTGCAACTAGAACAAAGTGAGAAGAAAGATGTGATTTGGCTTCCTCCTATTCCTAAGAAAGTTGAATCTAGAGCCCCTTTGAGACTAGAAGTTGAGGATGGCTCATCTAGATTAGAATCATTAGAAGAGGAAGAAGAACCTCAACTTCAACTTGTTCAAAGGTTCCTAATGATTAGAGCTGTATTTTTTATTTGAGTACTAATATTGATGAACCTAGATATGTGCAAGAGGTGTTGGGTATGAATGATGTAGAGACCTCAAAAATTACCATGGTTGAAGATATGTCAACCTTATAGAGGAATGATACATGGGACTCAACACCTTTGCAAGAAGGATGCAAACTAGTTGGATGTAAGTGGGTATTCAAGAAAAAGATTGGTTTAGATGGAGGTATTTAGAAGTATAAGCCATAGTTCATTGTGAAAGGTTACTCCAAGGCTGAGGGGTTTGATAATGGTGAGATTTTTCTCTTGTTGAAAAAATGACATCTATTAAATTCTTTCTTTCTATTATTGTATCTTATGACTTAGAGGTTGAGAGAGCGGATGTGAAAATTACTTTCCTTCATGGTGATTTGGAGGAAGAGATCTATATGACACAACCAAATCACTACATGGTGAAAGGTAAAAAGAATTTGATTTGTAAATTGAATAAATCCTTGTATGGCCTCAAGCAAATTCCTAGGATGTGCTACCAAAATTTTGATGCATATGTGTTAAGTTTGGGATTTGAGTATTATAAATCAAATCACTATGTTTATTTTAAATTTGATGGTGATCATTTCCTAGGTATTGCTTTATATGTTGATGATATGTTGTTATTGGTAGAGAGAAAGCTTTGATTTTAGAACTAAAGTCCTAACATGTAGCTAGAATTAAAATGAAGTAATTAGGTGTGTCTTAACACTTTCTTGGGATAGAAATTAGAAGAGATAGAGAGAACATACAGTAATGGCTAGGCTAAAGTAAGTATGTCAATTCATTTTTATAGAGGTTTAACATTCAGGATTATAGATCATTATGTGTTCGTATTACATTAGGAATGGAGTTATCTATTTTACAATGTTCTACATCTCCTTCTAAGAAGGAAGACATCAGAAGTGTTCCTTATTAGAGTGCAGTTAGAAGTTTGATGTATGCTATGGTCTATACTGTACCACACATTTCCTATGGAGAAAGAGTTCTCAATATATTTATGCCTAATCCTAGATAGATTCATTGGAATTATTTTAAGAGACCCTTTAGATATTTTAGAGATACCTCAAAGTACTCCTTGTGTTATCATGGCAATTTGATAGGAGACAGGCATTCTCTTGATATTCATGCTTATATGGATTCAAATTAGGCTAGGGATTTTGATAGCAAAAGATCCACTAATGCTTATGTGTTTACTTTATTCAATAGTGCTATTAGTTGGATAGTGACAAGCTATGGTTGCTTTATCTAATGTTGAGGCTAAGTATATTGCAACCACTCAGCTTGTAAAGAAGCCATTTGGTTGAGGAGATTATGTTTATATGTTGGGATAAATCAAGGTACAGTTACTCTTTATTATGACAATTAGAGTGCAACATTTTCAGCAAAGAACCTAACATTTCTTGTGAGGACTAGCACATAGATTTGTAGTATCATTTTGCGAGAGATATTGTAGTATCATTTTGCGAGAGATATAGTTGAAGATGGAAGGGTGAAATTAGAAAAAGTTAAAACTTTGATGAATGTTGTAGATGTATTAACTAAGCCTAGGAACATAGATAAATTCAAATGGTGTTTGAAGTCTATGCGATTTTGGCCCTTAGTAGTTAGATTCTTGATGGTATGTTTGTTGGAACTAGACAACTGAGAGGGGGGGTGAATCAGTTGTCCCACAAAAACTTTTCTTGCCTCTAACCTTCTTAGTTATCTTACTATCAAATTAGTGATGTAAACATTAAAGCATTAATCAACAGCATAAGAGTAGAAACATAATCAACACATTTGACACCAAGATTTTGACGTGGAAACCCGATTAAGGGAAAAACCACGGTGGGGGTTAACGTACAAAAATGCATACCCTATTAAAAGTACTTAATAAAATAGAAGGCACATGCCTTCAAGCGCACTGCCCAGAGCTCACTGCTCAAAAGAGAGGCTCACTACCTACAGAATTTATTTAGAAAGAATTAACTAAGAAATATCATCTACTTCATACTTGATTCTATTCCAATGAATGCTCAAGAACTTTCGCTTTGCCCCAAATTCTTCTTCATACTCTTTACTACTCTCGCTCCTTTTCTTCTTTGCTCTGCTCTTGATCCTTTCTTTAGATTGAACTATTTTGTACAAGGATGATTTCAATACCTCTTCAACAAGTATTTATATACTTCATCAACCTTGGAATGATCAACAAGGTCGGCTAAACTTGACGAGGATCATCACACTATCGGCCAAACACAACTGAGACTTGAATCTATTGCTACAGCCACTACACGCCTTATAAAAATGTTTTTAAGGAATCCGCCACAGGCTAGGAACATCTAGTTGGCCAAGACTGGGAAGAACATAAACCTCAAGAAGAAATCTTTAATCAACAAGCTCAAACCTTAATGTGAACCTCTAACATAGTAACCATACAATCCAGAGACCTCCACAAGCACATTGAATTCACCAATAACATCCATTCTAAACCAAATGATTAGAAGAAATTGAATCTTCCTCTGAAACCTCAAGAACACTCTCTGCCATGACTGTCAAACTAGAAGAATAGCTTGCAGACCTCCAAACCACAAACCACTGATGTTGATGATACACATTGACTTCCCAAACCTGCCTTTAGATCCACAGATCACAATTGTATATGTGATAGGTAAAAAATTAGGTTAATAAGATCAAGCATAGCCATGAAAACCTAACCCTACCATCATCAAAGAATCTAATCCAAATGAAATCAAAAGCATGCAATTCAAGAACAATATCACCTAGATTGTATGATTCCTTGTTTATGATGTGGATTGCTTCTTCAACAATGAACAATTATGAAGATAAAAGCTACCATGATGGATAGATGATAAAGCTAATATGCTAGATGGGTGCTAAAGTACTTAATATGCTCAGGATGATAATGTAGACACTATATGAATGTTGGATTAGGTGTAGTATGGAATGAGAGGATGTTTATATAGAACTCAACCAAAATCAATCAACTGTGGAGATTTGGTGGCTATGTGAATGGCTAAGATTGAATGATAGACATAGGTGAATGTGAAGATGACAAGTGGAGGGAAGATAAGGCTTATGTGTGCTTGTGTACATAAAAAGTACTACATGTGAAAGATATTAAATAAAAGATGTAGTACCACTTATCTTTTTTAAATGAAAGAGGCACACATGTCGTCTCATAAGATAATGATAAGAGAAATTAATTAAATAAATAAAATTTATTTAATTAATTGGAAAGTGGGCTTATGAAAGGAAATTTTAATTAAATAAATAAAATTTATTTAATTGAAAATAGACAGAAAGAAGATAATTAAATAATTAAAGATTGTTTAATTATAGCTTAGAGGAAATAGAAGAAATAGCTAATGAATTAATTAAATAGATATAAATTTATTTAATTAATAGAAGAAAATAGATATATCAGGGATATTGCTCAAGTCTGTTAGACAAATGCAGATGATGGATAATGTGATGTTTGAATGCTAGTGATAATGAGTCAATTTTGGGTGTCTACATTTTGCCCCTCTTTGATACAATGTTCATTAGAGTATTGTGTCAAAGAAGATACGATAATTCATTTGATAAAAAAGGTTATGCCCACGTGTAACTGGCGGGTGATGCCCCCTCAAGAGGTAAGCCAAGCTAACTAGGAAGAGTTGGGTTGGCTCGCAATAGAAGGAAAAGTGAGAAAATGAGGTGGACACGAAGAAAATAGGGGTTGGGTGGGAGAAAATGGGATGATGCAGAAGAAAATAGGCTTTGGCATAGAAGAATTAGGGTTTGGATAGGGGTTATAAGTAGGTTCTTCAAGGGTAAATAGGCTCATTTGTGCTCAGTTGTGTTCATTTGCTTATAGAGATCTAGAGCTCCTTAGAGTTGGTGTGCAATAAGAGTTAGAGAGCTATTAGAATGGTGATTCCACACAGAGATCATCATGCCAAGCAAGTTAAGACACATGGATGACTAAAGGGATCAGGTGTACCAATATGTATCGAAACTTTTGCTAAAAGTGTGATTTTGATAGGCTAGAAGCATCATAAATGCACACACGTCACCATAAGTGACTAGGTCTTAGGATAGGTAGTTCAGGTCACTTAAGAAGTAAAACAAGTCGCATAAGGTAGTTAAAGTTGCTTATAGGCATGGCTTGGTTACGTATGGGATAACAAGTCGCTTCCAGTCAGCTAGACAAATAGAGGAAAAATGTGCATATAGAAATCAAGTCACTTATGGGATAAAAATAGGAGCATAGATAAGTTTAACTCACTTGTAGAGAAAATAGGCTAACATATAGGATAGAAATTGCTTATAGGAAAAAGGTATATGCATATAGAAATATAGCTCGCACTTAGTCAATAAGTAGTCGCATAGGTAAATTAGGTCACATGTAGGCAAGAAATAAGTGCATGTAGGAAAATAGGTTGCATGTGATCAGTAGATAAGCACATATGGAAAAATGAGTCGCTTGCAGTAGATAGAAGCAGATATAGTAGTAAATGATCCATTTTTATAGTAATTATATGTAGCGTAAGGGATTGACATGATGAATGAAATGATGCAAGATATCCTACTGCCTTTGTTATCATGAGAGCCACATCTGAGGGATTTGCGATTTGTGAGATTGTTGGATGCAAAGGAGTGGCTAGTGTTAGAGATCGTCATATTAGAGCATGTGTCTAGATTGGAGCCGGTGTAGGCACATCGAGGATTGATGATGGCAATGGTGGAGTGATGGATGAGCGAGCATAGTTCTTTCTTGTTGCCAACAAGAGAGGCTACGATCACACTAGAGGATGTGTTCCAGATTTTGTGTATTCCTATTGATGGGGACCAAGTAGATTATGATCCTGATATGGGTCTAGCTACATTCAGGAGACTGTTCGGGACACCAGACATTGGAGTAGAGGACTCAGAGATTCCTATGGCGAGGATGGAGGAGTTATGTGACAGACTGCAGCGAGTGGTAGTAGCTATTATCAAATAACTAGTTGGAGATAGATAGGCGAGAGGGTTTCCAGTAGGATGGGGGACAGTGATGGAGGGGATGTTCTCCTATGGGATGAGATATGCATGGGCAGAGTATGTGCTTGGACAACTCTATCATTTGCTGCATGATTGTGCATATATGTTCGGGGCTAGTACGTCTGCAGGAGTTACAATTTTGCATGTGTGGGCATATGAGCATATTCCAGTGATGAGACCAGAGGGATGGGTGGTTAGAGCAGTAGGAGAGACGTATGCTAGCATGTATAGAGGATCTTTGACATACCGGCAGCATAGAGGGCTAGTGTACTAGCAAAGGATGTTGGATGAGGTAGATAGATTTATATGGAGGCCATGGTTGGGATGTGAGAGATGGGATGAGGAGGATACAGAGCTTGTTTATGCTAGGTAGGTAAGATATATTTTTGGATGTGGGATATACATTATAGAGTGCTATTTTCCTGAGAGGGTTTTGAGACAGTTCGGGTTACCATAGGCAGTACCAGTTGGTGATGCCATTTTTAGGACTCTATAGGAGATGTTTGATTGGGGGCTGGAGGTAGTGGTTGACATAGTTTTGGTAGAGAGAGACAGGCTACAACTAGTTGTATGGTAGTGGGGACAGGGTCCTGCAGATCTAGGAATGCTACCAGATTATGATGCATACTGGGTGACAATGAGATCAACATGGCTAATGCGGGTTGGAGAGATAGGAGAGATAGGGATGGAGAGACCAGTCAGGAGGAGGCAACGACAGGCTCCAATAGCATAGGCTATTGTACCAGTAGCACTAGGGATATAGATACAGGGATAGGTGTAGGGACAGGTACAGGGACAGCCTCGGGGGCAGATATTAGGAGGTGACGATGTTTAGATTCAGCAACTATGGAGAGGATTATAGAGGAGAGGAGATGGAGGCAGTAGGCTTAGATGAGATTGAGGAGAGTGGAGTTGGATAGACACCAGGTAGTGATTGGCTTGCAGCATGCTAGCACTCAGGTTCAGACATACCAGGCTCAATTATAGGTTAGAGTGCAGGCTGGGGATGGGTAAGATGACAGTGCACTTGCTAGAGTGACAGGGGAGAGAGATGAAGCTAGGTAGAGCGAGTAGATGATGAGATTAGATAAAGATACTACTATACAATAGATGCAAGCGATGAGGGCTGAGAGAGATGGTTTACAGACAGAGAGGGATACAGCTGTGCAGCAGCTACAGGGGATGACTAGCGAGTGGGATAGAGCAGTGGCTGCATTGGGTACAGATGGGGCTACGATGTATTTGGCCACACAACTAACATAGGTATAGGCAGAACTGTAAATAGTATAGGGTGAGGCAGAGTATTATAGGGGCTTATTCTATGGGGCTGTACCGGCAGAGTAGAGGCAACCTAGCTTTAGGAGCAGATCAGGAGCTTCAGGTTCATGGAGGATAGGTGGATCTCGATCTTTAGCATCAGTGATGGGGCCACAGAGAGATAGGGGATAGGTGTAGGACCCAGTGGTGGTAGTTAGGATGAGGGAGGTACCAGTAGTCACTAGGGCTACCTTGTTTATGTATATTATGTTGTATCATGATGAGGCCTAGAGCTGATTATACATACATTCTTTATGGCTCAGCTTATATATGTAGACACTTGTATATTGACACATGTATATATATATGATGTGGCATTGTTGAGATTCATGAATAAAACTTCTTGAGATGGATGATGTTAATTGGTTCATCCAATGGAATGCCTTCAGGTATTGAGAGAGTATATGCATCTGATCCATAAACTGCTGTGATGTTAACTAGTTCAAACTTGCCCTGTTTCTCACGATGTTGTTGATTCCTTTGATTTTCCTTAAGGATAAGATCTCCAACTTGAAATCTGCGTTCTCTAATTTTTTTGTTGTAGCTGCGACATAGATAGTTTTGATAGACTTGGAGATGGTTGAGTGCTGTAAGACGTCATTCATCTAGTAGCTCAAGATCATGTAGTCTAGATACTTGATATTCTTCCTCTGAGATGGTATGTTGTAGAGATACTCGCAGTGAGGGGATCTCAACCTCAATAGGTAAGATAGCTTCAGTGCCGTACACAAGAGCATAAGGTGTACCTCTAGTGGGAGTTCTGATACTTGTTCTATATGCCCATAATGTGAGATGGAGTTGTAAATGCCAATCATGACCAGCTTCATTGACTATCTTTTTGAGAATCTCAATGGTTGTTTTGTTAGAAGCCTCAGATTAGCCATTGCTCTGAGGATAATAAGGGGTAGAGAAGTGATGTTGGATATGGAACTTTTTGCAAAGATCTCTAACCTCTTGGTTCTTGAAGGGGCAACCATTATCAGTGACAATATCTTGAGGAACTCCATAGTCAAAAATGATATAGTGTAAGATGAACTTGGATATTTGCTTGCCAGTGATATAAGTCATTGGTATGGCTTCCACCCACCTTGTGAAATATTCAGTGGCGGTGATAATGAGCTTATGACCATTTGATGAAGTAGGATGGATTTTACCTATGAGATCAAGTCCCCATTGCAAGAAGGGCCATGGAGTAATGATAGGCTAAAGCTCATGTGCTGGTGCATGTATTAAATCTCCATGTTTCTGATATTGTAAACATCTCTTTGCAAATTGTTGTGCATCTTTTTCCATGGTTGGCCATGTTGGAAACAAGGCAGATAACTGAAAGGGGGGGTGAATCAGTTATCTCAAATTTCTTTAACTTTATTTTCTTCTTTAATAATTAGTGCAGCATCAAAACATATAAGCATATGTGATCATAAGAATAGAAATAAAATCAACACACATAACACAAGGATTTTTACATGGAAAACCCTATTAAGGGAAAAACCACAAGGTGACTAACCCAAGATTGTATTCTCTATTAAAAGAATAAAGGAGTACAAAATGGCACTTACCAATTAGGGCTCACTGCCTAAGCACACTACTCACAAGAGGCACACTGCCTACAAGAGACTCACTATCTACAAAACTTACAGAAGGTAATTTGGTGTTTAAACTGATGAGAGGCATCTACAAATGCAAGAGTATAGTTCTGGTTAGGCACAATACATTGATCTAATGCACTTCATTGTTCCTCTATCTTAGTGTTGTTGCTCTATCACATACCGAACTTGAATTGTTGCTTTCACAGTTATCCCTACTTTTCTTCGCACTTTATTTCATCCCTTCTTCACACCACACCCCTACATACTAGAATCCATCTGGTATATATATATCCACATAAAGGATTCTCATCAACTTCCTAGTCGGCAACAAGAACACTTCAAGATATTTGCAAGTTACTAATCTGTTAGCATAATCCATGCTTGATTTGTGATGTGTATCAAAAACATGGGAATAGAAGTCTTTAATCATGTTGGCCAACAATGCATAATCCCCCAAATAGCTTGATCAACACCTTTTACTCATCCGGATTGAAGTCTAATGCTTTGTCAGTCAGTTCTTTCTCTATTTGCTCTGCCTGTCTGGAACCCCACACTTAGATGCTCATATCTTTTTCATACTTTATCACCGGGGACTAAATCTCTGGAATATAGTAGTCATGATTCCCCTCTTGACTTATCCAAGTCCGTAACTTGCTGAGTTACACCATTTGAGAGATCCAGACCTAATTGTCAGACCTTGTTGCATACTCTATTCTTGTTCACTAGACCAAAACAATCTTCACGCTGACTTCCGGTATACGCATACTATGTACTATGGATGTGTGGAATAGACTTTGTTGCCATCAATGACAACACTCATGAAGCCACATAGTGTCTCTCGCCAACAATCTCCCCCTTTGGCATTGATGGCAACACTTAGTGAAAAATGGCTAAGTGTTGTAGTAAACTCCCCCTTGGCTGATGCTCTTTCTTTTGTACTATTTTATCAAAACTCCCCCTTAGCTGGATTCCACATTTTTCACTACTCCTCACTCCCCCTTTGACATCAATGGCAAAGGGCGAAATCCACATACCAAAATTTTGTAAAAATTAATCTATACATGGCCACATAAGTATATATATGTTATACTTACATATACTTAAGTATATCCGCAAAAGTGGCCTTCAACTATACAAATTATGTGGCCCAGCTTTGCTTCATCCTGTCCAAAATGGAGATGTCACCACTCAACAAAAATGCATATGCTTCTGCCCTTCTTAAATCTGTCGGATCACTGGTCCAGGACATGGTCTAAGCATCTGTCAAGGCCTAATGCATTGCCTCTAACTTAGGGATAATTATCCCTCTGAGTTCACTCATTCTATTTATTATATCCTTGTTTTCTTTGTTCAGCCTCTTTATTTCATTTATGATGACAATGGCCTGGCATTCTTGATTCATTAAAAAGGTATTAAGGGGATCAAAATTCTGAGATAAACTTGACAGTTTACCTTCTTGTTCTTTCACCTTCTTTTCAATATCCTCTGTCACTTTGGGCTAAGATAGACAAAATTTGTACATGTCCCCACCATCTTTAAGAGTCTTTTCAAGGCTCTTTATTCTAATGTCTAGGGTCCTCCTATCATTAGCAATGAGTCCCTATACTTCAATGAATCTTTTTCCCAAAAACTCCTTCCGGACCTTTGTTTCTACTAATTTTTCTAGAGATTCAAAGTGAGTGGTAACAAAGTTTACCAAAGATTTTAGGTTGCTAGATGGTGAGCCTGAAGGATCCTTTTGGAATGATGGCATGATCTTCTCTAGCATCCTGGATGCCATCTCCAATAGTTCATAGTCTTCCATGTGATATTTTAGGAGTTTTTCTTTTGCTTTGGCTTGAGCAAAAGCTGTTATTTTCATTGTCTGGACCGGAGAGAGAGAGTCAAAATTTAGTGGCCCTTGAAATAGCTTAGGTTCATCTATCTCCATCATTTCTTTGTTCAAGAATTTCTTCACTGCCTCTGCAATGTCTCTTACCGATGATTGAGTCTTCTTTTTTGGGGGGGTATCAGAACAGTCAACATTAGTCTCTTCTTCTTGTTCTTCTTCTTTTCCTGTAACCTCTTCTTCTTGACTTACTTTCTCCTCTTTTCTTCCTTCTCCTTCAACTTTAAAATCTAGAATGTCTGTAGTGGGATCTGGAGGAGAGATGTCACCTGAGATTACTACTTCATGAACTTCCTCTTTCAGAACAGAGGAATCCAAGTCCTTAGACTTCTCTTCATATATCTTTTTTGATCCTTCTACATCAAAAGTTTTTTTATTGATTACATTTAATCCTTCAATATCCATGGTAGAGGGTTCTTCATCTATTTCCTCTACAATAGGAAGATTGAATCTTTTGAAAGAATTCCAGAGGATGTCTTTTGTTTCTCTTGCTAATTGGTCAGTTTCTCCAAGCATAATTTTATTCATTCTTGCTTTACTCTGAAACTCATACTTAAAATCCTTCAAAATCATGTCCATTTGTTTTGGAGTGATAGAAGGATAAAGATGAATCATTATTTGTTCCTGAATCTCTAGATATTTTGCCTTTGCATTCTCTTTTCTCAGTTCAAGTACCTTTTCTAGACTTTTGGGAATTAATGATATAATTTCAATGAAAGCTTTATTGTAAATATTCAGGTACCTAATAGTAGCTTCTTCCAAAATCCTCTTGTCAGTATCATTGTATTCATCATAGAACTTTGTTACTGGCTATAGGTTCCCATCCACAGTAACTGCCTTGATGATGTCATCAATGGAAAGAGTGGGCTTTTCAACAAATTCTTCTACCTTTTCTTCCTTATTTTTACTAGCAAAGAATTCCTCGGATGTTTTCTTCTTCTTCATTTTCTTGATTTCCTCATCAAATTATGTTTCTTCATCATCTTTAAGACTTGTGTATGACCTTGTGGTGGTCTTTGTCCTCTTTTCTCCTTTTCTATATGTCTTGACTTCCGATTTGGTGGCCCTTGAGCTTTTAGGAGTGGCAGGTGTAGAGCTCTTAGCGGATCTAGTCTGGGAGGAGGCTTGTACTGGAACATCTCCTTTCTTTGCTTCTTGTTTCTCTTTCTCAGCCTTCTCCATTTTCTTTCTATTTGCATCTACTACCTATTTTAATAGGCCAAATCTTTTGACAATTTCCTCAACTTCCCTTATTACTTTCCTTTTTATCTCTGGTTGTCTTAACTCAAAATGTATTTTTACACTTAGTTCTTGAAAGGTTCCAAACCTTTCTAGCTTAGGGTCCTTAGGCTGGCTCAATAGGTGTTGAATATGTAGCTCTAGGATTTTCCCATTGACCTCATATCACATAGGCATTATCCACATTATTCTGGGCTCAACTACCTCCATTAGGCATTGATCAGTGTCAACTATGAAGCACACTGTATCCCTGTATTTCTCAACTATGGATTGAGGTATTCTCTCTCTGGCTTGTATCATGCTTTGGAAGTCCTTAAAGTAACCCCAGAGAGCTATGTTTTGAGCTTTAGCATCACCAAGTCCATACATATAATCTCTAATTTGGATTGCAACTGGATAATCATTTTGCCAAACCCAACCACTTGATCCGGGTAGCTCATTCATGTAATAGAAGAATAGACACAGTATTAGACAACCATATTTAAAGGAATTCTTCTTATCATTTTTGATCTTCTACAGGTTTTCTAAAAGTTGATTTAGGAGAAGCTCACATAGGTCATAATCTACATCTTCCCTCAACATTGATATGCTACATACATTGTTGTCCCAGACACAGAATTCTCCCTGCTAGAATGATAGATCTTGTACCTAATTATCATTGAGGCAAACTTGACATTCAGATCTATGATGTCATCTATGGTCATTGCTCTTTTGTCAAACTTAGCTATGGTGGCTTCAGTTACTATTTGGTTCTTGACAGATTTAAGTACAGGTAACCCACCGGAAGAATGCAGTCCAATCATTACCCTGATGGCATTTTTTGTTATCTTGAAGGGCCTCATTAACCACATGAAATTATCATGCATCCTGATTCAGACATACCGGACCCAAGCATCTTCTACAAAATAGGGAAAGTGTATGTAATGTCTGAAGTGTTTATCCTAGAGGGCCTTGTATTGAGGTTTGAGTTCAAAATTCTCATCTATTAGCTATTTGTGATAGATGTCCATCAATTTAGAGTCTCCAAATTCCTCAATGTTGGCATGGATATAGACCCTGACATCTTCTATGTGCAATACCCCATGTGGAATGCTAGAAAATGCACTTAAAGGATCAATTTCTAGAGATTTATAGGGGTGTTTCTTGAATTTAGGATGCGGCCTATCAGTGATCTTTACAACCATTGGAGTAGCCATCTTGCGAAAGATTCAGAGAGAGATTTTCAGAATGGAAGTACCTTTTTATGCTTTAGGGTTTGAAATAGGATCTAGAACAAATCGTTGGTTGAATTCAATTTTCTAGTTGATCTTTGAGTGAATTGTAGAAAATTCGTTACAGAGCTCTTCTTTTCTTATTTATGAATGTAAGTGTGCAAATGATGAGTGAAAGAACCCTTTTATCCTTGCACAAACCCTAATTTCATTTTGTAATAAATGCACAACTTAAGTTATCCTGTTACCCTATTTTAAGAGAGATCTTCTCGAATCATTGTGTTGAACTTAGAATCATTGTCAGTGAGGATTGACAATATATCTTCTTTTCTTCAATCATGCCATGGGTCTGCAGATCAAAGTATTTCAATTCTGAATCATACCGGATCTGTCTATAAAAATCTTGGTTTACCGAATGGCTGTCAAACTGGATCAACTTAAGCGGTTAAACTCTTGCAAAACTCCATGTGGATCTTTCATATTTTTACTAAGGGTTATTTAGATATTTTTTAGAGAACTCTTTAATCTGTAACATTCCATGTGCCGAATTTAGGCACTAATTGATTGGCTGGGGGAATTTGTTTTTCTTTGTGACTCCTCCTGAGCCAAAGCTCACCCTTTTAGTTTCTGGAAGGAATATCAGCACCGGATTCTGGTGTGGATCCATCCCTAATATTTTTTTTACTCTTCTTCACCCAAATCTTGCTCATCTCCTTTTGAATTTCATCCGCATTCACTTTACCTTTGCCCTTATCTTATTTTTTATTATGTTGCACCAGACCTTTTCTATCTTGATTTCTACTTCTACAGAATTTGGCAATATGACCAGATCTATTGCAATTGTAGCAGACAACATTTCTTGGCTTATTTGATTGATATCCTGTTGATCTGCATTGATTAGCCATATGTCCCATTGTATTGCATGCAAAGCATCTACCATTGAATGAATTGTTTATTTTCATATTTCTGCATTTGTGACCATACCTTTTGTAGTTAAAACATTGTCTGGAGAAGGATGGATTAGTCTGATTCATTCTCCTCCTGTACTGAGTTGTTTTATGACTAAAATTGTTGAAATTGAAGCAGTATCCATTGAAGGATGGATATCTTTGAGCATTTGGTTGCCTTATCGAAGGTCTTCCAGGCCTATTTCTTTGATTTCCTGATCCAAAGTTCTTCTGACTGGATCCAGAGCTTTCACCTTTCTCATATCCCAAGCCACATTTATCATCTACCCTCTTTTGGATTTCAAGAAGAACTTAGTTGAGCTAAGATTATCTTGAATTTCTCTTTGTATCCATTTGTTGTTTGAAGATCTTGTGGTGCAGGTGCACCTAACCCACAATGGCCTCCATGAGGCATTTAGTTATTTTATGCTTAGTTTTCTGTTTTCAATAAAGTCCTAAATGGACATGAAATGTAATAAGGTCAGTTTGGACCAATGCATGTTTAGTTAGTTGTATTTAGGATCAAGTTGTAAGTTCCAAGATCATTTGTTGATCTATAGTTTGTTAGGACAGTTATGTTTGTTATGCTAGCTGTCCTCTCCCAGCCGCTTGGAAGTCTCCTAGCTGTTGGGAATTGATCTGTACTACTCTTGAGGAGTAGCTATATATGTCCTAGATCAGTTTGTTGAGATACACTTGATAGTTCAGAGTTCATAGAGAAATTGTGTTTGGAGATTTGATAGAGCATTGTGGTACAGTGCGATTGTGAAGTCAAATATTTGTATGCATTCCTGAATTTGAAATAAAGAAGATCCCATTGGTGTTATCTGCCTAATTTTGATTTATCTGTGTGATCACTTTTCATATTTTGCAGTTGAGATGGAATCATTCATCCATTCCACCAGTTGATTCTCTGAATCGATGGAATGGACATGTACAGTAGTTTAGTTTGCATTTCCGTATTTCTATTTTCGCATTTTATGTTTTGGGGATCGATTTGCAGTATGCTATGATCTATCCTAGCATCCTCATGTGCTAGGGTTTGAAGGTTAAATTCTGAGTTAAAGTTGCCTAGGAAATAGATCGGCCTGATCTCTGTGTTTTCTGCATGAAATCTGTGAAGTTTCACAGGTTTTGACAAAATGTACATTTGACGGATATACAGTGTTTGTATGCGACATATAGTCTGTGTGTATATCACATTTGTATCTATGCGTATATCACTTTTGCATCCGAGGGTCATTTTGTGTGTATCCATCATTTGCATATCAGGTTTGTAAGTTGTGGATTTGGTAAGGTGTCGATATACAATCTCTGTGTATATCTCAATTATATATCGGGTCATACAAGTTCTAAGTATACTGCATTTGCATGTTTCTGTGTATATGTCAAATGCATTTTATGGTTTGTATATAGAGAATGTATATTTCAAATATACATTCGGGTGATACAAGGGAAGGTCAACGGTCAACAGATTGCGGAAGGAATATTCCAAGGGATATTCGATGAATGCATATTCAGCATTGTATATTTGGTTGTATGTTCGAACATACATTCCGCAGATACAAAGAAATCAAAGCCAGTCAAACATACATTAAGGGCATATCCAGAGGAATATTTGGTGAATGTATGTATCTAGCGCTTGTATATTGGAAATATACATCGCGCTTATACATTGTCTGAAGATACATTTGGCGACCGGTAGCAGAGGTAACAGGAACCGGCAATAAGAAGTTAAGGTTTGTATGTTGGGGAATGTACATTTTAAATGTACATTGGCAGAGATACAAAAGTTGATCGACAGTGAGAGTGGAAGTGACCGGCACTGACAGGTTAGAGTTTGCATGTAAAGGAAGCAACAGATATAAAGGGACCGCAGGTTCGGCCGGTAAGTGTTTGTAAGTATCGTTGTGACAACAGTCATTGGGATAGCTCAGTTTGGAGAAGCCGATAGATGAAGTCTTGCCATAGGCACATAAACAAAATCACATGTCAGGGTGAGATGGGTATCGAAATGAAAGGTGCATGTGATGCCGCTGGTTTCAGTCTGGCTGATGGGATATGTCGGTGTGACATATAACAACTCTTGCCGATAGTAAGGTAAAATATCAGATTCCACCATTAGTACACGTTTTTGGCTATGGCTCTGCATCATAGTGGTATCAGAGCAAAGGAAGGATCTTCTGGAAAAGATAAGAAGATAGCAAGATGTCGGATGAAGAAGTAACATCAGAGATTCTGGCAAGGATGACCAATGCTGAGTTGGTAGTTCTTGTAAAGAAGCAGATTTTAGAGAGCAAAGCTGTGAAGGCTCAGAATCAGGCATTGAAGGATGAGTTGGAGAAGTTAAGGGATAGAGTAGGTTTTGGTAAAGAAGAAGATAGGGAAGAAGAAGAGATCCCTAGGTGGAACGAGGAAGACGTTCCTGCAGGCTAGAGACCCTTGATTAATGCCCTCAAATCCATGGAGAGGAGAACCATGGATGTGAAACTTGATTTGCCAGTGTTTACAGGAAAGATGGATTCTGATTCAGTGATGGAGTGGATAGACTCCTTAAATAATTTCTTTGAGATAGAGGAGATACTAGAACACCAGAGGGTAAAGATAGCCCAATAAAAAATGAAAAATGCTGCATTAACTTGGTGGAATTTCATCCAAGATTATAGAGTACAAGAGGGAAAGCGTAGAGTTGCTACGTGGAAGAAGATGATAGCTTTGGTGAAAGAAGTCTATGTTTTGTTGGACTACAGCATCCAACTACATAAGAGGAAGCAAAACCTGAAGCAGAAGGAGCTAGATGTTAGCTCATATATAGAAGAGTTCATGAAACTTTGTGTCAAGACAAAGGTAAAAGAGAGTGAGGAAGAAAAGGTAGCCAGATACCTTAATGGATTGAGGTTCAACATTCAGGAAGATTTGAATCTACATAACCCAGATACAGTTCAGAAATGTTTTCAGTTGGCATTGAAAGTGGAAGAGAAGTTAAAGAGAAGACAAGAACAAAACAATAGGGAAAGAGGAAAACAACAAAGAGGTGGTAGAGGTCCCACTACATTTTCTGGAAAGTGTTACACTTGTGGTGAATATGGGCATCAATCTTTCAAATGTCCAACAAAAGCAACTAGTTCAGAAGGAGAAAAGAGGGTAAATTTGATCCAAGAATCTGATAAACAAAGTGCAAGCAGCTCAAACACTTAGCAAAGTGTGAATTCTCCTGATAATTATGGTTATCCTGAACAAGGAGAAGCGTTGATGCTAAGAAGGGCAATCTTGCAGACATCAAAGGATATGATACAAAGGAGAGCTCTTTTCAAGACCACATGCAAGAGCAAAGGTAAAATATGTAAGGTTGTGATTGATTCTAGCTCCACAGATAACATGGTATCTTAGGAAATGGTAGATAAGTTGAAATTGGAAAGGATTCGACATCAAGATCCTTACAAAGCATCTTGGGTAAGTGATAATCAATCACTTTTGGTATATGAATAGGCATATGTTGATTTTCAAATTGGAGAATATCAAGATAGAGTTTTGTGTGACATATTGCCCATGGCATGTTGTCACCTACTATTGGGTAGGCCATGGCAATTTGATAGGAGAGTATTGTATGATGGGTATGCTAATATCTACACCATCAAGAAGGATGGAAAAACTATTGTGTTGGTACCATTATAGGAAGAAGTTGCAGCACAGAAGGCAGCCAAAATCATATTAGTGGGAAAGAAAGAGTTTGTGAAGATGCCTACAGCCACAGGCATAAAGGTAGTTGAGGATACTGCAAGAAAAGAAGTTGTTAAGGACAATAGTTAGAAGAAGATTTAAGTTCTAACAGACAGAGATCAGCAGCAAGTTCAGAAACAGGTTTGCAAACAGTAACAAGTTGAGTGGAATGACAAGGTTGTTGTCATAGTAGGGAGTATTGTTTGTCCTCTAAAGGTTGAAAGGTCAACAAGTTCTGCCATAGCAGTAGTAACAGCGGCATTACCCAAGGTTGATAATGCAGGTGTTCAAACAGAGGTGATGGTCAACACGAATGATCAGCAAAGTGTGAGAAGAGCCTACAGTGTTAGGCATGAGTATTTGCCTCCATGGCAGCAGGTTGTGGTACAGAGATCATGGGGCAGCTATCTGACAGTAGAAGATATAGGTGGATTCAGTCAAAGACTTAACTCATGGGACATGAGTTCTTTTCAAATTGGGGAGTATGGTACAAGTGCACCTAACCCACAGTGGCCTCCATGAGGCATTTAGTTATTTTATGCTTAGTTTTCTATTTTCAATAAAGTCCTAAATGGACATTAAATGTAATAAGGTCAATTTGGACCAGTGCATGTTTACTTAGTTGTATTTAGGATCAAGTTGTAAGTTCCAAGATCATTTGTTGATCTGTAGTTTGTTAGGATAGTTATGTTTGTTATGCTAGCTATCCTCTCCTAGCCGCTTGGAAGTCTCCCAGCCGTTGGGAATCAATTTGTTCTACTCTTAAGGAGTAGCTATATATGTCCTAGATCAGTTTGTTGAGATACAGTTGATAGTTCAGAGTTCATAGAGAAATTGTGTTTGGAGATTTGATAGAGCATTGTGCTACAGTGGGATTGTGAAGTCAAATATTTGTATGCATTCCTGAATTTGAAATAAAGAAGATCCCATTGGTGTTATCTGCCTGATTTTGATTTATCTGTGTGATCGCTTTTCTTATTTTGCAGTTGAGATGGAATCATTCATCCATTCCACCAGTTGATTCTTTGAATCAGTGGAATGGACATGTACAGTAGTTTAGTTTGCATTTACGTATTTCTATTTTCGCATTTTATGTTTTGGGGATCGATTTGTAGTATGCTATGATCTATCCTAGCATCCTCATGTGCTAGGGTTTGAAGGTTAAATTCTGAGTTAAAGTTGCCCAGGAAACAGATCGGCCTGCTCTCTATGTTTTCTATGTGAAATTTGTGAAGTTTCGTAGGTTTTGACAAAATGTACATTTGATAAATATACAGTGTTTGTATGCGACATACAGTCTGTGTGTATATCACATTTGTATCTATGCATATATCACTTTTGCATCTGAGGGTCATTTTGTGTGTATTCATCATTTGCATATCAGGTTTGTAAGTTGTGGATTTGGTAAGGTGTCGATATACAATCTTTGTGTATATCACAATTGTATATCGGGTCATACAAGTTCTAAGTATACTACATTTGCATGTCTCTGTGTATACATCAAATGCATTTTATGGTTTGTATATAGCGAATGTATATTTCAAATATACATTTGGGTGATACAAGGGAAGGTCAACGGTCAGCGAATTGCAGAAGGAATATTCCAAGGGATATTTGATGAATGCATATTTAGCATTGTATATTTGGTTGTATGTTTGAACATACATCTTGCAGATACAAAGAAGTCAACGCTATTCAAACATACATTGAGGGCATATCTGGAGGAATATTTGGTGAATGTATGTATCTAGCGCTTGTATATTGGAAATATACATCGCGCTTATACATTGTTTGAAGATACATTTGGCAACCAGTAGTGGAGGTAACATGATGTAGAGGTGGCACAAGGGAAGCACAACACAAAGAAAGTTTGTTCTCCTTAGCCCACTCACCCACTTCACTTCTTCAATCCAACACAATCAAAGGCACATTCAAGGGTAAATGAAGGATTTGTTACTTAGGCTCTTGTCCAACTCTCAAGGCTATGTCTACACCTTCATGCAGGTCTGAAAACACCTTACCAACATTTGGTTTGATCACCAACTTCATTCAATTCTCTAACCTTGACTAGGCCTAGTGAGGCTACTAGCCCTCCAAGACTAGTTTTCTTCACACCAAATGAAAAAACCCCAAAAGACTAGGCAAACAAATGGTGATTTTGGATACCCTCTATGGGACTCTAACAAACCTCCTAATCTCCAATCCCAACTCTACTCCAGCAGTTCAAAACCCCCACTAGGTCTCTAGGCCTAATTGATCACTTTAGGCCTGGGTTTCAAAGAAAAGGGTTCAAATTGGGTTCATAGGTCAAGGGTAGGAATTTGGAATGTCTCTACCAAGGCCCTACAACATAAAACCACCATTCTTGCATTCACCTTGTTTGGATTCTATCACCTACAACAACAAATAGCATAAAACAAGCCAAATACATGGTAATACTTGACCTAGGGCATCAAATTAAAAATAGAAGACTACATTTTCCAACAAAAAACTTTTGGAATCTTATAGTACATATCCCTAGCCTACATTTCAATAATTTTTGTGAATTTTCACCAGTGGGAATGCATTCTAGGCCGAATTTCTATGGCTGCCCTAGAAAACAGGTTTTCTAGACCTGTTTTGAAAGAAAAATCAATATCTCTTAATGCCGACCACTTCAAGACCTCAAACTAGATTCATATGAATCCTGACTCCAAGAAATTTTAGAAAAAGTACATTTACACCCCTAAAAAATCTATACAGGCCATACAACAGTGAAAATGTAGGAAAAAATAGTCGGTTTATTTGATTTCTGTGCACAAATTCCATACAAAAACTTCCTCCTCTATACTGGAGCAAGATGTTTACCATATTAACCCATCCCAGTCAGTATGCAACTTGCAAAATCAGTTTGAACTGTCCAAAATGAGTTGCAACCACCCAATGTGTCATAATACATTGACAATATTTGACACTATGGTATTTTTGCATTAACACTATGGTTTAGCTTGTCCAAAGGAATCAAACCATCCTCCATACTCCCAAAACATGATAAAATGCACAAACAATAAAAAAAACTCAAAAACCAATCCTTTAGACCTTCTAGGCCTGATTGGCACAACAAGGATCCAAGTGGACTAAGCATGATTGAGGTTTATAGGGTCACCTCAATCATCTTGACCACACAAAAGGGACCATACAAACATGGCTAAAGCCTTATTACAACACATACAATCAAAACAAAACATAGCTTATCAAAATGCATCAAAAATGCTTGAGGTGTCAGACTGCTCCTAGGTGCCCTGCACCATAACATGTACCGGCAATAAGAAGTTAAGGTTTGTATGTTAGGGAATGTACATTTTAAATGTACATTGGCGGAGATACAAAAGTGGACCGACAGTGAGAGTGGAAGTGACCGGCGTCGACAGGTCAGAGTTTGCATGTAAAGGAAATGACAAATACAAAGGGACCGCTTTGGCCGGTAAGTGTTTGTAAGTATCGTTGTGACAACAGTCATTGGGATAGCTCAGTTTGGAGAAGCCGATAGACAAAGTCTTGCCGATAGGCACATAAACGAAATCACATGTTGGGTGAGATGGGTATCAGAGTGAAAGGTGCACGTGATGCCACCAGTTTCAGTCTGGCCAATGGGATATGTCGGTGTGACATATAAGAACTCTTGTCGATAGTAAGGTAAAATATTAGATTCCACCATTAGTACACATTTCCGGCTGTGGCTCTGCATCATCTTGTTTAAGAGTGTCTATCTGATTCTCATGTTCTTCATTGTCTCTATCTTCTTCAAGATCTAATTCAAGATGCCTGATTATTCTGTCCATTTTGTGGCAGTCCTCTATTTTCTCCTTAAGGGATTGTTTTAGGTTATCTTCAATTTTCTTTTTTTCTTCAATTTCTTGGGTGAATCTCATAACCCCTGATTCCATTTCATGCTTTACCATAATGACTTCTTTTGATAGTTTCTCACATAGCCTATTTTCTCATCTAGATCTTCATTAGTATCATTGACTTGACTCTGATTGGCTAATTTTTTAAGTAGTTGCTTTCTCTTTTTCACAAAGATACTCAGTTTTTGTTTTAGCTCATTTATGAAATCATCAACTTGTTTGAGTCTTTCTCTCAGGTTATTGACTTCAGAGTGGGATTGTTCAAGATCATCAAGAGAAGACTGAAGTTGTTCCTTCATACCATAAATATCCATTGAGATTCCCAGATCTTCCTCAAGCTATTAGGGTTTGTTTAGAGGAACTTAGCTCTAATACCAATTGTTGGAAACAAGGCAAATAACTGGGAAGGGGGTGAATTAGTTATCTCAAATTTCTTTAACTTTCTTTTCTTCTTTAATAATTAGTGCAGCATCAAAACATATAAGCATATGTGATCATAAGAACAAAAATAAAATCAACACACATAACACAAGGATTTTTATGTGGAAAACCTTGTTAACAGAAAAACCATGGGGAGACTAACCCAAGATTGTATTCTCTATTAAAAGAATAAAGGAGTACAAAATGGCATTTACCAATTAGGGCTCACTGCCCAAGCACACTGCTCACAAGAGGCACACTACCTACAAGAGACTCACTGTCTACAAAACTTACAGAAGGTAATCAGGTGTTTGAACTGATGAGAGGCATCTACAAATGCAAGAGTTCAGTTCTAGTTAGGCACAATACACTGATCTGATGCACTTCATTGTTCCTCTGTCTTAGTGTTGTTGCTCTGTCACATACCAAACTTGAATTGTTACTTTCACACTTATCCCTGCTTTTCTTTGCACTTTATTTCATCCCTTCTTCACACCACACCCCTACATACTAGAATCCATCTAGTATATATATCTACATAAAGGATTCTCATCAACTTCCTAGTCGGCAGCAAGAACACTTCAAGATATTTGCAAGTTACTGATCTGTCGATAGAATCCATGCTTGATTTGTGATGCGTATCAAAAACATGGGCATAGAAGTCTTTAATCATGTCGGCCAACAATGTATAATCCCCCAAATAGCTTGATCAACACATTTTACTCATCCAGATTGAAGTCTAATGCTCTACCGGTCAGTTCTTTCTCTGTTTGCTCTGCCTATCTGGAACCCAACACTCAGATGCTCATATCTTTTTCATGCTTTATCATTAGAGGCTAAATCTCTAGAATATAGTAGTCATGATACCCCTCTTAACTTATCCAAGTCTACAACTTGCTGAGTTACACCATCTAAGAGATTTAGACCTGATTGTCAAACCTTGTTGCATATTATGTTCTTGTTCACCCGACCAAAACAATCTTCAATCTAACTTCCGATATAGGCATACTATGTACTACGGATGTGTGGAATAGACTTTGTTGCCATCAATGACAAGCCAATAGTATCCTGCTCGTAGAAGTTTCTTAACAATGCCAGGGCCAGTGGAATGCGAACCGCAGAGACCTTCATGTACATCATGTAAGGCCACTTTTGCTTCCTCAAAATCAAGACATCTAAGAAGGATACCATCAAGAATCCAATGATAAAGGGTGTCTTCCAAAATATTATAACAAGAGGCTCGATGGATAAAGGTTTTGCATTGGGTGTTAGATAGTTGAAATGGAAAGGTTTGATTGCAGAGATACTCGTATAAATCCTCATACCACGGTGAATTGGGACCAACAACTTCACATATAATCTTAGACTGTGGTACTTCAAATGTTGGAATTAGAAGCTGTTCAACCAAAAACTCACATTTATGTGTATTAGATGGCATGTCAGGAAGAGACCCAATCATAGCCATGGCATCTGCTGCTCTGTTCTGTAGCCTTGGGATTTGTTCAAAGGTGATATTGTCAAAGTACTTTTTAAAATCATCAACCATTACTTTGTATGGAAGAAGATTCTCATATTTTGTTTGATATTCATCTAAGAATTGTTTGATAACTAGTTGAGAATTGCCAAAGACTTGTAACTATTTGATGGCCCATTGTACTGCCATGCGTAATCTTGTGATTAAAGCTTCATACTCTGCTATGTTATTGGTACACAGAAATGCAATTCTGTATGATTTGGGTATACAATATCCTTGAGGGGTAACAAACAATATCCCTACTCCTGATCCATGTTGTGTGTAAGATCCATCAAAATGTAGCTGCCACCATGTTGGAGAAGTTAAATTAAACAACCCTTCATTAGGGAATTCTGGATACATTGGGTGAATATCTATGATGGGTGCTGCAGCTAATTGATCAGCAATCACTTGTCCTTTTATGGCTTTTTGATCCACATATTATATGTCAAATTCACTTACGATCATAACCCATTGTGTTAATCTTCCTGTGAGGATTGCTTTAGAGAGAAGATATTTGAGTGGATCCACATTAGATATGAGCTTTGTCATTTGGTTCAACATATAATGTCGCAACTTTTGAGAAGCAAACACTAATGCTAAACATGTTTTTTCCATAGATGAATAATTAAGTTCATATCCCACAAGAGTTCTACCGATGTAGTAGATGGCTCGATCTTTCCCTAAATCATCATGTTGAGCTAGAAGGGCACCCAATGCTGATGTTGTTTGATGATATGTAGAGAAGTAATGAGCGGTCAAGCACAAGAGGTACTAACATAGGAGGTGTTGCCAGATATTCCTTTATTTTGTCAAAGGCTTGTTGACACTTTTCATCCCACTTAAAAGGTTCACCCTTATGAAGAAAATGTTGGAAAGGATGACATTTGTCTATTAGTTGTGATATAAATCTATAGATGGACTGTAATTTTCCTTGTAGACTGTGGAGCTTCTTGAGATTTACTGGTGGAGGCATTTCCATGATAGCTTTTACTTTAGCTGGGTCCACTTCGATCCCTTGTCAAGACACAATGTATCCCAATAGTTTTCCAGATGTTACGCCAAACACACATTTCTTTGGGTTCAGTCTGACTTGATACTTCTCGAATCGATCAAAGATTTGTGATAATATCTGTAGATGTCCTCTTATTTTTTATTTTCCTAGGACATCATCAACATAGTCTTCCATGATAGTGTGAAAAAGGTCATGAAAAATAACTGTCATGGCTCATTGATAAGTAGCTCCAGCGTTCTTGAGACCAAAAGGCACTACAACCTAGCAGTATGTGCCCCATGGACAAATAAATGATGTTTTATCTTGATCTTCCTCAGCTATTTTGATTTGGTTATATCCTAAAAATCCATCCATTAAAGATAGCATTTCATGTCTAGCTGTGAGATCTACAATATTGTCTATGCTTGGTAATGGAAAGTTATCCTTAGGACATGCTTTATTAAGATCTCTAAAGTCTGTGCAACATTGAACTCATCCATTAGGTTTTACTACAGGTACCAAGTTTGAAACCCATTTTGGATAATCAATAGGCTTTATGAACTTTGCTTCTAACAGTTTTTGAATCTCTGCCTTGACCAATAAAGCTACTTGTGGATGCATTTTGCGCAATTTTTGTTTAACCGGTTTTGCATTAGGAGATACTGCTAGATGATGTACCACAAGTGATGGATCTAGACCCGGCATGTTAGCATAAGTCCATGCAAAATTTATAGCTCTTTTCATAAAAAATGCTATGAAGTCTCTTCTTTCTTACTCTGATAGTGATGCTACCAAAAAAGTGATCTTTGGATTCTGCTCTGTACCCAAGTTCATATCTTGTGATTGTTCAACTAGAACTATTAATTTCTCATGATAATCAGTGGCAACGGGAAGATCAAATCCCCTATCCCTAGGCACCTCAGAGAGGTTTTCACCTTCAGATACGTCCTTTATTTTCACTTTTCACGGTCAGGAGGCGCCTTTCAGTTTTTACCTAGTGACCTATTTTGTTTGATTTTGTTTATTTCGCTTTTGTGACTAAAGGATTTGATACTTCTGCCAAAATATGCTAGTTTAGGTAGATCCATCATGAAACCTGCTTTGTGATCACCCAATGGAATGCCTTATTGTAAGCCCATAAATTCTGCAATAGCTTCATCATTCTCAAATGTATCTAATATCAGTGCCCCTTGTTGGTCCCAATCGACGAGGTCAAGATATACAAGTAAAAGGGTAATGGAAGAATGGCTATGGCTAGTGGAGGTTGTGGAAATCATGAAGATGGAGTTTTCTTGAAAAAGGTCAATAATATGAAGGGAGGAGTCATCAATAGTATCCAAACTAGAAATCTCTTCTGTCAAGGAAGTTCCAACGTTAAAATCAAAAATACACTTAATGTCTTTGGATCGCGGTACCTCTAGTTGATAGCCAAGGCCTTGCTTATTAAACTTCTTAGACACAACAATGGGTTCAAGAGGTCCTTGTTCTTATGATCCCAATTCACTTTCCCCTCTCTTAGTCAAAAGGAGAGATATGTCCTCCCTCTCAAGATCCACTGCTAATGATCAACATCCACTGTGACTCCCCCCAATCAATCGATAGTGGGAGATAGGTGATCAGACTGATGATAGAGGCAGTTAACCAATGATGCACGGGAGGGGCTGGGTGGAGAGGAGTGAAGGGATCCACTTGACCGTAGGTTTTGGAGATGGGATCCACAAGACCAAGCCCTCTTCTATCATTTTTGTTCAGGTGAGACAAGAATAGAGACAATTGAGTTGGAAGGGTGGAGACGTCAACCATATGTCTTCTCTTCCCTATCAATCACTCAGGCAGGTTTCTATTTCTTCCAGAGGTGGGTACCATATCCTTTGTATCTCATGTTCTTTATGATGTAGAACCCATTGTTATATCTCTCCACTTCAAGTTGTACTTGGTCATTTTCATCAAGGAATATCCAAGAGTTGATATCATCAATGTCTTCATCATCCAGGAATCCACCCCTAATGAATACTGTGGGTGGGGCTTTGATGACAGTTGAGGATGAAGGTGGTTTGGATGTGGAAGGTTTACCATGAGATTTGGGGGACAAGGGAAGGGTGCCAACACAACAAGATTCTTGTAGTGTGTATTCACCAAGACCATGTTCAGTGTACTTGATACAGAGATTGGAAGTAGCTTTGCTAGATGATGGCTTGAGTAGGTCGGATGGATCTATATATGATGAAGATGGATATGCCTTGGTGTTGATAGGAATACAATTCAAACTCTGGTATTTATCTTGAAAGGCATGACAAAATTAAAATGGATTGGGATTAGCATGGATAGTAATCTCAACACTGTTATGTGGAAATTTAAGACATTGATGATATGTAGAAGGAACTACCTTGAGGGCATGTATCCATGGATGACCAAGGATGATGTTATAAGGAAGCTCAATATCAAGAACCTAACAACAGGTTTCAGTAGTGACCGGCCCAACTTGGATAGGCAAGTAAGTAATCCCTTCAATATCTCTCTTAGCATCATCATATGCTATGATGGTAATGACCTTGGAGGTGTCAACATCTTTCTTAGAATATCCTAATTGTTATATTAATTTCAAGGAACATATATTAAGACAAGCTCCACCATCCACCAAGATTCATTTGATATGGTGTTATTTGACAAACACTTCAATGTGAAGGGCTGAAGATCTTTGTCAAAAAAGGTTAAATGACAAGGGGTGGCAATGCTAGTGACCATAGATTGGAATTGTGTGATATCAATATCGTTAGGCACCGAAGATTCTTGTAAGGCTTTGTCAAGGATAGCTGTGTGAGCAGGGGATATGCGAAGCAACTCAAGAATGGAAATATGCGCAGGTGTTTTACCAAGGTGATCAAGGATATTATAGTTAGAGAACGGTTGAGGAGGATGGACAGGTGCTCCTTAAATGGTAATGCGACCTCTTCGAGTAGTTACAGCACAGTCAAGTGCTTTGCCTTGGATAGTAATGGTAGAAATGTGAGCATGGTCAATGTGGCCAATAGTAGATGATTCATAGTTGTACTGAATGGCATTCCCAACATGAGGGTTACTTGTTTTGTCATGAGATGGAAGTGGATTCTTGAAAGCATCTAGATCATAGTTCGATGTCGGTTGCTGTGCAGGTTGAGTTGTTGAAGGTGTAATTTTGATTAAACCTTGATTGATGCAATCTTGGATAACATGCTTTAGGTGCATACAACCATTTTTTTTGTGTCCTTTAAATCTATGGTAATTGCAATACTCATTTTATTTATACCAAGGAGCTTTGAAGTGGTTCACCATTAGGTGGCACCTCTGGTAACATAATATCACCCACTTGGAGAAGTTTTCGAAAGACAACTTCCATAGGTTCTACTAATGGTGTAAATTGTCAGCGAGGATTTGAAGTTTGCCATTGTCGAGTTCATTGGAAAGGTTGTGTTGTGGTAGAAGCAACTTGAATGTTAAGGGGAGCTTTCATAGTTTGTATGTTCTTTGCATCTACAACACCATTGTTGACAACATTCTTGTTTTTTCTCCAAAAGTGAGACTTATCATTGGAGTTTTCAGGATAGTCTTTGTTATCGCAAAAAATCTTGATAGTGCCTTTTGCAATTAAAGCTCATTCAATAATGGTTCCTTTGGAAACAAGTTCATCAAAGGTGCTAGTACTTTGCAATTGTAGTTGGAATGACAGCTCAGGATGAAGATTTTGAACAAAGATATCGAGCTGTTGCTTCTCAGGTATTTCCCATGATAGTTTGCTAGCCATATTATGCCATCATTGAGTAAATGAAGAAAAAGCTTCACCATTGTGTTGTTTATTGTTGACAAGGTCATTCATGTTTAACTCATGTTCAATATTAAAAGCAAAGTGTGATTGAAGCTTATTTGCTAACACCGCAAAAGACTTAATTTCCAGAGGTAAATGAGAGAACCATTCAAGAGCTTGTCCTGCTAAGCTTCTAGGAAATAATCTCAAAAGATATGTATCATCATGAGCAACATCGATACATGCTACAAAAATGCTCTAAGATGATCTTTCAGATTTCCTTTTCCTTTGTACTTGTCAAATTGTGAAATTTTAAAGTGTGGCGGAAAAGGTGTCATATGAAGTGACTTGTCAAATGGATAAGCGCATATGTTTTCTAAGGAAAATGTCATCTTGCTTTGTCCTTCCGCTTGGTTAATCATTTGTTGAACATCCGCTAGAGATAATTGATGTTGTTGCAAAGGGGGTGAAACATGGTATGATGTATATTGAGGTTGCTATTGTGGGATATATGAAGCCATGACCATTTGTTGAGGTTGTGTACTCACAATGTATGTTAAAGGATTGGTATGCAACACATATGTGATTGAAGATTGCTATCCTTGAGACACAAGCAGTGGTTGGGTATATTGTCATGAATTAGCACCAAGATTTTGCATCACATGAGAAGTGGAAGATGGATTGACATTAGTTAATGGTTGTGAATTTGGAGTTGGGTTTGTGACATGGTAAGTGATGGAAGGATTGGTGGATGCGAAACAAGGATGGACACTTGGGTTTGTATTTTAGACAACATGAAGATTGGTATATGTCATGTGTTGGGTGACAATAGGCAAACCTTGGGTAGCATAAGATGGATTGATGGGTTATGAAGGATTGTAAGAAGATGATGGAATGGATGTAAGTTGCTCAATATAAGTGACCATAGTGCTAGGATTAGCTTGAGAAACAATAGGTGAATCACTCATGTCAATAAGACTAACATTGGGATTGTATGATGTATTGGATGGATTAGTGGAGATAGTGGAGATCATTGGATGCAGAGTGGCACAAGGGAAGAAACACACAAGGGTTTACTCTATTGTCCTTTGCCCACTCACCCACTTCACCTAGCCTTCAACCAAGCAACCAAAGGCACATTCGAGGGTATATGAAGGGTTTGATATCTAGGTGATGACTCAACCTTCAAGGCTTCTCCAACACCTTAAGACAGATCAATAAACACCTTATATGTAGTTGGTTTGATCCCCAACTTCCCAAAACTCTCCAACCTATACCTTGACTAGTAAGGCTACTAGCCCTCCAACTAGGTTTTCTCAACACAACTTGACAAAACCCCAAATGACCAGACAAACCAATGGTGGATTTGAGTACCCTCTATGGGACTCTAACAAACTTCCAAGTTTCCTATTTCAACTCTACTCCAACAATCCAAAACACGTACTAGGTCTCTAGGCCTAATTGATCAATTTAGGGTTAGGTTACAAAGCAAGTGGTCCATTTTGGGTGCATAGGTTAGGGGCAAGAATTTGGAATGCTTCTACCATGCCTAAACAATACAAAACCACCATTCATTCACTCACACTATTAGGATTTTGTCATCTACAACCTCAAATAGCATGAATTTGGTCAAATACAAGGAAATACTTGACCTAGGGCATCACCGTAAAATTTGAAAATAGTCTCTCCCAAGGAAATGCTTTTGGAATCCTATAATACACATCCCTAGCCTGCATTTCACCAATTTTTATTAATTTTCACCAGTGGGAATGCATTCTAGGGCCAGATTTATGTTGCAAACCCTAGAAAATAGGGTTTCTAGAGTAGTCTTGAAGGAAAATTTAATATCTTTTGACTCTGACCACTTCAAGACCTCAAACTAGTTTCATTTGAACCCTGACTCCAAGCACTTTCAAAAAAATAACATTTACACACCTGGATCATCCATACAGGCCGTACACAGTAAGAAAAGTAGGAAAAATGACTATTTTTTGTTGTATGAATGCCCCAAAACTCCGTACCAGATGTCCTCTACCATACAAGAGTGAATTACAATGGTTTTCAACTGATCTCAATCGGTGTATAACTTCTTCAACCACATTCAACCACCTAAAGTGGTTTTTGGAATCGGCCAATGTGTCATTGACACTATTGGCAACATTTGCCATTATGGAGTTTTTCATTTTCCAAAGGATGGTGATTTGTTTTACTTGTCCAATGGAACCTAAACATCCTCCATACTCCCAAAACATGACAAAACACACAAACAATCAGAAAAACTCAAAAACCAATCCTTAGACCTTCTAGGCCTGATTGGCACAACAAGGGTCCAAGTGGACTAAGCATGATTGAGGTTTATATGGTCACCTCAATCATCTTGACCACACAAAAAGGACCATACAATCATGGCTAAAGCCTTATTACAAACAAAACCATAACTTTCAAAAAAATGTTATCAAATGACTTTAGGAACCAAGGTGCTCCTAGGTGCCCTGCACCATACACCCACTGTCAAACAGAACTCAAGTCTCTTGAGTTAGGAATGTTATCAAATGTGAAACCTACCTTCTCCATGTCTACTCTACTCATCCAAGTGGCATCCTCCTAAGGTTTATTGAGCCACTTCACCAAGTATTCATGATAGGTGTGCCTCCTAGTTTGTTTAGCAACCCTGTGATCCAAAATGCACTCAATCTGTTCAGGAGATGAAGGAACCAGTTCTTGAAGTGTCTGATTAGTTTAGTCTTCTTTAACAGCAGTCTGAGGATCAATTCCTTTATAGGGATAAAGGTCTGAAACATTAAAAATTGGAGACAAAGCAATGCCATCTGGAAGTTTGATTTTATATGCATTTTCTCCACATTTCTTGAGCACTTCACAAGGCCCAATCTTCTTCATGAGTAGCTTAGTGTGTTTACCTATAGGGAGCCTCTCCTTCTTCAGATGGACCATTACCAAATCCCCTTCTTTGAACTGTAAATCCCTTCTCCTTCTATCAGCAAACTGTTTATATTTCTAAGAAGTGGACTACAATTTTTGTTGTACTTGTTCATGGACATCTTTCATCACTTTAACAAAGTCTTCAGCCAAGGCACTACTATTTTCCAGTCCTTTAACCTCCCTAAGTTCCAAAATACCCCTTGGGTGAGTGCCATAAACAATTTGGAAAGGAGACAGGTCGATGCTTCTATTGACAGTGTCATTATATTAGAACTCTGCCTGAGCCAAAATTGAATCCCAAATAGCACCCTGCTCCTTTGTTAGGCATCTTAGGAGGTTGCCAAGTGACCTATTAATCACCTCTATTTGTCCATCAGACTAAGGGTGATAGGCAGATGATAAGAACAAATTGGTACCTAGTCTTTTCCAAAGTGTCCTCTAGAAGTGTCCTATGAACTTGGGGTCTCTGTCTGAGATGATTGACAAAGGTAAACCATGTAACCTGATTATTTCCTTGAAGAAAAGACCTGCTATGTGGGAGGCATCATGTGTGGTTTTACATGGCATGAAGTGAGCCATTTTTGAGAACCTATCAACAACCACAAAGATGCTATCATGTCCATTCTTGGTCCTAGGCAAACCAAGTACAAAGTCCATGCTAATGGAATCCCAAGGCTTTGAAGGAATAGGTAGTGGGGTGTATAAACCTGCATTCGATGTATGCCCCTTTGCTCTTTGCCAAATTTGACAAGTTTCAACAAACTTCCTTACATCGGTTGGCAATTTTGGCCAAAAATAGTATCTCCTAACCAATTCTAGGGTCTTATCAATGCCAAAGTGGCCTGACATGCTGCCACAATGCTTTTCCTTAATAATGTTCTCTCTAACAGACCCTCTTGGGATACACAACATGCTACCCTTGAAAAGATATCCATCTTGTAAAAAAAAATCAAAAAAATCAGTGTTATACCTTCCTGTCATGGCCTTGCAAGATAGGTATGGTTCTTTGAAGTCTTCATCTACTGCATACTGATCTTTGATGGTATGAATAGTTGTACTTTCCAACTGAATAGTTTGCACAACAAGATTCCTCATACTTAAGGCATCGGCTACCTTATTGGCCACTCCTTTGTTGTGTTTTATTGAGAAGGTGTATGCTTGGATGTACTCCATCCACTTGACATGTCTGTGATTCAACTTTTGTTGCCTGTTCAAGAAGCTTAATGCATGGTTATTATTAAAAACTATAAATTCCTTTGGCAATAAGTAGTGTCTCCATTTTCTTAATGACTGAACCATTGCATATAACTCTAGATCATAGGTGGAGTAGTTCTATTTTGCCTTATTTAACTTCTCATTAAAGAAGGCTACAGGCCTCCCATCTTGACTTAGGACTCCCCCAACAACCCTCTTACTTGCATCACACTCTACCATAAAAGACCTTGTCAAAATTAGGTAGCACTAGGACTGGTTTTTCTGATATTTTTTTCTTTAACAGTTCAAAGGCTTGATTGGCCTCATGTGTCCACACAAATACACATTTCTTGCCCCCTTTTATGGTGTCAACAAGTGGAGCACAAATACCACTAAACCCTCTAATGAACTTTCTATAAAAGCTACACAAACCATGGAAGCTCCTTACCTTAGATGCTGTAGTAGGTGTTGGCCAATTAAGAATGGCTTCCACTTTGCTTGGATCCATCTTTAGGCTACCCTTAGAGATGACAAACCCCAAGAATATCAACTCTTCTTGTAGGAAGACATATTTGTCAAGGTTGATTCTCAACTTCTCCTTGTGAAGTCTCCTGAGCACTTAATGGATATGTCTTATGTGGTCTTCCTTGCTATCACTAAAAATCAGTATATCATCCAAATACACAACAATAAACTTGTTAAGGAAAGGTTTTAGCACTTCATTCATCAATCTCATGAAGGTGCTTGGTGCATTTGACAAGCCAAAAGGCATGACAACCCATTCAAATAGTCCTTCATTGGTTTTGAAGGTGGTTTTCCACTCATCCCCCTCCCTTATCCTAATTTGGTGATAACCACTTTTTAGATCTATCTCGGTAAAATACTTAGCCCTACCCAAGCAATCCATTAAATCTTCTATTCTAGGCATTGGAAATCTATACCTGATAGTAATCTTGCTGATGGCCTTGGAATCAGTGCGTAGTCTCCATGTTCCTTCCTTCTTGGGTGTAACTACTGCAGGTACTGCACATGGACTAATACTCCTCTTGATAAGCCCTCTATCCAACAAGTCTTGGATTTGTCTTGCCACTTCAGCATTTTGCTCTGCGGTCAACTTGTAGGCTGCTTGGTTTGGTAGGGTGGATCCAGGGATGAAATCAATGCAATGACTAATCTCCCTCTTTGGTGGAAGGGCATCCTTACTCTCATCGGCTATCACTTCATGGAACCTTTCCAATAGTTCTTCCACTTCCTTTGGTCCAATCCTCCTAAGAGGTTGCTGCACTTTGACCTTCTTGGGATTTACATCCTTGGGCTTGATGACTACTGCAAAACATGGCACTTTCTCTTCCTTGAGGTTAGCCAAAAACTCTTTTTCACCTACCAACATAACTGAACTAGAAATGACCTTCTCTTTGCAATCATCAATCAAAGGAGTCATTGTGAACTTTTCACCATTTTTGGACAAATGAATCACATTTTTCTTACCATCATGTTGGGAACTTATGTCATGTTGCCAAGGCCTTCCCAGAAGAAGGTGGCATGCATCCATATCCACTATCTCACAAAGAATCCTATCATGATATTCACCTATCTTGAATTCAACCCAACATTGCTCTTTTACTACAATTTGTTGTTCCTTGGTTACCTAAAAGACTCTATAGGGGTTAGGATGAGGTATTCTTTCCAATCCTAACTTATTCACCATTTCATTAGAAGCCAAATTTTTAGAAGAACCTGAATCAACTATTACCTTGCAAACTTTTCCTTTCACCTTGCAAGTGATTCTGAACAAGTTGTTCCTTTGGGGCTACTCCTTGGTGGATGGCATGATGAGGGATCTATTAAACATGATGCACTCTCCACTCTCAAGTGTTGCAGACTTGGAAGAGGTTGTTTGGTATGATGTGGTGCTTTGACAGTCCTCTTCTTGAAGGAGTTGCACTCTTCTCTCTTTCTGATTTGTAGCAGTGTTTCCAATCTTCTCTGGGCATCTAAAGGACTGATGTCCAATCTGATTGCAAGAGAAACACCTTCTAGTAAACACATTGGGACCTCTGCCCCCACTTCTACCTCTGCCATTACCTCTCCCTCTAAACTGACCCTTATCAGCATTGTCTCTGTCAGTAGCCCCTTGACTACCTTCTTGAAATCTGCCTCTACCCCTAAAGTTTTGATTTCCTCTACCTCTGCTGCTACTGTTTGAATCACCTCTTCTCCTTTTCTTATCCTCAATCCTCAGTTCCATTTGGAAGCACTTATGGACTATCTCTAGGTTAAGGAGGGTTAATTCATCTTGAATGGAGAACTTAAGGCCATTGAGATACCTTGCAAGCTTCTGTTTTTCATTCTTAGGCATCTTGGCTTTCAATGTCACCTTGTGAAACTCCTCTGTGTAGGTGCTCACGTCCATGTCCTTTTGTCTCAAGTTGTGCAACTTCTTGTTCAAGTTGACTTCATAATCCTCAGGGACAAATTGCTTCTTGATTTCAAGTACCATCTTCCTCCATGTAGAGATAGGATTCCTATCATCTTATATCCTCTCATTTTGAATAAAGTTCCACCAACTCAAGGTTGGCCCTTTCATTCTTGATCTGACAATCCTCACTTTCTAGTTTTCTGCCACTTCTTCATATTCAAAATAGTTCTCCATTTCCTCAATCCAATTAAGGCACTCCTCTAGGTTCATCTTACCAGGAAACATAGGTAAGTCTGCCTTAGTGTCCTTCCTACTCAACTTTCCAAGTGCATCTACGAATTGCCTTTCTGACATGTCTCCTTGTGGCTCTTCCACTGGAACTTCTTTTTCTTCATCTTGATTCTCTTCATCTGAATCCAAGATGATCTATGATTTCTTCTTCTTGTCCTTGTCTTTCTTCAATTTTTCTATCTCAGCATCCATCCTTTTGTTCTTGGCTGCTTGCTCTCTCACTATCTTTGCCAATTTGGCATTTGTCACCTTTGAAGGAATTTCTTCCTCTTCTTCTCTATCTCCCATCTCTTTGATGGCTCTGATACCACCTGATGTAGAGTGGCACAAGGGAAGCAACACACAAGGGTTTACTCTATTGTCCTTTGCCCACTCACCCACTTCACCTAGCCTTCAACCAAGCAACCAAAGGCACATTCAAGGGTATATGAAGGGTTTGATATCTAGGTGATGACTCAACCTTCAAGGCTTCTCCAACACCTTAAGACAGATCAATAAACACCTTCTATGTAGTTGGTTCGATCCCCAACTTTCCAAAACTCTCCAACCTATACCTTGACTAGTAAGGCTACTAGCCCTCCAAACTAGGTTTTCTCAACACAACTTGACAAAATCCCAAATGACTAGACAAACCAATGGTGGATTTGAGTACCCTCTATGGGACTCTAACAAATTTCCAAGTTTCTTGTTTCAACTCTACTCCAGCAATCTAGAACACCTACTAGGTCTCTAGGCCTTATTGATCAGTTTAGGGCTAGGTTACAAAGCAAGTGGTCCATTTTGGGTGCATAGGTCAGGGGCAGGAATTTGGAATGCTTCTACCATGCCTAAACAATACAAAACCACCATTCATTCACTCACACTATCAGGATTCTGTCATCTACAACCTCAAATAGCACGAATTTGGTCAAATACAAGGAAATACTTGACCTAGGGCATCACCTTACAATTCAAAAATAGTCTCTCCCAAGGAAATACTTTTGGAATCCTATAATACATATCCCTAGCCTGCATTTCACCAATTTTTATGAATTTTCACTGGTGGGAATGCATTCTAGGGCCAGATTTATGTTGCAAACCCTAGAAAACAGGGTTTCTAGACCAGTCTTGAAAGAAAATTCAATATCTTTTGACTCCAACCACTTCAAGACCTCAAACTAGTTTCATTTGAACCCTGACTCCAAGCACTTTCAAAAAAATAACATTTGTACACCTGGATCATCTATATAGGCCATACACAGTAAGAAAAGCATGAAAAATGACTATTTTCTATTGTTTGAATGCCCCAAAACTTCGTACCAAATGTCCTCTACCGTACAGGAGTGAATTACAATGGTTTTAAACTAATCCCAGTCAGTGTCTAACTTATTTAACCACCCAAAGTGGTTTTTGGAACCGGCCAATGTGTCATTGACACTATTGGCAACATTTGCCATTATGGAGTTTTTCATTTTCCAAAGAATGGCAATTTGTTTTGCTTGTCCAATGGAACCTAAACATCCTCCATACTTCCAAAACATGAAAAAACATACAAACCATCAAAAAAACTCAAAAACCAATCCTTAGACCTTCTAGGCCTGATTGTCACAACAAGGGTCCAAGTGGACTAAGCATGATTGAGGTTTATATGGTCACCTCAATCATCTTGACCACACAAAAAGGACCATACAATCATGGCTAAAGCCTTATTACAAACAAAACCACAACTTTCAAAAAAATGCAATCAAATGACTTTAGAAACCAAGGTGCTCCTAGGTGCCCTACACCAATTGACATTAGTTAATGGTTGTGAATTTGGAGTTGGGTTTGTGACATGGTTAGTGATGGAAGGATTGGTGGATGCGAAAGAAGGATGGACACTTGGGTTTGTATTTTGGACAACATGAGGATTGGTATATGTCATGTGTTGGGTGACAATAGGCAAACCTTGGGTAGCATAAGATGGATTGATGATTTGTGAAGGATTATAAGAAGATGATGGACTGGATGTAAGTTGCTCAACATAAGTGACCATAGTGCTAGGATTAGCTTGAGAAACAATAGGCAGGTCACTCATGTCAATAAGACTAACATTGGGATTGTATGATGTATTGGATGGATTAGTGGAGATAGTGGAGATCATATTAGCAGCAGTAGGAATATGAGATGTGGTGTCCACCTGTGATGTAGCAGATTGTGATGGTGGTGAAGGTTGGACCGTTGGTGTTGTTTGGATAGATTGAGAAGCTTGTGGACTATGGGATATGGGGATAGCTTGTGATGTTTGGAGAGTTTGCACTTGAGCCACATGGATAGCTTGTATTACTTGAGGCATGGAAATAGTCATGGTAGGAGAAGGAGTATGTTGGGGAACATGGAAAGGTAGAATGTTCAAATTTTACAAAATGAAAGGGAGCACATCAGTTGGAGTTATCAAAGGTTCTAGAGTGTACTCCGAGCATGGTGGATCAAATGAAGTAACAATAGGCAGTGAAAGAGATGTATTGGAAGATGGAGTTTGTGATATGGTATGGGATGGTGGGACTATAGTGGATGGTCCCTTTGCAACAACAACAGGAGTGTTTGGATTGTGTTCTTTAATAGTGGATATGTCAAAATCTCTTGGTAATTTAGCACCCATGCAAGCAAGTTGCAAGAAGTAGTGATTAGGCTCAGACAAAACAAGTCTCTCAACTTGATCCCATACATGTGTATCTTGAAATTCTAATAAGTCTTCTTGGGATTGTTCCTCATAAGTCTCCAAAATTGTTTGAGGTTCCACTTGTTGTGAAGATGACTCTCCAAGGGTATACCCATGGGGCATAAACATACAAGGAGGCATACCAGTTGTAAATTGAGTCATGTCTCTAAGAGGTGTTGATCTAGATTGTTGCATCTTAGCTTCCATCACAGTGTGCAATTTGGCTTCCATTTCAGCTCTATATTGATTCCTAGTTTGAGGCATATTGAATGATGTTGAAAACTGAACTTTAGCTTGTCAAGGTTTTGAGACCCAAAAAGATGATGGTTTGTTGATTGTTTGGTTGATGGTTGTTGGTTTGCTGTTTGCTTTGTTGTTGGGTTGCTTGGTTTCTTTGTTGGTTGGTTGGCTGTTTGCTTTGTTGTTGGTTGCTTGGTTTATTTGTTGGTTGGACTTCCCTAGAGAATAGCTCACACACTCAAGGGAAAAGTTGTTTGCTAAGGTTACTATGTTGCTGATGTTGCTAAAGCTAAAGCCAAGAGATGATGTTTTGATGATTGCTCGGGTTGATTGATTTGATGTTTGGTTTGCTAGTTTGAGATCTCAAAAAGATGAAAAGTTCACAAAGTTCAATTGGTTGGTAGACTCAAAGTAGGAGACAAAGTCCAAGTATCTGCTAATGATTAGAGACAGGTCTAAAAGCTAATGCTAAGGCTGAGAAAGCTAGAATTGTACCTGATTTGGCTGAGTCACTAAGATTTACTAGTAATTGACCATAGGCGAGAGCTAATAGCTCATATATGACTCAAAAAAGGCCAAAAGTGACTAGTAATAACTTAAATGCGATCTGGTTTTGGTTTGGATAATAGGCTACAGTGTTAACCAGAGGCGAGCCAATTTGCTATAGGTGACCAGTATTGACTTAGAAGTGATTTACTATTGATCAGAGGCAACACAGTTTAGACCAGAGGTGACTGACTGTTATTTAAAAGTGATCTAGTTTAGGTAGAAAGTGACTGACTATTGTTTAAATGTGATCCAATTTAGGCAAAAGGTGACTAACTGTTGTTTAAAGGTGATCTAGTTTAGGCAAAAGGTGACTGACTGTTGTTTAAAGGTGATCTAGTTTAGGCAAAAGGTGACTGACTGTTGTTTAAAGGCGATCCAGTTGTCTATATGCGGGTAGTTCAAGCTCAAAAGCAACTATGTCTATCAAGAAATATGTCTGATTTATGTTTTTTACAAGAAAACAATAATTGCAGTCACTCACACTCACAACAATCACAAACTTGTACAACCTAGGCTAGGAAAGGACTGTATTTGTTGAGTCCCCTAGCCGTGCTTATTCAAAGCAGATAGCTTCAGGATCTTGGTAGCACTGGCTCTTCTCCATGGTACACACTTCTCATGGGTACCAAGATCTAGGTTTCCTAAGGCTTGTCCCCCCACCAAACCTTAGGATTGTCCCTTCTATCTCTTCTAAGAACCACATGAATCAGGGCAGCTTCAAAGGTCCCACCTTTTGCATCAACAAATAGAAGGTTTTTGGTTACTACACAAAGTTGTAATAAGGGCATCCGTTCAGGTGGCTATACGTACGGCAACACTACTCTCCATTATGGAGTCTCCCAACCTTCAAGGGTTACAACTTGGAGGGTTTTGGGGGAGGTAGGCTATCAGTATAACACAACAACACCTGTTGTTTGTAGCTTTTGACAAAAACACTTTTCTTATATAGTGGTTCAGAAGGGCTTGGCTTTAGCCCATTACCACTTGGGTCATATCCCTTCTCACACCGGGAAGGCAGGCCCTATAAATATAATAACAAGTTCTCATACACCCAAGATCCATTTGATAGGCAAAGGGAGAGGATACTTTTGCTATTAAATTTGGGTTATAAATATGCACATGCAAACAATCAAGAAAGATAAATCAAGCATGGAGCAAGCAACGATTCTTTTTAAGCACCAAGCCCAAATATTCCTAATTTAGTGAAAAATCACAATTCTTGGACCGATCGAAGCTGCAACAGATATGTTAGGAGTTTGATAACCTCCTTTTCTTGGACAATTGATAAGATGCTACACAAATACCCAATTAGTAGCTAAGAAAACCAAACTGCAAATGATAAGGACTGAAAATGACATAGTTTACCAGAGGTGATCAACTGTTGATTAGAAGTGAACTATATTCTGCCATAGGCGAGATGTTATAGATCATAAGCGATGTGAATAACACCAGATGTAGATTTATAAATCTCATAAGTGATGCGAAAAAATAAGAGGCGACTGGTTACGGGTCATAAGCGACTCAGATCTGCAAGAAAAATAGAATGTAACAAAAACCCTAGTTTCACAATAAGCGATCTAGATAGCTAAAGGTGATCACTGTTAGGTTAAAAGTAATTCAAAATAGGCAGTAAGAGACCAATTTTATCTTATAAGCGATACGAAATAGGTAGTAAGCGACTACTATTTGCTCATAAGCGATCCAGGAATGCTAAAAGCAATAGGTTTCAACTCAGAAGTGATGCGTATATTCAGACAACGACTGGATTTTCTCAAAAGTGACTGGAACTTGCCGTAAGCACTCAGAAAATTTGATCTACACAAAAAACAAATTCAAAGAGCAAAGTTAATCAAGGACGTGAGTCCCACCAAGCATGCCAAAATGTGATAGGTAAAAAATTAGGTTAATAAGATCAAGCATACCCATGAAAACCTAACCCTACCATCATCAAAGAATCTAATCCAAATGAAATCAAAAGCATTCAATTCAAGAACAGTATCACCTAGATTGTATGATTCCTTGTTTATGATGTGGATTGCTTCTTCAATAATGAACAATTATGAAGATAAAAGCTGCCATGATGGATAGATGATAAAGCCAATATGCTAGATGGATGCTAAAGTACTCAATATGCTCAAGATGATAATGTAGACACTATATGAATGTTGGATTAGGTGTAGTATGGAATGAGAGGATGTTTATATAGAACTCAACCAAAATCAATCAACAGTGGAGATTTGGTGGCTATGTGAATGGCTAAGATTGAATGATAGACATAGGTGAATGTGAAGATGACAAGTGGAGGGAAGATAAGGCTTATGTGTGCTTGTGTACATAAAAAGTACTACATATGAAAGATATTAAATAAAAGATGTAGTACCACTTATCTTTTTTAAATGAAAGAGGCACACATGTCGGCTCATAAGATAAATGATAAGAGAAATTAATTAAATAAATAAAATTTATCTAATTGAAAATAGATAGAAAGAAGATAATTAAATAATTAAAGATTGTTTAATTATAGCTTAGAGGAAATAGAAGAAATAGCTAATGAATTAATTAAATAAATATAAATTTATTTAATTAATAGAAGAAAATAGATATGTTAGGGATATTGCTCAAGTGTATTAGACAAATGCAGATGATGGATAATGTGATGTTTGAATGCTAGTGATAATGAGTCAATTTTGGGTGTCTACAGTATATTACCGAATCAAACCAGACCTCTTTCCTATCACTCTGTCTTTCTTGAGTATTGTAGGAACCGGTTATACTCAGATGGCCATAACTCCTTCAAATCTTCATGCGAACTTCTCAAATCTTAACTCGAGCAATCTCTGACAATCCTCTACACAGCCACATGATCTACATGCATTGATTATCATTAATTTTCTCAATATCCTCAATAGTCAGGTCTTCTATGCAGACATCAAAATAGGATATAGTTGACACCAATGGCAACAAGGATATGTTGACATCAATGACAACCTACTTAGGCACATATTTGCAACAATCTTCCCCTTTGTCATTGATGGAAACATGTGATGTGAAAAACTGAACCTAACCATCAAGACAAGAACTTCTCCCCCTTTCTCTTCTCACTTCTGCAACTACTTTCTTTATTGCTCCCCCTTCATCAACAACTAGTTTTTCACATGACTTCTCTCACCCTTTGACATCAATGACAAAGGGCACATATATGTTATCTTTTCTCCCTTTTTGCTTCAGATTGATCCCAAACTTTGCATATTGACTACTACCCCTTTGAGTAGTACCTTCTTAACATCAATCTAGATCACAAGATATGAATGTGAATTCCACTAGACTAATGCACCTTAGTGCATCTTAGTTCTTCTCAGAGGAGTAATAACCCCTAACTTCTCTCTAAGATACTCAAAAGTATCCTTGGGAAGAGGCTTAGTGAAGATGTCTGCAAGCTAATCTTTGGAAGACACAAAATCCAACTTGACTTCATTCTCATTTACTTTCTCTCTCAAGAAATGAAAATTGATAGATATATGTTTTGTCTTTGAATGCAATACTAGATTCTTTGAGATGCTTATTACACTAGAATTATCATAGAAAATTGTGACTGGCTCCTCAAACACAATTCTGATGTCCTTTAACATTTGCTTCATCCACAAAACTTGAGTGCAATTATTTTTGCTGCTATGTACTCTGCTTCTGTAGTAGACAAAGATATTGCCTCCTGCTTTTTGCTTATCCAAGAGACCAATCTTTTCCCCAAGAAGAATGCACCACCACTAGTACTTTTTCTGTCATCCACATCTCTTGCCCAATCAGCATCTGTATATGCTTGAAGAGTGAAGTTAATGTCCTTTGGATACCATAGTCCATAATCAATTGTCCCCTTGAGATATCTAAAAATTCTTTTGACTACCATAACATGGGATTCTTTTGGATCAGCTTGAAATCTGGCAACAAGTCCAACTGCATTCATGATGTCAGGTCAGGTCTGGGTTAAATAAAGCAATCCTCCAATCATTGATCTATATCTTTTCTAATTTGCCTTGGGAGAGTCATCATCTTTGCTTAGCTTGCATCCAGTTACCATAGGTGTACCTATAGGTTTTGAGTCTTCCATTCCAAATTTCTTTAGCAATTATTTTACACACTTGGACTGAGATATGAAGATACCTTTATCTGATTGAACAATTTACAAACCTAGGAAGAAATTCATCTAACCAAACATTGGCATCTCAAACTCACTTTTCATCTGATCAGCAAATGTTTTACACATTCATTCATTTCCTCCAAAAATGATGTCATCAATAAAAACTTCATCAATCAGAATGTTCTCATGATCAATTTTGAAGTAGAGATTACTATCAATAGTACCTTTACTAAATCTTAGCTTAAGCAAATGCTTATCCAATTTGGCATATGAGGCTCTTGGAGCTTTCTTGAGTCCATACAAGGCTTTTCTCAATCTACAAATCATATCTCCCTAATCAAATAATTGAAATCCTTCTGGTTGTTCAATGTAGACCTATTCCTCCAAATCTCCATTCAGAAATGTTGATTTCACATCCATTTGATATACTTTAAAATCTTTGAAGGCAGAAAATGCAAGAAATAGTCTAACCGCCTCTATCCTTACCACCAGAGAAAAAGTTTCTTAAAAGTCAATTCCTTCCACTTGAGAGTAGCCTTTACATACCAACCTTACCTTATTCCTTACTACCTCCCCATCTTCATTCAATTTATTCTAGAAGACCCATTTGGTACAAATCACATTTTTGTCCTTAGGTCTAGGAACTAGATCCCATGTTTGATTCTCTTCAATTTGCATCAATTCCTCTTCCATTGCTTTGACACAGTTTTCATCATTGGAAGCTTCACTTACTGATTTAGGTTCAATCCTAGAAATCAAACAAATCTCTTCTTGATCTTTAGACACTTTTCTCCTAGTTCGAACACCTTTACTCATCTCCTACATGATCTAATCTTCAAGATGATTTAATCTTACATACCTGGGAGTTTTGGAGATTGCTTGAGCTTCTATTTCTTGAACTTGTTCCTCATTATCTGTGTTAACCTCTAGAGTCACTGGTTCAAGCTAAATCTAGGTCTGAACTTGAACTTGCCTTCCTTGATTTTGACTTTCATCTTGATCATCTGAATCATATCTGGAGTACCTGGAATGTCCTTCCTTGCTTTCATCAACATTAACATTCACACTTTCAACAATCTAATTCAATATTTTATTGAAGAACCGGTAGGCCTTACTTTGAGTTGAGTATACCAAAAATATCCCTTCATCATTTCTTGCCTCAAACTTACCTAAGTCCTCATCTCTTTTGATATAACATTTAATACCAAAGACTCTAAAGTATCTCACAGTAGGAGAATGACCAAACCAAATCTCATAAGGAGTCTTACCAGAATTTCCTTTGATCTGCACCCAGTTAAGAGTGTAGATAGCAGTACTCATAGCTTCTCTCCAATAAACTTGAGGAATAGTTTTTTCCATCATCATGGTTCTAGTAGCTTCTTGAATGGTCTAGTTCTTTCTTTCCACAACTCCATTTTGCTGAGGAGTCTTAGGAGCATATAACTGTCTTTTTATTCCATGCTTTTCATAGAAAGCATCAAACTCACTGGAGGTAAATTCTCCACCTCTGTTGGATCTCAGACACTTTAGTTTTCCACCAATCTCATTCCCAACCATCATCTTGAACACCTTAAACTTGTCAAGGGCTTCTAATGTTTCTCTCAGAAAAGTTACCCACATCATCTGGGAGTAATCATCAATTAGCAGCATGAAATATTTATCTCCTTGCACACTCCTAATTCTAGCAAGACCACAAAGATTAGTATGTACCAGTTCCAATCTCTCACTTGAACCTTGTTCCTTACTCTTGAATGAAATTTTGTTTTGTTTGCCCAATTGACATTCTCTACATGTGTTATTAGGTTTCACAAGTCTTGGAAGATCTCTTACAGCTTGAGTGGAACTTATTTTGATAATGTTGTCAAAATTCACATGACACATCCTCCTATGCCATAGCCAACTTTGATCTGATTGAGCAATCAAACAACTTTTCCTAGAACTACTTAAGTGAAAGATGTTACCTCTGGTTTGAGTACTGGATGCAATTTCAGTTCTGGAGCTTTCCAGGATTCTGCATTTTCCATCCTTGAACCAAATATCATAACCCTTATCAACCAGCTATCCAACACTGAGAAGATTATGTTTCAATCCTTCCACATATAGAACATCATTGGTGTTGTTCTTGCCATCAAAAGAGATGGATCCTCTACCACAGATTCTACCGGCTGAGTTGTCTCCAAATTTTACAAGTCCTCCTTCAAAGTTTTCAAAGTTCACAAACTTATTCTTGTCACTAGTCATGTGATGAGAACATCCACTATCAATTACCCATTCATCCATTTCAATAACCTGAGTAGCCAGGGCACTTTCCACCTTTTCATAGCTAGCAGATTTAGTAGACACCAGATCTCCTTCTTTGATAGAAATAAACACCCAATCATTTTCAGAGGAGCCTCCATGATCATATTTGATGAGACAATTTATTGTCTCATCTATTAGCTAAATAAATGCATTTATTTTTCTTAATTAGTGCCATTGTATGTATTAATGTTATTACATATTTTACCTTGTAATCAACAATTAGTAGACTGAAGAATAAATTCAATCAAGTTGAAACACCAACAAACTTCCTAAAAAGCATGAAAATTGGGAGTTAAAAAATGTAGTCTCAGTAAAATGGTGATATCTCCCTCATTTCTCAATTAAATCTAGAATTTCAAAATGATCTAGAAAGATGGGAATGAGGGAAACAAAACCTAGAAACCTTTTGAGGAGATTCATCAAAATAAATGCATAGTTTGCAACTAAAGTTGACTAAAACAAAACTAGCATGAAAAAAGGCAGCGAAATTAGATGAAGAAGATTTAGTTTTTCTCCCCAAAAATAGGATCTCAGATCCACATTCTTGGCGGATTGATTGAGAATAAGAATTCTATAAATTTATTGTAATCAAGGAATCAATGGGGAAGAGTTTTATAAAATAATAAAGTTTAGTTTTTTAGCAGTAGCAGTTGTTTGTAGTTTCATTTCTAGTATTTCCCTTCACAAGATTTTTAGGATAGATTTGTTTCCAGCAACTTAAGATAGTTTCCTTTCCTACAAGTGTGTTTCCTTCCAAGCAAGTGTGTTTATTTCTTAACAATTAGATAGATCTTTATTTCTATAGATTGCTTTAGACACCTCCAGATTGATAAAATTATGTTTGTAGAAAAGAATGTCATGCAAATGATTTCTTCTCCCTCTTATATATCGCCATGGACACCGTGTTGGATTGGCATTTTTAATTAAATGATGAGGACTGCAATGACCCTTATCATTTTTGGCATCATTTCCAGGGATAGGTGTCATTAGGGAGTTGCTATTGATCTGGTGACAGTAGGTCAAAAGAGAAAATTGGTTTGGTAAGTCTTTTTTAGGTTTATTATTTTAGAAACTCCCCCACAAAACAACAGATCTAAAGGAAGAGGTTCTTGCATGCAAAGGTGAAAGATCTTATGCAACTTCCTCAACTAGAGGACCATGAATTCAAGCCCCAACAAGAAAAAAATTATTGTTTGGACACCTTCAAAGTCCAAGGAGGGTTGCCTGATCAGATTTTTGAAGGAAAAGGAGTTGCATCCAGTCATGAATGCAACAAAATGTGAGGAAGGGTTGCAAGATCTTTCCAATCAGCCCATGCATCTACTAGAATTAGATATTATGGAGAAGGCTACCATTTCAAAGGAAGGAGGAGCATCGGAGTTCAAATACTTAGCCATCTTCTTCTCATGGTTTTCCTCTCCTTTCAAAATGTTGAATGCATGGATCCATCTTTTGAGAAAAGGATGTTATTTTCCATAACTAGTTAATGGTTTATGTACCTTATCTCTACATCAATAAGTAGAGTAGGATAGAGTAGGTTTCTTTTTTGCAAATAAGTTCTTTGCACATGCTATGTCTTCTTCTCTAAAGCTCAAAACAAGCATTTCTACATAAAAATTGCTCCCAAAAGCTTTTGCAGATTTCTTTTGACATTTGGAGGCATTCTGGATCTCTCCATAGCTATCCATGGGCTTTATTTCCATCATTAGAACACTCTGGATCTCTCCAGAGCCATTAAAGGAGGAAAAATAGTTAGCTTTGGATAGCTCTAGATTAGATTTGGAGAGCTCCGGAGGGCTCTGGAGAGCCCTAGAGTAACTCAGAACTGACTATGGAGAAAAGATAGCAAGCTCTAGATGGCTCCAGGGTGACTTAGAACATCTTCAGAGCATCTCCAATGCACCTCTCAGAAAAATCTTCAGAGCAATTACAATAAAGGTGAAGAAATTGGCTCCAAAAGCTCACTATGAGTTGCAAGAGGACCTGCAACACTTCAGGTGTGGGGGAGATGATGAGACAATTTATTGTCTCATCTATTAGCTAAATAAATGCATGTGTTTTGCTTAATTAGTACCATTGTATGTATTAATTTTATTACATATTTTACCTTGTAATCAACAATCAATAGACTGAAGAATAAATTCAGTCAAGTTGAAACACCAACAAACTTCCTAAAAAGAAGCACAAAAATAGAGAGTTAAAAAATGCAATCTCAGTAAAATAGCAATATCTCCCTTGTTTCTCAACAAAATCTAGAATTTCAAAATGATCTAGAAAGATGGGAACGAGGGGAACAAAACCTAGAAACCTTTTGAGGAGATTCATCACAATAAATGTGCAGTTTGTGACTGAAGTTGACTGAAACAAAACTAGCGTGAAAAAAGGCAGCGAAATTAGATGAAGAAGATTTAGTTTTTCTCCCCAAAAATAGGATCTTAGATCCACATTCTTGGTGGATTGATTGAGAATAAGAATTCTATAAATTCATTGTAATCAAAGAATCAATGGGGAAGAGTTTTATGAAACAATAAAGTTCATTTTTTTAGCAGCAACAGTTGTTTGTAGTTTCATTTTTTCTAGTAGTCATTTCATTTCCAATATTTCCCTTCACAAGATTTTTAGGATAGATTTGTTTCCAACAATTTAAGATAGTTTCCTTTCTTGTAAGTGTGTTTCCTTCCAAGCAAGTGTGTTTATTTCTCAGAAATTAGATAGAGCTTTATTTCTGCAGATTGCTCTAGACACCTCCAGATTGATAAAATTCTGTTTGTAGAAAAGAATGTCATGCAAATGATTTCTTCTCCCTCTTGCATATCATCATGGACACTGCCTTGGATTGACATTTTTAATTAAATGATGAGGACTACAAAGACCCTCATCAAGATTCATCATCTGTTACCCCTTCTTCTCTATTTTCTTGGACATAGTAACATTTCTTCTAACCTTTATACCTGTTAGGGTTAGGTTTTGAAAACCTTTTCAAACATCTTAAGGAAAAATGACCAATCTTGTTACAAGCAAAGCATTTGAGTGGTAATTTTCCTTCATACTTACCAGATCCTCTTGGCATTCTTCTGGCAATAAGAGCTTCAAGATCTGTTGTTTCTATTTCAACATCTTCAAGATCCTTTCTTGTCTTTACAATTTTTTTTGATCTTGCAACAGAGCTTTCACCCAGATCATATCTTTGTTTTCCATACATACTGGCTTTGAATGCAGATTCAAACTTGGGAAGAGAATCACTAAACTCACTTAATTCGAAAGCTAAAATTTTTCAAACCAAATGATCTCTTGTAACTTATGAGACTATCTTGATTTCTTCTATAGATGCAACCTTATGTTTGTATGAATCTGGTAAAGATCTGAGTACTTTTGATACAATTTCTGATTCTTCCAAAGTTCCACCAACACACCTGATGCCACACACAAGTTCATTTATCTTTTGCATGTAGATTGTGATGTTTTCATCTTCGCTCATCCTCATAGTTTCAATTTTTCCTCTCAGACTTTGAATCTTTGCACATTTGACATATGTGTCACCTTCATACAGATACTCCATTTTTTTCTAGATTTGATAAGCAGTTTTTAGACCAAAGACATTTGTCATTTCTGAATCAGTTAGGGCATTCAACAAGGCTTCTTTAGCTTGAAGATTATTTTTAGCATCTTTGACTTGATCAAGAGTTGAAGGACCTTTCTCTAGAGGTTTATACTCAACACTGGTTATTGCCCAATAGGCATCGCCCATGCATTGCAAATGGCACTCCATGCGATCTTTCCAAATAGAGTAATTTGTTCCTTCAAATCTTGGACTATCCTTCTTGTAGGTTGACATCCTAGATCTCCTCAAGCGGTTAAGATTTTATGCGAGGATCTAGATCTGATACCAATTGTTGGAACTAGACAATTGAGACAGGGGGTGAATCAGTTGTCCCACAAAAACTTTTCTTGCCTCTAACCTTCTTAGTTATCTTACTATCAGATTAGTGATGTAAACATTAAAGCATTAATCAACAACATAAGAGCAGAAACATAATCAACACATTTGACACCAAGATTTTGATGTGGAAACCTAGTTAAGGAAAAAACCACGGTGGGGGTTAACTCACAAAAATGTGTACCCTGTTAAAATTACTTAATAAAATAGAAGGCACATGCCTTTGGGCACACTATCTAGAGCTCACTACTCAAAAGAGAGGCTCACTACCTACAAAATTTATTTGGAAAGAATTAACTAAGAAATAGCATCTACTTCATGCCTGATTCAATTCCAATGAATGCTCAAGAACTTTCACTTTGCCCCAAATTCTTCTTCATACTCTTTATTGCTCTCTCTCCTTTTCTTCTCTGCTCTGCTCCAAATCCTTTCTTCATATTGAACTATTTTGCACAAGGAGAATTTCAATACCTCTTCAACAAGTATTTATATACTTCATCAACCTTGGAATGATCAACAAGGTTAGCTAACTTGATGCAAATCATCACACTATCAGCCAAACACAATTGAGACTTGAATCTACTACAGCCACTCCATGCCTTATAAATTTTTTTTAAGGCATCCACCACAGGCTAGGAACATCCGGTCAGCCAAGACTGGGAAGAACATCAACCTCAAGAAGAAATCTTCAATCAACAAGCTCAAACCTCAATGCAAACCTCTAACATAGTAACCATATGATCCAGAGACCTCCACAAGCACATTGAATTCACCAATAACATCCATTCTAAACCAAATGATCAAAAGTAATTGAATCTTCCTCCAAAACCTTAAGAACACTCTCTGCCATGACTGTCAAACTAGAAGAATAGCTTACGGGCCTCCAAACCACAAACCACTGATGTTGATGATACACATTGACTTCCCAAACCTACCTTCAGATCCATAGATGACAATTGTATATTACCAGATCAAACCGGACCTCTTTCTTGTCACTCTGTCTTTCCTGAGTATTGTAGGAACCGGTTATACTCAGATGACCATAACTCCTTCAAATCTTCATGTGGACTTCTCAAATCTTAACTGGAGCAATCTCTGACAATCCTCTACGTAGCCACATGATCCGCATGCATTGATTATCATTAATTTTCTCAATATCCTCAACAATCTAGTCTTCTATGCAGACATCAAAATAGGATACAGTTGACACCAATGGCAACACGGATATGTTGACATCAATGACAACCCACTTAGGCACATATTTGCAACAATGTTTACCTTTGGCCCTTGCAAGGTATCTGATAAGTTAGAGAATGTTGGGAATTAAGATGTCTCAACCTTGAAAAAATTCTAGAGTTTATTTATTTATTATTTAACATTTTCCCATACATTACTCATTTTCCTACATTTTATTTGTTTTAATATTGCCTCAGATGAAAATAGGGTGTGAGATTTTAATCTTGTAGTATGTGCCACATGTTGGTACTTTGTTTGATGAGTTGTAAGTTGTCATAAGATGTTTTATTGGTAGATTTGGATGTCCTATTTTTTAGGGAGTTTATGAAAGGATATGGCAAATTCTTATGACAACTATAAGAGTCAAAAAAAGGGAGTTATTGAGAGTATTTCCAACACTATGACATGTGTCATAATCATGATTTTGGGAGATTGCATGGAGCCAAAAATGGAGTGCTATATATGGGGAGTTTATGACAGCATACGATAGATGTAAAGAATTTACTATTTTACGGTGGATTTAATTCCCCATGACTTGGGTGTTGTATTTTTCCACCCAATTCAAGCACCATATTTCAAGGTGTTTTATCTCATGGTTTTGGTTTTCTATTTGTTGGTTTCATGTATTGAATCTTCTATAAATTGGTCCTTGAGGAAGTAGTTTGAGTATGAGAATTTGTAGGTACATAGGTGCTACCAGAGTGCTACCAAAATTCTTCCAAGTTTAATTTACTAGTAATACTCTTGTAATAACTTTATCTACAACTATGTTGTAATCTTGTTTTAGATTTACTAATATATTGAGCAAGTTTTGGAGAGTAGAGTTTATCTCTAAAAAGGGTTTTCCCCATGTATATCTAGTGTTATGTGTTTATTTCTTATTATTGATTTATATTTTCTTCTATATCATTTATATAATAGTTAGATCAGATTTAAAAAGTTTTTGCATAATGCTCCTTTTAAGGTTAGTGTAGGAAGTTGTTCTACTACTTTAACTTCCTTATGATATGACTAATCATGTGATTATTATCTTGTGGGTCAACTAGCCATTCAATAGATGTTTTGGAATGAAAAAGGAAAGGCAATACATGTTTCGAGGGAAAAAAATTTACACTTGTCTATGTAAAATTCTCCTCGAGATCTAAAATGCACTTTTGAAGTTCTTTCTCATCATAATTTTGGTTCTTATAATAGCCACAAATTTCTTGTTTTCTAAAACCATCCATACCAAAATCATTCAATTATAGCTTGTGATCCCTCAAATGGTATAAATTTACATGAGCCTTCTTATTAGTGGAAAAATTTATGAATTTTTGAAATGAGACCTAAAATTGGGTGAGAGTTTAACATAATTCCTCAAATTATGGATCCATAGGCTTTTTGATGAAGACACAACACATATGAAAGTTAATGTATACAATGTATTCTTAATTAGATGAGACATTATTAAGAATAATACTTACATATTTTGAATTCTTATTGTTCAAATCCTAGCTACCATAATCTTGGTGTGGATTTTATTGAATTGACAAAGAAAATACTCAAAATAATATAAATAAGCTTGAGAGTGTAAATGTGTGACTCCAATCAATTTATTTAGGAAGTGTTATTTCCATTAAACAAGCTCTTGAACTTGTCTCATTATTTGGTTGGATTGCGCTCTAATACAATGGTAGAAAAAAATATCATTCGTAGCAAGTGTGATCATTCTATTAATTCTTTACTTACATTTTGTGAGGTCCACTCTTCTTTTTCATGATCACGTCATATTTTTATATACTTATTTACTAATGACACTTATAGATATGATAATATATTGAGGCCCACCCTTGTGTGACAAGTTTAGTAACACTATTAGACCTAATTGTGTTTGAGACACCTAGACTTAGGGTATGGTATATAGACTTATGACCCTATTCGATAGACTATATTAGTTATTGTTAGATACGTTAAACTAATTTTAAATATAGATATGGATTTTATTAGAATATAGTTGTGTTATTTCTCAAAATTATGTATGAGACACACACATCTGGATTGGATAAATTATATGTTTCTCAATTGTGAAGATGATGACCTAGTTAGATTTGCTTAGGTTATATTCTACTTTTTACCTATTGTCATCCATAAGAAGATGCAAATTACCTTAACAGTAATTACCTAATGTTTACTATTAATTTCTATTTCCTAATTAAATCTAGGTTTGAATTTACCTCTTATGAAAGACAACCATTTTGTAATAACAAGAAATGTAAATTTACTTATGGTAAAAAATCAAATTTAGTTTACCCTTTGATGAATTCAACTAATTTAGTTTAAATAACTCACTATAATTCAGGATTAGGGTTATTGAATTTCGTACATACTTGATTTCCGTGTATCTTTCACTTTATACGAGTAGAATATATTTTTTGGATATCCAGTTTAGTTTTCATTGTTACTTTCCCTCAAATTCACCTTCATATGGCAATTAGACCCTACAATTTGTTAGCTTCGTAAATCAATCTGGAAATTGTTCTGCAAATCACTTTTTGTTTGCTTGATTTTTTTTATAGTGAATTATGAAGTAAAAGCTACTTTTAACAAGCAAAATTTTCTAAGTATAATTTGCATTTAATGCAACTTGTCGTAGGTGAGCATTAATGGTGAAGAGTGGGAGAGTATATCTACTTCAATATGCTTCTCTCTCTTTTTGAAATTTAAATCCAAACGGATAATCTAGTTACGTTTATAATTGACAATGAATTGCTTCAACCAAATGTGGAAATCCAACTAGATGTGGAACATTTGAAATCACAATGCCAGGTTCAGTTGAAATGGCTAGTTGAAAATGTCAGGTTAGGTTGGAATATCTGCATCAGGTTCATAATGTTATGTTATCAAGATATCATCAAGTAGGAATCAAGAAGTTAGGTGACATCATGATGACTTATCAACATACTACCGGATGTGAACTTATGGTAAAAGGAAATGAACTGGATGTTATGTTTTGTAAGATCGGGCTTGGTTCAGAGTGTATTACTATACTATATAAAATGTCTAGTTACAAGACTTTGTTGACCAACTAGATGTTTGCGGGGATTTCCAATTGAACCTCGGATCGATAAATTTACAAACATCAGGTTCGATTGAAATATCAGGTTCAGCTGAAATGTCAAGTATCAAAGATTAAACTATATTTTAAACTTGTGTTGAGTCTAGGGTAACTCCTTCCAGTTATTTCAAAATACTTATGGACCATTTCCAATAGGATGTTCTTAACATGACATTTGTGGTGATCTTCATCTAGATGTGGATATTTAAGTTTGTCAAATGTGATGTCTGGTTGGAATGTATGGTTACTAATGTCTGGTTAAAATGTCATGTCTAGTTAGACCATCATGTCGGGTTGGAACATCATGTCTAGTTGGAATGTCATGTCCGGTTACAATATCATGTTTGGTTACAATGTCATGTATGGTTGGACTCAAAATATTTGCCAAGGGATAACTTGCACATTTCAATGAATTTTTGGGAAATTGCAAAGGTGACCCTAGCTAAAATTTGACACTCTATCAATATAAGACCTTACATGGGATTATTAAGGTTTAGAATTGTTGTTTTATAGTAACTTCACATTTTGCCTTTACCACCAAAGCACCACAAAGGGGAAAACACAAGTAGAAAGTAAAAAAGAAGTTGGGGTCCTCATTTTTCTAGGAGCAAAATGGGGTGTGTTGTGAGACTACACAACACATTCCACTTCCACTAATCCTACCATCAAACTTTAACATCCTCAGCCCATTGATTAGGACCAACAAAATTATAAAGCATACAAAGAAAAAGATCCAAATCAAACATCAAACCTGATAATGAATCTAAAAATCAATGTTAAAGACACATAAAATCAATATGTGTCCCAAAGAAAAATGGACCAATCAAATCAAGTGAAGCAAAATATCAAAATCAAACAATCACACAAAATGTGGAGCCACATCAAGAGATGCACCTTGTATATAATAGGTGTCCACCACCTTCCAGATTGTATAAAAATGTTAGTCCTAAATATCTAAATCAAGAAATCATTCAAAATGTGTAGCTACATTGAGAGATGCACCTTGCATGTAATAAATATCCACCTCCTTCCAGATTGTATAAGACTATTGGTCCTAATCACCATCCTAATCTAAAATCCAAATTCCATAATCCACCATCTCAAGTATGGTGAGTCAAGATTCCTCCAACCTAATTTAAATCGCCAACCTATCCACCTAAATCCTACAAACCTCAATCACCTAATTCCACATCCAACATCCCCCATCCAAATCCAAAATCACACTTCAAATCCAAAATTTCCAAATCCCTAATCCACTGAATTGTGGCGACAATACTTTATCATAAGGGCTATGATGGTGCCCTATCAAGATGTAAAAATTCAAATAAGGTTGACTTTGTTATCAATAAAGATCACACAAACATCAATGGATTGTGCATGAGCACTTTGATCCTAATGAAGCAATTACTCTAAGAAAACACTACTGGCATATTATGACAAGAGCATCTACATCGACTATCTCAAATAGACAAGGACATTTGAAGACCCTTTGGATATCAAGATATCTATTGGAATGCACAAGACAACTAAGAGGGGGGGTGAATTAGTTGTATCAAAAACTTCAAACCCTCACAAACATAAACACATTCACATTAATTCACTTAAACCCTTTTTCTATTATGAAGATTAAACGTGAAAAATGGATAACAAAAGCTTAATCACATCAACACCATGCACAAGAGAACACAATATTTTTACATGAAAAACCCTAAAAGGGAAAAACCACAATGAGGATTAGCTCATAATATAAAGTAGTATCAATACCGAATTACAAAGAGGCTCACTGCCAAACAGCTCACTGCCCAAGGCTCACTGCAATAGGCTCACTACCAAAAGGGCTCACTACCAAAAGGGGTGGCTCACTACCAAAAGAGGTGGCTCACTGCCATGAACTAATATGATAGAATCTACCACATGCCTAAGTTTAGTTACAATGAAGCACAACAAACATCACCTTCATAGCCTCTCTAAAAATTGTAGATGACTTATGCTCACTGCATTAGGTCTTCTATCACATGAAAGCCCTTGCTGCTTTTGACTCAAATTCACAACAAATACATTATCATCTTTGCACTTGCACACATACACATGAATCCTTTACACTTATTTATATAAATCATCAACCTTGAAACATTCATCAAGGTCGGCAACACACTCTACAATTTTTGATAGTCTTCTAGGTAAGCAAGTATATAGAATTCAAATTAATTCTTGACCTAAACATTCTTGGGAAGAAAAGTAATGAAGATAAAACACTTCATATCTTATCTTGGACCTAAATACATCTTCACATGTTTCAACATGCTTCCTCAATCCATGAAGCACATCTGCAATTAGTGTTAGTACCCAAGTCAGCTAAACTTGTGCAAACACTAAGAACATTTAGGCATACGCTTCAAAGAGCACAACCATAGCTTATAGACAAAGCACAAGCCTTTAACACAATTTGGAAACATCTGTGAACATGAAATCACCTAGGAGCCAACCAATCCAGCTACAAAAAATCTCACTTGAAGACAATTCACAGACTGCTCACAACCAACACTGTCAAGCTCTGCTACTCATGAAAACTACATTTTGGAGCACCAAATCATAAGTCCTTTGGCTAGAACATAGGTTTGGACCTAATGAACACTCATCTAGAACTGCAAGACCAAAAACCAAACTGCAGAGAAATGTAGAGCAAAATACTTTCTCCTAGTCGTACTGCAAACACTTCCAGGCACAGTCTTCAAACTGGTGAACATAACTCTCAAACCATAGCATTCTGGAGCACCAGCTTCTGGATCTAACATCTTCAGCCACTTCTCTAAAACATATCCAAACCTCACACTCTGGTCTTCAATATAGGAGAAATGTGGAGCAAAAACCCAGACAGTATCCCGTAGGCCAGAATACTTCTTCACAACATTGTCTTCAGTATTTATCAAATTCTCTCAAAAGAACTTAGAAACCCAGCAACAAGAGCAATATACTAACATCATTAACACTTCTTCAAGTCATTGAAATCACCTTAAGGGTGTGTGCAAGAAGTTGAGTCCACTTTTTGGCCAAAAAGTGGAAGTGTTTTCCCTGATTTTTAGAATTTGTCACATTTGACCTAAAAATTTGAAGCACTTAAAGGTGGAATCTTGGAAAATGTCACTAAATATGAAATGTAGTACTCAGAGTCTAGTTTCCAAATATGTAACTTTTTTTAATACCCAGATGATACAAATTGATTTTTAATAGGCGTTTCTAAAAACCACTGTTTAAAAGTCACTTTTTTTTTACTATACCATGCACATGTACGTCATCCATATTTTGAGCTAAATAATCATATTTTTCTAAATCCTTTTGGGAAAAGATTTCTAACTCACTGAAGTATGTTTTCCATATTTTTTTGTAATTTTTTATTGAATATTTTTTTTGGTTAATTTTTTATTGGCCATTTTTGGTGTTTTAAAAAATCGTCGTGTACATCACGCATGAGATGACCTAAACTTATCATTTTTTAAAAAAAAATTTCAAATTGAAAAGAATTGTCTAAAGTACATTTTCATATAATTTTTTTTACAATTTTTTTTAATAAAAGTTATTAAAATACTAAAAAACCCTGATAATTCAAGTTTATGGACCTGTTTCATTAGAAATTAATTGAAAAATAGAAAAAAAAATCCAATTGTAAAAATCTACACTATCTCATCTATAATGGGTTTTAATTTTGTCAAAAAATTCTGCAAAAAAGGCCTTCAGACATATGCCCAAAGTCACTAGTTTGTTGTGACATTAACAGGACCTTCAACTTGTAGGTCAAACTAGGTCTAAAGCCAAGGGTTGGGTTCCCAAGCCTTTTTCTGACCCCAAAACCCATAGCAAAAAGTGGGTCAAAAATTCAAAATTTATAAAACGGGATCCCGTTCTAGAAACGGGATCCCATTTCATAAAGGTTAAAATATTAACCTTTTATGAAACTCAAAACGGGATCCCATTTCTAGAAAACAGGTTCTCGCTTTTGGCTCGGGATTCTGAAGCAAAATGGGATCCCATTTCATAAAAAGCGGGATCCCATTTTTAGTTACCCGATTTTAGATTTTTTTCTAACTCCGAAACTTCCACCTTAAGTGGACACAACTTCTTGCATTTACCCTTAACACAATAACTTAATCAACCAAAAATAGCAACATTAGAAGATACAGTTGACACCAATGACAATATAAACATGTTGACATCAATGACAACACCGATTAGCACATACTTGCAACATATATCATGGTTGCCTAATTAGCAAAGTAGAAACTCAAAAAATTAATAAAATTAACACAATTAAAGAGGAAAAAATTCATCCAATTGTGAAAATATTTTCATGGCACCTTGGATAAGTACCATGATGAAACCCCATTCATGGGCATCATGTGTAAATTGATTGTCTATGTACCTTGCACTTGGGGGAAAGTTGTCTCATATATCCCATCATATCATCCTACTCCATCATTTCCATATATCCTTGCCATCATTCCTATCTATCCTCCCTATTTTTCTTTGATCTTGATAAGGACTGAGGCATAATTTTGAAACATGCTTTGGCAATCTCTTGACATAGAAAATCCTTCTGCAATAAATCCTCCAAATGTCTTGTTATAGCTTATGTAGTACACTATATCTCTTTAGTCTAGCATCCTAAATGACATTTACAAAGTGGGACATGTTATTCCTTTGTGACATAGTCCTTGGAGATCCTCCATCTATCAAACCCATCATCCTAAATTAACCTATCTCTCATCCTTCTTTCTAGACTTGGAGTTAATTTGTCACTATTTATCATATGGAGATAGTAATCACATCCAATAGTCAAAATATAAAGACTATCTACATGTCATCCCAAATAATTTCATCCACTGCAAACAATCCTAATTCACACAAATCTTTCTAGGCAATCCTGCAAATCATCCAAGCATATCCATTCATTTTGTTCCTAGCCTTATTGTCAATCTTAATCAACTTAAATCAATCATCATCATCAAGATATATCATTCCCAATCTTGGTGTTTTTCTTTGGATATATTGTTCCCACATCAACAACACTATCCTTATCATCATCAATCAATCATTAATTTTTAGCTTGACAAAGGCAACATCTTATTTATCTTTGTGAATGTTTATGCATGCTTTATTTCTTGCTTATGTGTTATCATTTTGTCTTGCATCGGCATTAGTTCTTGTTGTGTACCTACCACAACAACATCATGGTGCCATGCAACACATTCTTTCTTGTGACCTTCATTCCTTTATGCATGAGATACATCATCACCACGGTCTTTATATTATGGTGCATAATGTCAAGTGTTACATAAAACATCAGGTTGTTCACACTAACTAGCATGACTATCCTCATCTTTCCTTTCCATCCATTTTGATAGCATAAGTTACATGTCCTTCAAACCCATCTATCCTCTCATGGGAGCATCATCCAATCATCCTTACCTCATTCCTCCTCATCACTCCTCTTTTTGTTGTTACTTCTCTTAGTCACAACACCATCTCAAAGAGTGGAAAAATGTAGACACCCAAAATTGTCCACCTCCTAGTGCCTCCTAACATAATTTTCATCCCTTTTACTACTCAAGTTAATTAAATAAATTTAATATTTATTTAATTAATTTCACCTATCATACACCCTAATCATTCCAAAAAATTAAATAAATACTTCCCTAAAAAGTCCTTTTAAACCCCATAATTGGATAATAACAACTAATTAGCCACTTAATTAATCCTTTACACCTAAAAATCAATAAAGAACTATACAAAATCCTATTTTATCCTCCACCATCCATCTCACAACCAATTAACCAACTTAATCTCAATCGTTGATCTCTCAACCAATCTTGACTATTGATCTTCCAATTTGAAAACTTATCAATGCCTCCTTATGTCATCCATTTTCAAAGATCATCAACCAAAACATAACGCCATGCTATTGTTGTAAGAAACCACATTTTATCTTTCAATCAATAACAAATAATTTGAGCACAATCACTTTTGGTGCAATAAGAATTGTGTGTGGTGATAATTTAATAGTTTATTTCATTCATGTTTTATGGTTTCTTTTCTTAAACTGAGGTTGCATTAGGTGTAGAATAGGGTTTTAATTTGAATGTTTTAATCCTTCATTTTGTTCACACTTATTTGTATACACAACCTTATAAGCAAATATCCCTAAAGCAACAAACAAAGAATAATAAGTTGTCACCAAAATATTATGGGCCATACCAAATTCTACAAAATATTGGTAATGTATCCTACAAGCTTGAGTTACCGCCTATAAATAGGATACATCTAGTTTTTCATGTTTCTTGTTTAAAGAAGGTGATTTGTCGATAGATTCCTACACAGACAGTGCTACCTGAGCTACATGAAGAAGGAAGATTCATTTTGGATCCAAAGTTAATTTTTCAGACATGCACAAAGAACTTGAGGACTAGGACAATCACTGAGTATCTCATTCAATCAAATAATTTACCAGTTGAAGATGCTGTTGGCAAGAGACACTATATGGATTCATGGTTGTTGTCATTGATGGCAACAAAGGTCATCCCACATATCCGCAAGTCATGATATGTCTCTACCGGAAGTCAGATTGAAGACTGTGGTGGTCCGGTGAACAAGAACAGAGCATGTGGCAAGGTCCGACAGATTGGTCCGGATCTCTCAGAGGAAGTGTCTTGGTGCAGTGCGGATCTGGGGAAGTCAAGAGGACTATCTTGAGTAGTATATTCCAAGGATTTAGCCTCCGGAGATGGACAAGGAAAAAGATATGAATAGTTGAGTACCGGATTCCTGAGAGACAGTGAAAACAGAGGAAGAACTGACTGACTGAGTATCAAACTACTTTCCGGATGTGTTACAGATGATGATAAAGGTTGCGGAGGCATGAATCATGTTTGGCCGACATAATTGATGATATCTACAAGTATATGCTTGATCCGCATTGCTTGGTGAGCAAGGATTCAGCCGACAGAACTAAGTTTGTAAGAAACTAGACTGTTCCGGATGCCGACTAGAAAGATGATGAAAGTACTTGTGCGGATATATATAGAGGATGGATTTAGTGGTAAAAGGTGCGAATGTGTGTGTGGATATGCGAACAAGTCCAGAGTAGAGCAGAAGTAACAAGAAAGATCCGGTATGTGAAAGGACAGCAAACTAAAGAACAGAGGAAAGATGAAGTGCAGCAGATCAGTATACTGAACCTAACCGGAACTGAACTCCAGCATATGCAGATGCCTCCAATCAGTTCAAGACTGTGATTCTAATCACTTTGTAAGACAGTGTGTCTTCTTGTAGGCAGTGAGCCTCTTGTGAGCAGTGTGCTCGGGCAGTGAGCCCTAATTGGCAAGTGCCATTTTTGTAATTTCCTATTCTTCTAACAGAGAATAATTCTTGGGTTAATCACCCCGTGGTTTTCTCCCTTAACAGGGTTTCCACGTCAAAAATACTGTGTCATGTGTTTCTTACTTCATGGTTTATGTTTTGTGTTTGATTTTATGCTGCTTCAATTAAAAGGAAAGTTTAATAAGGAAAACAATTAGGATAACTGATTCACCCCCCCCCTCTCAGTTATCAACAATTGGTATCAGAGCCAAGTTCCTCCTAATAGAGCCTAACAGCTTGAGGAAGATCTGGGATTTCAAATGGATGCATATGGTTTAAAGGAGCAACTCAAGACTGCCCTTGAGGATCTTGAACAGTCAAATTCTGAAGTCAGTGAATTAAGAGAAAGACTCAAACAGGCTGATGAATTCATGAGGGAATTAAAAGACAAATTAAGTCTCTCTATGAAAAAGAGAAAGGAGCTGCTCCAACAGTTGGCAAGACAAAGTGAAGAAAGCAATACAAATGAAGAATTGACTGAGCAAACCAAGTTATGTGAAAAGTTATCAAAAGAAGTCATCATGTTAAGACATGAAATGGAATCAGGAACTATAAAGTTCACTCAAGAGATTGAAGAAAAAAGAAAGGCTGAAGACAATCTAAAACAATCTCTTAAGGAAAAATCAGAAGAATGCCACCAGATGGACAGGATTATCAGACACCTTGAATCTGATCTTGAAGATTCCAAAGATAATGAAGGAAAACTTGAGGATCAAATTGCCTCTCTCAAAAGAGACCTTCAAACAGCAAATGAATATAAAGAGAAATTCAAGATAAGTTCTGCTCAACTTGAAGTTCTTCTTGGAAGTCAAAAGAGGACAGATGACAAGTATGGCTTGGGATATGAGAAAGGAGAAAGCTCCGGATCCGGTCAGAAGAATCTTGGATCAGAAAATCCAAGGAGCAGGCCTAGAAGACCTCCGGTAAGACAGCCAAATGCTCAAAAATATCCATCCTTCAATGGATACTGCCACAGCTGCAACCATTTTGGTCACAAAGCTAATCAATGCAGAATGAGAATGAATCAGATTAATTCATCCTTCTCCGGACAATGCTTCAACTGCAAAAGGTATGGACACAAATCCCATGAATGCAGAATTATGCAAGTAAACAAATCATTCAAAGGTAGATGCTTTACATGCAATAGAGTAGGTCATATGGCTAATCAATGCAGATCAAGGGGATATCAGTTAAATATGCAAAGAAATGTTATTTGCCAAATCTGCAATAGGTCCGGTCATAATGCTAAAGTCTGCAGAAACAAGAATCAGGACAAAAGAGGTCCGGTGTATAATCAGAATCAAGACAAGGGTAAACAAAAGATGAATGCGGATGAAGTTAGGAATCAGATGAGCAAGATTTGGGTGAAGAAAAACTCAGAGAATGTAGAGGTTGGATCTGCACCAGATTCTGGTGCTGATATTTCTTCCGGAAATTAAAAGGTGAGCTCAGGCTCAGGGGGAGACTCAAAGGAGATTCTGTTCCCCCAGCCAAACAAGTTGTGCCGGATGTGGCACAAGATGCGGATTAAAGGGTTTGTAGATATAACTCCTGAGATGCTTCAGTCAAGTTTTTAGAGGTCCGCATGGAGTTATGAAGAATCTGTGTTCGATTAAGTTAGACCTGTTCAGGGAGGTGCTCCGGTATGATAAAGGATTGCAAAAGGTCCGGAGAGATCCGGAAGTGCACGATCTTGTCTTGCGGATTGGACAGAGTATTTGGGATGTTCTTGTAATATGTTACCTAGATTTATTCATGATTTAAAGATCCGGATGATATTCAGTGATCAGGACTAATCCGGGATACTCCAAGCTGTCCAGACATGGTAAACCAGAATAATGCAGGTGAAGCATTTATTGCAGACAGATATTAGGGTTTGCGGAGCAATATAAGGGATTTCTCAAAAGTTATCTGCTCATTCTACACTTGAGAAGAAGCGAATAGTGGAGCTCTGCAACAAGGTTCATCAAGCACACCAAGGATCTCCTGCCGAAGCTATTGCATAAAGAAATCAATCCAACCACTCCGTGCAAACCGAAGGCGCTTAAGGTATTCTTCGTTTTTCATTGCCTCACTGCAAATCCTTGAAGAATGGCTACTCCAAACATAGTTAAGATCTCTGATAGACCTCGCCCCTCATTCAAGAAACATCCCTACAAATCATTGGAGGTAGATCCACTAGGAGCCTTCTCTAGTGTTCCCCACGGAGTCTTACATACTGAAGATATTAGGGTTTACATACACGCAAACATTGAGGAATTTGGGGAATTCAAATTAAGAGACCTCTATCACAAGCAACTGATAGACAATGCTTTTGAGCTCAAACCAGAGTATAAGGGTATCCAGAAGAAACAATTTGAGCAATTCATTCATTTCCCTAGCTTTGAAGAAGATGAATGGGTCCGGTATGTACTGAGCAGGATGCATGACAACTTCCTTTGGCTAGATAGACCCTGTAAGATCACAAAAGAAGCAATTAGAGCAGTAACTGGTCTATACTCTTCCGGGGGGGTACCTATCCTCAAATCTGTCAAGAACAACGTTGTAACTGAGGCCACCGGATCAAAATATGATAAGAGGGCAATGACCATTGAAGATATTTCGGATCCGGATATCAAATATGCATCAATGATAATAGGATACAAGATCTATCACTCCAGCAGGGAGAATTCTGTATCCAGAACTGCAATATACACAGCATATGAAATGCTAAGAAAGAATGCAGATTATGATCTTTGTGAACTACTACTAAGCCAATTGATGGAAAATGTACAGAAAATCAAGAAAGACAAGAAGAACTCCTTTAAGTATGGTACTCTCATTGTATGTCTATTCTTTTACTTCATGAATGAGCTACCCGGAACAAGTGGATGGATATGGCAGAATGACAAACCTGTTGCAGTCCAGATAAGAGACTATTTGCATGGACTTGGGGATGCAAAAGCGAGAAATACAGCTCTATGGGGATACTTCAAAAACTTTCAGAGCATGATGCAAGCAAGAGAGAGAATTCCCCAGTCTCTCATTGAGAAATACAAGGACTCAGTATGTTTTATGGTTGACACTGATCAGTGCCTAATGGAGGCAGTGGAGCCAAGGACTGTCTGGATCATGCCCATGGGGTATGAAGTTGATGAACAGATAGTAGAGCTGCATGTTCAACACATGCTAAGTCAGCCCAAAGATCCTAAGGCAGAAAGGTTTGGAACCTTTGAGGAGCTGAGCGTGAAATTACATGTAGAACTCAGGGAACCTGAGATTAAGAGAAAAGTGAGAAAAGAAGTAGAGCACATTGCTCAAGGCCTAGGCATCTCAAAAGAGGCACTTGATGCCAGCTGGGAAAAGAGGAGAAAGGCTGAGGAAGAAGAGAAAAGCACAGAAAGTGTTCCGGTTGAAACCCCCACCCGGACCAGATCATCAAAGAGATCTGCACCTTCCACAACCAAAAGCTCAAAACCGGAAGTCCAGGCATCCGGTAAAAGATCCAAGACAAAAGCATCAAGGGCTTATGAAAGCCAAAAGGATGAAGAGGAAACAGAATCAGATAAGGAAGTTAGAGAAGTAAAGAAACAGAAGAAGAAAGGATCCGGTAAGCCCTCCACAGGCCAAGACAAGGATGAAATGGCAGAGGTAACTGTTGAAAAGCCCACTCTGTCACTAGAGAGCATAATCAAGTCAGTCACGGTGGATGGAAACCTTCAACCAATGACTGAATCCTATGATGACTTCAGTGAGGCAGACCAAAAGACTCTGCAGGAGGCCACAGTGAAATATCTCAACATATATAATAAGGCTTTCATTGAAATAATATCTCTTATTCCTAAAAGCCTAGAAAAGGAAATGGAAGTGAGGAAAAATAATGCTCATGCTAAAGATCTTGAGATCCGGGAGCAGATAGCTATTCAGCTATATCCTCAAATTGATCCCAAGACAATGAACATGATCTTCAAGGACTGCAAAGATGAGTTCAGAAGTAAAGCCAGGATGAATCAGCTCATGCTTGGTGAGACTGACAAAGTGGCACAAGAGACAGAAGAGATCCTCCGGAAGGCCTTCAAAAGGTTCAATCTTCCTGTTGTAGAGGACTTAGGTGCAGAAACAGCTGCTGACTTGGAATCTTCTGTTCCGGAAGAAGTGAGCCCTGAACAGACAAGTGAGGACTTGGGACCCTCTGCTCCAGAAGAAGTGACCCATGAACAAGCAAGCATCTCTCCTCCGGTTTCCCCTACAGTCTCCGGATCCAAAGAAGAAGAGCAATTGCAGGAGAAGGAAGCAGTGGTGACAGACAAAGAGGTTGACAGTTCTAAGACTGCAGAAGAAAAGAAACATCTGTCTCCGGCAAGAGACACTGCACAAACTGTTCAACAATTTTTGAGCAAAGAAACTCTAGAGATTGATGAACCGGAGCTTCTAAAAGGTCCATTTGATTTTGACTCTCTCTCTCCGGTACAAACAATGAAGATAGCTTCATTTGCAAATGCCAAGGCAAATGAAAAGCTCCTGAAGTCTCATATGGAAGACTGTGAGTTGATAGAGGCTGCTTCCGGAGTACTTGTAAAGATCATGCCATCAATCCAAATAGATCCGACTGCCTCCACTTCCGGTAATCTAAAAACCTTAGTCAGCAGTATTGATACACATTTTAATTCTCTAGAAAAATCAGCTGAAGACAAGGTCCGGAAGGAATTTTTGGATAAGAGATTTTCTGAAATATTAGAATTAATCTCTAAGGATAGGAAGATTGTAAGCATTGGAATAAAGAGCTTAGAAAATGCTCTTAAGGATGGCGGTGACATCTACAAATTTTGTATATCTTGGTCAAAGGCAACAACAGCAATTGACAAGAAAATAAAAGAAGAACAGGACAAGCTTCAAAGCTTATCTCAAAGTTTTGATCCTCTCTCTTCCTCTATAATAAATCAAGAATGTCAGACTATTGCAGTCTTGAATGAAATAAAGAATCTTGAGAAGGAGAGGAAGAACATTACCAACCGGATGGGAGAACTTAGAAGGATTATAGTCCCTAAGTTGGAAACGATGCATGAGGCCATCAGTGATGCCCAGACCACCGCCCATACAAAAGATCTGACAGATCTCAGGCGGGCAGAAGCTTTTGCATTTTTGCTGAGTGGTCACATTTCAATCCTGGACAGAATGAAGCTTAGTTGGGCTACTGAAATGGTTCAACTGCAGACATCCTTTGCAGACATTCTGCAGTATATGTGAGTATGTAAATATGCGGCTATATATAGAAAATTTTTGAAAATTTTGGTGTGCGGACCCTACCCTTTGCCATTGATGTCAAAGGGGGAGTGAGGAGCAGTGAAAAATGAGGAATCCAACTCAGGGGGAGTTCCGGAAATTGTATATAAAGACAGAGCATCAGCAAAGGGGGAGCATAGTGTAAACACTTAGTCATTTTTCACTAAGTGTTGCCATCAATGCCAAAGGGGGAGATTGTTGGCAAGAGACACTATATGGATTCATGGTTGTTGTCATTGATGGCAACAAAGGTCATCCCACATATCCGCAAGTCATGATATGTCTCTACCGGAAGTCAGATTGAAGACTGTGGTGGTCCGGTGAACAAGAACAGAGCATGTGGCAAGGTCCGACAGATTGGTCCGGATCTCTCAGAGGAAGTGTCTTGGTGCAGTGCGGATCTGGGGAAGTTAAGAGGACTATCTTGAGTAGTATATTCCAAGGATTTAGCCTCCGGAGATGGACAAGGAAAAAGATATGAATAGTTGAGTACCGGATTCCTGAGAGACAGTGAAAACAGAGGAAGAACTGACTGACTGAGTATCAAACTACTTTCCGGATGTGTTACAGATGATGATAAAGGTTGCGGAGGCATGAATCATGTTTGGCCGACATAATTGATGATATCTACAAGTATATGCTTGATCCGCATTGCTTGGTGAGCAAGGATTCAGCCGACAGAACTAAGTTTGTAAGAAACTAGACTGTTCCGGATGCCGACTAGAAAGATGATGAAAGTACTTGTGCGGATATATATAGAGGATGGATTTAGTGGTAAAAGGTGCGAATGTGTGTGTGGATATGCGAACAAGTCCAGAGTAGAGCAGAAGTAACAAGAAAGATCCGGTATGTGAAAGGACAGCAGACTAAAGAACAGAGGAAAGATGAAGTGCAGCAGATCAGTATACTGAACCTAACCGGAACTGAACTCCAGCATATGCAGATGCCTCCAATCAGTTCAAGACTGTGATTCTAATCACTTTGTAAGACAGTGTGTCTTCTTGTAGGCAGTGAGCCTCTTGTGAGCAGTGTGCTCGGGCAGTGAGCCCTAATTGGCAAGTGCCATTTTTGTAATTTCCTATTCTTCTAACAGAGAATAATTCTTGGGTTAATCACCCCGTGGTTTTCTCCCTTAACAGGGTTTCCACGTCAAAAATACTGTGTCATGTGTTTCTTACTTCATGGTTTATGTTTTGTGTTTGATTTTATGCTGCTTCAATTAAAAGGAAAGTTTAATAAGGAAAACAATTAGGATAACTGATTCACCCCCCCCCCTCTCAGTTATCAACAGATGCCACATGGGAAGATGAAGATTTTGTGAAGAAACATCTATAGTTGATTAGCATTGAGGACAATGATTCTCTAAAGAAGGGCCATGCTATTCCCTTAATCTTATAATGTGTATAGGCTTATGAGTAGTCAACTTGTGGGTACCTTAACTCTTAATCAAGTTATATGACATTTATTATATTCTTATCTAGTTAATTAGGCCACCCTAGGTGTTATATTTTTGTATCTAAAGTCAATCTAGGTAATATCGAAGGCATAAGTAGGGTATATAGGATGTAGTGAGTGTTATTTGATCATAATATTGTGAATTATGTTCTTCATTGAAGACTTTTGGAGGTTGCCCCCTCGAAGTCGCTTATTAATATCAAGTATTTGTAGCATATTTTCTATTGTATTTCTTATTTGTGCAAGTTACATAATTTCTCATGGATAGAAATGAGGAGGTTCCATTGGTGAATGTAAAAATGCCTATTCTTTGTTTGGTTAAGGGTCTTTAGTTCCCATCTCTAAAGGTATATGGTTGTGGTTTTCAAAATGAGATGTAGGCCATATAACAATAATTCTATGATCTTTCTTTTTTCTCTTAATCTTTGAATGGATGTGAAAACATTGTTGGTGTCTCATAAGAATGGAACCCTAGAAGTGGATAGTTCTTTTATGCTCCCTTCGTTGTCTAGGTTGGGTCATGGTAGGAAGAGGCAAGAGTTTATTCATGGTGTATGTTTTCAAATCCTTGGGAAACTCTAAGGTACCATGTGAATCTAGCTCTGACACAATTTATGGTGATTATGCAAGGGTGAAATGTAATGTCAAGTGTTTTAGAGGCTTGGAGGATTCAACAGATAGTGTTGACAATGTGGGTGATTGAGTGATTACCAAGATTTAGATTATTTTTTGTGTTCTCAAATTCTTAGTTAATCATTATATATTCTATTGGATATTTTCCTCTTTCTTGATGGGTCTTTTTATGTTTTTACTCTCTTGTTCTAGCCTATTATAGACCATTAATGTATGTAAGTTATGTTTATCCATTTTATACTATTGTTATACATTTTTTTATATTAAAAATATGAAGGCCCCAGTATATCCCTCACTACTAATATTAAACAAAATTATTTCTTGATTGTGCCTAACCCTACTACTAGTATTAAACAAAAGTATTAGTATAGGAAACAACTAAGTGATATTGTAACACAATGGGTTTAACATAAAGGCCCCCATACCCCTAAACAAAATAATTCTTTAGATCCTACTAATTTTGGTAGGGTACATAGTCTATAAGTGATGTATAACATACAAAATATATAACACATAAAATAGAATCACTAAAAAGAAAATAGGAGAGATTTCATAACTCAAATAAAATTCATCAAACCCTAGTACCTCTAATAAAAAAATCATTGCCTAATACAAATATATCTTTTTCAATTAATAAGGTTGACCACATTTATTTATTTAAGATGTGTATGACTATTAAATTCAAATTATTCATATGCTCATATATGATCTCTCTATTGAAATTATATTTTACTTGAGTACCTCAATGTAAGAGAATGGATCTATCACCATGTTATTATTGAGTGTAATATTTTATAATTAATAGACAATGAATATTTAAAGCATGACATTGAAGGTGTTGTAGTATAATTGATGAGGATGATGGTGTGTGATGCCATCCACCAAGGTACAAATCCCTAAAGATACAATAGAATCCAAATTTGATTTAAATGTTATATACTATATTATTCATTAACTAATTGAATTATACCCACCATTCAAGGGTTAAGAGAAAACTTATTTGGAAGGCCAAATTCCAATAGTAGCAAGGTTTAGAAGGGAGTAGATGAGGATACTTGTGGAGCCCTCCTTTAGAGAGCTTATTCAAATTGAACTTTGATGGAGCCTCCAATGGTAATCCAAGATTAGCAAGTGGCAATTTTTTATTAGAAAGTCCCCTAGGGATCTATTATATGGTGGTTCTCTTTTCTTTAGGATAAAAGAATAATGCATAAAAATGAGAAGTGTTAGTAACAAGTTTGGAGGGAGTAGTGTCTCAAAAGGTGTCAAAACTCATGGTATAAAGATATTTGATGGTGGTTATCACTGCACTAATAAAGGGGAAAATCCCAAATTGGAAGATTAATTGGTACGTATAGAAGAAATAGCAGGGTTGAAGAAGAGATTTGAGGATATTAGTTTTCTTCATTGTAAGAGGAAGTTGAACTCAATGATAGATCATCTAGCTAATGTAGGCATTGATTAAGAGCCCATAACTGCTATGTATAGTCATATACTAAGCTCATGGAAAGATCTAGAGAAGCATCTAAGATATCAATTGCCTTGTTTTATGAATTGTATGTGGAAGATATAGGTGTTACATAAAGGAGGGATGTTATTTATCATCAATCCATGAGCAATGAACTGTAGTGGCATTTTGGTATATTACTTGTGTCATAAGATCAATAAATGGAAAATCTTGGTGTACATTATGGTGTCACTGGTGATAAAATCACATAGTGCGATTAGAATGTATTGAATTTAAGGATGGTGTTAGTGTTTGTGGAGTTGTATAGTGGCGGCTCTAGTAATTAACGGTTTCAATAGTCACATGTGCTACAAGCAACTTTTTTAATGAAGCGAGTGTTGTGAAAGAGCATGCAAAGATTGTGGGGATTTCTTGGTACTCTTAGTCTACTTTTTGGGGAGCGCTAAATTTTATTTTTAGGGCAAGAGAAGGAATGATGAGTTATAGTCATAATGGGAAGAGTAAGGAGAAAAGTGTTGAGGCTCATTGTCACATGGAAGGTTGAAGCAATTTTTTGCTTGTGAATCCTTAGTGATTCTAAAGTTTGAACAAGGAATGCTAGGTGAAAGAGGTTTAGAGGTGGGTAATAGGGCCAAGTTTACAATACAAGATGACTTTGTTTTGAATTCAAGCATGGTGGTGGAAGATGTGAATTTGCATCTTTGACTACTCAAGCTTTTCTTGCCTAACTAGTTTGGTGACATGGAAGCAGTAGGGCTTCCATTGAAAATGCCAAGAAAGCTAGTTGATGGAGATGATTTGCCATCCTCACTAATGAAGTGGGATGGAAAGCAAAAGAAAGCAATGAGAAGAGAAACTTTGGTGTATTGAGAGCTTACTATAGTGACATGGGTAAGGTCCTAGAAGATCTCCATATAGCCCATGTTAATAGAAGGGCTCAAGCTAGTAGTGACTTCACCATTCATATGTTATGTAGTGTCTCGATACATAGGGTTGTACATCGAAGAGAACCATGTCATGGTATATGGTTTCCTTTCTTAGTGAGGGCTTTTAGGTACTAACAAATTCCTAGAGGCTTAACAGTTGTGGATGGCATAGTGGAGGAGGTGATTAAACTAGCAATGATGTTTCCTAAGAGCAAAGAGAGATGGGGGTTGGTGTAGGCTTTTGATGTCATAGGTGGTGATTGAAGTTTTTGTTTAGTTGTAATATTGAGTCTAGAGGTTTCTTATGGTGTATATTTATAAATAAGAATATTTATGTTACTTTTGGTTTTTCTTGGCCTTTGACAACTTTAGTTTTAAATATAATTGATAGTTTTACATATTTTTTTGATGTATTAAACTTCTTATTTTAAGGGCAAGCACACTAATAAAACCCCTGCTAAATAATTAAAAAATAAACTATTAAATCATTATTTTTTAAATGAGATATTAAATCTTTGGGTTGACAAAATACTCTTAAGTTGACTAAATTGTAACTTTTTAAATCACCTAAATGTAGAGATATTGTATTGTTGACCTATTTTCCTCTATCCAGAGTTAAATAGTTCACTTTGTATATTCCTTGAATATCCTTTAGAAAATGACCCTACAAGGCTTAAATCCTTCAATTATGCAAGCTCTACCTTGCCAAAAATATGAAAATCTTGCTTGAAGAATCTTTGCCAAAAACCCAGAAAAACCCAGAAATCTTTTGTCTTCAAGTGCCTTCCATCGCAAAAATTTCTTAGTTTTATACTTAGCCATTTTTCATGTATATGATGATGACATCATCCTTGTTTTGGGGTTTTCTGTCATTTGGTCGAATTGTATCTCAGTTACATTTTTCCTTGTATCTTGGTCATGTACAAAAGAGAACGCAGGTTTGTTATGCATCTTTGTATGTATCTCCGTTTGTATATTGCATATACAAGCGCATATACAAGGCAATATACAAGGGGAAGATGCAAAGGTAATATGCAAGGCGGGATAAAAAAAAAAGAATGTACATTGGGTTATCCTTTTATATACAAGGCAATATACAAGGGGAAGATGCAAAGGTGACATGCAAGGGTCAGATACAAATGGTGGGGTCCACCAATTGCATGTATATGCGATTGTATCTTTGCATATACAAATCCTATATGCAAGGGCATATACATGTCTGAGATACAAAGCCCAAACCTAAAAGGAATATGCAATTTGATTTATAAAGGTAGATATGATTGTATGAATCTTTGTATGTATGTTCGCTTTGTATGTTTGCAGATATAAAGGTCATATACAAAGTCACCTACAAAGGTCAGATGCAATGTTTGTATGCAAGTGATTGTATGTAGTTTTGTTTGTATATTTCGCATTGTATATGTGATATACAAAGGTTAGATACAAAGGCAATATACAAGGTGGACCCAACTGGGAAATTAGATTTGGCAAACTCAGCGGTGGGGTCCGCAGTTGTATGTTGAGGTGCATGTATAAGCCAATATGCAAAGAAGAAAAGATACAAGGCCGAACCTGTTCTAAAGTTCCATTATGGTTGATGATACTTTAAGTTTCACATTGTATGTATATGCGATTGTATCTCACATACAATCAGATATACAAAAGGTCACATACAAAGGATTTTGGTGAGACTTAGTGCATCGACAGCTTAGTTTAAGGTTTTTCTGATGGCCGATAAGGAGGATGCAGTGGTGGGTCCTAGGCTCAACTCAGTGACAAATGAAGTGATGACACGTGGCAAGGGCGGAAGATGCAAAAGGTGGTACAAAAGGTAAAGGTCCACTTTTGTATGTTGGCCATTGTATTGTATATACAATTGCACATACAAAAACACATGCAAAGGGAGATTCAAAGACATGCAAAGTGAATTGAATATGCAAAAGGAAAAAGTGAAGGAGACTTTGTATGTTGCACCAAGTGAGCCTAAAAGAGCAGTTGCGATTGTATATACAATTGCACATACAAAAGCATATACAAGTGCATATGCAAAGCGAGATGCAAGATGCAAGATGCAGTTGACCGCAACTTTGACTGCCCATATCTCCCTCATCCTGGCAAATTTCAACATGTTTCAAAAGGCAAAAGTGCTTATTTTTGCCCCCTCTTTCATCTAGTGGGCTTTTGAGTGGATTTGTCTTACTTTCAAAATATGATATGGAAATCTATGCTCGATTGACTGGACATTTCAGCAACCAATTTGGCATATGCAGATGCAAATATTTGTTGCATTTATGGGTGCAGGTCGATGATTTCACAAATCACATTGAAGATTCAAAATATCATCCATCTGCCCCTATTCCAGATATTTTATGCCATGAATTCTTGTAGGTCGGCACTCTCTTCAGATGCAGATATTTTCTGACACAGCCCATGGGATGAATTGATTGTAACCAACTTAGGTCAAAATGCAACATGTTATATATGCATAAACATGAGATGTAAAAAAGGTTGGACATTGGAAGATTTAGGAAATCTATGCTTCTAATTCCAAACAAAGCATTCCTCTACTGTAATCATTCCTTCTTATTGAATATATGCAAGTTATTTTACCTCTTTTAATAATTTTTAGGTTTAGTGTGAATCTACAAATGATTTGTCTATGAACGTTTTGTTCCTCTCAACCATTTTGTTTCTTACCTCTGCTAGAATCATCTGAATCTGTGTATATCTACTTGTTGCATCTGGTTGTGTTGTGCATTTTCTCAGTTCTGTGAGGGTTCTTATATTCAACCTGGTGAATCACCCTTATTTTCAAGTTTTCCTGTTTTATCTTTCATTTTTAAAAGCATTCCTTCTCCCTTTTCCTATGCAAATCTAGTAGATTTTAGGTGATAACCAGATAGGAAGTCAGCCTTCTCCAGAGGTTCTTTCCAACTCAGGTGACCCACAAACCTAGAAAGATCCCATGTTTCTCCAGATTGCCAAGTTTTTTACAGCTTAGCAAGGGTGCAAATATGGGTGATAACATGTACATTGATAAATTCTTTGTAGGCCTCCTTGTCCTTTATTTTCAGATGGTCAATCCATGTAGAAAAACTCCAAGGCCATAATTTGGCAACTCAAGTTTTAGAGTCCAGCATATTTTTTGGACAATAATGTCCATTTGTGAAGAGGTTACAAGTATTGTCTTTGCTTAGTAAAACTAGTATACCTATATTTTAAAAATATATCTAAAGCACATCAAGAGATATCCTTCTCGAGGAGACTAATGTTAGGATTAGTGATTAAAAAATAGGCACCTCGAGAATGATATCTCTCGGCGTACTTTAGATATATTTTTTAAATATAGGTGTGCTAGTAGCATCTATAGTGGCAAACCTAATTCTAACTATATTATATAATTATAAAAATTATTATAATTATATAATATAATATTATAATATAGATTAGATATAATAATTATAATTATATATTATATTATATGAAAAAAATATATATTTCTATTACAAAAAATATATTTTTTAAATATTATGATATACCTATATTATATTAATTATATAATATAATATATAATTATAATTATATATATAACCTATATTATAATATTAGGGTTATGGTTATGTTCATATATATATGCTAAGTGTAATGTTAGCACAACTTGTCATAATTAGAATTAGAGTTAGGGTTTTAATGAAGATTACATTTAGAATTAGGATTTTGTTTAGGGATTAGGTTAGGATTAGGCTTATAAATAGGGTTAGATATAACATTAGGCTTATAAATCAATGTTAAGTGTGATTAAGGCTAGAATAAGAGTTAGATATAGAATTAGGGTTAGATATATAATTATGATTACAATAACTCTAATTCTATCTATAACCCTAACCCTAACCCCAACCTTAATTCTAACCCTAACCCTAATTCTAACCCCAACCCTAATTCTAGCCTTAACCCTATACTAATTCTAATCATAATTCTAACCCTAATTCTTTCCCTAACTATAATACTAACCCTAACCCTAATTCCAACCCTAATCCAAACACTAATTCAAATCTTACTTATAATTGTAACCATAACCCTAACCTTAATCCTAGCACTAATGCTAACCATAGCTCTAATTTTAACCCTAACTATAACTCTAATTCTATCCTAAATTTAAATTGTAACCCTAAAATGAATCCAACATTAGCTAGTAGCACTTGAATGTGAAGGACTTCATCCCACATGGATGTACATGTATAACCACCTAGAGGAGGGGCAAAATCCTACATTAGCCAATAACATTTGAACTATCTAGAAGACATGTACAAAACAACAACATTAGTGATGTCATGTAGGTAGAAGGAGCATGATGAACTCATGTTGAAAGGTTAATTTTGCCCATAAAATTGATCACGCCTCACTAAGAAGACAAGTTACAACTATATATATTTAATAAAATCAGTCACAGACACTAAAATGACTAAATAAGAATCTTACAATCTCATAAACCTTTAAAATTAATCAATGACAAGTTGAGAATCATTGTACCTAAAAATTTGTAGCCTCTTTTGCCAAGAATACTCCTTTTATGTGTTTTCTTCAAATGCTTGAATTGAAAAAATAATACATACATACATACATATATGAATGAACTTTCTCAATTTTCGGCCGGATCCGGCTGACAAGCTTCTCACCGTCATTGCTCCATGTGACAACATTTTCACGCAAAAATGTTTCAGCCTACAAAGTTTTGGTAGAAACATTTTCTACTGAAACTATCGATGTGGCATCCTAGTTGGCAGCCACCTCCTCCTTTTTCAGAATTTTCTAAAACTTTCCACTTGAACTAAATATTGCTTCTGCTAGAATTGATGTTTAAAAAAAACTAAAAATACCCTTTTATTGATCTTGGAGTCTTCAATCCATAAATATAATTTTTTGATATTTTGATTAATTTTAATATTCTTAGATTTTTAAATATTGCAAGTTGTTATAATCAAAGATGATGCTAACTACAAAACAAAAATTAAAACACATTGAAATTTGTTGAAAATTATATGGTGCACTAGAGGAAAGAGTCATCTCTAAAAGGATATACTTTTTTTTGAAAATGATAAAAAAAATTGACAAAAGTTGACATCAAATGAAAATTGTGAAATCTAATGAAGTTTGACTTTAAAACATCATTACAAGAAAAATATTCATCAATTTTTATTTTTTTTTCTTCATGCACTAGATATTGAAGTTATTTATTTGGGTAAATAAAATTTAGAGAAAAATAAGATTATTTGCTCTTTTTTGTGAGGTCGACTCAACCTCGCTTTTTCTGAATTTTTTAGCAATTCAAAATCTGCTCCTAAATTTTTTAAATAAAATATGAAACTAATTTTTTTAAATTTTTAAAAATTACAAGAATAATCTTCATCGAGAGATCTACATTTCATTAGTTTACATCATTTTAAAATTCAAAACATAACCCTAATTCTATCCTAAATTTGAACTATAATCATAACCCTAATTACATCGCTAACCTTAATTCTATGCTTAACTCTACCCCTAATTTAACTCTAACCCTAGTTCTAATTCTCATGTTTTTTTGTTTATATATTTTCCCTAATTATAACCAAACGTATAACCCTAATTCTATCCCTAAACCTAATTGTAAACCTAACCCTTTGGTTATATATATGCCCTGATTGTAACCCTAATTTGAACTGTAACCCTAAACCTCATTCTATTGGTAACCTTAATTGTATCCTTAACCTTAACCCTAATTTAACTCTAACCCTAGTTCTAGTTCTATTTTTTTTACTTATATATTTGCCCTAATTATAACTAAACCCATAACCGTAACTCTATCCCTAAACCTAACACTAACCCTAATTTTATCCCTAACCCTAATTCTGACCCTAAAACTAACCTCAACCCTAATACTAATTCTAACTCTAACCCTTATTCTAACCCTAACCCTAACTAAGTTTCTAAACCCTACTCTAATTATATTCATAACCCTAATTTTGAACCTAGTCATAATTATATCCCTAACCCTAACCCTAATTCTAAATCTAACCTTAACAATTTATTTTGTTATAAATAATTTCCCTCATTGTAAGCCTAATTCTAATCATAACCCTAACTGTAATTCTATCCCAAGCCCTATTTCTTTCACTATCCTTAACCCTAATTCTAATAACTTTTTTGTTATATATTTTCCCTAATTATACCACTATTTATAATCATAACCCTAATCCTAATTATAACTATAATTTAATTCTAACACTAATTCAAACCCTAAACCTAACCCTAATTCTAACCATAACCCTAAATCTCACCCTAACCCTAACCATTATAACAACTCTAAACTTACTTTTGATCATAATTCTCATTCTAATTGTCACCCTTTTTCAAACTATAATCGTAATTCTAAATGTAATTCTAACCCTAATTCTAATTGCAATTCCAACCCTAACCCTAATTATAACCTTAATCATAACCATAACCCTAACCCTAATTGTAAACTTAATCCTAATTGTAACCCTAAATCTCACCCTAACCCTAACCCTTATTATAACCCTAACCCTAGTTTTGACCCTAATTCTCATTCTAATTGCCACCCTTCTTTAAACTATAACTTGAATTATAATTATAATTCTAATAGTAATTTAACCCTAATTTTATCTGCAATTCCAACCCTAACCCTAATCATAACCCTAACCCTAACCTTAATTCTAATCGTAACCCTAAATTTCACCCTAACCCTAACCCTGATTATAACCCTAACCCTAGTTTTGGCCCTATTTCTCATTCTAATTGTCACCCTTCTTTAAACTATAACCTGAATTCTAATTATAATTCTAACCCTAATTCTATCTACAATTCAAACCCTAACCCTAACCCTATTCTTAATCTTAATCGTAACCCTAAATCTCACCTTAACCCTAACCTTTATTATAACCCTAACCCTATTTTTGACCCTAATTCTCATTGTAATCATCACCCTTTTTCAAACTATAACCCTAATTCTAATTTTAATTCTAACCCTAAATCTAAACCTAATTATAACTGCAATTCCAACCCCAACCCTAATTATAACCCTAACCTAGTTCTAACATTAACCCTAATTCTAACCCTAACCCTAACCCTAACCCTAACCACATTACTAATTGTAATCCTAACTCTATTTCTAAACCTAACCCTAATTCTCATTCTAATTGTCACCCTATTTCTAACTATAACCCAAATTCTAATTGTAATTTTAACCCTAATTCTAACTACAATTCCAACCCCAAATATAATTATAACCCTAACCCTAATTCTAACCCTAACCCTAACCCCAACCTAATTATAATCCTAACCGTAACTCTAATTCTAACCTTAACACTAACCCTAATTCTAACCCTAAACCTTATTCTAACCCTAAACATAGCTCTAATTTTAACCCTAAGGCTGATCCTAATTGAAACTCTATCCCTAACCTTAATACTAAACTTAGCCTAATTGTAACCCTAACCCTAACTTTAATTCTAGCATTAACACTAATTATAGTCGTAAGTCTAATCCTAACCCTATCTCCAACCCTAATTATAATTCTAACCCTAACTCTAATCCTAATTTTAAACCTAACCCTAACCCTAACCCTAACCCTTATTCTAATCCTAAACATAGCTCTAATTTTAACCCTAACCCTAACCCTAACCTTAATACTAAAATTAACCCTAATTGAGCTCTAACCCTAACTCTAATTTGCACTCTAACCTAAACTGTAACTCTAATTCTAATAGTACTAACCCTAACCCTAACCCTAATTCTACCCTAATTTTAAATCTAACAATAACCTTGATTCTAAACCTTACTTTAATCCTAATTCTAACTATGATTTTAACCCTAACCCTAACCTGAATTCTAACCCTAACTCTAGCCATAACCCTAACCCTAATTGTAACTCTAATGCTTACCCTAACTCTAATTCTTACCCTAATTCTAATAGTAACCCACCTTAATTCTAACCCAAATTCTAATAGAAACCCTAATCCTAACTCTAACCCTAACCATAACCCTAATTCTAATCAAAACCCCAATTCTACCCTAACTATAACCCTAATTTTAAATCAAACAATAACCCTAATTCTAAACCTTACCTTAATCTCAATTCTAACTATGATTTTAACCGTAGCCCTAACCCTAACTACAACTCTAATGCTTACCCTAATATAGTAACCCTAATTCTAACTCTAACCCTAACCTCAATTCCAACCCTAACCCTAATTATAACCCTGACTTGATTCTAACATTAACCCTAATTCTAACCCTAACCCTAACCCTAATTGTAAATAATCCTAACTCTAATCCTAAACCTAACCCTAATCCTAATTTTAAAGCTAATCCTAACCCTTATTCTAACCCTAAACATAGCTCTAATTTTAACTCTAACCCTAACCCTAACTCTAACCCTAACCCTGACTATAATTCAAACCTTAACCCTAACCTTAATACTAACTTTAACCCTAATTTAACTCTAACCGTAACTCTAATTTGAACCCTAACCCTAACTGTAACTCTAATTTGAACCCTTATTATAATAGTAACCCACCTTAATTCTAAGCCTAATTCTAATAGGAACCTTAATACTAACCCTAACCCTAACCCTAACCCTAACCCTAACCCTAATTCTAATCATAACCCTGATTCTACCCTAACTATAACCCTATTTTTAAATCTAACAATAACCCTAATTCTAACCCTTACCTTAATCCTAATTCTAAGTATGATTTTACACCTAAACTTAACCTAAATTCTAACCCTAACTCTAGCCCTAACCCTAACCCTAACCCTAACCCTAACTGTAACTCTAATACTTACCCTAATTTAGTAACCCTAATTCTAATTACCCTAACCTCAATTCTAACCCTAAGCCTAATCCTAATTGAAACCCTAACCCTAACCTTAATACTAAACTTAACCCTATTGTAACCCTAACCTTAACTCTAATTCTAATATTAACACTAATTATAGTTGTAACCCTAATTCTAACCCTAACCCAAACCCCAACCCTAATTATAATCCTAATCCTAATTTTAATCCTAACCCTTATTCTATTCCTAAACATAGCTCTAATTTTAATCCTAACCCTAACCCTAACTCCAACGTAAGCTTGCTATAATTCAAATCCTAACCCTAACTTTAATACTAACCTTAACCCTGATTGTAACTCTAACCCTAACTCTAATTTGAACCCTAACCATAACTATAACTCTAATTCATACTCCAATTCTAATAGCAACCCACCTTAATTCTAACCCTAATTCTAACCTTAATTTTAATTCTAACTATCCTTCAAACCCTAATTATATACCTAACTGCAACTCTAATCCTAAACCTAATTATAAATATAACTCTAATACTAACACTAAACGGAACCCTAGTCAAACCCTGACTTTAATTCTAACCTTAATTAAAATTATGGTTAGGGTTAAGGTTGGGTCATTTCAAATGCTTACGTAGATCTTTATTCCATTATTATATCTTTTCATTCAGAGTTTTATGCTTTGTTGAGATCTATCCTTTACCCACCGTAGCCACCCTAGCCAATCCCATTAGGTTTCCATTTTTATATGTAATATACCACTAAATCTAATCCTAACCCTAGTTCTAACATTAGAGATTATGGTTAGGGTTAGGGTTGGGTCATTTCAAATGCTTTCATTGGTGCAATATTAATTCCCAAATTTATATTAATAGATAAAACCATTGTTATGGAGTAATTTTTTAAAGACATCATTTGACATCATAAGACAAACATATAATATGAAGTATTTTAGGGCATGTACATTGCCACCCTAGTACTTGTACACATAAGAATAGTATTTGTCCACATAATATTCTTATCTATTTCTTTGCAAATAAGCTTACCCTTCAAAATTACACAAATCATTCATATCATGGTTGTTTGATTTGAGTTCCACAAATCACTCATGTTTTTTTGGGGTCTCTTATTCCGGATCTTACTTTATTAAACCTAAAATTATGTACTCTTTTGGTTCTAACTTTTCTTATTTAAAATCCAAAAAAAATCATATATTAAAAATTTTAGTAACTATTCTAATAAGCTTGTCGTCTAAATATTTCCATTGTGCCTATAATTACAATTGTACTATTGCATTTGATCTCTTTAATATATTTTCATTAAACCAATAAAGTCCATAGTGATTCTACATATTATTCTCTTCATTGTAAAAATAAGGTTATTATTTTTGACATTATGATAGTATTTATTTTCTTTGTCATTCCTAGAAAATGTCCAAAACACAATCCTAGAAAAATTATAATATGTAATTGGTTCATAAAAATTTTCTCATAAAATAAGGAATGTTAAATGTGTAAATGGAGATAAATATAGAATATTTTTCCCATAAAATAGGGAATGATGGAGAGAATATGGGGGGGGAGTTGTAATGTCCCCATTTGGCGTTTAGCAAAATTTGTGACCAATAGCCTATTTCCTTGAGCTTATGTAGGCTATCTAGGTTGGGTGGGGAGCTTTGTATGTTGTGAAGAGCATAGGTTCAATTATTTGTGATGTTTTTCCTTGGCTTTGAGCTGAGTGATGTCTCAAGATGGCTATGCAACTTTCAAAATTTTGTTTGGCTTCTCGAATAGCTCTCCAAGATTCCTAGAGGAGCCATCTATTTATAGTAAGTCATCTGGATGACATTGTTTTTCATCCCAAACCTCCTGGAGCTCATTGGTATGATTTATTTTGTAGTTCACTTAAGTTTAGGATTTTTTGCAAAGTTGGGTGGATTAATGAGCTATTTAATTATTATTTTCACTTAAGTCTCTTAAGGGTGGAAATAATTAAAAAGTACCTAAGTGTTATAGCTCATTGGAAAGGTGGGCAAGGGCCCTAGCTCGATTGGCTAAGTAATTCCGTTGCGGTAAAGATGGTCATGAGGTCCAGTCTCCCCCCTACCCACCTGATATTGTAATTGGTTCATAGCTCCAGTCAAAAGCATTTACCCATGAATAAAAAAAATAGCTCATTGGAAAGGTAATTAAGTGTTTTAAAATATAGACACTTAAAAAGGGGGCCTCACACATGAAAAAATAATATTATTTCAAAAAAGGTATATTTGAGAGGAGAAATATGAAGAGGTAAAAAGAAAATAATATTTTATTCCTCTCAAAAAGGTTATAAAAAGGGGATGAGAGCTCATTTAGAGGTCATGTTTTGGATTGAACCTACGTGTTCTTCCATTTTCCTTCTTGACCCTCTTGGAGATGATCAGTTTCGGTGGTGAGAGATCCACCCTAGTTGGTAATGGTGATTTCAACTAGGAATCACACAAAGCTAAATAGTTTAAGCTGTATTTTGAATATTTTGGATTAGAGCTTGATGTTATTCCATTTGTTAGCTCTTTGTAATGATCTATTGATTATTATGATGAAGTTTGGCATTCTTTGAAGAGTAATCATACCATTCCTAGTTGTACCAGCACATAGGGTCGACTGAATGTGGAGTGAGGATAATATATGATGCTTGCAAGATATTGTAATGGTAATTGAAGTCATGTTTGGACACCTTGTTTTAAGTTGTTCCCACTAAGTTATCATGTAGATTTGATGAGTTTGGTTCTGGTCCATACCCTATCCTAGTCATACAATGCATGTTGGTGATTATTCTTTTGAAGAAAATCAGGGATTGCAATGCTTGGATGATGGTTGATAAGCCTTAAGCAAAGCCAAGTGCTCCTTTTGTGATCATATTACAAGATGTTTAATACAAATTCAAACATGTTATGTCTATCGTACTATCTGCCATGATTGTACCAGCAAGGTGTGAGCACTCCTAAAGTTGATCACCTAGCATAGTGATCATTAAAACTGTTTATTGTTGGTGCCATGGGGTTCAAAGCATCTTATTGTTAAATTGGGAGGAGACTGGTATTTTTCATGTTTTTTCTTAGTTTTGAATGACTCCTATGTTTTTTTTACAACACACATACCTGATTTGACTGTAGCCATATAAAGAGATCTTCATTGTTAAATATTAGTTGTGGAGCAGTTTATTGTCAGTTTAGTATGATGCTATCAAGTGATTTAAAGTGCCTTATCGAGAAGGTGTTATTTGCATGAATTTTTTATCATGGAAGTGGAGTTTGGGACTGATATGAGGAGTCTATATTGCTATCATGAAGAATTTGCATATTGGTGATTAGTTACAACAATGACATACATCTATCAATCTAAGCTTCCTTTCCTAATCTTCTTTGTGTGGTATATCCATGATGATTTTTATGATCTTATATATGTTTCCTTCTTGATTTCTTGGAGTTTTCTATGCTCTAACTAATGGTAGATGTGAAACTTGTGCAAATTAGTGGTATGGGTTTAGTTTGAAAATTGTTCATTGCATTATAATCTTTACTTTATGTTGTAAACACTTATAACCCTTGGATGGCTCAACCACCAAAGTGGAGAAATTGTAATGCTTATCTTTCTTGTTCAATCACCCACTGAATAAGTGGAGTATTCCCACTGGATAAGCGGATACTTGCTTTTAGCAAAAGATTGTAATTGTTTCATTTGCAAGCATTTAATTATTAGCCAAAGCACTATATGCTCTCACCTCACCCATCTTGGGAACTTGGTGATCAGAAGGTGTGGAGGTACATAATTGGTTGCATGCATTGTGATATCATTGTTCAAATTTTTTTTAAAAAAATGGGGTAGCATAGTACAGGAGTGGAGGAGACATTTAAGGAAGATAAGGGAGAATAAGATCCTTAATTAGGTAGCCAATAGAATTATATCTCCTAAATAAATTAGATAATTTTTTGTAATATTTTTGTTTAAAAATTTTGCATCTTTATTTTTAAAAAACTTAATATAAACCTATATAAAAATAAATAAAAGTTGATTGGTTTGTGTAACAAAAATTAATTATAAATTAAAAAAGTTTCTTGAAAATTAATATTTAACTTAAGTTCTTTAGTTTCCATAGCGTTTTACTTCCTTTAGTACACTGAAAATGAATATTTGAAGTTTATACAAATCATTATTTAAATCATAATTACATATAAGCTCCTAGAAATCATAGTGATGGCCTAAAACATTGATTTCAAAATCCCTTTATTCAAAATTATTTTCTAAAATCTCTCTGAAGATTATGGATTGTGGAATTCTCTAATCTTGTTAGCTTGTGATAAACTATAATACTATAAAAAGGAAATAAATATTCATTTTTCTACTGAGATGAAGCCTTTCCAATCAATGGTGCTACTTCAATTCAAAAGCCCAAAGTAAATAATTACAACCTCTAGGAGTTGTTGGATCCTACGATAGCTGCACATATTTCATATCCAAAGGTTATTCATTCTTTTGTAGTATCTTCTTGGGCCTTCTTGCATTCCTACACCATTCCTTCCTTGATCTATGCCATGCTTCCAATGGTAGTGCCCTATTCTCATTTGGTTTATTGATTTGTCCATGGCTGACATAATGATTGCAAAATGATATGTCACTTTGTGTGGCCCATACCCTTCTTCCTATTAATGCATCATTGTGCTCAATGTTATGAACCATTGTTCTTAGTATTGTACACTATATATTGCATGGAATCTGTATTTGTGGCTTTTCAATGCCACATCAATATTCAATCAGAGATAGAATTGTTTGCTAAATTAAAATCTATACCTAGAGCTTATTCTTATAGGATTTGGTCTATAGTTAACCATCGAGAGAATAGCTCTAACTGTTGGTTTAAAGAATCAGTATGCAACAATTAGAGAATGTTACATAATGGAATTACATTTTTTGCTTCTTGTGTTCACTAAAATTGCACAAATTTCTAAACATAACTACATGAAATTATTTATGTTCAATTAGAAAGTTCCCAATAAATCTAGCAGTAGAAGAAAAATCATAAATATATTTCTATTTAGTGGAAAATTGGATTTGTTAATGTTTTAGTGTTTTGATATTTAAATCCTTCTCTCCACTATACATTCAAGGATCTAGGGTCAAGTGGTGAGCACTATCATACCCTAGATCACTTGTGAAATGTAGGGAAACTTGGATTAGGGAATTTAATTACCAATTTTCTTCCTCCTATGCCCAATTGACCATTAAAACCCTAATTATGCAAATACGGCAACAAATTGATGAATAATGAAAAAAGCTCTTGCAGACAGGAGTAAAATATCAAATCACAGAGTACCTATTTTCGAGGTTTCAAAGCAGAACAGTCAGGGACACTGGAGCGGGTGCCCTAGTCCAAGGTACCAGTTTCTTCGTGGGATCCAGACCTCCTTCCAACACTGATCAGCCTTTTGACTTCTATTTCTAGAAATTTATCTGTGGAGGACACTAGAGTGGGTGCCCAAGTCCTAGAAATGCTCCTATGTCCTACTTTTCTTTAGATCCTGAATCCTTGATGCCTGCCAATCCTTCCTGCAACTTCACTTTTCCTAAATGCGACACCTATAACCTGTAATCACAAGACTTGGTTTGGGGGTTGTGGTGTTTAGAGTCTTGCCTCAGTCAAGCCCTAGAGGACACCTAAGTCTTTGAACACCATTTTTAGATAAAGAGTGCGTGCCCTTATGAGACAAAGGCAAAAACCAAAGGAATCAATGATGAAAACACAATACTATGTCACCTTATAGTGAAGATATCATGGGAGGAAGATGCTCTTCATTCCATGATGAAATGGATGCTCAAATCTGCAAACACAAACACATAAACTACACAAGTCTTCTCTTGCAACACAATGAAAGCCTTGAATCACCTTGAGAACACTTGAACATCACAATTGCCATCTAATTGAAATCTAGTCTACAAATGAATACTTAAACATTCTTTTATATGCAACTACAAGCACTCCCACCAAGATTTCAAAAATCAAAACTTACCGTGTCGGCAAAAGGACCAAATAACGGTCATAAACTGACACTTAAATTTTTGGCCTGACCCAAAATAGGGCAGGACTAGGGTGTGGGCGCCCAAGTCCTCCCCCCCTATTTTGAGTAGGGTTAAGGTCAAGAGGTCCTCCTAGGTCCACTTTTGCATGAAACCTAGGCCTCATTCCATCGGGATGCCAAAATATGAACTAAGATGTCCTAAATGCATGCTAAAGACCCAAGAGCTAAACCTTATGAGGGAAAAGCCCCCAAGGGGACATTTTTTGATGTTACATTTAGCCCCCACTTTAATGTATGTATAAATGAGAGGCCAATACATGCATTAAAGTAAGGTCACAAACACAACAAACACGCCAAGCACAGAGAAGACATGCCAATCATATAGAAGATAGTAATAGGCATGCAAAACATGGAGAAGATAGTTACAGTCATGCAGAACATGGAGAATATAGTTAGTGCATAGAAGACACGTTGATACATGGAAGACATAAATGATATTTTTCTTTTTTCTTTCTCATATATATGAAATGCAGATGCAAGTACTAGAAAGTAAACAAACCTCCCATAATACAGGATGCACTAGCTTAGCCTGCAAGTCTTTGTATATATGGGGCAACACACATGCAAGACATGCAAAACCTCTCAAAATGCAAAAAGCACTACCTGAGGATGATGGTCTCTGCATATGGGGCAACAAACACACCACACAAAACAAGCATGCCAAAACACAAACACTTGAAGACACGGAGAAAACACGACAGACAAGCAATGGAGTGTACCTATTTCTAGGTCCAACACCATCTCAGGCACATTATAAGCACACACCGACAATTGGGCTTCACCACAACAATCATCAAAAACACACTTAAGGGTTGAGTTAGTCACAAAATTGCTCCCCGCCTCTGCAGAGGACTTTTGAAAATGATAGGATGATGCAATCTACTCTGAGAAATACACTATCCCAGCCTTCACAGAGGGCTTAAGAAAAAGGATATACTTGATATCCCGCCTCCGCAGAGGGCTTACATGATTTATTGATTGGTTGCAAACAAATTCGAGATGCACGATGTACTACTCTGGGGCGCAAGTCTTTGCATCTAAGGTCAAACACATTGCTAACATCTATAATAGACAGCTTATCTTATATATGCCCCCACCTTAAGGTGGTTGATATCAGTTATTGATATCAAGCATGTTAAGGTAGGAAGAAAACACACAAGGGAACACTGACTTTTGCAAAGCCCATGCCCCGCGGAGGTGACATGTACTTTAAGATCGCCAAATGTTCCCACAAACACATCCTTGCAAGAAACATGTTAGTGTCTAAAATATCATGATAAACAACAACATCAATGCATATGATTGACCACACCAAGAGCCAAGGTTATACAATGAATTTGGAGATTGAGGATAACCATGGGGCTATATCACAAAGCTCTCCAAATTGAGTACTGCTAAGGCTAGATTCAAAGGCAAACAAAGGTGCACAAAGTAGCAGTATTGTTAAGGTTTGTAAATGCAACAGAAACATCATCAAATTCAGTACACAGAAAGCATGAGTTCTTCCACTAGCCAAGCATCAGATAAGATATACAGCCCCATCATCATATTAGGAACTAAGTCCATTTTTTGATTGCTCTCGAAAGGGACACTAGGTCTGCATCAGTATAAATGTTTGTCATCATCCGCTGGCTAGGTGGAAATAGTAGAGGAAGGGAAATAATAAATAAGAGAGGAGAAACAAGTGTCTTAGGGACAGTCACATAGGAGGGTGCCCCTAGGTCACCAACCACGATGCTATGTTCGTAAGACACAACACACAACAATGAAATTAGAGAGAGGTAATTTAGAAGAATGATGATACAAATAGAAGAAGGTCACAACAAAGGTGGTCTCCTAGTATCCTAAACCTTACAAGAGAATCAGGGGTCATCCCAGGAGGCCTAAATGATACATTACACATCATGGGAGAAGCACATCATGAGAGAGATAAAGGGTTAGAGATACTTACCTGTAGGGTCTTTGTCCTAGAAGTCATAAAAAATTATTATCTTTCCAATTGCAAACATAAGGTATCATTACCAAGTTTTTATAATTATTCTTTTATTCATTCTTAAATGCTTCTTGGTTTGACTCAATGTTAGGTGGAATGTTTTCTTGTTGAAGTTCATTATTACACACTCATTATCCTCTTAGGTGGTGGGAGAAGCAAATTATTTTGAGTGATCTCAACATCCATCCTTGAAGGATTTAATGTGAGACTTTTCCTCATACACTAGTGCTACATCCTTAGTGATGTCCAAATGACTTGAATAATCAAACAAAGGAGGGACATTAAAGGTCTTCTCTTCCTTAGTGAAATCCAAGGTATGTAGACAATCAACTAAAGGAACAAGGTTAGTGGGATGATCCATAGAGGTAGGGATTTTATTATTGTTAAATGAATTCTCATATTCTACCCATGGAATGCAGTTTGTTAGAGGGGGCTCTTCATTCACTAATGCTTAATATTGGCTAGGGAGAGCAGTGGAATTACTAAATCTATCCCTAGTCTTCTCATCTAGGGTTCTTGAATGCTCTATGGAGTCATTATCAATGTTTTCATGAGTATTCCTAGAGATGAATTTAGTTAAATATTCTCAGACAAAAGATATGCTCCTATGAATAGTGTGAAGCTATTAAAATCATGTGTATAACAAAGTAATTGCAGCTCATATGTAGAACATATAGAAGTATCAATACCACTTGCAGAAGCTATGTGCTCTAGAACATGAGGATTCTCATTAGTGAAATTAGAGAAATTTTCAAAATCTAGGATATACTCATGCAAAGATTTCAGAGATGAATAATATGAAGATGCCATAATGAGATGCAAAATCATATTTTAAGAGCTTTTCAAAGTTGGTGCAAAGGACAAGTGCACAACTATAAAAATGGCCTTAAATGATTGATTTTTTGTACTTTTTCCAATGCAAATGAATGAAATAAAGAATTTTTTAAGGATTTTGTTCAAGGGCAGAAAATTATATGTCTGATATCAGTCCAAAAAAGCAAAAGTATCCTTCTCAACACAATCCTGATGTGATTTCAAGATAATGCCAAGTCAAAATATAGTGAAAATACGTCAAGATAGGCACTTTTTTCACCAAAACTCACTACAAAGGGGCATAAAAAAGGATGTTGTGAGGAAAATGATGATGGAAATAAAATAATATCAGTGATAACAGCCACTTAGTGCCAAAATACCCAACACAACAGGCTTTTAGTGCCTCTTAAGGTCAAATCCTAGTGAAAATATAGCAAAAATGGGCTATTTTTCACGGTTTTTCAATTCCAAGACCTAGAAAAGGATGTGTTGTAATGAATATCAAGAGGTAAAAAAATAATATCAAAGATATCAGTTACCTCAATCCATAAAATTGATCACAACACGCTTGGAGTGCAAAATAGGTCAAACCCTGGGGGAAAATAGTCAAAATGTGTAGTTTTTTGCAAAATTTTCACTACAAGAGCCCAATAAAAGGGTGTTGTGAAGCTTTTTATGAGGGGTAGAAAATTATTACCCTGATAAAAGAAAATTAGTGCAAAAATATCCTTCACAACACATCTATGGTGCAAGTTTATAGAGTCTATAAGGCCAAATTTAGTGAAAATCATTGTTTTTGAAGCCCTAGGTTTGAGATCTTGGGACAAAATGCTATGTGAATGTTTTGAAGTCTGATTTATGATGTGAATTAAATACTCACAGATCTGAAAATTATTTTCAAGCTTGAACATGCAAAATGCCAATGCAAATCTGATGAAAATGCATGAAAATTGCTAGTTTTTTATTGAAATTTTCTATGCAAAAATGCAAATATTTTAAATCTAAATGCAAATTTACACTAAAATGCAAGACTACAGCCAAATGCAAATTTGAATGAGCCTCTAAAATCAGTAGAAAAATCTGAGAAAAGATTTTGTATACTAACCCTAGATTTTGGAATTACTAGGTTATATCAAAATTGTCAAAATTTCCACAAAACCTTAGCAATTAAATGATAAAAATGCAATGCAAATTTCTAAATTTTTGTGTTTATCTGTAGTTTATATCATATCTGATGCAAAAATCATGAATTAGGAAAATTTAGAAAGGATTGATGTGATTTAGTAAGCCCAACAATGCAATTTTTTTGAATTTTTCCAATTTTTCATTTTTTTTGAATTTTTCTCAATGCAATAAAGTGAAAGACTATATGAATTAATGAAATCAATCCAAATCTAAAGACACACACTCAAAAAGTTGCAATTTAAGTCCAAAAACAAGGTTTTACCAAAATGATTAGTGGAAAATTGGATTTGTTAATGTTTTAGTGTTTTGATGTTTAAATCCTCCTCTCCACTATACATTCAAGGATCTAGGGTCGAGTGGTGAGCACTATCATACCCTAGATTGCTTGTGAAATGTAGGGAAACTTGGATTAGGCAATTTAATTATCAATTTTCTTCCCCCTATGCTCAATTGACCATTAAAACTCTCATTATGCAAATACAACAACAAATTGATGAATAACAAAAAAAATCTCTTGCAGACATGAGTAAAATATCAAATCATAGAGCACATGTTTTCGGGGTTCTGAAGAAGAACAGTCGAGGACACTAGATCGGGCACCCTAGTCCATGGTACCAGTTTCTTCACAGGATCTGAACCTCCTTCCGACACTGATCAGCCATGTGACTTTTATTTCCATAAATTTGTTTGCGGAGGACACTAGAGTGAGCACCCAAGTCCTAGAAATGCTCCTGTATCCTGCTTTTCTTCAGATCCTGAATCCTTGATGCCTGCCAATCCTTCCTACAACTTCACTTTTCCCAAATGCGACACCTGTAACCTATAATCACAAGACTTAGTTTGGAGGTTGTTGTGTTTAGAGGCTTGCCTCAATCAAGCCCTAGAGGACACTTAAGTCTTTGAACACCATTGTCAGATAAAGAGTGCATGCCCTTGTGAGGCAGAGGCAAAAACCAAAGGAATCAATGATGAAAACACAATACTATGTCACCTTGTAGTGAATATATCATGGGAGGAAGATGCTCTTCATTCCATGATGAAATGGATGCTTAAATCTACAAACACAAACACATAAACCACACAAGTCTGCTCTTGCAACACAATGAAAGCCTTGAATCACCTTGAGAACACTTGAACATCACAATTGCCATCTAATTGAAATATAGTCTACAAATGAATGCCTAAACATGCTTTTATACGCAACTACAAGCACTCCCGCCAAGATTTTAAAAATCAAAAGTTATCGTGTCAGCAAAAGGACCAAATAACGGTCATAAACTGACACTTAAATTTTGGGCCTGATCCAAAATAGGGCAGGACTAGGGCATGGGCGCCCAAGTCTTCCCCCTATTTTGGGTAGGGTTAAGGTTAAGGGGTCCTCCTAGGTCCACTTTGCCATGAAACCTAGGCCTCATTCCATCAGGATGCCAAAATATGAACTAAGATGTCCTAAATGTATGCTAAAGACCCAGGAGCTAAACCTTATGAGGGAAAAGCCCCAAGGGGACATTTTCTGACGTTATAATTCTGATAAAGATTGATTAGTTGAAATGGTTTCTATTCAGGTGTAGGTGATAATATAATAGTGTATGAAGAGGACATAATTTATGAACTTGCCAACTTATTGCTTGAATCATTTGCCACCTAAAGCAACTAATATCATCACCACATCAATGATATCAAATCAAGTCCTTTTGGGAGTAGAGTTACATCAATCATATTATTTCACCTATCAAAGATAAATGTTGAAATTACATTGGTTTTCAAGAAATTATATTTAAGGTTATATAGTATATGGAATGATAGTCATGCGCTGTTGTAAAATTGATTTTAGTCAAAATAAAACCAAAAAAGAATAATTTATGTGCTTATAGATATATAAATAAATCTATAAAATAGTTCCAGGAGTCGAGTCATAAAATCTTTCGATCAGTACAATGATGGAATAATGGAGCTCTTACCACCCCACTAGATCCCACAAGGGCTAAGTTGCTTCCTGCCTCCAATTTTAGGTCCATGTTTTCTAAAACTATAAATTGTGGACAATTAGAGTAGAAAAATTTGACATTCCTAAACTCTATGTCTCCCTTCAAGTGTTGTTGCATGTGTGAAATTTGACTAAGAATGGCAAGATTTCTATAGTTATAGGGTACATGCTTGAAACAATTGTGATTGAAGGTCAGGAATCGCCTACAAGACTCAATCCCTTACCGACCACCAAATGAGGAAGCTACATCAATATACTGTCCACAGCTCAAAGCAATGATTTGATCCTCCCTAACAAATACACACCTGAATCTCAGTTACACACAAGACATTCACTTCCAATTGAGTCTTTAATTCAAGGAATAAGGAAAGTTATATAAACGCGATGGGAAAAGAAAAGTTGTTGCAAAGTGAAACACTTCAAAGGTATAGAATGTAACTATTGCATCTTCTTCCCCACACAAAAAGAAATCTTTAGGCATTAAAGTGGAAAGAAGATGGTGGCATTATAGGGTAAATGCACAAAGATGGGGGACCAAAAGGGGCTCTTTGTTGGCAAGGGACACTATGTGGTTTCATGAGTGTTGTCATTGATGGTAACAAAGTCCATCCCACACATCCACAGGACATGATGTGTCTCTACCGGAAGTCAGATTGAAGAGTATTTTGGTCCGGTGACCAAGAACAGAGCATGCAACAAGGTCTGACAATCAAGTCCAGATCTCTCAAAGGAAGTATCTTTGTAAAGTGCGGACTTGGGGAAGTCAAGAGGAGTATCATGGATAATATATTCCAGAGTTTGAGCCTCCAGTGATGATATATTGAAAAGATATAAGCACTTGAGTGTTGGGTTCCTGTTTGGTAGAGTAGACTGAGGAAGACCTAACCAGCAGAGCATCAGACCTTAATCCGGATGGGATATTGATGATGGTCAAGCTTCTTGAGGTATTGTTCATGATTGGCCGACATGATTGATGACTTCTTTAACTATCTTTTTGATACGCATCACTTGGTAAGCAAGGATTTAGCCAATAGATCAGAGTTTGGGAAAATGTTGAGTATTCTGGATGCCGACTAAAAACATGATGAAACCCATGGTGTGGATATATATGCCAGATAAATTTAGATGTGAAGGTACGTGTGGTGTATTGTGTAGTGTGAAGAAAAGTAGAGAGCAGTGTGGAAATAATAATATAGGTCTAGTATGTGACAAGACAACAGCACCAAAGAAGAGGAAGAATGAAGTGTAGTAGATCAGTATATTGAGCCTAACCAGAACTGAACCTCAACATGTGTGGATGCTTCTCATCAGTTCAAGTATCTTGTTACTTTCTTTATAACTTGTAGATAGTGAGTCTCTTGTAGGCAATGAGCCTCTTGTGAGCAGTGTGCTCAGGCAGTGAGCCCTAATTAGCAAGTGTCATTTTGTACTTCTATTCTTTTAACAGAGAATACAATCTTACGTTAGTCACCCCGTGGTTTTTCCCTTAACAGGGTTTTCCACATCAAAACCATTGTGTTATGTGTATTAAGTTTATTTATGTTTTCATGGTTATGCATGCTTATTTAAATTGATACTGCACTAGTTGTTAAAGAAGAACAGAAAGTTAAAATAATCTACATAATTGATTCACCCCCCCTCTCAGTTATCAACAATTGGTATCAGAGCTAAGTTCCTCTAAACAGAGCCTAACAGATTGAGGAAGATCTGGGAATCTCAATGGATATGTATGGTATGAGAGAACAACTTCAGTCTACCTTAGATGATCTTGAACAGTCTCACTCTGAAGTAAATAACTTAAGGGAAAGACTCAAACAAGCTGATGATTTAATAAATGAACTTAAGGAGAAACTGAGTATCTTTATGAAAAAGAGAAAGGAACTACTTCAGTAATTAGCAAGTCAGAATGAAGCCAATGATACTAATGAAGATCTAAATGAGAAGAACAAATTATGTGAGAAGCTATCAAAAGACGTCATTATGGTAAGACATGAAATGGAATCAGGGGTTATGAAATTCACCCAAGAAATTGAAGAGAAGATAAAAACTAAAGATAATTTAAAACAATCTCTCAAAGAGAAATTAGAAGACTACCACAAAATGGATAGAATAATCAAGCATTTGGAATCTGATCTGGAAGAAGCTAGAGACAATGAAGAACAACTTGAAAATTACATTGACACTCTAAAAGGGGATCTTCAAACAACAAATGAATACAAAGAGAAATTCAAGATAAGCTCTACTCAGCTTGAAGTTCTTCTTGAAAGCCAAAAGAGAGTAGATGACAAGCAAGGCTTGGGGTATGAAAAAGGTGAAAGCTCCAGATCTAGTTAGAGGAACTCTGGATCAGGAAATCTAAGGAACAGGCCTAGAAGACCTCCAATAAGACAACCAAATGCTCAAAGATATCCATCCTTCAATGGATACTACCATAATTACAATAACTTTGGTCATAAAGAAAATTAGTGCAGAAGAAGAATAAATCAGACTAATTCATCCTTCTCCAGATAGTGTTTTAATTGCAAAAGGTATGGTCACAGATCTCATGAGTGTAGAAATATGCAAATGAATAATTCATTCAATGGTAGATGCTTTACATGCAATAGAATGGGACATATGGCTAATCAATGTAGATCAAGAGGATACCAATCAAATACGCAAAGAAATGTTGTTTGCTACAATTGCAATAGATCTGGTCATATTGCCAAATTCTGCAAAAGTAAGATTCAGGACAAATGGGGTCTGGTGCATCTTAATCAAAACCAAGACAAATGAAAAGGAAAAGTGAATGCGAATGAAATTCAAAGGGAGATGAACAAGATTTGGGTGAAGAGGAGTACAAAAAATATTGAGGATGGATCTGCACTAGAATCTGGTGCTGCTATCCCTTTCAGAAACTAAATAGATAAGCTCTGGTTCAGGGGGAGTCACAAAAGAAAATAAGTTCCCCCAACTAGTCAATTGGTGCCTGAAATTGGCACATGGAAAGTTGCAAATTAAAGGGTTCTTAGAAAAACATCTGAATAAGCCTTGGTAAAGATATGGAAAGTCTGCAAGAAATTTAGAAGAGGTTAATCTACCAAGATTGATCCAGTTTAACAGTCATCCGGTAAGAATAGGATTTTCACAGCTAGATCTGGTATGATTCAAATTGAGGTATCTTGATCTACAGATAAATGGAATGATTGGAGAAAGGTAGATAGATTACTAATATTCACCAAGAATAACTCTAAGTGCATCTTAGTGATCCGGAAAGATCTCTCTCAGAAACAAGGAAAATAAGGCAATTGGAATAACCTAAGGTGTGTATTTATTGCAAAATGGAATTAGGGTTTGCGCAGAAATAAAAGGGTTCATTTGTTCATCATTTGTACATTTGCATTCAAGAAAAGGAGAAAAGGAGCTCTGCAACGAAATTGTCTCAAGCCCCACAAAGATCAACCATAGAAGTCGATTCTTCCAGCAATCTGATCCGACTCATATCGTGAACCCTAGAAGCATAAAAGGTATTTTCCACTCTTGAAAACCTCTCTCTAAATCTTTTGAAAGATGGCTACTCTGAATGTGGTGAAGATCACTAATAGGCCGTGTCCTAAATTCAAGAAGCATCCTTACAAATCCCTAGAAGTTGATCCCGTAGGCACCTTTTCAAGCATTCTGCATGGGGTTTTGCATGTAGAAGATGTTAGGGCATATATTCATGCAAACATTGAGGAATTTGGAGAATCTAAGCTAATGGATATCTATCACAATCAGTTAATAGATGATGCTTTTGAACTCAAACCTCAGTACAAGTCTATCCAGGACAAGCATTTTGGACATTGTATCCATTTTCCCTGTTTTGCAGAAGATGAATGGGTTCGGTATGTTTTGAGCAGAGTGCATGATAACTTCATGTGGTTGAATAGACCATTTAAGATCACAAAAGATGCTATTAGGGTGGTAACTAGTTTGCACTCATCTGGAGGGTTACCTGTTCTCAAATCGGTCAAAAACCAAACTGTGAGTGAGGCTACCAGATCAAAATTTGACAAGAGAGCAATGACAATAGAATATATCACTGATCTGGATATCAAGTTTACCTCCATGATAATTGGTTACAAGATATATCACTCCAGCAAGGAAAATTTAGTACCTGAAACTGTAATTTACACTGCTTATTAGATGCGAAGAGATAATGATCTTTGTGAGCTTCTCTTGAATCAACTATTGGAGAACTTGTAGAAAATTAAGAAGGTTAAAAAGAATTCATTCAAGTATGGTGGCTTGATACTTTGCCTATTCTTCTATTATATGAATGAGCTACTAGGAACTAGTGGTTGGATATGACAAAATAATAGACCAGTAGCCATACAAATAAGAGATTATTTGCATGGAATTGGTGATGCCAAGAAACAGAATACAACACTCTGGGGCTACTTCAAGAACTTTTAGAGTATGATGCAAGCCAAAGAAAGAATCCCTCAATCATTGGTTGAGAAGTACAAGGATACAGTGTGCTTTATGGTCGACATTGATCAATTCCTGATGGAGGCAGTGGAACCTAGGACAGTCTGGATCTTGCCAATGGGGTATGAAGTAGATGAGAAAATGGTGGAACTACATGTTCAACACATGCTAAGTCAACCCAAGGATCCTAAGGCAGAAAGGTTTGGAACCTTTCAAGAATTGAGTGTGAAAATTCATGTTGAACTAACACAGCCTGAAATTAAGAGAAAAGTGAGAAGAGAAGTGGAAGAATTTGCCAAGAAACATGGAATATCAAAGGAGGTAGTTGATTCCAATAGAGAGAAGATGGAAAGGGTAGAGAAAGAGAAACAAGATGCAAAAAAGGAAAGTGATCTGGTGCAAGCCCCTTCCTGGACCAGATCCTCCAAGAGCTCTGCACCTGCTACCTCTAAGAGCCAAAAGGCATCAAAACCGGAAGCCCAAACATCTAGAAAGGGAGAGAAAAGAACAAAGAAAAAGGCAACAAAATCCTATACAAGTCAGAAGGATGATGAAGAAACTGAAACCAATGAGGAAGTCAAGAAAATGAAGAAGAAGAAGAAAACATCCAGTGAACCCTCTATCGATCAAGACAAGGAAGAGAAGACAGAAGAATTTGTTGAAAAGCCTACTCTCCGCATTGATGATATAATCAAATCAGTCACTGTAGATGGGAACTTGTAACCAATGACTAAGTTTTATGATGATTATATTGAAACTGATCAGAAGATCCTACAAGAAGCTATAGTCAAGTATTTAAACATCTACAACAAAGCATTCATTGAAATTATATCTCTGATTCCTAAAAGTCTAGAAAAGGAACTTGAAATAAGAAAGAACAATGCCTTGGCAAAAGACCTAGAAATCTGGGAGCAGATTGCTATCCAACTTTATCCCTCCATCACTCCAAAGAAAATAAACATGGTCTTCAGAGATTGCAAGGATGAGTTCTAGAGAAAAGCTAGAATGAATCAGCTTATGCTTGGAGAAACTGACAAAGTGGCAAAAGAAACAGAAGATATCCTCCGGAATGCTTTTAAAATATTCAATCTTCCTGTTATAGAGGACTTAGGTGATGAACCCTCTACCATGGATGACAAAGGAGAATCTACTGAGACAGTTGCAGAAGAGACAAAGGTAAGGAGAAAACTAAGGATCTAGATTCCTCTACTCCAGAAGAGGAAGTCCTTAAAGAAGCAAACATCTCTCCTCCAGTTTCCCCAACAGACTCTGGATCTAAAGGAGAAGAAAGAACAAAAGTGAAAATTAGTCAAGAAGAAGAGGTGAAGGGAAGAGAAGAGGGTCAAACAGAGAAGACCAAAAGTGACAGTACTGAGGCTGCAGAAGGGAAAAAAACTTTGTCTTTGACAAGAGACACTTCAGAAGTAGTCAAAGACTTCTTGACAAAAGAAATGATGGAATTAGATGAATTGGAGCTACTTCAAGGACCATTCAATTTTGATTCCCTCTCCCTGGTTTAGACTATGAAGATAGCATCCTTTGCCCATGCAAAGGCAAAAGAAAAACTTTTGAAGTCTCACATGGAAGATTGTGAGCTAATAGAAATTACATCCTGTGTGCTAGAGAAAATCATGCCATCCTTCCAAAAGGATCCTTCAGCCTCCACATCTGGTAATCTAAAGTCTCTTGTAAATTATGTTCATACACATTTTGATTCCTTAGAGAAGTCAGTAGAAGAAAAGGTCCGGAAGGAGTTTTTGGGAAAGAGATTCTTTGAAGTAGAAGGACTAATAACCAATGATAGGAGAAATATGGATATTGGGATAAAGAGCTTAGAAAATACTCTTAAAGATGGCAGAGAAATATATAAATTTTTTTTATCCTGGTCTAAAGTGATAAAGGATATTGAGAAGAAAGTGAAAGAACAAGAGGATAAACGATCAAGCTTCTCTCAAAATTTTGATCCTCTCACCACATCCATAATAAACCAGGAATGTCAGACTATTGCAGTTATAAATGAGAAAAAGAAGCTTGAGAAGGAGAGGAAGAATACAATAAGCAGGATGGGTGAACTTAGAGGGATAATTATCCCTAAATTAGAGGCCATGCATGAGGCCCTATCTGATGCTCAGACCACAACCTGGACCAGTGATCCGACAGATCTAAAGAGGGAAGAAGCTTTTGCATTCCTGTTGAGTGGTCACATCTCAATTTTGGACAAGATAAAGCAAAGTTGGGCAACAGAATTCGTCCAATTGAAGACAAATTTTGTAGATATACTTCAATATATGTAAGTATAACATGTATATATACCTATGCGGCTAAGTATAGTTAAATTTTTGGAAATTTTGGTATGTGGATCCTACCCTTTGCCATTGATGGCAAAGGGGGAGTGAGGAGCAGTGAAAAATGTGCAATCTAGCAGAGGGGGGGCTCCAGAAAAGTATACATTAGAACAGAGCATCAGCCAAGGGGGAGTATAGTGTGACACTTAGTCATTTTTCACTAAGTGTTGCCATCAATGCCAAAGGGGGAGATTGTTGGCAAGAGACAGTATGTGGTTTCATGAGTGTTGTCATTGATGGCAACAAAATCCATCCCACACATCAGCAGGACATGATGTGTCTCTACCGGAAGTCAGATTGAAGAGTATTTTGGTCCGGTGACCAAGAATAGAGCATGCAGCAAGGTCTGACAATTAGGTTCAGATCTCTCAGAGGAAGTATCTTTGTAAAGTGCGGACTTGGGGAAGTCAAGAGGAGTACCATGGCTAATATATTCCAGAGGTTGAACCTTTGGTGATGATATATTGAAAAGATATAAGCACCTGAGTGTTGGGTTCCTGTTTGACAGAGTAGACCGAGGAAGACCTAACCGGTAGAGCATCAAACCTTAATCCAGATGGGATATTGATGATGGTCAAGCTTCTTGAGGTATCATTCATGATTGGCCAACATGATTGATGACTTCTTTAACTATCTTTTTGATAGGCATCACTTGGTAAGAAAGGATTTAGCCGACAGATCAGAGTTTGAGAAAGTGTTGAGTATTCCGAATGCCGACTAAAAAGATGATGAAACCCTTGGTGTGAATATATATGCCAAATAAATTTAGATGTGAAGGTACGTGTGGTGTATTGTGTAGTGCGAAGAAAAGTAAAGAGTAGTTTGGAAACAATAATATAGGTCCGGTATGTGACAGGACAGCAACACCAAAGAAGAGGAAGAATGAAGTGCAGTAGATCAGTATATTGAGCCTAACCGGAACTGAACCTCAGCATGTGTGGATGCTTCTCATCAGTTCAAGTATCTTGTTACTTTCTTTATAACTTGTAGACAGTGAGTCTCTTGTAGGTAGTGAGCCTCTTGTGAGCAGTGTGCTCAGGCAGTGAGCCCTAATTAGCAAGTGCCATTTTGTACTTCTATTCTTTTAATAGAGAATACAATCTTGGGTTAGTCAGCCCATGGTTTTTCCCTTAATAGGGTTTCCCATGTCAAAATCATTGTGTTATGTGTACTAAGTTTATTTTTGTTTTCATGGCTATACATGCTTATTTAAATTGATACTGCACTAGTTGTTAAAGAAGAATAGAAAGTTAAAATAATCTAGATAACTGATTCACCCCCCTCTTAGTTATCAACACTCTTAAGATGCCACTTTTTTCTAAAATTAGGAAAGGTTGATGTTGGATGAGAAATTGAAGATAGTTACACTCAAAATTTGAAGATACAACAAAAACAAGAGACGTGGTGCTCCAAATCTAGTTTCTAAAATACTATATGTTTTCAAAAATGGTTGAGATTAAGGGGTTCAAAAAGGGGGAGCACACAAATTGGTCCTATTTTTTTCAAAAGAACATAACATAGCATTTGGTGTGCTCCCCCTAAAATGTCAAATTTTTTTAGTATTTCAAAAATCACTTCAGTGAGAAATTAGCTAACACCATGTAGTTTATCCCTAATTTTTCTAATAATTTTTTCATGAATAATTGATTTTTTACTAATTTTCAAAATGGGTACATCCTAAAAAATAGAAAATTGAGCATGTTCCCTCCTAAAAATTTTGAAAACTAATCAAAAATTTAAATTGTTTTTTTGAATATGTGTAGAATGGAGTCTAGTTTCTAAAAATGTAATTTATTTGAAATTTCAATGAACAGTTAAAAAAATTCTAAAATACCACACGCTGGTTTTTGAAAAAAAATAGATACACTAACAAAAGAAATTAAAGATGAAATCCTTAACATACTCAAAACATGAAAAAAATTATATGGTTAGAAAGCTAAGAGAGAGCTTAAGATTATGGTGGTATTTTTTTAACTTGTCATTGAAACACGTGCAAACCTGATGGGGAGCATGCTCCAGATTACATGTAATTTTTGTTACAATCTGGAAAAACACATCTTTGGACATCCAAAACACAGTCCAAGGCTTTGGTTTAGAAGCCCAAGGCAAATCCAAGATAAAGGCTTGGAAATTACCAAAGAAAAGCATAACATGAGCATATTATAATACGCTTGTGTTATGTGCATTCACATAACATGAGTGCATTATAATGCACTCGCATTATGGTGAAATAAAATCTCTCTCTCTCTCTCTCTCTCTCTCTCTCTCTCTCTCTCTCTCTCTCTCTCTCTCTCTCTCTCTCTCTCTCTCTCTCTCTCTCTCTCTCTCTCTCTCTCTCTCTCTCTCTCTCTCTCTCTCTCTCTCTCTCTCTCTCTCTCTCTCTCTCTCTCTCTCTCTCTCTCTCTCTCTCTCTCTCTCTCTCTCTCTCTCTCTCTCTCTCTCTCTCTCTCTCTCTCTCTCTCTCTCTCTCTCTCTCAGTTTTCCTTTTCCTTTCCAATTTCCTTTAGATCCCACCAATTTTTCCCTATTTTACTATTTTCCACCTCTCCTCTCATCATTCTTCCCATCCAATGAACTTTCATTTTATCTTGTTTACATTTCATCCTCCCAATGTATATCCTCATCCCTCTTTGCATGTCCTTGTTTTCTTGTTTCCATTTGCTTTGTCAATAAGGGAGAGGGAGAGGGAGGAATAGGGAGAGAGGGTGGAGATGGAGGGGAGAGAGAGGGTAGAGATAGGGAGATAGAGAGAGGTTTAGGGTTTAGGGGTTAGGGGTCAGGTTTAGGGGTATTATTTAGAGTTAATGAGTTTAGAGTTTAGGGTTTAGGGGCTTAGGGTTTCTTGGTTTTAGGGTTTAGGGGTTAGGGGTTAGGGGTTTAGAGGCTTAGGGTTTCTTAGTTTAAGGGTTTAGGGTTTAGGGGTTAGGGGTTTAGGATTTAGGGTTTAGGGTTTATGGGTTAGGGTTTAGGGTTTAGAGAGAGATAGAGAGGGGATCGATAGAGATTGGAAGAGATAGAGGAGATAAAGGGGAGAGATAGGGAGATAGAGAGTGAGGGACATGTTCAGAGACATAGGGAGAGAGATTGAGAGGTAGAGAGATGATAAAGATAGGGAGATAGGGGAGAGATAGGGAGATAGAGGTTTAGGGTTTAGGAGTTAGGGGTTAAGGTTTAGAGGTTTAGGGTTTAGGGTTTAGAGAGAGAGGGCCTATAGGGAGATATAGAGGAGACCAAGGGGAGAGATAGGGAGATAGACAGTGAGGGACATGTTCAGAGACATAGGGAGAGAGATTGAGGGGTAGATGGATGATACAGATAGGGAGATTAGAGAGAGATAGAGAGATAGAGGATTAGGGTTTAGGGTTTAGGGTTTAGGGGTTAGGGAAATTATTTAGGGTTTAGGGAGAGAGGAAGATAGAGGTTTAGGGTTGCTCTAGTTTAGGGTTTAGGGGTTAGGGGTAAGGAGTCAGGGATTAGGGGCATTATTTAGGGTTTATGAGTTTAGGTTTGCTCAAGTTTAGGGTTTAGTGGTTAGGGGTTAGATTTTAGGGGAATTATTTAGTGTTTAGGGGTTAGGGGTTAGGGTTTAGGGGTTTAAGGTTTCTCAGGTTTAGGGTTTAGGGGTTAGGGGTTAGGGTTAATGGGTTTAGGGTTTAGAGAGAGATAGAGAGAGGGGATGATAGAGATTGGGAGAGATAGAGGAGACATACGGGAGAGATAGGGTGATAGAGAGTGAGGGACATGTCCAGAGACATAGGGAGAGAGAGATTAAGAGGTAGAGGGATGATAGAGATAGGGAGATAGAGGTTTAGGGTTTCTTGGTTTTAGGTTTAGGGGTTTAGGATTGCTCAAGTTTAGGGTTTAGGTTTGAGGGGTTAGGGTTTAGGGGCATTATTTAGGGTTTATGTGTTTAGGGGTTAGGGGTTAAGGTTTAGAGGTTTAGGGTTTAGGGTTTAGGGCTTAGAGAGGGAGAGAGTGGAGTGATAGGGAGATTAGGAGGAGACCGAGGGGAGAGATAGGGAGATAGAGAGTGAGGGACATGGCTAGAGACATAGGCAGAGAGATTGAGAGGTAGATGGATGATAGAGATAGGGAGATAGGGGAGAGATCTAGGGAGATATAGGTTTAGGGCTTCTTGGGTTTAGGGTTTAAGGGTTTGGGGTTTAGGGTTTAGGGTTTAGGGGTTAGGGGTTAAGGGTTTATGGTTTAGGGGTTAGGGGTCAAGATTTAAAGGTATAGGGTTTAGGGTTTAGAGAGAGAGAGAGAGGACTGATAGGGAGATATAGAGGAGATCAAGGGGAGAGATAGGGAGATATAGAGTGAGGGACATGGCCAAAGACATAGGGAGAGAGATTGAGAGGTAGAGAGACGATAGAGATAGAGAATAAAGGTTTAGGGTTGCTTGGGTTTAGGGTTTAGGGGTTATGGGTTATGGTTTATGGGCATTATTTAGGTTTTAGGGGTTTAGGGTTGCTCAGATTTAGGGGTAGGTGCACAAAGATGAGGGACCAAAATGGGGTCTTACGATGCCACTTTTTTTCTAAAATTAGGAAACATTGATGTTGGATGAGAAATTGAAGATAGCTACACTCAAAATTTAAAGATGGAACAAAAACAAGAGTCGTAGTGCTCCAAATCTAGTTTCTAAACTACAATTTTTTTCCAAAAATGGTTGATATTAAGGGGTTCAAAAAGGGGGAGCACACAAATTGGTCCTATTTTTCTCAAAAAAACATAACATAGCATCTAGTGTGCTCCCCCTAAAATGTTAACTTTTTTTTAGTATTTCAATAATCACTCTAGTGTGAAATTAGCTAACACCATGTAGTTATCCCTAATTTTTCTGATAATTTTTTCATGAATAATTGATTTTTAAGTAATTTTTAAAGTGGACACATCCTGAAAAATAGAAATTTGAGCATGCTCCCCCTAAAATTTTTGAAAACTAATCAAAAATTGAATTTATTTTTTGAATATGTGTAGAATGGAGTCTAGTTTCTAAAAATGTAATTTATTTCAAATTTCTATGAATGGTTAAAAAAGTCAAAATTACTAGACACTGGTTTTTGACAAAAAATGGACACACTAACAAAAGAAATTCAAGATGAAACCCTTAACATACTCAAAATGTTAAAAAAATTATATGGTTAGATAGCTAATAGATAGCTTAAGATTATGGTGGTATTTTTTTTGAGTTTTCTTTGAAAAAGTGCCATCCTGATGGGGAGCATGCTCCAAATTATCTCTAGATTTTGCTAAAAATGATAAAAACACATCAAAGAAAGATAAGCATAACACGAGCATGTTATAATGCACTCACGTTATGTGAAATCAATAAGATGAGCATGTTATAATGCGCTTGCATTATGTTGAGCATAACTGGCTATACACGTGCCAATTGCATTTGCTTGAAAGTTTCTAAAGCGTTTTCAACAATTCCATTTTTTCCATATCTTACAATCATTGCATTCCATTATAGAACATATCTTTAAGGTGTTACGTCATACAATTGACATGCCTTGTCTATGCTTCCACACTTTACATACATGTCTACAAGGGTAGCTACACTTCCTATCGTCTCTCTCACTCTCTACTTCCCTCCCCTCTCTACATCCTACCCTCTCTCTAATTTTATATTTCCCTCCCCTCTCTACCTCCTACCTTCTCTCTCACTCTCTTCTTCCCTTCCCACTCTACCTTCTACCCTCTCTCTCACTCTCTACTTCCCTCCCTCTCTACCTCCTACCCTCTTTCTGAGTCTGCTTCCCTTGCCTCTCTACCTCCTACCTTCTCTCTCACTCTCTTCTTCCCCCCTCTATACCTCCTACCCTCTCACTTTCTACTTCCCTCCCCTGTCTACCTCCTACCCTCTCTCTCTTCTTCCTTCCCTTGTCTACCTCCTACCCTCTCCCACTCTCTACTTCTCTCTCATCTCTACCTCCTACCCTCTCTCTCACTCTCTACTTCCCTCCCCTCTCTATTGATAATTGAGAGAGGGGGTGAATCAGTTATCCTAAATAATTCTTCTTTCTGAACTTTCTTATTAATCAATGCAGTATTACTTCAAATAAGCAAACACAACCATGAAATGGAAATACACATGACACAATATTTTTGACGTGGAAACCCTGTTAAGGGAAAAAACCATGGGGTGATTAACCCAAGATTGTATTCTCTGTTAGAAGAATAGAAAAATAAAATGGCACTTGCCAATTAGGGCTCACTGCCTAAGCACACTGCTCACAAGAGGCACACTGCCTACAAGAGAATCACTATCTACAAAAAGAATGTAATACAATACTTGAACTGATTGGAAGCATCTACAAATGCTAGAGTTCAGTTCCGGTTAAGCTCAGTACACTGATCTGCTGCACTTCATCTTTCCTCTTTTCTTTTGCTGCTTTCCTTTCACATACCGGACCTTCCTTACTACTTCTGCTCTGCACTTCTTCTTTTATTCGCACATCACAACACACAACAACACCTCTCACAACTAAATCCATCGTGTATATATATCCACACAAGTAACTTCATCACCTTTCTAGTCGGCACCCAGAATAGTCAATCTTTTCACTAATTCTGATTTGTCGGCTGAATCCTTGCACATCAAGTAATGCGGATCAAGTATATGCTTGTAGAAATCATTAATCATGTCAGCCAAACATGATTCATGCATTTATAACCTTTACCACCATCAGTAACACATCCAAAAAATAGTCTGATGTTCTGTCAGTCAGTTCTTCCTCTGTTCACACTGTCACTCAGGAACCCGGTACTCAAGTATTCATATCTTTTACCTCATCTATCACTGGAGGCTAAAACCTTAGAATCTATCACTCAAGGTAGTCCTCTTGACTTCCCCAAATCTGTACTTTACCAAGATACTTCCTCTAAGAGATCTGGACCTATCTGTCAGACCTTGTCACATTCTATGTTCTTGTTTACCGGACCACAACAATCTTCATTCTAACTTCCGGTAGAGACACACCATATCCTACGGATGTGTGGGATGAACTTTGTTTCCATCAATGACAACAATCATGAATCCATGTAGTGTCTCTTGCCAACAATCTCCCCCTTTGGCATTGATGGCAACACTTAGTGAAAAATGACTAAGTGTTTACACTATGCTCCCCCTTGGCGAATGCTCTGTCTTTATATATATTTTCCAGAGCTCCCCCTTAGTTAGATTCCTCATTTTTCACTGTTCCTTACTCCCCCTTTGACATCAATGGCAAAGGGTAGGGTCCGCATACCAAAATTTTCAAAATTTTAACTATACTTAGCCGCATAAGTATATATATACAAGTTGTACTTACATATACTTAAGTATGTCTAAAAAAGTATTCTTTAGCTGTACAACTTCTGTCGCCCAACTCTACTTCATCCTGTCCAAAATTGAGTTGTGACCACTCAACAGGAAAGCAAATGCTTCAGCCTTCTTAAGATCTATCGAATCATTGGTCCGGGCTGTAATCTGAGCATCATTTATGGCCTCATGCATGGCCTCTAACTTAGGGATAATAATCCTTCTAAGTTCACCCATCCAGTTAATTATGTTCTTCCTTTCCTTCTCAGAATTCTTTATTGCATTTGCGAATGCAATAGTCTGACACTCTTGATTTACTATGGAGGAAGAGAGAGGATCAAAACTTTGAGACAAACTTAGTAGTTTATCCTCTTGCTCTTTTATTTTCTTCTCAATCTCTACTGTTGCTTTGGACCAGGAGATACAAAATTTGTATATTTCACCGCCATCCTTAAGAGCATTTTCTAAGCTCTTTATCCCAATACTCATATTTCTCCTATCATTAGTGATTAATCCTTGTACCTCTGAGAATCTCTTATCCAAAAACTCCTTTCGGACCTTTTCTTCAGCTGATTTTTCTAGAGAATCAAAATGTGTACTAACACTGCTGACTAAGGTTTTGAGATTACTGGAAGAGGAGGCTATGGGATCCTTCTGAAAAGATGGCATGATCTTTTCCAGCACTCCGGATGTAGCTTCTATCAACTCACAGTCTTCCATATGAGACTTTAGGAGTTTTTCATTACCCTTAGCATTTGCAAATGAAGCTATCTTCATTGTCTATACTAGAGAAAGAGAATGAAAATTGAATGGACCTTGTAGAAGCTCCAGTTCATCAATCTCCATTGTTTCTTTGTTCAGGAATTCTTGGATAGTTTGTGCAGTGTCTCTTGCCGGAGACAGATGTTTCTTCTCTTCTGCAGTCTTGGAGCTATCCTTTGGAGTTTTCTCTCCTACATTCCCACCACTAGTAGTTGTGGTTTTCTCTACTGAAGTCTTCTCTCCTTCTGCAACCTTAACATTGTCATCTTCTTTTTCCTTCACCTCTGCTTCTTTCTCCTACAATTTTTCCTCTCCTTTACATCTAGAGACTGTAGGGGAACCCGGAGGAGAAATGCTAGTCTGTTCAGAGCCCACCTCTTCTGTCATTTTCTCAGTAGTTTATTCTACAACACTTGTGGTTGAGGGATCAGTGCCCAAGTCCTCTATAATAGGAAGATTAAATCTTTTGAAGGTTTTTCAGAGAATCTCTTCAATGTCCTTAGCTACCTTGTTGGTCTCACCAAGCATAAGCTAATTCATCCTTGCCTTGCTCCTGAATTCATCCTTGCAGTCTTTGAATGCCATGTTCATTGTCTTGGGATCAATTGAAGGATATAGCTGAATAGCTACATGTTCCTGAATCTCAAGGTCTTTTGCCATGGCATTGGTCTTTCTCATTTCCAACTCCTTTTCTAGACTCTTAGGAATTAGAGAGATAATTTCAATAAAAGCTTTATTGTAAATGTTCAAAAACTTAATTGTGGCTTCCTCCAGAATCCTTTTATCTGCTTCATTATAATCATCATAGAATTTTGTTAAGGGTTGCAGGTTCCCATCCACTGTGACTGCTTTCACTACATCATCTAAGCAGAGAGTGGGTTTTTCAATAAATTTCTCTTCCTTCTCTTCTTCTCCTTGACCGGTAGAGAGTTTACTAGATGATTTCTTCTTCTTCTTTAGTTTCCTTATCTCCTCATCTGATTTGGTTTCCTCATCATCCTTTAGGCTAACATATGACCTTGTTGCCTTTTTCTTTGTTCTCTTTTCTCCTTTTCTGGATGTTTGGACTTCCGGTTTTGAGCTTTTAGCAGGGACAGGTGCTAGTTTCTTTGAAGATCTAGTCCGGGTGCAAGTTTCTACCGAAGCACTTTTCTTGCTTCCTTTTTCTGCCTCTTTCTTCTCTTCCTCAACTTTTTGTCTCTTTTCCCGATTGGCATCAAGTGCCTCCTTTGAGATGGCAAGGCCTTGGGCAATATGTTCTACTTCTTTTCTCACCTTTCTTTTCATCTCTGGTTCTCTGAGTTCCACATGAATTTTTACACTCAGCTCCTCAAAGGTTCCAAACCTCTCTGCCTTTAGATCTTTAGGCTGACTTAGCATGTGTTGAACATGCAGTTCTACAATCTGTTCATCAACTTCATATCCCATGGGCATGATCCAGACTATCCTTGGTTCTACTACCTCCATTAGGCATTGATCAGTTTCTACCATAAAACAGACATGTCTTTGTATTTCTCAACAAGAGACTGGGGAATCCTTTCTCTTGCTTGCATCATGTTCTGAAAGTTCTTGAAGTATCCCCACAGAGCTATATTTTGTGTTTTGTTATCACCAAGTCCATGTAAATAATCTCTGATTTGGATGGCTACTGGCCTATCACTCTCCCATACCCAGCCACTAGATCCAGGAAGCTCATTCATAAAGTAGAAGAACAAGCACAAAATTAATCCACCATATTTGAATGAATTCTTTTTATCTTTCTTGATTTTCTGTAGATTCTCCAAGAGTTGGTTCAAGAGAAGCTGACAAAGATCATAGTCTACATCCTTTCTTAGCATTTCATAAGCGGTATAGATGGCAGTTCCAAGTATAGAATTTTCTCTGCTAGAATGATATATCTTATATCCAATGATCATAGAAGCAAACTTGACATCCGGATTAGTGATGTCATCTACTGTCATTGCTCTTTTGTCAAACTTGGATCTAGTAGCCTCACTCACAGTTTGGTTCTTTATAGATTTAAGAACAGAAATCCCACCGGATGAGTGTAGTCCAGTAACTGCCCTGATGGCATCTTTAGTGATCTTGAATGGTCCATTTAACCACATCAAATTGTCATGTATTCTGCTCAAAATGTACCTAACCCATTCATCCTCCGTAAAATAGGGGAAATGTATGTATTGTGCAAAGTGCTTGTTCCGGATGCCCTTGTATTGGGGTTTGAGCTCAAATGAATCATCTAACAATTGTTTGTGATAGATATCTCTTAGTTTGAATTCCCCAAACTCTTCGATATTTGCATGTATATAAACCCTAATGTCTTCAGTGTGTAGAACACCATGCGAAACACTAGAAAATGCACCTAGGGGATCTACCTCCAAGGATTTGAATGGATGTTTCTTAAATGTAGGGCGAGGCCTATCAGAAATATTTACAATATTTAGAGTAGCCATTATCAAGAGATTTGCAGTGAGATATTTGAAAATGGAAAATACCTTTTGCACCTTCCGGTTTCACGGAGTTGGTTGGATTGATTTCTGGATGTAATAACTTCTACAGATGATCTTCGATGAACTTGAGGAATTTCATTGCAGAGCTCCACTTTTCATTTCTTCTTGAGTGTAGAATGAACAAGTGATTAATGAGAAAACCCTTATATTGCTCCGCAAACCCTAATATCAGATTGCAATAAATGCTCGACCTACATTATTCCAGTTTGCCTTATTTGAAGAATCAGATCTGTCCTGATCTATGAACATCATGCGGATCTTCCAAACCATAAACAAATTGAGATGACACATCATAAGGACATCCCAAACACTCTGACCAGTCCGCAGAAAAGGACAATGCACTTTCAGATCTCACCAGACCTTTTGTGGCACTCTATCACTCCGGAGCATCTCTCGGAACCGGTTCTACTTGATCAATCACAACTTCTTCAAATCTTCATGCGGACCTCTGAAAAATTAACTAGATTATTTCAAGACTCATATCTACAAACCCTTTAATCCACATCCTTTTCTTTTGCCAATTTCGGCACCACTTGATTGGCTGGGGGAACAAGGTTTTCTTTGTGTCTCCCCCTGAGCTAGAGCTCACTTTTTAATTTTTGGAAGGAATATCAGCACCAAAGTCTAGTGCGGATCCAACCTCTATATTCTCTATACTTTTCTTCACCCAAATCTTGCTCATCTCACTTTTAACTTCATCCACATTCACTTTTTGTTTACCCTTATCTTGATTCTGATTATGATATATCGGACCTCTTTTGTCCTGATTCTTGTTTCTACAGAATTTTGCACTGTGACCGGATCTATTGCAGATTTGGCAAACAACATTTCTTTGCATATTTGACTAATATCCCTTTGATCTACATTGATTAGCCATATGACCTATTCTATTGTATGCAAAGCATCTACCATTGAATGATTTGTTCATTTGCATATATCTGCATTCATGAGATTTGTGACCATACCTTTTGCAATTAAAACACTGTCTGGAGAAGGATGAATTAGTCTGATTCATTCTCTTTCTACACTGATTAGCTTTGTGACCAAAGAGATTATAGCTGTGGCAGTATCCATTGAAAGATGGATATCTTTGAGCATTGGGTTGTCTTACCGGAGATCTTCTAGGCATGTTCCTTGGATTTTTTGATCCAAAATTCTTCTGACTAGATCCGGAGCTTTCTCCTTTCTCATATCCCAAACCACACTTGTCATCTGCCCTTTTTTGACTTCCAAGAAGAACTTCAAGTTGAGCAGAGCTTATCTTGAATTTCTCTTTATATTCATTTGCTGATTGAAGATCCCTTTTGAGAGAGACAATTTGATCCTCAAGTTTTTCTTCATTTTCTTTAGCATCTTCAAGATCAGATTCAAGATGTCTGATAATTCTATACATTTGGTGGCAATCTTCTGATTTCTCCTTGAGAGATTGTCTTAGATTATCTTTAGTTTTTCTTTTCTCTTCAATCTCTTGGGTAAACTTTATAACTCTTGATTTCATTTCATGTCTTACCATAATGATTTCTTTTGATAACTTTTTCACATAACTTGGTTTTCTCATTCAGCTCTTCATTTGCATCATTTGCTTCACCTTGTCTTGCCAATTGCTAAAGAAGCTATTTTCTCTTTTTTATAGAGAGGCTTAATTTGTCTTTTAGTTCTTTCATGAAATCATCAACCTGTTTGAGTCTTTCCTTTAATTCATTGACTTCAGAGTTTGATTGTTCAAGATCCTTAAGGGCAGTCTTGAGTTGCTCCCTTAAACCATATGTATCCATTTAGATTCCCAGATCTTCCTCGAGCTGTTAGACTCTGTTTATGAGGAACTTAGCTCTAATACTAATTGTTGATAACTGAGAGGGGGGGTGAATCAATTATCCTAAATAATTCTTCTTTCTGAACTTTCTTATTAATCAATGTAGTATTAATTCAAATAAGCAAACACAACCATGAAATGGAAATACACATGACACAATATTTTTGACGTGGAAACCCTATTAAGGGAGAAAACCATGGGGTGATTAACCCAAGATTGTATTCTCTGTTAGAAGAATAGAAAAACAAAATGGCACTTGCCAATTAGGGCTCACTGCCCGAGCACACTGCTCACAAGAGACACACTGCCTACAAGAGAATCACTGTCTACAAAAAGAATGTAATACAATACTTGAACTGATTGGAAGCATCTACAAATGCTGGAGTTCAGTTCTGGTTAAGCTTAGTACACTGATCTGCTACACTTCATCTTTCCTCTTTTCTTTTGCTGCTTTCCTTTCACATACCAGACCTTCCTTACTGCTTCTGCTCTACACTTCTACTTTTATTCACACATCACAACACACAACAACACCTCTCACAACTAAATCCATCATGTATATATATATGCACAAGTAACTTCATCACCTTTCTAGTTGGCACCCAGAATAGTCAATCTTTTCACTAATTCTGATCTATCAGTTGAATCCTTGCACATCAAGTAATGTAGATCAAGTATATGCTTGTAGAAATCATTAATCATGTCAGCCAAACATGATTCATGCCTTTATAACCTTTGCCACCATCAGTAACACATCCAAAAAATAGTCTGATGTTCTGTCAGTCAGTTCTTCCTCTGTTCACACTGTCACTCAGGAACTTGGCACTCAGGTATTCATATCTTTTACCTCATCTATCACCAGAGGCTAAAACCTTGGAATCTATCACTCAAGGTAGTCCTCTTGGCTTCCCCAAATCTGCACTTTACCAAGATACTTCCTCTGAGAGATCTGAACCTGTCTGTCAGACCTTGTCACATGCTCTATTCTTGTTTACCAGACCACAACAATCTTCATTCTGACTTTCGGTAGAGACACACCATATCCTACAGATGTGTGGGATGAACTTTGTTGCCATCAATGATAATAATCATGAATCCATATAGTGTCTCTTGCCAACACTCTCTACCTCTCCTCATCATTCTTCCCATCCAATGAAATTTCTTAAATTATCTTGTTTCCATTTCATCATCCCAATTGATATCCTTGTCCCTCTTTGCATGTCCTAGTTTTCTTGTTTCTATATTCTTTGTCAACATGGGAGAGGAGAGGGAGGGAGAGGGAGAGAGGATGGAGATGGAGGGGAGAGAGGGGAGAGAGAGGGTGATAAGGAGAGAGAGAGAGAGAGAGAGAGAGAGAGAGAGAGAGAGAGAGTCTTAGTTTTCTTGTTTTGGAGAGAGAGAGAGAGAGTCCTAGTTTTCTTGTTTTGGAGAGAGAGAGAGAGAGAGGGTTGGTTGGGTTTATGAGTTTAGGGTTGCTTAAGTTTAGGGTCTAGTGGAATTATTTAGGGTTTAGGGTTTCTTGGGTTTATGGTTTAGGGGTTAGGTTTTAGGGGTATTATTTATGGTTTTGGGGTTTTGGGAGAGAGAGAGAGAGAGAGAGAGAGAGGTTTAGGGTTGCTCAGGTTTAGGGGCATATTTAGGGTTTATGAGTTTAGGGTTGCTCAGACCTTTAAGGGTAAATTATTTAGGGTTTATGAGTTTCTAGGGTTTCTCAAGTTTAGGGTTTAGGAGTTAGGGTTAAAGGGGAATTACTTTATAATTTCTCTCCAATCCTCCAAATCCTAATGCATCAGTCCACCCATCTCCTAATCCATCAATCCCTATCATCCATCCACCATCTAATCCATCATCAAACATTCTAAGCTCTAATCCATCAACCCATGAATGCTTGAAAAATTTTCTCCAAAGACTCTTTACAAAATCCAAAAACAAAAGAAAAGATATGGAGCCATCCAAATCCAATGATCCAATTTCATCCCCCTCTAACACTCCCAATCCTAATCCATCCGGGCCTCCTATATCCATTCACTCGATCCTTATCCTAATCCCACAACATCTTCCATCATTGTCCATCAACTATATGCATATCCTAGTCCATCAACCCATGAATCCATGAAGGATGTGACCCAAGGACTATTATTAAGGAATCTAAGAACATCATGTACTCAAATTCCTATCCTTGAGCCTAACAAAGAACCTCCTTATAACATGTCTACCACTCCAACACCATCATCCACTCCTATGTCTATCTATTTAATTGAAGAGTCTCCTACCATAAGTCCAAGTCAAACCCCATCATGTAGCCATGTTGTCAAACATCCAAAGATTATTGATCCCATCCAAGAACCCATCACATCCATCTAAGAAACCCAATAGCTATGTTAAGAACCTAGTCCAAAGCATGTGGAAATACCAACCACCCATCCTAATCAAAATCCAAACATCTGATCTAATCCCATCTCGGATCCCTTACCATCTCATGGTCAACCCATCTACATCAATCCCATCATTGATCCTCCAAAATATCCTAGTGAACCCCTACCACCACCTCTTACTCCCTAATCCAATGAATATCAATGCATCCCCACTTACCCTATCCATATCTAATATCGCACTATCCATGCTTATCCTCCTTGTGATCAATATATTATCTATGATCAAGATCTTATCCATGAGCAAGTAACCCACATCACTCATATCCATCATCCCATTAACCCTATCCATCATCTCATGCTAGTCCTATTCATTATCCATCAATATCCCATGATGAGACACTTGGTCCCCAAGAAAACATAGATAATCAAACAAATAACTTGGATCCTATCAAATCACATCCCAATGAGGATAATGATAATCAAGATCCAAGAATTCTACATCCATTTCCCATTGATCCTCCATCATCCCCTATTCAACTATATGTTTAGGGGTTTAGCCTAGTTGCTTGAGTTTAGGGTTTAGGGGTCAGGGGCATTATTTGAGGTTTACATGAGTTTAGGGTTGGTCAAGTAAATAGGGTTTAGGGTTAGGGTTTAGGGATGTCCAAGTTTAGGGTTTAGGGTTTAGGGTTTAGGGGTTAGGGGTTTAGGGTTGCTCGAGTTTAGGGGTTAGGGTTTAGGGTTTAGAAAGAGATAGAGTGAGGGGACTAATAGAGATTGGGAGAGATCGGGAGATAGAGGTTTATGGTTGCTTCCACGTTTTATGGTTTAGGGGTTAGGGTTTTAGGGGTTTAGGGTTGCTCATTTTTAGGGTTTAGGGGTTAGGGGTTAGGGTTTAGGGGAATTATTTAGGGTTTAGGATTTAGGGTTTAGGGGTTAGGGGTTAAGGTTTAGAGGTTTAGGTTTATGTTTTAGGTAGAGAGGAGAATAGTGAGATATAGAGGAGACTGAGACTGGGAGAGATATCTTTGTCTCCTTTATCCTTCTCTCTAACTATACCTGCCTCTCTATCTCTCTCTCCCTGTCTCTCTATCTTTCTCTCTCTTTTGATCCCCTCTCTCTAACTCTACCTTTCTATCTCTCCCTCCCTCACTATCTCACTCCCCCTCTCTATCAATCTCCCAATCCATCTACCTCAAATCAATCTCCCTGTGTCTCTAGAAGTTGTATCACTTGATCTCTTTCCCTATCTCTATCTCTCTGAACATATCTGTATCTCTTAATCTATCCCTCACTACCTCTCTCTCCCTCCCTCTCTATCTCTCTACCCATCCCTCTACCTCTTGAAATATCTCTCCCTATTGTTATCTAGGATTGTACAAAAGGAAAAATGAGGTTGTATTGAAATAAGGACTTGAAGGATGATGTGTTATAATGAATCAGGGTAATCCTCTGAATTGATTTGTTCTTTTATGTACACTTGTATTAGCCAATGAGGGAAACTATTTGTCAATTAGACAATCAAATAGCCAATGAGGCAATCTACTTGTCAATGAGACATTCTTTTGTAGCCAGTGAGACATGTTTTTGAATAATCCAGTGAGGCATTTACTGAGTGGTTTTTCTACCCCATGAGGGTTTTCCACTCCTAAAATATTTATGTTATGGTCTCATTTGATGCATGATACATTTGTTCTTCATACTTAAATATCTTGTCCTTTAATGTACAGTGCTTGGTTTCTTGCATTCATCAGTTGTTTTTCAAGATTTTGATAAGAAGTCAATTGAATTGTTTTTATCTACAACACTGATTCACCCCCCTCTCAGTGTTGTCTGTACTCCAACAAGTGGTATCAAAGCATATGTTCCCTATAGAAGTCTAACCATCTTGGGTAGGTCTTGATAGTGGAGTACCATGGGAAAGAGTAAAAGAAATAGAGAAAAGAAAGAAGCCAAGTGAAAGGTTGAATAGAAAACCCCATTCATGTCATGTGATGTGTTGTTGCATGAGTCTCCCTTGAATGATGAAAGAAAAGATGATTTTTCTATTGAGATTGATGATAAAGAAGAAGACCTCTTTATGGATGAAGATGGACAGGAGTTTGATGAAAATGATTGTGAAGTTGATTTAGAAGGTGAACTATTTTGTGCCTTAAATCAAATCAAGCAACTTAGAAAGGAGAATCAGAGATCAGAGTTGGAGCTTCAACAAGAAAAGGACTCTAAGGACAAAGTTGTTTTAGACCTTGAAGAGGCTAGAAATCTGATTATAGATTTAAGAAGTCAAGTAGATAAATTAGACAAATTGATTATTAGTCTGAAAACTGAGAATGAGGAAGCCAAAAGAATAATAGGTGTGACTAATCTAATCTTGAAGTAAAAAGAATAGAATGTCTGAAATTAGAAGTTGAAATTATTAATCTGACAAAAGATTATGAAGGTCTCAAGGTTTTGTTCAAGAAATATCAGGAGTTTGAAGAAAGCACAAACAAGTTTAATGACATGTTGAGAAAACAAAAGCATTACAAGAACACAAAGGGTCTAGGTTATGAAGAAGGAGAGTGTTCCAAAGCAAGAAATGCACCTAAAAAGAAGATAGACTTAAGTTATCATGCTACTGCTCCAAAAGATCAAGGAGGAAGGACAATCAAGTCCACAAGATCTCTATCCACCAAGCAAATAATGAGGTACAATTACTCTCAATTCCATGGTTATTTCTATGCATGTCATGTTTATGGTCATAGGGCTAGAGATTGTACAAGAAATGGTTTTGGATGGAATAAAGAGAAGAGTTTTTATAGCTGGTCAAATAACGACTGCAATATTACTTGTTATAATTGTAATAAAGCTAGTCACATAGAAAGGAATTGTTGGATGCATGCAAGAAAAATGAGATATAATACGAACTCCTTTGAATGACTAAATAGAAGGAACCAAATTATTTGCTTTAACTGTCATAAGTTGGGACATAAAATAAAGCACTGTAGCAGAAAGTTGAACAAATCCTCTAAGAACATAAGAGTTAATGAAAAGTTAAAACAAAAGAGGAAATCTATTTAGGTATGGAGAAGAAAGAAAGAGAATGTTCTAAACAAGGAAAACAAAGATCCTATACTAGTTTGGAGAAGAAAACAAAGTCAGGAAAAAGAAGGGTCTAAGCTTATGCATACTGCACAAGAGATATCCATGAGTGCATAAAGAATAGCATGAATCAAGGGGGAGTTGATTTGTAATGAATCTTTCAAACCCCTTAAACGATCAATAATAGAGGTTGTCATGAGACTGATGTGTTTGGTTTTACATCTAGAGTTGGTTGATGGCAGTGTCTTTTAAAGCACTTGAAAAAGTTGTAGGATTTCCTTTGGTAGCAATGACTTCAGTGTGTTTTTCTTGAGATCTTTGAACAATATAAAGTATCTATCATCACATCTCAATTCATGGTCAGAATAGTGTTGCATAGTTCTTAAAGTTGGTACAGTGATAGAATGATCATCTCTTATGAGTTTTTCATAACATTCAAGAATGTATGAACTTCTTGCTTGATGATAGTATGCCTTGTAATTCTGTTCTTCAGGATTTAACTGTGTAATAATTTTTGCCTCAACGTTTCGAATCACACTACATGATCCATCATTAGGAGAATAGAGAGCAAGAGAATAGAAATGATAGTTTTTACAGATAAGGAACGCTAAATAGAGGGATGGCGAGGACAACAAGAGATCACCAAGAAAAATAATAGAAAAAGCACACTCTTAAGCAAACAAAAAACCTACAAACACTAGTAAAAACACACACAAAAAGGCATCAATATAATAGAGAAACTACAAACTAACAAAAATATTATATATAAATATATAAAGTAACACAAACAAAAAAAAAGAAAATATAGGATAAAAGAGCACTAAAGTGAGGTCATAAGGAAATAATTAAACAAACAAAATCAAACAAAAAAAATAGAAGGTAGACCAACCTATAAATAAGAAACAAATAAATGCAAGAGTTGAACCATGATATATATATATATATATATATATATATATATATATATATATATATATATATATATATATATATATATGGAAAAATCTAGTAAAGAAAAAGGCAACAAGGCAAGATACAAAGATCCCCTAGTAAACAACACCACAAGAAGGTAAACCATCAAATAAAACATATATATATATATATATATATATATATATATATATATATATATATATGTATATGTATGTATGTATGTATGTATGTATGTATGTATGTATGTATGTATGTATATAGATATATATATGTATACACATATATACATATATATATACACATATATATACACACATATATATACATATATACACACATATATATACATATATACACACATATATATATACATATATATACATATATATATAGATATGAACCATAAATGTTTTTTAAAAGAGTAGGCGAGCAAGAGGGTGAAAACAATAATAATGAAAGAAAGAGAAGGGGCACAAACACACAAGGAAATAAATAGGAAAGAAAGAACAAGAAGCAAAAAAGGTGTCTTACCCTGGAACAACAACACACCCAGTGAACCCAAAAGGATAAAACAAGGAGAGAACTATGCCAACTGTGGAAACAAACGTGATGGAAATGATAAAAGAAAGAGGAATGGTAGGAAGAAGGTGAAGTATCGCACAAGGTCAAACTAGATGATACAAAGAAAATAAGGGGAAAGAGGACAGGGGAAGGATCAAAGGACAAGAACGAGGAGGAAAAGGGGAAAAGGATCAAAAAGGGTCAAATGAAAGAATGGGAGGAGGGAGAGGTGAGCGGTAAGGGGGGATGGGTGTGGTAAGGGGAAGACAAGAAGTTAGGGGGAACAAAAATAAAGAAAGCAAGAGATTAAGAAGGTTGGTGAGAGCAGTTTCTGATGCAAATTAGAAGGGGGTTCCAATAGAAACTTAGACTACTACCTACCAACCTTCAATTCTCCCACTACTAAGCATTCCTTAAATCTTAACCTAGCAGCCCTTCTCATTCCCGGTGCCCCTCGACCCATTGGCCCCTCACACCTATCTCTTAACTTGAATAGTCCTTGTTCCTCCCAGATCCCTAGATCTCGTTCTACCCTTCAACCTTTTTACCCTTCTACGAGTCATAACTCTGCCACTAATGCTATTCCTAATTGGGAAAACAAACTAGTGGTCAACCTATCTAATGTTCCCTTAGATCCCCCTACCTTCAATTTTCTAAAAAGAGGTTTGGGATTTGCGGTCACCCCGCATTTTATACCTTATGCTGACTTCTTGATTGAGATTGAAAATGTTGTTCAATCTCTTCCTGAAGCTATCGCTGAAGAAATATGTCAAGACTATGTTGTTGCTCTCAAGCATGCCAAACCACCTAAGAGTAATATCCCCAAAACTAAGCTCCTTGCTTTCAAAAGTTTAATGACCAATAATAACCTTGTCATTGTAAAGGTAGACAAAGGCAATGCCACAGTGATTATGAACAAGCAAGACTATGTCTCCAAGATACTTGATCTCCTTTCTGATGGTAATAGCTACAAAATCTTAACTCACAACCCCATCTCCAAAATCATTAAAAAAGTTAAAACTGCCATCTCCCTCTCTTCCTTTGATGATGCCACTAAAAATCGTCTTTTATCCTCCAAAGAGTCCACCCCCCATATCTATGGTGTTCCTAAAATCCACAGGGCCAATATCCCCTTGCGTCCAATTGTTGACACTATCAGCTCACCCACTTACAAGCTAGCTACCTACTTAGCTAAGCTTATCTCTCCTCTCGTGCGCAAGTCTAGTTCCTACATCAAGAATTCTGCCCATTTTGTAGAATTCATCAAGGACAAAAAATTGAAAGAAAGAGACCTCTTGGTTAGCTTCAATGTGGTCTCTCTTTTTACCAAGTTCCCTATACCAGACTCCATTAAAATTATTAGACTTAAGACCAATGATGAAATTGCCTCCTTAGTTGAACTCTTCCTTAGATCCACCTTTTTCACCTTCCAAGGAGTTGTCTATGAATAGTTGGATGGAGTGGCCATGGGATCCCCTCTTTCCCCAATTGTTGCTAACCTTTACATAGAACACTTTGAATAAATTGCTCTCAACACCTTTCCCCTCAAACTGAAATGGTGGAAATGCTATGTTGATGATACCAACGTATGTTGGCCCCATGGTCCTGATAAGATGGAAGAATTCCACTCTCATCTCAACCACATAGCTAAGTGTATCTCCTTTACCAAAGAGCTTGAAACTAATAATGAGCTCCCATTCCTCAACATTCTACTCATCAAGAAACCAGATAGGTCCTTAGTTCATCAGGGTTTTCATAAAGCTACCCACACCAACCTTTACTTGCACACTTCCTCTCATCACCACCTGGCCCAAAAAATTGGTATCCTCAAAACTTTAGCCACTAGGTCCTTTCATATATATGATAAAGATAAATTAGACCAAGAGCTTGCACACCTTTCCAAGGTCTTTGAATTAAATGGGTACAAGAGAAAACCCATCTTGAGAGCTTTTAAACTAGCTAGATCCCGCCTTAGCATCAAGCCCAAGGATGCCAACCCCTCCAACATCCCTGTCGCCACCCTCCCCTACATTGAAGGCCTATCTAACAAAATCTACAAGATTCTCCTTAAAAAGGGCCTATAAAGTACCTTCAAACATATCTCCACTTTGAGGACTTAGATCCCCTCTCCCAAAGACCCTAGGGACCACCTTCTCAACTTAGGTGCCTACAAAATTGTTTGTTCTTGCGGCACCCCCTACATTGGTGAGACAGGGTGTTCCTTTAGCACTAGGATCAAAGAGCATAGTACGGACATCAGACATGAACGTGTTCATAAATCTACCCTTGCAAAGCACTCAGCCCTAACCAAACACCACATTTGCTTGGAAGACACTTAGATTTTAGTCAGTGAAGACAACTTCTTCAAGAGAAAACTTAAAGAGGCCATAGAGATTAGTAACCACCCTTCTAACCTTAACCGGGATGAAGGATGGAGTCTAAGTTTCTCTTGGAACCCCCTTCTAAACTGCTCTTGGCAACCTTCTTAATCTCTTGCTTTATTTTTGTTCCCCCTAACTTCTTCTCTTCCCCTTACCACACCCATCCCCCCTTATTGCTCACCTCTCCCTCCTCCCGTTCTTTCCTTTGACCCTTTTTCATCCTTTTCCCTTTTTCCTCCTTGTTCTTGTCCTTTGATCCTTCCCCTATCCTCTTCTCCCCTTGTTTTCTCTGTATTGTCTAGTTTGACCTTGTGCGACACTTCACCTTCTTCCTACCCTTCCTCTTTCTTTTATCATATCTATCACATTTGTTTAAACAGTTGGCATAGTTCTCTCCTTGTCTTATCCTTTTGGGTTCACTGGGTGTGTTGTTGTTTTGTTAGTCCTAATTTTGATTTCCTATTAGTTTATTTAGTATTTTTTTCATTTTATTCTTTTCCTTCTTTTTATCTTCTTTGGTCTTAGTGTTGTCTTTTGTGTTCTAGTCTCACCTTTGTTTAGTTTTGGCACTCTCATTAGGTTTGAGAGTGCAATTTTCCTTTCCTTGGTAGGTGTTGTGCCTCTTTTTCTCTCTCCTTGATATATTTATACTCTCCTTCGCTTGTCTTCCTGTGTCGTTGGACTCTGGGCTTTCCTTTTCCTTCTTCTCTATTGTTTTTATATTCTTGGTATCTTTTAGTTTTGGAGCCTTTTATATTTATTTAGGTTTCGCATATATATGTATATTCATACACATACATAGATATATACATATATATATACTTATAATTTATGGGTATATTTTTAAGTAATAGGCATTTGTTCTTACCTATATCTATACATACATTGATATATTCACACACACACATATATTTATTTATAGTCTTTTTCCTAGGTTCTTTTTGACCTTGATCTTTTTCCACTTCGGTTGTTTTTATTCCTTTGTTATACATATATATAGTTTTATTTTATTTTATTTTATTTATTTATTTTTCTTTTATTTAATGGCATTGAGTTCTTATCTGAGGTTTTCATCCTCCTTTCTTCCTTGTGTATTGCGAACCGTCCCAGGGTAAGACACCTTTTTTGCTTCTTGTTCTTTCTTTCCTATTTATTTCCTTGTGTGCTTGTGCCCCTTCTCTTTCTTTCATTATTGTTGTTTTCACCCTCTTTCTATCCTACTCTTTTAAAAAAAATTATGGTTCATATATATATATAGTTGTTTTATTTGATGGTTTACCTCCTTGTGGTGTTGTTTACTAGGGGATCTTTATATGTTGCCTTGTTGCCTTTTTCTTTGCTAGATTTTTCCATATATATATCCTGGTTCGACTCTTACATTTATTTGTTTCTTATTTATAGGTTGGTCTACCTTCTATTTCTTTTGTTCGATTTTGTTTGTTTATGTTTTGCCTTATGACCTCACTTTAGTGCTCTTTTATCTTATATTTTCTTTTTTTTGTTTGTGTTACTTTATATATATATATATATATATATATATATATATATATATATATATATATATATGTTAGTTTGTAGTTTCTCTATTATATTGAAGCCTTTTTGTGTTTGTTTTTACTAGTGTTTGTAGGTTTTTTGTTTGCTTAAGAGTGTACTTTTTCTATTATTTTTCTTGGTGATCTCTTGTTTCTCGCGCCATCCCTCTATTTAGCTTGCCTTGTCTGCAAAAACTATCATTTCTATTCTCTTGCTCTCTACTCTCCTAATGATGGATCATGTAGTGTGATTCGAAACGTTGAGGCAAAAATCATTACACAGTTAAATCCTGAAGCACAGAATTACAATATTATGGACTCTGGAAATTTGATGTCTACGATAGTATGCCTTGCCAAAATGCAATCTTGAAGACAAGAGCAATAAGGTATACATTTCATAAGCTCTTAAGACTAGCGAATTGTAAGTATGACAATCATCTTCATTTGGAGGATGAAGTAAGTAGTGATCTTTGTTGTTACAATGATTCTTGATGCCTTATACAATGATGATCTGATCATTTTTCATGTTCTCCTACCTTGATCTTATAGTGATATTTGATGTCATCTAATCATGTTCTAACAATCAAAAAAATTTGTTGCTTTCATTTCTTTGTTCATGGATACATTGTTGTGTCTTTGGTGCTTGGATACTAAATTTGTGGTTGATAAGTTCATAGTGTTTGATGATGATAGTGATCAGTGTTTGCAAGTGATTTCACTATGTTTGGACAATGATATGGAACATAGATCTTGTTGTCATGAAAGAATGTTGTTCTATCTTAGATAGTGATGTTGGTATGATCATTGGTTTCTTGGAATGCTAATAGGTGTATGACAAAGCATTATAAATTGAGAACAGTGATATAAAATAATGTCTATGTTGGCAAAGTCTAGGCCTAAAAGTTATGAAAAACCACTGAAATAGCAAGAGAATATGTATGAATGATAAGAGGATCTCAAGGTTATGAGACAACATAATATGCAGAGGTCAAGCATTAAGTTGAGATAGTCTTGCAGTGATAAATGGATGCATAAGTTAACATTGTGTAAGAGGTATGAATGCACATATAGTTAAATCCTTCATGGATCTTTTCAAGATTAAAGATAATGTAGCAGAGGCATGTAGAGATGTAGAGAGATCTTGAAGTTTTTAAACAGAGATATAAGGTAAGTTTGGAGTGTTTGAAGTTGTTTGGGTCTTGGAATTAAGAACACCACATGGAGATCACATAAAACACAGTGTAAAGACTTGCACCAAGACCTAAGTGATCACCTATGCAATAGTTGTAAGAGATCTAAAGTACTGTCAACAAGTAGAATTAAACATGTGTAAGGATCTAAGATCAAAATTATCACAATGATGGAACCACAAAAGCTTACAAAGTTGGGGCTAAAGAACATGAGAGGAGACAGCAGGTGTAGGGTCAGCAAACTTTCTTGGTGGAATAGCAAACATGGAGATCTTATGATATGTGATTTCATGGTTTATAGTGTTACAAATTGTATGACAATTGATATAGTGCTATTTATGATTTTTGGAGGTTATCTTCATCAGGATATCATATTACTGGTGCCTTCATACTAGTTTGTTTTGATCTTAATGATGTGGTTCATGATCAGGAGTTAATGCATAACAGTAATATATATATGATATTATGGACCTTTTCTTGATGGAATGGATTCTTTGCTTTGACTATGGTATTTTTCTTTGTAGCACTTTGTGTTTGTAGTGTTTCATTCATTTGCTTGCAAAGACTTCTTTCCAATGATGTTGTACAGTTATTGTGTGTTTTATAAGCATCTTATTGCAGGAATAAGCTATGGCATCTATCATCTTGACAAATGCTCAAATTGGAAGTTTAGTGGATAGTGATTAGTTTAATTAAAGTAAGATGACAAGTGGTTGTTTATTTTTTACTAATACATGTGGTTTCTAGAGGTGACATACTGCAAGATTTCAGTAACATGAAGTTGACAGGTATAATTATATTGAGGCAGTCTCCATGTTTGATGACAATATTATCTAATAGTGTGTTCTTTGCAATATCAAAGGATTGAGTGTGTATGTCATTAAAAGCTTAAGCAACAATTTTGGGTACTTGGATAGTTGTTTGGACATAGGGGGAGTGATGTTCCAAGTATCCTTTGTCATTGTTGTCAAAGGGAGAGTAATAAGGTGAAGTGCAAAACTTGGAGAATGTTGACATCAATGCTAAAGGGGGAGATTCTAGAGGCATTTGCCTTGATTTTTTCATTGATGTCAAAGGTAGCTCATATCATGATTAGGAGGTGAGGAGATAGGTTGAGTTGGAATTGGAGATCACTATCAATCAGGGGAAAAGGACATCAAACCTCTTTATATGAAAATGTTGAAATGTTGCTTTATGTTTCAAGCCTCTTTGTATGATGCCAGATGTTCTTGTCATTATGTTTCAAGATGTTATGGAATGTCAAGGAAGAGGTTCATGTGTTCATATGACAAGTTGATAGAATTTTTTTTTGTTCATTTTCATACTTTACTCATTGTAGGACATCAAGTGATGCAGGAGCATCCAGAAGAATTCAAAACAATTGAGAATGTTGATAGTGAGTTGTAGAATATTGAGATAGTGACCTGAGGAGATACCGCATTTGAGTATAAGATGCTATGGAGCTAGACTTAACATCTAGACATAGGAAGATACAACATATCAAGAATTTAGATCATTTGGCTTTGATTCTAGAAAGATATCGCTATCAGAAGATTGAATGTTGTTGCACGTTTGACAAAGCATAGCCGACTATGTTCAGTGAAGTTTAATTGGCTTGCGGAGCAAATCTGTGACTTGTGGAACCTAAAGGAACATTATTCGATGAAGTATAGGACCTAGCCAACCTTCATGGAGATCCTCGTGAAGTTTTATACACCAGTGGAGCAATGCCTTATGTTTAGGCCCGACCTATTTTGTGTGCACGTTACCCTAACTAGCCATTGCAATTAGGCTGACTTGTTGATGTTTAGAGAACTTGCGAAGGATATAAATGAGAGATAGAGGATTGTTACAAGGAAAGGGGGGAAGATGAGAAAGAATGTGAAGATCAAGAGCATGAAGATGAGTTGTTGTGATCAGAAGTAAGAGCAAAAGTGAAGTAGTGAGAGAAGAGCAAAGAGTAGAGAAGTTGCAAAGCAGAGAATTAATGAGTAAATGAATGAGATCATGGAAGAATGGTGTTGTATGAATCTGTTGTAATCTCTGGGTTGCAGCCTAGCATCTATAAATCCCTTGAGGCATGTGTATTTCAATTTGAAGTTATAATATATGAAGAAAGAGCTTTGAAGGCTGGGTTTTTCCCTATTAGGGCTTTCCCAGGATACAACTTGTGTCATATGTCCATGAATATCATTATCTCTTTCTATTGATTATCTATTAGCTTCCATTGCATATCCATTATGATCTTATTGTTAGTTGTTTAAGGCTACAAGGTTGGACAGTCCCTCACTGGACCCTCCTACCTTGACTGCATCAAGTGGTATCAAAGTTGGTTTCAAATCTGCTAGGCTGGTTGTGAATCTGTTAGGAGCTGGTGAATCTGATAAAGTGTTGTGCAAAACCCTAGAAGAAGTGTCATCGCTAAAGAAAGATCAAGGCACGAGATATTTTGTAAGCTTTTCAAACTTTAGTTGTTTATCTAATTTGTTTTAGATGGGGAAAATTGGAAAGAGGACGAAGAAGGAAAATGAAACCCTAATGTGCAAAAAGGATATTCTAGAAGAAAAATTGTGTGAAGTCAAAAGGTATAATTCAGAGTTGATGGAAAAGATGAAAGAACTAGGAGAACACAAATATGATGCCCTTGAAGAAGAGTTGGAAAAGGTAAAAAGGAGGAATGAAGAATTGGAAGTAGAGCTAAAGTTGTTTGAGGATGTTGAAAAGAGATTTGAAGAATTAGAAGAAGGATTCAAACTATTCAGGAAGGTTGAATAGAGGAACAGGGATCTAAAAGAAAGTTTGGAAGAATTGAAAAAGGAAAATAGTCTACAGAAGAAGGAGATATCTGAATTGAAAGAGAAGATGGATCAGTTGGAACAACCACTTGTAGCTTGCAGGAAGAGAGAATGAAAGTTTGAGATCTAAGCCTAAGTTTTGTGATGTTTATTGTGATAGTAATGATTTGTGTGATGATACAAAAGTTTATTTAGAAAGTGAAATAGAGGATGACAGTGTGACTAAGCCTGTAGTTGTTGGTGATGGTATTGGTTTCAAAATCATGCAAAGAATGGGATATGAAGGACAAGGATTGGGAAAACATCAACAAGGAATTACAGAACCTATTGAACTAGTAATCAGATCAAGAAGTGAATGCCTTGGATATGATAGAGGTAAGGATGTTATGGCAAATTCAAACAAATCAAATTAGGGAAGAAGAGGTATGTATTGTTCACATTGTAATAGACATGGGTATGACAAGAAGTTGTGTTGGGATCTATACCCTTGTAAGTTTTGTGGATTAAGGAATCATTCTGAAAGGATGTGTTGGGACAAAATAAGAAGGAGAAAATCTATGGCAGGTTGTATACAAAAGAATTATGGATGGATTGATGGACAGGAATGGAAACATATTACTTGTATGTTTAGAGGGAGGTATAAACTGAAGTATTCATGTGTTGGATTAGGATGCAGAGAAAGAAGACCTTATGCAAAGAAAAACAAGAATAGAAATTCAAACTACAGAGGAAGAGATGACAGGAGTCACAATTCTTCTTACAGTGAAGATTATAGAGGATTTAATAGAAGACCATTCAGAAGAGGAACCTATTTTCAAGTTTGGAGGAGAAAAGAACCAAGTAGTGAATCATCTGTTACCAAAGAAGCCAATGAAGGAGAAGTAGTACATAATGCAGAGACAGTTTGTGTAGAGGAAGAAGAACCTGTTAATACAGAGATAATTTATGCAGAAGAAGAGCCTGTTGATACAAAGATAGTTTATGTAGAGGAAGAGGAACCTTTTCAGACATCAGATTTGATAGAGAAACTAGAAGAAGGAGAAGCATTGATCATAAGGAGATTTGTGTTATAGAATAGATGAAGAAGTGCAAAAGAAAGTTTGTGTGAGATCTATTAGAAAAGAGTAGTCCATAGAAAGAGGGAATGACAAGATATTCTACTGGAGGAGAAATTTTGTGTATCAGAGTAGAGAAAATGTGGATAAAGAAACAAAGAAAGTATTGAAGCAGTATATGTAGAGTAGATGATGTAAGATTCTGAGGTGTGTGAGAGAAATTGTATCTAAGATTAGGATTGGAAAGTGTTGCTGAGAAGTTCAGGAAGTGTATTGATTGGATCAAAAAGTAGCTTGATTGTTTCAGAGAATGCATGAATGGATTTGATTGAAATAGACATTGATCTTGAGGTATCTTGTGGAGAAGACTTGCTTAGATCGTCAATCATTGAGGTAGTGCAAGGCTTGTAGGTAGACCGCCGAACCTAGACCATCACAAGATGATGAACTTGAGGTAGTTTTCTAGGGTGGACTTGGACAAAATGCCAACTTTGAGGTAGTTGCAAGTACCTAAAAATAGATCACCAAATCTAGATTACTTTTGAGGTAGTTTTACAGGGTGGACTTGGATAGACCATCGACCTTGAGGTAGTTGCAAGTACCTAGACATATCACTAAACCTATTTAATTTTGGCATAATACAAACCAACTTTGTGAAGAGGCTCACTTTTCAAATAACCCCAAGAGTCTGATGTAGAAGCATCCAAAAGAATTCAAAATAGTTGAGACAGTTGACAGTGAGTTGCAGAATATTGAGATGGTGACCTGAGGAGATACCGCATTTGAGTATAAGAGGCTACAAAGCTGGATTTGTTGGAATTAAACCAAACAGCTGAGAGGGGGGTGAATCAGTTGTCACACAAAATAAACATTTTCTACTTTTAACCTTCTTTATTAACTTACTATTAGATTAATGATGTAACATTAAATCATAGATCAACCACATATGAGCAGAAACATAATCAACACAATTGACAATAAGATTTTGACGTGGAAACCTAGTTAAGGGGAAAACCACAATGGACATTAACCCACAAAGATTTGTACCCTATTAAAAGTACTTTAGAAAAATAGAAGGCACATGCCTTTGGGTGCACTACCCAAAGTTCACTGCTCAAAGGAGAGCCTCACTACCTATAGAATTTATTTAGAACAGAAAGAATTAACTAAGAAATAACATCTACTTCATTCCAGGTTTAGTTTCAATGAATGCTCACAAAAATTTTGCTTTGCCCCAAATTCTTCTTCACTAACTTCTCACTCTACACTGCTCTCGCTCCTTTTCTTCTCTACTCTGCTTCTAATCCTTTATTTGGATTTAATTTGTTTTACTCAAGGATACTTTTTGACAACTCTTCAACAAGTATTTATACACTTCATCAACATTGGAATGATCAACAAGGTTAGCCAAACTTAATGCAGATCTTTACATTGTCAGCCAAACATAGTTGAGACTTGAATCTTCCTCTACTAACATGCCATGCTTCATAAAATGATCTTTAGATCATCTGCAACATGCTACGAACATTTGGTTGGCCAAGACTGGGAAGAAGATCAAATTCAAAGAGGAAATCTTCAATAACAAGCTCAAACTTCAATGCGAACCTCCAACATAGTAGCCATATGATCCAGAGACTTCTACAAGCACAGTGAACTCACCAATAACATCCACTCTAAACTAGATTACCAGAATCATTCGTTTCTTCCTCTGGAACCTCAAGAACATTCTCTGCCATGACTATCAAACTAGAAGGATGGCTTGCAGACCTCCAAACCATGAACCACTGGAGTTGATGATACACACTAACTTCCCAAGCATGCCTTTAGATCTAAAGATCATAATATTTCATTGTGGAGCAATCTGGACCAACTTACTGTCACTATCTCTTCTGAATACTGCAAGATCTAGTTCTATTCATATGGCCATAACTTCTTCAAATCTTCATGCAAACTTCTCAATTCTTGACTAGAATAACCTTTGACAATCCTTTATATAGCCATAAGGTCTGTGAACATTGAGTCTTTATTAATTTTCTCAATATCCTCAACATTCCAGTCTCCTAAACAGGCAACAGAATAAGGCACAGTTGACACCAATGATAATAGGAATATGTTGACATCAATGACAACACCACTTCGGCACATATTTGCAACAATCTCCCCCTTTATCATTGATGGCAACATATGTTGTGAAAAACTGATTCAACCATCATGATAAAAAATTCTCCCCTGACTTCTACAACCACTTCCTTCATTGCTCCCCCTGTCATCAGCAATTATTTTTCACATGTCTTCTCTCCCCCTTTTACATAAATGGCAAAGGGCACATATTTGCAATCTTTACTCCTCCTTTTTATTTTAGACTGATCTCCAATGTTTGCATACTGACTACTCCTTAGAGTAGTATTTACTCAACATCAATCCAGATCTCAAGATATGACTGAGAATTCCACAAGACTGATGCACCTCAGTGCATCTTCATTCTGATTCGGAGGGGTAATAACCCCTAACTTCTCTCTGAGATACTCAAAGGTATCCTAGGGAAGAGGCTTAGTGAAGATATCTGCAATTTGATCTTTGGAAGACGCAAACTCCAACTTGACTTCATTCTCATTTACCTTCTCTCTCAAGAAATGAAACTTGATAGATATATGCTTTGTCTTTGAATGCAACACTAGATTCTTTGAGATGCTTATTGCACTAAAATTATCACAAAATATTGTGACTGGTTCCTCAAACACAACTATGATGTCCTTTAACATTTGCTTCATCCACAAGACCTAACTACAATTATTTGCTACTGCTATATATTATGCTTCTGCAGTACATAGAGATATTGCCTCTTGTTTTTTGCTCATCAAAGAAACCAATCTTCTTCCAAATAAAAATGCACCACCACTAGTACTTTTTCTATCATCCACATCTCCTGCCTAATCAACATCTGTATGTGCATGAAGAGTGAAATCATTGTCCTTTGGATACCACAATCCATAATCAATCGTCCCCTTGAGATATCTGAAAATTCTTTTGACTACCACAATGTGGGATTCTTTTGGATCATCTTGAAATCTAGCAACACGTCCAATGGCATTCATGATGTCAGGTCTGGTCTGAGTCAGATAGAGCAATCCTCCAATCATTGATCTATACCTTTTCTGATTTGCCTTGGGGGAATCATCATCTTTACTTAACTTGCATCCAGTTACCATAGGTGTACCTATTGGCTTTGAATCTTCCATTCAAAACTTCTTCAGTAATTCTTTCACATACTTGGACTGAGATATAAAGATACCTTTATCTAACTGAACAATTTGTAGACCTAGGAAGAAATTCATCTCTCCAAACATTGACATCTCAAATTCACTTTTCATCTAATTAGCAAATGTTTTGCACATACATTCATTTCCACCAAAAATGATGTCATCAACAAAGAACTCAACAATCAGGATGCCCTCATGATTAATCTTGAAGTAAAGATTACTATCAGCAGTACCTTTGCTAAAACCTATCTTAAGCAATTATTTATCCAATCTTGCATACCAGGCTCTTGGAGCTTTCTTGAGTCCATACAAGGCTTTTCTCAGTCTGCAAACCATATCTCCCTGATCAGACAACTGAAATCCTTCCAATTGCTCAATGTAGACTTTTTCCTCCAAATCTCCATTTAGGAATGTTGATTTGACATCCATCTAATATACTTTAAAATTTTTGAAAGCAACAAATGCAAGAAACAATCTAACTGCCTCTATTCTTGTCACCGGAGCAAAAGTTTCTTCAAAATCACTTCCTTCTACTTGAGAATAGCCTTTGCATACCAGCCTTGCTTTGTTTCTTACAACTTCACCATCTTAATTTAGTTTATTTCGGAAGAACCATTTGGTTCCAATCACATTTTTATCCTCAGGTCTAGGAACAAGATCCCAAGTGTGGTTCTTTTCAATTTCCATTAATTCTTCTTCCATTGCTTTTACTTAGTTTTCATCATTGCAGGCTTCATTTACTGATTTAGGTTCAATCCTTGAAATCAAACAAATCTCTTCTTGATCTTCAGCAACTCTTCTCCTAGTTCGAACACCTTTATTTCTATCTTTGATGATTTGATCTTCAAGATGATTCATTCTTACATACCTGGGGGTTTTGGGAATTGCTTTAACTTCTATTTCTTGAGCTTGTTCCTCAACATTTGTACTATTCTCTTGAGTTCCTGAAATTTCCAGATCAAACTGAATCTGAGTCAGAGTTTGAACTAACCTTCCTTGACTTTGACTTTCATCTAGGTCATCTGAATCATATCTACAGAACCTAGAATGTCCTTCCTTGCTCTCATCAACTCTAACATTAGCACTTTCAACAATCTTTTTCAACCTCTTGTTAAAGCACCAGTAAGCCTTACTTTGAGTAGAGTACCCAAAAAATATTCCCTCATCACTTCTTGTATCAAACTTGCCTAAATCCTCATCTCTTTTGATATAGCATTTACTACCAAAAACTCTAAAATATCTCATAGTAGGAGGATGATCAAACCATAGTTCATAAGGGGTCTTACTAGAATTGTCTTTGATCTGCACCCAGTTAAGAGTGTAGACAACAATACTTATAGTTTATATCCAATAAACTTGAGGAACATTTGTTTCCACCATCATGGTCCTAGTAGCTTCTTGAATGGTCCAGTTCTTTCTTTCCACAACTCCATTTTGTTGGGGAGTCCTAGGAGTAGATAACTATCTTATTATGCCATGCTTTTCATAGAAAGCATCAAACTCACGGGAAGTAAATTCTCCACCTCTGTCGGATCTCAGACATTTCAATTTTTCACCAATCTCATTTTCCACCATCACTTTGAACACCTTAAATTTGTTAAGAGCTTCTGATTTTTATTTTAGGAAAGTTACCCACATCATCCTGGAGTAATCATCAATCAACAACATGAAATATCTATCTCCTTGCACACTCCTAATTATAGCAGGACCACAGAGATCAATGTGTACCAGTTCCAATCATCCACTTGAAGCTTGTTCCTTACTTTTGAATTAAATTTTGCTCTATTTCCCCAATTGACATTCTCTACACATGGTATTAGGTTTCACAAGTTTTGGAAGATCTCTTATAGCCTGAGTGGTACTTATTTTGACAATGTTGTCAAAATTCACATGACACATCCTCCTATGCCATAACCAACTTTGATCTATCTGAGAAATCAAACAACTTTTGCCAAAACTACTTAAATAAAAAATGTTACCTCTAGTTTGAGTACCGGATGCAATTTCAGTTCCAGAACTCTCCAAGATTCTACATTTTCCATCCTTGAATTGAAGATCATAACCTTTATCAACCAATTGTCCAACACTGAGAAGATTATGTTTCAGTCCTTCCACATACAAAACATCATTGGTGCTATTCTTACCATCAAAAGAGATGGATCCTCTGCCATGGATTCTACCAGCTGAGTTATCTCCAAATTTCACTAGCCCTCCATAATTCTCAAAATTCCCAAACTTACTAGATTGTCTCTAGTCATATGATGAGAACATCCACTATCAATCACCCATTCATCTTTCTCAATAACCTGAGCAGCCAAGGCACTTTCCATATTTGCATAGCTAGTAGATTCAGTAGACACCGGATCTTCTTCTTTGATGGCAATGAACACCCAATCATTTTCAAAGGAAGCTCCATGATCAGATTCAGGATCTATGACTCCTTCTCTAGCTTCTTGGACATAGTAACATTTGTTCTAATTTTTGTATATGTTAAGGTTTGGTTTTGAAAACCTCTCTGAACATCTTGAGGCAAAATGACCAATCTTATTACAAGCAAAACATTTGAGTGGCAATTTTCCTTCATACTTACCGGATCCTCTTGGCAATCTTTTGGCAAGAAGAGCTTCAAGATCTACAGTTTCAATTTCAACATCTTCATGATCCTTCCTTGTCTTCATGAATCTGTTTGATCTTGTAGAAGAGCTTTCACCTATATCATTTCTTTGTTTTCCATATACACTAGCCTTAAATGCAGATTCAGATTTGGGAAGAGAATCACCAAACTCACTTAATTCAAAAGCTAAAATTTTGCCAACCAGTTGATCTCTTGTAACTTTTGAGACAGTCCTGATCTCCTCTATAGCAGAAACCTTATGTTTGTATGAATCAGGTAAAGATCTAAGAACTTTTGATACAATCTCTAATTCTTCCAAAGTTCCACCAGTACACCTAATACCACACACAAGTTCATTTATCTTTTGCATATAGATTGTGATGTTTTCATCTTCACTCATTCTTAGAGTTTCAAGTTTTCCTCTAAGACTTTGCAGCTTGGCACATTTGACAAATTTATCGCCTTCATATAGATTCTCCAACTTTTTCCAAATCTCATAAGCAGTTTTTAGACCAAAGACATTTGTCATTTATGTATCAGTCAGGACACTCAACAAGGCTTCTTTAGCTCGAAGGTTATTTTCAGCATCTTTAACTTGATCTGGAGTTGAAGGACCTTTCTCTAAAGGTTTATACTCAACACTGTTTATTGCCCAATAGGCATCGCCCATGCACTACAGATAACACTCCATGCAATTCTTCCAAATAGAATAATTTGTTCCATCAAATCTTGGACTATCCTTCTTGTAGGGTGACATCCTGGATCTCCTCAAGCGGTCAGGCTTTTATAAGAGTATCTGGCTCTAATACCAATTGTTGGAATTAAACCAGACAACTGAGAGGGGGGTGAATTAATTGTCACACAAAATAAACTTTTTATGCTTTCAACCTTCTTTATTAACTTACTATCAGATTAATGATGTAAACATTAAAGCATAGATCAACCACATATGAGCAGAAACATAATCAACACACTTGACACCAAGATTTTGATGTAGAAACCCAGATAAGGGAAAAACCGCAGTGGGGGTTAACCCACAAAGATTTGTTCCCTGTTAAAAGTACTTTAGAAAAATAGAAGGTACATGCCTTCAAGTGCACTACCCAGAGCTCACTACTCAAAGGAGAGGCTCACTGCCTACAAAATTTATTTAGAATAGAAAGAATTAACTAAGAAATAGTATCTACTTCATGCCTGGTTCAGTTTCAATGAATGCTCACAAAACTTCTGCTTTGCCCCAAATTCTTTTGCACTAACTTATCACTCTACACTACTCTCAATCCTTTTCTTCTCTACTCTACTTCTGATCTTTTATTTGGATTTAATTTGTTTTGCTCAATGATACTTTTTGACAACTTTTCAACAAGTATTTATACACTTCATCAACCTTGGAATGATCAACAAGGTCAGCCAAACTTAACGCGGATCTTTACACTATCGGCCAAACATAGCTGAGACTTGAGTCTTCCTCTACTAACATGCCATGATTCATAAAATGATCTTTAGATCATCCGCAACACACTAGGAACATCCAGTCAGCCAAGACTGGGAAGAACATCAACTTCAAAGAGGAAATCTTCAATAACAAGCTCAAACTTCAATGCAGACCTCCAACATAGTAGCCACATGATCTAGAGACTCCCACAAGCACATTAAACTCACCAATAATATCCACTCTAAACCAGATTACCAGAATCATTTGCTTCTTCCTCTAGAACCTCAAAAACACTGTTTGTCATGACTGTCAAACTAGAAGGATGGCTTGTGGACCTCCAAACCATGAACCACTGGAGTTGATGATACACACTGACTTCCCAAGCATGCCTTCAGATCCACAGATCATAATATTTCATTGTGGAGCACTCCAGACCAACTTACTATCACTCTGTCTCTTCTGAATACTGCAAGATCTAGTTCTATTCAGATGGCCATAACTTCAAATATTCATGTAGACTTCTCAATTCTTGACTGGAACAACCTCTAACAATCCTCTATACATCCATAAGGTCTACAAACATTGAGTCTTTATTAATTTTCTCAATATCCTCAACATTCTAGTCTCCTAAATAGGCAAAAAAATAAGGCACAGTTGACACCAATGACAACAGGAATATGTTGACATTAATGACAACACCACTTAGGCACATATTTACAATAGGACTTAACAACTAGACATAGGAAGATACAACATATCAAGAATTTAGATCATTGGCTTTGATTCTGAAAAGATATCGCTATCAGAACATTGATTGTTGTTGCACGTTTGACAAAGCAGAGCTGACTATGTTCAATGAAGTTTAATGGGCTTGCAGAGCAAATTTGTGACTTGTGGAGCCTAAATGAACATTATTTGATGAATTATATGACTTGCCCAACCTTCATGGAGATCTGCGTGAAGTTTTATGCACAAGTGGAGAAATGCCTTATGTTTTGGCCTGAACTATTTTGTGTACACATTACCCTAACTAGCAGTTGCAATTAGGCCGACTTGTTGATGTCTAGAGTGCTTGCGAAGGATATAAATGAGAGATAGAGGATTGTTACAAGGCAAGGGGGTAAGATGAGAAAGAATGTGAAGATCAGGAGCGTGAAGATGAGTTTTTGTGATAAAAAGTAAGAGTAGAGCAAAGAGTAGAGAAGTTGTAGAGCAGAGAATTGATGAGTAAATGAATGAGATCATGGAAGAATGTTGTATGAATTTGTTGTAATCCCTGGGCTACGGCCTAGCATCTGTAAAGCCCTTGAGGCATGTGTAATTCAATTTGAAGTTATAATATATGAAGAATGAGCTTTGAAGGTTGGGTTTTTCCCTATGAGGGTTTTCCCAGGATACATCTTGTGTCATATGTTCATGAATATCATTATCTCTTTCTATTGATTATCTATTAGCTTCCATTGCATATCCATTATGATCTTGGTGTTAGTTGTTTAAGGCTGCAAAGTTGGATAGTCCCTCACCGGACCCTCCTACCTTGACTACATCATCAAGATTATCCTATGTAATGGATGCTTTCAGTTTCAAGCACAAGTTGCTTTACAGTTGTAGGAGGTTGCTTCACAGTTCCAGGAGATGCCTTGTTCAAGTTATGATGGTATTACTCATGGTCCATGCATGACAGGACTTCATGAAGTTTTGGAGTTGCTTATGTGTTAATCATGCATCAGGACTCAGGCTCATATGTTGTTTAGAATTTCTTCATGTATTTCTTGTGCATCCATGTACTTCATAATGCAAGGCTCATGTTATTGATCACCTTGATGTCTTTGTATGTAGTGTGTCTTGATGACATGATAGAGTTGTTCATTTGTCGAGGTGATTAGAGGTTGTTCACAGGTTATTGGAGGTCATCTTCAAAGTAGTCTTCATGACATTATGAATTGTGAATCAAGGGTTTGCTCATATCATTCTCTTGATCAATTGGATGGAAGACTTCATATTGGTTGATATTGTGTCTATCCATTATTGTCACATTGATCAAAAACACAACATTCATGTTCTTTGTTACATTGACCTTAGATACAGGCTTGTTGAGATTCTTGAGTGCAAAAGAAGCTTGATCAAGTAATGGTTGTGGTTTGAAATGCTTCCTTCATGTCATGAGGTGTTATTAGGTTCCAAAGTCATGAGTATTGGTCATCTTATTTTGGTTATAGATGATTTGTTAGAGGTATCTCTTTGAAGGACTGTGCAGAGTCATCATTATTCAAGTTAATGGGTCTAAGATGCAAAACTTGCCATTTATCCTATTAGGGTTTAATAAATTTGTATTTGAGACACTAAACTCTAAACCCTAAGTCCTAGGAGCTAAACCCTAAAGATAACTTCTCAAAAGTTTTTTAGATGGGTTGCTTTTTGTTTTAAAAGAAGGTTGATCGTGTTAGAGGTGCCCAACCACTTAAGTTATAACTTAAGTGGGTTGACATTGTGGGCAAACCAACCCGAACCTCTAGACCCACTAATAGTATCAAGTCAACTTTTAAATGAATCAATGTTTAATCTCAACATTCGATCAGGCAGGCGGGAATTAGAGATCAATGGACCAAGTTTAATTTGTTTTCAAATTATAATGGATTTTCAATGGTATTAACTTTGATGGCCTTGTCTCGGTATGGCAGTTCAACTGCCTGCAAACCGCTTTGGAAACTAATAGGGATGGCTAGAGAATTTTATGAATAGGGATGTACGATGTTTTAAAATGTGAGACTTGGTCCAAATGATAGAAGAAGAATATACCTACAAGTTCATATGAGAATTGGAGGAGTTTGTGAAGAAAAACAAGGGTTATGATTCAATGGAGTTGAAGAACCATTTTAATGTTCATAAGGAGGTTATGCTTGAAGAATGAATTGAAGCTATTAATGTGAAGTTGCAGAGTGTATCTTTGAGCCATAATTGTCTCGAGTTAGTTATGCAACTAACATGGAGGGCCAGGAAATTGATTTTCTGATAGCATGTGATGAATATGGGAACACAAATTGATTTATGGTTGAGAGATTACATAGGTTTAGAAGGAGAGTTGTAGGAGAAATAGAAATAAGGACATGTAGAATACAGAAGACTTATTGCAGTTTTGAATCAAGTGAATATTGCAAAGGTAAAAGAGTTCAATCTCTCAAGACTAATAATGACTTTTAATGATGCATGAATGACTATATTGAAAGTATGATTAGAGAGATTTGCAGACAAAAGAGGTTCTTGGTATAAGTATTCTTTGTAGTTGGTTAGAGTTTGTACAAATGCTTGCATGTTTAATCTATAATGATGCTGATGTTCTTGAAGGTCCTTGTAAATAAGATTTGATTGCAGAACATTGTGATGATCAAGGTTATTAGCATGAGTTGATGTATTATGACAAAAATGTTATCAGGGATTGTACAAAAGGAAAAATGAGGTTGTATTAAATAAGGACTTGAAGGGTGATGTGTTATAATGAAACAGGGTAACCCCCTGAACTAATTTGTTCTTTTATGTACACTTGTATTAGCCAGTGAGGTAAACTATCTGTCAGTGAGACACTCAAATAGCTAGTAAGGCAATCTACTTGTCAGTGATACATTCTTTTGTAGCCAGTGAGGCATTTATTGAGTGGTTTTTCTACCCCATGAGGGTTTTCCGCTCCTAAAATCTTTGTATTATGGTCTCATTTGATGCATGATACATTTGTTCTTCATACTTGAATATCTTGTCCTTTATTGCACAATGTTTGGTTTCTTGCATTCATCAGTTATTTTTCAAGCTTTTGATAAGAAGTCAATTGAATTGTTTTTATCTACAACACTAATTCACTGCCCTCTTAGTGTTGTCTGTACTCCAACACCTATGTCTCTGGACATCTCTCCATCTCTTTCCCTATCTCTATCTATCTGCATAACCCTATCTCTTAATATATCCCTCTCTACCTCTCTCTCTATATTTCTCTATCTCTCCCTCGCTAGATCTATCTCCCTATATCTCCCCTCTATATATATATATATGTGTGTGTGTGTGTATGTATCTCTATCTCCCTCTTTATCTATCTTTCTCCCTCAATAGACCCCTTTGTCTATCTCATTGCATTCATCAGCTATTTTCAAGCTTTTGATAAGAAGTCAATTGAATTGTTTTTATCTACAACACTGATTCACCGCCCTCTTAGTGTTGTCTGTACTCCAACACCTATGTCTCTAGACATCTCTCCATCTCTTTCCCTATCTCTATCTGTCTACATAACCCTATCTCTTAATATATCCCTCTCTACCTCTCTCTTTGTATTTCTCTATCTATCTCTCCCTCACTAGATCTATCTCCCATATATATGTGTGTGTGTGTGTGTGTGTCTATCTCCCTCTTTATCTATCTTTCTCCCTCTATAGACTCCTTTGTCTATCTCAATCCCCCTCTTTCCCTCTCCCTATCTCTATCGCCACCTATCCCTCTCTATCTCTCTATTTTCCCCTCTTTCTATATTTTTTCCTTTCTCTAACTCTATCTCTATCTCTCTATCTCTTTCTGGATGTCCCCGGGCTCTCTCCCTATCCATGACCATGTCCCTCTCTATCTCTCTATCTCTCTCTATTTATCCAAGTCTCCCCTTCCCCCTTTCTATGTCTCTCCCTCTCTATATACATCCGTTTCTATCTACCTATTTCTCCCTTTATCTCTTATTTATCTATCCTCCCTCTATCTAAATATATTTACCTCTCTATCTCTATATCTCTCTCCCTCACATTTCAAGGGGTCAACAGAGAGAGGGAGAGTATAGAGAAAGAGAGGCAGATAGAGTTGTAGAGAGGGAGGATAGAGAAATAAAGAGAGAGTGAGAGAGACTCTCCCATGTAGATACAAGGTTACATTTGCCCCTCCTAGTATAGACAAGTTCTATTTTATGAACCACATGGATATTTGAGTCTAGGGATACTCTTGGACCATCACTTGCTTACCTATTTGATGCACTACATGCATAGTTATAATATATTTTATGTGAGAGCATGACATCCTAGACCATGATTTTGGCACCAACATTGAGAAGGTTATGATTTTTGCATGCATGAAGCTTTATGTTTTCATTCTTCTCAGATGCACTCGTGTTATAACGCAAGTGGATTATAATGCACTAGCATTATGGGAAGCATGAAAAATGGGAAAAAAACATGTGGGATCCATGATTCAGACCCCACATGACTATTATTCCTACTTTTCATGTTGTTTGACATATTGAGAATCATTTTTAGATCAATCCACCACCTTTTTTGTTTTTTCAACGTAGAAGAACTAATTTTGCATGTTTTTGGAGAAAATTTGATTATTTAAACTGAAAGTTTCATGTTTCATGTGTGATATTGTTTCAAATATAATTACCATTGATATATAGATTGATTTTAATGATATATGTTTGTTTTTTCAATAAATTTCACTAATCCTATTCTAGAGTTATATAGAATTTGTAATCAAACTTGTGAAAAAGAAGAATTTGAGGATTTTGAAGCCATATTTTGGACAATTGGTCAACTCCAATATTAAATTCTAAGGTATGTTCAAGTTATGTCCATTTTAATTCACTTATATATGCTCTTGTGTTCTTTATGTCTTTATGTATTTATGTTCTTTATGTTCTTTAAATATGTTTTCATACTTAGTCAAAAGTTGTTTACCAAAACACATGAACCGTGTATATATGTCTTCATACATTGCAACCAAAATCAAACTATGGCTTGCGATAATAAAGACAAACTCAAGCAATTTCTTCTTATCACTTTGATACCTCAAAATATTCTCTAGAAAATATATACATGTTCTCAATTGTCATTACATGCACTCCAACACTATCACATGTGCCCTTGCACTACCATACATGCTCTAGAAACTCCCTTAGCTCATGATGCAATAGTGAGTTCTTCACCAAGCATCTTGCAATTGCTACCATAGCAACTGTTAATGTACAAGTCTAGGGTAGAAAGGTTTTAGGATGGAAACTTGATTAAAAAAAAATTTATTGTAGCAAACACTCCATTCTCCCAAAAGGCTACACCCATTCTCCCAAAAGGCTTCTATTTCTTCCATCACTCAAATATTTTCAAGGCCTTTCCATGGTTTCCTCTTACTGATCCAGTCAACTAGGACATTGAAAATGGTGTAGCAATAACATATAAGGCTAAGAAATCAGGTAAAAGATCCATGTGATCATCTATTTTTAGTTTTAACATATTTTTCTATCATTATTGATCATTGTATCCATGCATGTGTAGGTATATCAATTAGTTCAGTCAAAGAGACTCCAAATTCATCATGTTTCCACCTTGTTTCAGTCCTTCATGCCTTCATTTCACCTATTTTCACCTATACAAGAGAAAAACAATATTAAATACTTCATAAAATAATTTTAGTGAACAATTGTTTGTCATACTCATATTCATGATCAATGGAGCTAAAATTGATTCCAAGACTCTTAATTTTTGCCCTAGGATGATATAGAAAGATTTAGTCCTTAATATGCATAATGGTTCATTCAATAGAACCATGCAATGGCTTGAATCTTAGACTATCCTTTGCCCCCTATTATGACAATCCTACTTGTCTCTATTGATCATTTAGACATAATTGTTAGGTGTTCTTTTGATAACTTCTCCATGCATGTTTCATAGTATGAATTCTCTTGGAGAAGGTTGGAGGATGTGGAGACCTCTTTAGTGTCTTGGGCTAGGACATTCCTTATGCACCTATTCGTGATGATTTGTATGCATGACACAACAATATTTTAAAATTTTCTAATTTTCCTTTGTTACTACATGATGGTGGTTACCTTAATCGACTATATACCTTTCAATACCCTAAATTACAGAGATTAGTTTAATGATTGTTATGACAGTCCTAGGTATGGATATCCTAAAGAAGTCAAGGACCGTACTCTTTGACCATCTTGGATTGTAATAATCCATCTCACTACATATGTAATTTCCTTAAGGGTTTTAGGGCCTTTAGCAATGTTGTACCATTCTCATATAGTCCTCACTTAGGAATTTGACAACTTGGGAGACCTTTGTACATATGAGTGTCCTAATGGCTTGGGTAGTCTTTGATTATTTTGGATTGTGATAGTCCCTTCTTGACTTGTTCATGACTATATAAGACAAAAAAAATACCTCTTCATCTACCCTTTTCATTACCATCAAAACATTTCCTTCTTCATATGAAAGCTTCCTATTGTTATGGAACCATTTGGATGACCTTATCATGACATTATCTTGACTAATAATAGTCCTTGTTATGGTTGTCATGTGAATACTCCTCCATGAAACCCTCATGTAACTTGAGGAAATTGTGAAGACATATTGACCTAACTTTCAACCATAGAAAGAGCCATTAGACTTGTAATGAAACCATGTTAAACGAAGAAAATGCATATGAAATAAGGCTCTTAAATCCTTCAGAAGACAAGGATCTTGAGGGGCATACTTAGTAATAGTCCTATGGCACTTTGCAAGACAATCCTCATGGAAGAAGAGTTAAATTAGTGACTGTCCAACAGTACAGTCATTAGTGACTATCCATATTATGCTAGGGTCATATTTTAGGTTTCTAGGCAAGTTTTGAAGGACTATCTTAATGTTATTAAAGTTACAAAGTGTGGTCATCGGTGAAAATGTGGTTATAAGCCTCTGAAATTGTCATTTCGATCAGTCATTTATGACTGTTATAAATAGCACAGTCATGTTTTGAAATTAAAAAATCATATGCTATAGATCTAGGGGATTGTCATCATGGGGGTTTTAGTATCTTCATGGGATTGATTATTGATCCAATGCTTGAGAATTTTCCCAATAAGACCTAATGTGCACTTTTCTTTCTATGACAATGGAAGAGGGTTTACCACTCAGTAAGAACACACATCATTCATTTTACAAAAGGACTATTATACAAAAGAGTTACCCAACCACATTGTGACAGTCATGTTACTAATTAATTATAGAAGTCATAGCATAGAAAATGGTCCAAGGTCCTATCATTGAGTTGAAGAAGCTATCCTTGTGCAAACTTTAAAGGTGTTACCATGTAAATGTTGTATAAGACTGTCATAGATAAGACTATCATAAAATGGTTACACATTTGTTTGACCTCATGTTTTGCTAGATTATTATCATTTATTATTGGTGGATTGTTCATACACCTAAATCATGGTCCTCTCATCACAAGAATAGTCTTGATAGCTGAATTAGTATGCAAAATACCATGTAGACTGCCCTAGAAGACTGTCACAAATAAATCAACAATAGGACTATCATAATTTTAGAGGCATCCATGGCATCATTTCCATCTTGAAACCTTCATTAATGTTGTCCTAGATCCCACATTATAATGAATAAGTTCTTTAGGGATGCATTACTGGGATAATGATATGATCTTGTATCAAAATGTCACCTTGTTGTCCTAGGAAGACCGCCATGCCCAACTAGTCATGGACAACCATTGAACATGAAGAGTAATGCACATTTTTGGGATGTTATAACATATGTGAAGGTGGTTTGAAGATTAAAAATAGTCATCACAACATCTACCATGGTCCAAGAAGGTAAACTCCACACCCAATTTGAAACTACTTGCAAAGGGCTTCATTCAAGTCATGATTTTTGTCTTCACATGTCTTCCTCTAGACTTTGGGAGAGCGGTTATAACCTTTTCCATGGGTCAAGAAAATGAATTACAGATTGATTTTTCAGAAGTTATGAACCTTATGTATGTCTAGGAGAACCTGGGCATCATAAAAATGAGTTTTATCAAACCTACAACAGCCATGAACATGAAGAACATGTTGCTGATTTGGTTGAGAAAATGGGTATAAATCAAGCTAGTCTTTCACTACAAGGGGAGGTGCATGATATTTGTGCATTTGGATGAGTTAAAAAGCATTTTAGAGACCTCCATGATACTGTTCTAACCTAGGAAATGCTCACATATGAACATAAGCAATAATTAGGGGATTTTTCTCATGATCTTGATGTTGTCAATTCAAGGAATTTGAGTGCTTTTTGGGACAGTTTTTTGGTCTATCATATCTTTTAATGATTTTTGTCCTATTTATGATGACTTTGATCATGGTCTGTCATATCTTAATAAATAAGGAAAGTGATGAATTTCATGAAATTGGAGCTCTTAAAGTGATGCAAATCACCAAATATGATAACTTATTTTGTATTTTTTTATTGTGACCATTATTCATTGTCATTATAAAGGTTCTAATTATCATTGTCTTATTCATCATGCTTATAGAAATAATCATCATGTTGAGGAAATGAGAAAAGACTCTAACACTAGAAGAGCATGAAGCTAAGAATGAGAGGAAAAGAGAAAGAATGAGGCAAATTTAGGAAAGTAGAAAATTGTCAACCATACAAGAAGACATTCCACCATTGCCAATTCAAGAGGAACATGACACATCTAATGAAGATAAGAGAGAGATGGAATTGGTGGCACAAAGGGAACAAATGCAAAACCTTAATACAATAAGGAAAGTGAATCTCCAAGTTGGAGGCACTCCATCATCCATAGGTCAAGTTGAAGGAACACCATCATTATCTTCTCAAATTCGAGACACTCCATCTTTCACAGGTGAAGTAGAAGGTACATCTTCATTTTCTTCTCAAGTTGGTGGCATGCTATCATTCACACATCAAGTTGAAGGTACATCATTTTCATCTTTTTCACCTCCAATTGAAGGTACGTCATCTATCCCATCTCAAGTAAATAATGAAGAAATTCCTAATGTTGAGTCAACTTTACCAATTTAAACACCTCCTAGAATTTTGCATAGGTAGCCTAAGTTTCTAATCAATATTGATGAGAATGTGTTGAAGCCCATGTAGGATACAATTCCCATGTACACTCGCCAAAGATATGTGAATAAGATATGGAAATTATTCTTTGAGCATTTAAATGAAACTGGAAGATGTCAACTATTTGTTGAATTGATGAGAAATCTAAAATTTACGCCCACTACAAAGATTCTTGGCCTAAGAACATCAAATGCCTCAAGTGAAAAATCAATTATCAAGAATCTAATGAGTGCATATGAGAGTGTGGGTTCCACCTCATGCACTAAGGATAGTAATATCACACGAGGTGTCATTACATTGACAATAGTAAGCCAACAGACAAAGAAAGCTCGCCTCATTAGAAATACAAGTCAAGCATTGAAAATAAGTAGAAAAACTCTAATGAGATCCATTGGAAGACGTGAAAGAGTTGAGGACCCAAACACCAATGAATTGTGGGCATTCTCTAGGAGACTCCCATAGAAAGACAAAGTTGTTGTTGAAGCTTTGAGATCCATCATTGAAGAATTTTGGAAAAATAACACAAGGGTATCTCCTAATGCAAGATATGTTGTGAGGAGGAGAATCGGTAGTCAAAACCGTGAGCCACATCCAAAGCATTTTTTAGATATGACTCAAACACAGTTTTTTGGTAAATTTCTAGAGATGTATCCTCAAATTAAAATTTGTCAAAGATATTTTGAAATGCTAAAACCTTTCTATGTCAAAATAAATCTCTCTCACACACACACACACACACTACTTGTTGTTGTAGATTAGATATTAAACTTTCTAACCATTTTGATGTTTATCAGTTTATATGTTTAGATTTGCATACTAACAATGTTTTACAAGATTATGGCATACGTGCCCCACCAACTATTTCAAGAGACTTCATATCAACCATTTTATGTGAAAGAGAGGAAGTCAAATATTCTACAAGAAATTATGCTTGGATGGCACATGTTAGCATTGTGGTGGCTTGCAACGTATGCCAATATGTCAACATATGGAAAGCAAACATGTGGATAGAAATGTACTAGTAGAGTTTAGAAAGTATAAAACAATGGCCTATAATACAAAAGATGGTAAAGAAGCAAAGAGGTGTGATTTGGTTATTCAAAACATTCCAGTGTATCAGTTTATGTCTACATTTCGTGACAGTATAGTATACGAGTATGCAAGGTATACCCATAGAGCTAGATGGTTGGAGTTGCAATTCAAGTTATGCAAGGACATGTTTCCACTTGGTACCATCGTTTCAATTGTTGACTTTGCATAGAACTACACACTATAGCCACATAATGAGGTGCAATCATAGTATTGCAACTCTACGCAGGTTGCTATATTTGTGCAAATAGCATTCATTCATGCAGAAGATAGTACAAAGGATGACAGGAAGATATTGAGGGAATATCATTTTTATATTAGTGATGATCGTATACATTCTACAGAGTTTGTGCAAGGTTGCTTTTAGATGTTCTATCGTGATTTGGCCAGCAGGAACATATCATTTCATTAGCATATCATATGGTCAGATAATTGTACATCATAATTCAAGAATGTGTGGATGTTCCTTTGGTTGAGCAGGATGCAAAAGGTGAATGGTGTTCAACATATGTGGAATTTTTGTGAGGTTGGGCATGGAAAGGGGGAGCATGATGGTTTAGGAGTATGTATCAAAAGAGCATTGACATGAGAAGAGTCGAAGTACAAAGATAATGCAAAGTTGACATATGCGAGATCTATTGTTGAATGGTGTAACACTACAATGGGTCCAGGTAATGAAGGTAAGTCTACAATTCATAGATATTTTTGGTTGGTTGATGATACTAACATTCCAAAATATGAGGACTATTGTATGTTGACAGGATCAAGTGGGTTACACTCTTTTAGAAGCTCTAATGTAGGTTCATGGACTATTCATATGCGGCATATGGCATGCTTTTGTTATTCATGTAAAAACGAAGCTTGGTATGATTGTGAGTCAAAGGAGTGGGTTGATGATTGGTGTACAAGAGGCATATGCCCAATTGACCATTATCGACTACTGATAGCACTACAAATGATAGAGATTGAATCATCAATTGATTTTGACCATGTTTCAAATCTAGTTCAACCAGGTATTATCAGCATTCTAATTTAATAAAATTCAATATGCCATCTTATTTTGTATTTTTTCTTGTATTGTCAACTATATTCATCGAACTGAATGTGTGTATCAATGCAGGGCATGTTTATGCAGTTATTGCAGCAGAAGACAATGAAGAAGGAACAGATTATTATTTATGTCATTATGTTGAGGCAAAAAATAAATTAGATTCCCCTGTTATAGATGGAGAAATAATCAAGTACCCTACAGGATTAGTGGTTGTTACTGAAACACGGCTTAGAAGGTACCCACTGAAGAAGTCTGATGTGTGGGTGTTCGAGGACTTTGAGCCACATAGGAAGATTTTTCATTATTCTAACCTTGTTGTGGCTTCAAATGTTCATTTGATCAAATATAGGGGTAGACCATTGAACAGAACCTTGTGGAAGGTTTGTGAGTTTGATCACAAGGCAATACTTGACACAATAAAGAGTAGAGCAGACCCTGATGGTTCATTGGATTGAATGAGTGGAATGACAAAAAGGTATGTTATTTTTCTTTGATATCCTGATTTCACCTTGTATATTTTAGCTACTTATTTTAGCTAAATAGTGTAATTGCATTTGCATGCAAGATTTTAGTATGATGGAGGTAGGCATAATCCTAATGAAGTTACCTTTGGAAGCAAAGTAAGGTAGGTTTTCATGATTATTTCATGATGATATGTCCTTTAATTTCTATTTTATAATGAGTTTTAATGATGTTACTATGAGTTCTAATTAGTTTTAATGATGTTACTATTTCATAATGAGTGTTAATGAGTTTTAATGACAAACAATTGATAACAACAATAAGGGCAACCTCAATTGATGCCCTACAAGACATTGGATCAAGTGAGAACACCTTTATAGTATTGAATTTCCAACTACCAGAAATGTATTATGACTAAATTTTTAGGATAGACATCTCCTGGGGCCAAATGAATGGCGCCAATACATTCGAGTGGGTGGTTAAATGCTAGGGGGATGTCTTTTCGATGGCAAAGCCTCATGGTCATTCTTGGCTATATCAAACACAGACAATCTGTCAAGAGCCCCAAGAAAAAAAAGTGACAAAATTTGCATCAACTATTCCATCGAACTATGACACCTAGGAACATCTTCTCTTCATGTATAAGTGGATGTCAAGTCCACCTACAAACACGTACCTTGATTTTTGCTAAATCAATTTTGTTTGCCAATGGTGAAAAGGAATGTATTCTTGCAAAATGCTTCAATTTCATGCAGTGGAAAGGTGCTAGGAGTGACATTTTGCATTCCATAGGTCATGGGGCCGAATGGACTTCACCAACATGTCAGGCTGGGTGGGTAAATGCCAAGGGATGTCTCTTTTTGTGTGCCAAGCACCCCAATCATTCAGGGCAACAGGCTACCAATAAAGTCCCTTAAGATCACTAAGACAGAAAAACTACCAAACTTTGATGGAATGGTTCTTGGAATTCACGGTAGCTAGGAACATTTCATTTGGACCTACAGGGGTATGTGGAGTCCATCCACAATAACCTCTCTCAGTTTCAGTCAACTCCAGTTCACTTGACCATGCCAAAATCAAATGCATTCTTGCAAAATGCTTCAGTTTCATGCAATGGAAAGGTGCTAAGAGTGACATTTTGCATTCCATAGGTCATGGGGTTGAATGGAATTCACCAATGCATCAGTGTGGGTGGGTAAATGCTAGGGGAGGTCTTGTTTCATGTGCCAAGTGCCCCAATCATTTAGGGCAGTAGGATACCAGCAAAGTCCCTTAAGATCCCTAAGATGGAAAAACTGCCAAACTTTAACAGAGAAGTTTTCAGAATTAGTGGCAGCTGGGAACATTCTATTTGGACTTACAGGTGCACATGGGGTCTATCCACAATAACCTCTCTCAGTTTTGGTCAACTCCAATCCATTTGACCGTGCCGAAATCAAATGCATTCTTACAAAATGCTTTAGTTTCATGCAGCACAACCTTGCTAGGTGTCTTATTTTTTGATATGCTTGTCGTGAGGCTAAACAAATTGTACCAGTGTGTTGGGGTGGGTGGGTAAATGTTAGGGAAGGTCTCATTTCGTGTGCCAAGTGTCCCAGTCATTCTGTCCTGCAAGCTACTGACAAAGTGACTTCATCGGTAGTTACAGCCCAGAATGATTAGGACCCTTGGCACACAAAACAAGACCTCCCCTGGCATTTACCTACCCACTTCAATGCATTGGCAAAGTCTGTTTGGCCCTACGAGCTATGGAATGCAAAATGTCACTCCTAGCACCTTACGAGTTTACCGGTAGCTTGGGGCCTAAAATGATTGAGACACTTTGTGCATGAAACAAGACCTTCCCTAGCATTTACCCACCCACCCAAACATGTTGGCATAGTCAGTTCAACCACACAACCTGTGGAATGCAAAGTTTCAGTCTTAGCAACTTTCTAGTTTGTCAATAGCTTACAACTTGGAACAACTGAGATGCTTGGCACACGAAACGAGAACTCCCCTGGCATTTACTCAGCCACCCCAACTCGTTTGCAAAGTTCATTTGGCCCCATGACCTATGGAATGCAAAAGGCACTCCTAGTACCTTTCCACTGCATGAAACTCAAGCATTTTGCAAGAATGCTATTTATTTTGGCACGGTCAAACGAACTGGAGTTGACTGAAACTGAGAGAGGTTATTGTGGATGGACCCCACATGCACCTGTAGGTCCAAACAAAATGTTCCCAGCTCCACGAATTCTGAGAACTACTCTGTCAAAGTTTGGCAATTTTTTTGTCTTAAGGATCTTAAGGGACTTTGTCGGTAGCCTACTGCCCCAAATGATTGGGGTGCTTGGCACATGAAAAAAGACCTCCCTTGGCATTTACCCACCCACCCCAATGTGTTGGCAAAGTTCATTCGGTCCCACGACCTATGGAATGCAAAATGTCACTCCTAGCACCTTTCCACTACATGAAACTAAAGCATTTTGCAAGAATATGTTTGATTTCAGCACGGTCAAATAGACTAGAGTTGACCAAAATTGAGAGAGGTTATTATGGATGGACCCCACATTCACTTGTAGGTCCAAACAGAACATTCCCAGCTACCATGAATTCTGAGAACTGCTCCATCAAAGTTTGGCAGTTTTTACATCTTAGGGATCTTAAGGGACTTTGCCAGTAGCCTGCTACCTTGAATGATTGGGGCATTTGGCACACAAATGAGACCTCCCATGGCATTTACCCACCCACCCTGATGCGTTGGCGAAGTCTATTTGGCCCCATGACCTATGGAATGTAAAATGTCACTCCTAGCCCTGAGGATTCAATCAAGTAGTCCTTAGGTTGATATGACCATTCTAAGCTTGACATATGACTACTACCATTTGCATATAATTGTACATATATTGCATGATAATTCATAATTGCATGCTTGTCCATAAGTGTATTGTGTCATAGTTGGTCTATTGGCCTTGCTAGGGTTTTCTTTATGTGGGAATGACATGATTGACTTGATGGGGTTGTATTCCCTTCTTAATTTAGGATTTCTACTCTCTGATTACCAACACAACCGTCTCTTCATTATGACAGCCCTCTTCTTTCTCTCTTCTACACTCCCTACTTGTAGGCTTCACTTTCATAACACAAGAGTATAAGTATCCTCTAGGAAGATAATAATGCCTTTGATACATGATAGTCAACCTAGGGTTGTCTTTGATCTTTGTATGACAAACACCTAATTAATTCTAGCTACTTGTAGTACCTCTAAGCATCTCCTATAATATCACCAAGTTCATGACTAGTTTATGCATACATTACCATCGGTGGAGGACACATGTCAATGCTTAAAACCTTAATCTATGCCTACACATGTGCGAACAACATTCATAGATGTATGTTATTCATTCTACCTGACTAGAGCCCATATTTCATAAGGTTTTTTTGGAAAAATACAAAGAGATAATGGACTGATCCATTGTTGTATTGACTATGACAGCCATGATTAGAGGTCAACATACACTACATTTACATAATTTCATGCCATTTACATGGTGATTAACCCCAATGTCCATGATAGATCAATGATAGCTCAATGATAGGTCAATGATAGATCAAATAGATAATGGTGAATAAGGGATAGATCAATGATAGCTCAAATAGATAAGGGGAGGTAACATGATGTCTCTCAATATGGACATAGGATCAAAGAATGATATAAACAATAAGGATCAATATTAAACTCTCAAAATAAGATAAAAAAGTGTTGGATGATAACATGTATACTCTATAAAATACATAATAAAAGATGAGATTATAAGACAAGATATAGTAATATGAGATCATGATATTTAAGATATACCAATGTAATATCATAATGCATGGTATATAAGATATAAAAATGTAGGATCAATGATGTAAATTCTCTAAAATAGAAAAATATGTCAATATTTGATCGTAAATACCCATAATAGCTAGGTAGAAACAATGATAAGAGATGGACCATAGACAAGATGCTCAATATAATGATAGACCATGAATGTTCTAAGAATCTAGAACCTCACTCAATGCATGTGAGAGGAGAATCATTATAAAATACAAGAATGTCATTAGTAGGAGGTAAGATTATGTCATCAATGCATGTCCTACAAGGTGCATCACAAGGTCTAGATCATTAGTATGTATGTACTCGCCACTATCCATATGATTGTAATTAGGCTTACTATGAAAAATGAAATATGAAGAAGATTAAACAATATCAAATCACAATGAACTATTCCATCATCTATATAGGTATATCATGCAAAGAAGGTGTGCTGGGTGAGTGATATTTTAGTGTATTTTTGAGATCTCTTATATTGGGTGAGTGATATCTACAAGGGGAGTGTATACACCTAAAAATGACATGACTACCTAAATAAATATTTTAAATATTTATTTCATCTTAATATTCCTTTATCAATAAATAAATAAATTTATTTATTTATTTGATTCATTTTCTCCCATTAATTAAATAAATTACATTTATTTAATTAATTCCATCTATATCAACCTTATTCTTCTAAATAATTAAATAATTTTAATTATTTAATTAAATCATCCATTCTTCTAAATTTAAATAAAATGCAAATTTATTTAAATTAAATCTCTAAAAAAATAAAATATATTTAAATATTTTATTTATTCTTCCAAATTATCTACAAGTAATTAAATAAATTTATTTATTTAATTATGCTTTCTTATCTTCGAAAAAATCTTCAAATCTTCTAAAAATAAATTCTTCTTGTCATACAAAAGAAAAAGCTGAGTTAACTGATTTAAAGCAAATCTATTTTATCAACAAAGCTCTTAAATTAGAAAAATATATTCTAATTTGAGAAATAAAAATTCATCCTCATCAAGAAAGCAGTTAACTCAACAAAGCTTCTTTTTGAATGACACATGTCCTTCTTCTATTCGTGCACGTTCTCTCAAACATTCTCCTCTGTTGATATTCTTATTTCTTTTCCACCATTGATCTTCTCTCACACAACTCTATAAATACAACCCTCTTCTTCCATTTCTAATATCCATCTTTTGAGTAAACTTATGCTGCAGAATCCATAGCGTGCCATTGGCACCCCACATTCACATCACTTCATCTATCATCCACTTCATATTGTGTTGAAGCTCATCTTCAACACAAGTATCTGAGTCATTTCTCCTTGTCATCTTGAGGAATCGAAGCAATGAAGCAAGCTTCTTGAGGGCCATCTTCATCACCAAAGGATCAAGAAAGAATAGGCAAACAATGGAAATCGCAAGGCTAAAGGTTGTGAGTATCATTTCTTCTTATTTTAAATCCTTTTTATCTACACATTCCATTGATGTTTTGAGTTTTTATTATTCATTTTGATTATCTAATTTTCCCCATCACATTTCTGGCACCCACTATGGGGCCCTTGCCACTAATCTAGCCAAAAATTTGAGTTTCTTAGTGACAGGTTCCGTACAAGTTTCGTATAGGCCTCTGACAGGTTCATTCGGTGCATTTGATCAATCCCGAGGTGCATATACAACCTGTTACAGTGCATACAAACTTCGACGCAAATAACCTCTGAGCCTACGCTTTTACCTTCTATTTTGGTGCCTGCGGTACTACGGTGCATAAATCGTCTAAGATGACATTTTTACATTTTGTTTCGATGCCTACTATACTACGGTGCATACACCCTCAAACACGGTGCTTTCATACATTTTTATGGTGCATCTGTTAAATTAGCGCATTTGTCTCTTCTTCCTATGCTTTTGACATCTGTCTTAGTGCATTTGTAAAACGACCCTTACAGTCTCTGTTTCTGCGCATACAGACTATTAAGTGGCGCTTCTAATTTTTTAGTGTGATTTTTAGATTTCTTCTGATTTTTCTGATTAACACTAACATTTCTCTTGTAGGATTAGGAGCTGGATAGATCATTTAGCTACATTAATTAATTCATCTTAGATTAATTAGGGGAAAAAGTAAAAAAAATGCATGCATGCAAATCTCACGTAGTCTTTAACTAGGAAGATAGTAACTGAACCACTGCTATCTTTGCATTATTGCTATCTTTCCTAGTTTAGAACATTGCTATCTCACAAACAGAAATGAACCATTGCTATCTTTAAACACTTCAAAGTTAACAAATGCGTGAGTGCCCTAGTAGATAGCACATTTAGTTTTTTTCCTTTTAAATAGGTTTGGATTAATCACTGTCTTCTGTGTCTATTGAATGACAATAGGCTTATGCTCTCCCCTTTACTGGGTGACCAAAATGCCAGACTTGTTATTCCTTGTGTTTAACCTTTAGAGGGGCTTGCCCTTGGATGCCCACCTATCCAAGTGGGAACAACCCTAAGTGGAAATAGGCTAAAGCCAAGCCCTATTGATCCACTTTAAATAAACTGTGCTTGAGGCAAAAGCTTCCTGTAACGAGTGTTGTTATGTTACACCGACAGCCAACCTCACCCAAAACCCTCCAAGGCGTAACCCTTGGAGGCTGGAAGACTCCATAATGGAGAGTAGTGTTGTCGCATGTGTAACCACTCAAACGGTTACCTTGACTACTTAGCCATTTGTTTAGTATACCAAAAACCCTTATTTGTTGACACAAAAAATGGAACCTGTTACGTTTTTTCTGAATCTGGATGCTTACTCCCAGTTATCCCTACAAGGTAGCCATCATTGATCAATAGGATATCCAGGCCAGGGGCCAACAGTGTAGGAGATAGACTCTATAGGTATCTCCTCTTCTTCTTTAGGCTCTGCAAAACCTAGGGGGTATTCCCTATTCGACATCAGTAAGGTATGCTTGTGAGATGGGGGATGTTGATACTAAGCAGATGAATCCTCCTTTATGTAGACCAAAACTATCAGATAAGTGCAAAGGGGCTAGCTTTGGACCTATATTCAGTTGTGAGATAGAGGATTCTGATCCTAAATCTACTTCTAAGTTCCTAATGGTTTGTTTATGAAGTTTAGGTTGATTTAGTACTTGGATGCAAAACCAGGACCTGAGGTGTAACCTCAATGCAAGACTAGATTGGTGCTTATCCGGGGCTTGGAATCAGTAGACATACACCTGTGAATGATCAACATGAACACACTAAGACTAGATTTCAAGGGGATGTTGTGGTATCTGCCTTACAGATACCTCCCAGAATAGAGTATTTAGTTACCTATACTTACAATATCCTTACTGCAATATGATCTTCCCAACCCTTAACCTGAAACACTTTAATCTACCCCTTAGGCAGAAGCAAAAGATCAAGTTTTCAATATGGCATGACCATATCCTAGAATACCAGACACCCCTTAGATGTTTAGATACAAGAAAAGAACATATTCAGCTTGGAGACAGAATAACCAAATACATGCAAATACAGCATTATCCATATAAAATAAATCATGAAACCAATAAATTCATGCATAAGTCATACAACATGAGATTCATAAACTCACGAGACATCCAGATAAGGTCACCAAAGGAGTTGTATCTTATTACAGCACTCAAACTTGTCCAGTTTTCTACAACCACAAATGAGTAACATAGCATGGCTGTTATAGCACCAGCATGTACTTTCAGCAATTAATCACAAATTCTTCTCAAAATTTTGAAATTCAACCAAATGCAGAGCACCATGAGAATGGTACTCAAAACAATTAATGCACAAGCTGAAAAGAAAGCTCGGAATGGTTGAGCTTGAGCCCCATGCTCCCACCTAAGAATTTTCCTTTGCAATCGGGTAGCTACCTAGTCAACTAGGCCACACCTCTACATTTTCCATGCCATTAATGTCATGCCAAACCCACAGCCATCAGGAAATGCAACAGATCATGCCTACGAAACCTTCCCGCCAAAACACATCACCCTAATATTCAAATAATGCAGGAACCATTTGTCCCACATGCACCCCACGGAGACCCTTTTAGCACTTTATAAGCATGGCCACATGTAAACATACTGTCAGTGATTTTGCTCCACGTGACCTGCGAGCCACCCGCTGGTGGTCCATTGATGTAACTCCCGCCTCCGTCGGTGTGACCCACATCATCAGAACAACCACAAATACTTCCACCAATATCACCCGTCACACCGACCACAACCCCCTTTGCCCGGTCATCAGCGAGACCCTAACCATCGATGCATTCAAAATCTCTCATACCGACACACATCGTTTCACCAATGAACACCTCCGTCAGCCAGACATCAACCATTAGAGCGACAAAAACTCCTTTGCTGACCACACCACTCTCGCTAACCACAACATCTTTGAAAAGCCTCAAACCACAATCCATCGGCTAGACACCTCATATCGGTGGACCTCTCGCTAGCTTGCCCGATAAGCAATGTCACTCTGATGAAGATCCTCATCGGCCAAACACAACGCATCGGAAGAAGATCTCCCAACTTTGCCGACAGCAATACCTTTCGACAAGACACAAACTATCGGAGAGCCAGAAAAATGCTGCACTGATAACACAAGTCATCTCGATGAAAGCCTTAAGCCACATTTCGTCGGTAGGACCAGCCTCGTCGGAATGACATCAACCCCAGCCGCTGATAGATAAAGTCTTGGCGATGTAATGAACACACCACTGCTACCAACCTGATCGCTAAGACAAGGGATACTCATGTCGATGGACAAAAAGATTTAGGGTTTAAATGAAAAACCTACAAACATCCAAGCTCAAACCCTAGACAAAAATGATTACTAACAAAACCTTTGAAGCAGCCCCGATTCATGGGATTCTTAGTAGAGGTAGCAGGGACAATCCTAAGGTTCGGTGGGGGTACGAGCCTAAGGAAATCTGGATCTGGTATGTGTGAGAAGTGAGTGCCGTGGAGGGGAGCTGGTGCTACCAGATCCTAGAGCTACACGCTTTGAATATGCACAGCTAGGGGGTTCAACAAATACTGGCCTTTCTAGCCTAGGTTGTGATTATTCTTGTGTCAAAAAGTCCAAAAATACAAAAAAATAACAAAAGATAAAAATCATGAAAACTTCTATGCGCTTGCTGTGTCTTTTGCCATAATTGAAGATCAAAATTCAAAAAGACCAAGTTTTCAACCAAAAGAAAATAGAAATTTTTTGAGAAACGTGCCAAAAACTTTGCAAATTCAAACTGAAAACCAAAACGACGCATTTGTTGTGACCTGCGACACATTTTCTTAGACTTACAGCGCATTTGAAAATTGCCAAACTAGCACATTTGCTTCAACTTGTGGCGCTTTTACACTCTATTCTGGCGCATTTATTGCTGTGCATACAATTCAGTGAGCTATTCTGTACTTCCAAGAGAAAAACTGTCAACTTTTCATAAACCCATTTCAAACATATCTCAATTGTTCCAAGATTTGATTAAAATCATGCAAGTCAACCATTTCCCTCTTTTTTTGCACCATATCTGCTTTTCACACACTACATCATCCCAAAATCTCGCAAAACTCTTCCAAAATCCAACAAGGTTAGAACCAAGCTATTCTTGATCTCATCAAACCTCAAACAAACCTAGTGAGTCTTCACTATCAAGGATCACTTATCCTTTTCTCTCAGAACTCCACTAGTGGCTTGTGCAAAACTAGTCCACATCAAGCAAACAGATTTCTATCATCCTTACTTTGACTATCGTTTTGTTCACCCAACTTGTTTGACACCAATTAGATCTAAGGAGAACCTTGCTCAAATCTTGACACATTCTAGCACCCCTTGCTCAAAACTTTCAAAACTCACTCCATCCATCTCTCGTCACCTTGCATGGTCCTAACAAGGTCACAAAAGCAAAAATAGATTGAAATGGCTGAGAAAACTATTCCAACCTCTCATGAAAGTGATGAGGAAATTTCTATGGACGAAGTCCTCCAAACACAGGAAGACCGAAGGTTTCAATGCATAATGGATAAGGTACTTGCCCAAGACCCTACCAAATTCTTTCTACACCTAGCACATCTAGGAGTCAAGCTCCCTAAAGATTTTGACGTAGAAGCTCTAAAAGAACCTAAGGAGGAAAGAAACCTTGAGGGAAGCACACATGAGGAAATACCCACAGAGAAAAGTAATGCAACCATTGATTCCATGGATGCCTTAAGCTTAATGACCCAACAGATCCAAGCTTTACAACAACAATTCACAGACATGCAAACAAGAGCATCAACTAAGCATTACTCCCTAGAGGATATTTCACCATATCCTTTTGATAGGACCTTGATCATGATACCTTTCCCCTCTAAATTTGAGGTGCCAAAATTTGATAAATATTGAGGAAAGGGTGATCCAAGGGACCACATAAGGGAATTTAACGCCACTTGTCTTGAAGTCGCACAATGATACTTACCTTATGTGACTGTTTCCAAGAAGCTTAGGAGTTCAAGTCATGGAGTAGTTTTCTAGACTACCACCCAGCATTATAACCTTTAACAAACTTGTGGACAAATTTGTTACACATTTCTCCTACAATACTGAGCATGACACCTCAATCTTGGATCTTTGTAACACCAAGTAAAAAGGTGGAGAATCTTTTGCCACCTTCCTACAAAGATGGAGACAGTTGGCAAGTAAGTGCCCTCATCAAATGTCTGAAAAACAAATGTTGGAAATGTTTGTCCATAACTTACAAACCAACCTAAGCTATCATATACAAATCCAATGTCCTACTTCCTTTAGTAAGGTCATTGAGATGGGTCTAATCATCGAAAAAGCTTTAATCTCCAAAGGTCAAATAAAGCTATATAAGGACACTCCTAGTACCAACACCAATGCAGATAAACCAAGATTCTGGACAAAGAACAAAAACATTGTGAATGATGGGGTGGTAGATGCCAAGAATGTGGCACCAAAGCAACCAATCTTCAACTTATCAACTCCTCAAAACAACCCCCCACAAAACAAACCAAGAAACACTGAATCACAGTTTACAAGTTTTCAACCTATGAGAAAATTCACACCTTTGGGAGAATCATTGGAAACCACCCTATGGAAGTTAATCGCAAGTAAGATCATAACACTTCCATCAGCGTGGGAATATGAACCAAAATTCAAACCTCCTTGGTGGAACGATAACGATTTCTATGAGTACCATCGAAACAAGGGGCACAAAACCAATGACTGCATTGCACTCAAGCACATTATACAAGATTTGATCAAGAAAAACAAAGTGTCACTTGATGGACATACCTCTAATAATGATCACTGGGCATTCAAGGATCCTCTTCCCAACTATGAGTAGGGAGGGTCTTCCAACCAAAACAATAGTGGAACTAACAACTCCAATTACACAAACGTCGCCTTTGACTATGTTGTTAACCACATCTTAGAAGGTGATTCATGCATCAGAAGCCTCCATCCCTACGAACCTTGCCGAAGAACAATTTCAAACCATGGTAGGTCACATTACCTCACCTCACTCCCTATCATTCACTGAAAAGGATTATATGTCAATAACCCAACCTCATAACGCCTCTCTTCATATCGAAGCCTTCATCCACAAACACAAGATAAGAAGAGTTCTAATAGATGGAGCTAGTTTGAATATTTGCACCTTGAAGCTAATCCTTGCATTGGGGTTTGGGGAGAAAGCTGTTGATCCAAAAAAGAAAATCACTATCAAAGCCTATGATGAGGAGGAGAGAACTTCCAAGGGAATTGTTACTTTACCAATTAGAGTGGAACCTATAGTAAAAGATGTGGCTTGCCAAGTCCTCAATATGGAGCTAGCATATAACATTCTTCTTAGGAGACCATGGATACATGCTCTGAAAGCAGTGCCATCAACATACCACAAGTGTATCAAATTTCCCTATGAAGGTCAAGAGATCATCATCCAAGGTGACCCCAATCCATTTTAGTATTGCAACTCCATTCAATCTAAACCTGAAGTTGTGATTCCTAACAACCGTGCCTCTGCTTCATCTTCATCTCGTGTTGACCTAGCTTCACTTGCTTTGACATCAAAGGATTCTCAACCTGACCTCAGACTCAAAGATAAGGGCTTGGGTGAGTACACAATCTCCCAATCCCTCTATTTGGCACAACTCCCCCTATCTCCAAGATCATATGGAAGACCTACCTTGAGCAAATCTAAAGCAGACAAAACTACCAAAGGTCTGTTTATCAAATGGGGAAGCCTCAAAGATGAGAGTGATGAAAAGGATATCCTACAATGGTCATATAAGGATGAAGGCAATTCATCAACACAACAAGACCATCACACCATTGTACAGACTGAACAATATGGTCAAGGATTCCAAATGCTACAAAGAATGGGGTACTAAGGACACAGTCCTCTCAGTTCAAGAAAAGATGGTATCACTGAACCCATCCAACCTCATACCTTGATAGCCCGAGACACTACAGGACTAGGTTACACTGGCACATCAAGAACCAATAGAGCAAATAAGAATAACAGCAAACAACCAGAAACATCTACTAGTAATATGGTTGATCAAATTCAACAACTACAACTGGGAAGTGAGACTAATTCAAAAGAATATGAGGGGGATAGTCTCTCGGAGCTATCTTGTGATAAAAAATGTATCGATGTTGTCCACGAGTATGACCCAACCCATGCAAGTGAGAGACAAGGTCCAAGGACTAGACCACTAGAGTCTGACCCACATAATAATGATAGTGAAAGTCATGAGGAAAGAATGATACCCCCCTTAACGGATCCGCTAATAGAGAGTACCATCGCAGACTTTGTTCGTGCTTATAATGACCTCCACAACAACTCTATCTTAACCATCAATACCATCGAACTAGACCAACCCAATGACCCCTTACCATTGGTGTACCCCGAACTCATAGATTGGGACTTACAAGGCACTACCCCTGAGCTCGATACCTTTGAGAACAATGAAGCCATCATAGACTATCTTGAGCTTAGAGATCATATACCCGTAGGGGACCACAGAGTGGGCTACGCCATAGAACTCAATGAGAAGGCCTATTTTGGAGAGAGTGCCAAGCCTTTCAGTCTCAAAAATGTCAAAATAAAAGAAAGATCTAATGGTGAAAACCATTATGTGGCAGTGTTAGATCATGAAAAAAGTAAAAATATAGACGTATCCAACATTGAAAACCTCTTTGAGGCACCGAAGGATGGAAGGCTTGACCCTCTACCCAATATTACACATTAGGAGAGATCTTCAATCTTGATAAAACTAGTAGAACCGATCAATGTCAGCATAGGTGATAATCCCATAATGATCCACATGGCACAGTCTTTAACAGAACAAGAAAAGCCAACATTTATTGAATTCTTCAAGAGGAAACAAATCAACTTTGTTTGGACATATGCAGACATGCCAGGGCTAGATCCAAATCTCATAATGCATCACTTATCCTTAGCTCTAGGAGCTAAACCAGTAAGGCAAAAACTCATAAAAATGCACCCGTATGTGGCCCTCATGGTGAAAGAAGAGCTGAAGAAACTATTAGATGTCAGATTCATCAGACCAATAGACTATCCTGAGTGGATTTCAAACATAGTACCAGTTACCAAGCCAGATGGCAAAGTCTGAATATGTAATGACTTTAGGGACCTGAACAAAGCTTGTCCAAAAGATGATTTCCCCTTGCCAAACATTGACATTATTGTAGATCTCACAGCAGGGCACACCATGCTGTCACTAATGGATGGTTTTTTTGGATATAACCAGATAAAAATTACACCTGAAGACCAACACAAGACTGCATTCACATGTCCTTAGGGCACCTATTGTTGGTGTGTCATGCCATTTGGTTTGAAAAATGCCGCGCAACATATCAGAGAGCTATGACCACAATCTTCCACGACATGATGCACACTATAATGGAAGACTATGTTGATGATATTCTGGCAAAATCACTCACAAGAGGACACCTAGCAGTACTAGACAAAATCTTCAAAAGATTAGAACAGTTTAATGTGCTCCTCAATCCAAAGAAGTGTATGTTTGGAGTTACCGCAGGTAAGCTACTGAGATACATAGTGTCTGCCAATGGAATCAAAGTCAACCCAGCTAAAGTGAAGGCCATCATGGAAATGCCACCTCCTAAGAATCTCACTCAACTAAGGTCCCTACAGGGAAAACTACAATCTATCAAAAGGTTCATTTCTCAGTTGGCAGACAAGTGCCACCCATTTTCTCACCTTCTACATAAGAACATCCCTTTCAAATGGAATGATTCATGTGAACAGGCATTTCAGCAGTTAAAAGAGTACCTAATGAAACCACTTGTATTGATGCCACTGATTCAGGGCAAACCTCTGCTACTATATATCTCAGCCACACCAACAACTCTAGGAGCTCTCCTCACACAACAAAATTATGAAGGGAAAGAACAAGCAATCTACTATATCAGTCAAACACTTGTTGTGTATGAACTGCAATATAGTCCAATTGAAAGAGCATGTCTCGCTATGGTCTTCACCTCACAAAAGTGGAGACATTACATGTTGTCACATTATGTCAAATTGGTAGCAAAGATTGATCCACTCAAGTACTTACTCAACAAGGCAGCCTTAACAAGTAGGTTGTCCAAATGGGTCATGCTTCTCAGCGAGTTTGATATTGAATATATAGATAGGAAAGCGATAAAAGGCCAAGTATTTGCAGATCAACTAGCATATGCACCTCTAATAGATGATAGCCCTTTGAACTTTGAATTTCCAGATGAGTTTGTATTTCATATAACCACAACAACCTGAAAAATGTACTTCGATGGATCATATACTCAACATGGATCAGAAGCAGGTATCTTGTTGATCACCCTAGTGGCGACACCATTCCTAAATCATACAGATTACTCTTTCCCTGCACTAACAAGGTGGTAGAGTATGAGGCCCTAGTCACTGACATCAAGCTAGCAGTTGAATGGAATATCCAGGAACTTCAGGTGTATGGGGATTCACAGCTGGTCATAAATTAAGTAAATGATGACTACCAAACAAAAGATGAGAAATTAATCCCTTACAAATGGATGATGGATGACTTCAAAGAATACTTTGTCAAGATCTCTTTTGAATAGATACCAAGGATCAAGAACAAAGCTACAGATGCCATGGTAATGATTGCATCTCTCCTCGATATTCCAAATAATCAATCACATTATGAGTTCTTGGTAGAGCCAGTGTCTTGTCCTACATATGACACCCCTGAATCCCATATCATTTGTCAAATTATTGGAGTTGATTCCCCCCTTTATGGAAAAATATTTGCCTATCTTAAAGAGAATACCCTCCCACCTGATCTCTCCAGTAACCAAAAACAAACCTTCATCCATCAAGCATCCCAGTATGCCATTGTTGCCAATACCCTATATCGCAGAGGTCTCGATGGTACTCTCCTTAGATGTCTCGATAGTGAGGAATATCAAACCGTCTTGAACAAAGTGCACAACGGTATATGCGGGACCCACTCTAGTGGCCCTACCCTAGCTAAGAAACTCATACGCATGGGATACTACTGGCCAACCATGGAATAAGATTCCTATCATTTTGTAAAGAAGTGCAAAAAGTGTCAAATCCATGGGAACCTGATACATGCTCCAACACAGGAGCTACAGCCATTAACAACTCCTTAGCCTTTTTGTCAGTGGGGACTCGACTTAGTGGGCAAGATTCACCCTCCTTCATCCAGTGGCCATAAATTCATAATCACCACCACTGAGTACTTTACAACGTGGATTGAAGTTGTGCCCTTAGCCAATATCACAGGCAAGCAGATTGCCTCTCTTATCTTGAACCACATCAATTGTCGCTATGGTATCCCTTCATCCATTGTCACGGATAATGGACGACCTTTCAAAAATCAAGATGTCAGGGAACTATGTGATAAATTCCATATCCATCACCACTTCTCAATCCCCTATTACCCCCAAGGCAATGGCCAGGTGGAGGCATCAAATAAACCATTTTGAAAATCCTAAAGAAGACTATCAATGATGCTAGTCGTGATTGGCATGTCCAACTAAATCTCGCACTGTGGACCTATTATACAAGCATCCACACACCCACAGGTGCAACACCATACTCCTTGGTTTATGGATCTGAGGCCATCTTGCCCATTGAAGTCGAGATTCCATCCTTGTGAGTTTCATTAAAAGGCCTCATATTTGATGAAGAATACAGAGTATCCAGACTTCAAGAGTTAGAGCTGCTCGAAGAGAGAAGGCAATAGGCCTTTAACCACCTAAAATCTTATCAACAACGAATGTCCTAAAGCTATAATCATAGGGTAAAACCCTGAGCATTCCAAGTTGGTGATCTTGTCCTTAGAGAAAATCCCATAAATTAGCAAGATCAAGAAAAGAAAGGCAAGTTTGAACCTAACTGGTTGGGTCCCTATGTCATCATTGCGGCCTATGGGTCAGGAGCATATCAATTGGCTACATCTAAAGGTGAACTATTCGATGATCCTATCAACAGCATGTATCTTCACAAGTCTTATACTTAAAAACCCCAATGCAAGGGAATCCTTAAAAAATTCAAAAAAAAATTGGAAAAGTGATAAAAAACAAAACAAAAAAATCAAAATAAAATGGAAAATAACAAAAAAAATCGTCCTCTGGTGAAAACCTGGTAAACAGGTGCCTGCGATTGGTACCATGATGAAAACCTGGAAAACAGACGCCTGGGATCGGTACCATGATGAAAACTTGGCAAACAGGCGTCATGTGTACTTTTCGCTTTCGTGCAAATAAAAGCAAGTGCTAAAAACCTGGTAAACATGTGCTATCTGTGACAAACCATTTCCTCCATCTGTTGTGACCTCATGTCTTTTGTGTCCATCATATCGTTCATCTTGAACCGATCCTTTGAACCGTTGTTGAACTACGTCGCCTCTGAGTTATTATTCATGAAGGTTATAATTCATGTGAATAATGAAGGCATGATATGTTGTGAGAAAGTGTTCAAGGTAAAGAGCCAAATTGATGAGAGTATGGTTGAGCTAGGATGGCATTAAAAGCATAAAGGATATAGCAATTTTTTCAAAAGTTGTAGTTGCAAATACCCTGTGAGACATGTATGCAAAGTGTGGAAGCATAGACAAGGCATGTGGACTATTTGATACAACACCACAAAGAGATGTCCTCTCATGGGATGCAATGATTGCAAGATATACAAGAAATGGATTTGTTGAAAAGATTTTAGAAACTTTCAAGTAAATGCAATTGGCACGTGTAAAGACAAATTTTACAACCTTTGCCAGGGTCCTCCCCATCTGTACACCAAAATAGGATATTTGGAATAGTGTATGGACAGCCATTAAAGCATAAAGGATATGGGAAATTTGTCACATGCTGTAATTACAGATACCCTTGTAGACATGTATGCAAAGTGTGGAAGCATAGACAAGGCACATGAACTATTTGGCATGATGCCCCAAAGAAATGTTGCCTCATGGAATACAATGATTGCAAGATATGAACAAAATGGATTTTTGGATAAGGCTTTAGAAACTTTCAAGCAAGTGCAATTGGTGGGTGTAAAGACAAATTCCAAAACCTTCAAAATGGTATCTTTGGAACATAGTATAGACATCCATTAAAGCATAAAGGATATAGCAATTTTGTCAAAAGTTGTAGTTGCAACTACCCTACGAGACATGTATGCAAACTGTGGAAGCATAGACAAGGAACATGGACTTTTTTATCATACAACACCACGAAGAGATGTCCTATCATGGGATGTAATGATTGCAAGATATGCAAAAAATAGATTTGTTGAAAAGACTATAGAAACTTTCAAGTAAATGCAATTGGCACGTGTAAAGCCAAATTACACAACCTTTGTTAGTATTCTCCCTATCTGTACACCAAAATAGAATGTTTGGAACAGCGTATGGACAGCCATCAAAATATAAAGGATATAAGAAATTTGTCACATGTTGTAATTGCAGCTACCCTTGTAGACATGTATGCAAAGTGTGGAAGCATAGACAAGGCATGTGAACTATTTGGCATGATGCCCCTTGAAGAAATGTCACCTCATTGAATGCAATGATTGCAAGATATGAACAAAATGGATTTTTTCATAAGGCTTTAGAAACTTTCAAGCAAATGCAATTGGTAGGTGTAAAGCAAAATTCCACAACCTTAGCTAGTATCCTCCTTGCCTATGCCAAAATGGACATCCATCAAAGCATAAAACATATGATAAATATTTTAGATGTTGTAGTTGCAACTACCCTCAGAAACATGTATGCAAAGTGTGGAAGCATAGACAAGGAACATGAACTGTTTGGCATGATGCATCAAAGAAATGTCACCTCATGGAATGCAATGATTGCAAGATATGAACATTTAATGGATTTTTTCATAATCCTTTAGAAAGTTTCAAGAAAATGCAATTGGTGAGTGTAAATCTAAATTCCAAAAACCTTAGAAGTGGTATCTTTGGAACATGGTATAGACATCCATCAAAGCATAAAGGATATAGGAATTTTGCCAAATGTTGTAGTTGTAAGTACCCTACAAGACATGTGTGCAAAGTGTGGAAGCATATACAATGAACTTGAACTATTTGACATGATGCCTCAAAGAAATGTTGTCTCATGGAATGCAATGATTGCAAGATATGCACGAAATGGATTTTTCATAAGGCTTTAAAAACTCTCAAGCAAATGCACAAAAGTAAATTTCAACCAAATGCAAATTTTGGCACTTCTAAAACCAAATTGCACAACCTTATCCAACTTCCTCCTTGCCTATGCCAAAATGGCATCTGGGGAACATGGTGTGGACAACCATCAAAGCATAAATGATATAGGAATTTTGTCACATGTATTGTATTTGCAGCTGCCCTTGTAGACATGTATGGAAAGTGTGGAAGCATAGATAAGGCACGTGAACTGTTTGAAATGATGCCTCAAAGAAATGTACAGTCCCATAGAATGCAATGCTTGCAAGATATGCACAAAATGGATTATTTGAAAATGATTTATAAACTTTCAAGCAACTGTAATTCGCATGTGTAAAACGAAATTCCTGTAACAATAATTGATCATCATATTAAATATTTAATATAAACTTTCATATACATAATGTCATGAACATAAGATCTAGTTTATATACAAAGCCATATAGGCATGTCCAAACAAAGCCATACAGGCATATATACAAAAATATACATTGGTAACATACAAAAGTATGTATACAAAGCCATCTAGGCATACAAAAAATTTTCCAAAAACTAGTTTCCTATGGACATTTATGAAATAATCGGTGGCCCTTTCTTGACCATGAAGATGGAGAGCCAATCAGTGACTCATCCTCTCTCTGCAGTCGAGTAGGCCTCTTCAACGGAAGTTCATCCAGCTTCACCTATTAATACGATCAAACAATATGCACATTACTATAGAAAATGTATATGAAATATATAACATCACATATGTAATCGATCACTTACTGCCATCTGCTGATCACTCTCCATCATCTTGTCTCTCTCTTTGTCCGTAGTTGGACGGGTAGGAGTTGTGACCTCCTGTGAGAAGCATCAAGAAGAAAAATTGACTAAACATAAATATAATTTATGTACATCAAATGACATGAGATAAAACAAGAAATACAAATTATGACATTTTCATGTTATTGGCTCATACCTCGGTCAAAGGATTTGAAGACATCATGGTTGCAGTAATGCCTATCTGCGCTAACTCACAAAGATGAGGAGGAGTCTCCACATTTAGCATCTGAAAATCAAGTTCAAAATTATTCAACCAAAATAAATACATAACATTATTTTAAAAATGAATGATGATTAGAAATGGTTAAATTTACCTCCATAAAACTGGTGGATTTATGTCCAAGGGACCAAAGAAACCGTGGAGGTGTCAGTGACTGTTGAAATCATCAAATTGTCACAAAATAATATTACCATTTACATATCTACAATAATTATGATCATGTGATAAATTACATACCTGCTGACTTGACATCCTCTCATAACCCATCAATGGATGGCTAACTGAGGTAGGATGAAGACTCTGACCCTGTAATTTCGTTACGCAGACAATTACATACATTATTTTTTACTTATAATATAGATAGTCATATAAAATTAATTACAAATTTCAAATAATAATATATTAAATCAAGATGAAACTTGTAAAAAATTTCCTGAGAGTCAATACCAAATGTAGTCTATAATAGATCATTGATGAGAACAATCTCATCCAATATGGATGTCTCCATCATTAGATACTCCTACATCACAACATCTTGTTGAGGGTCCTACCGTGATTCTTGTGTCCCATAATCACATAGGTCCCCACATGAACTACACAAATGTGGGGACAAATGATGCCTACTGCTCTCACCGAGGTCATCATTCTGGGTAAGATCATCAGCATGTTGTGATAGAGATTGGGTGAGTAGTCAATGAATGTAATGTCTCCACCTCAACACTCTCCTTCAAAGTCGAAGGGAGTGACCTACATTCTGGCCTCAAAGGGGTACAGGCACATGGTTTTTGATCTCATTGAGCCCCCTCTCTATCTTGGGCAAAGCCACCACCTCTACCCTGGAACTCACGAATGCCAAAATAATTGGGAATCTTCTTAAGGATGAACTTGCAATGGAGTTTCCTCAAGAAATATTGTGGCACCTCATCATTGTTGCATGGGTGCTCATCGAAGATCATGTACCATCTATCCCAAAATTTTTGGGATATTTCTTCATTCCTACACCAATGAATAGGAAACCGTTTGCAAGTTTTTTCTAATCTTTGGCCAATTTTGGGATTAATAAAGTGTGCACATAATTGAGATTTTGTAATTTTTTCATTCTTCACTTGTTCATATGACAACTTGTCTGCATAGTATTGTCAACGCTTCTCCCTATAGTCTTGAAATTCGGTGATTTGTTTTGTCACCGAATCGGTGTGGGAAACAATCTCCTCTAGTGACTTCACAAGTGCTCTCCTACAATCAGTGCTTGCACTTGGATTGTTTAGCATTTGAATAAGAGTTTGAAGATATTTCTTATTTTCTTCTATTATTTGTAGGTAGTTTTCTTGACTATCCCTTACATTGTGAGGAAGTGAAGGTGGGTTTTGAGGATTTGGAGGGTTTTTGGGGTTGTTTTGACCCTCCTTAGCTAGATTTGGGTTTTCTCTTGCCTCATTAACTATAAATGCAAATAAAAAACTAATTAAACATTGCAAAAGTCAAAAAAAATCTCAGACTAACAAAAAAAAACAAACCCTACCTTCTTCGACTACTAGGCCCTCCAAATTTGCTTCATGATGTCTTTGGTGGCGAGGTGGCATCATGAAATTGTTGATTTCTCCCTTGCACTTGCTTGGAGAGACTTTCCTTGAATGCATTCATGCTTTGAAGACTATTTTTTCACATACAAACTCCTTTGGCCATGGGTGAATGGGAGAGAATGAAGCTTTTTTTACTTTTAAAGCAAGTCAAAATGCGAGCGCATTCTAACACACTCATGTTTTAGCCTATTTTGGACCAAAAAGTCCCATGGTGGTGAATTTTTGGTCCCACATCTTTGTGCATACAGCCTTGGGGTTTAGGGTTGCATATCAAAAGCAGTCTCTCTATCTTTATCTCTCTCCCTCCCAGCTTTACCTCGTCACATGTCTGTCTCTCTATATCTATCTCTCCCCTCTTTACCTCCTACCCTCTCCCTCCCCTCTATACCTCCTACCCTCTCTCTCTCACCTCTGTACCTCCCTCCCCACTTTCCATGCACTTAAACCACTTATACCTTTCCATGCATGACAACAATTAAGACTTTCCATGCATGAAAGCAGTTAAACTTTCCATGCTTGACAAAACGTGCTCACATTATAATGCGAACACATTTTGGTGAACCAAAAAAAATGGACAAAAATCATTTGGGATCTGTGATTTAGTCCCACATGCTCTATTATTCCCTACTTTTCATACACAACCAGACAACAAAATGTTTTTTTATGGTGTTGATATTTTGACAACCATTATTTGCTTAATCCACCACCTTTTTTTGTTTTTCAATGTAGAAGAAGTAAATTGGATGTTTTTAGATAGGAATTTGGTTATTTAAACTAATAGTTTCATGTTTCATATTGCTTCAATGCTAATTTTCATGTATTTAGATTGAATCTGATGATATATGTTTGTTTTTTTCTTAATTTTCACTAATCCTATTAGAGTTATATAGAATTCAACATTGAAAACAAAGGAACTTGCCAAAAAGATCATTTTTTTGAGGATTTTGAAGCCATTTTTTGAGGATTGTCAAAATCTAAGGTATGTTCTTTAAATGTATTCATTTACTTTACTTTATGATTATGTTAAAGCATGAAATCTCATGTTATAGGATAGTAATGAGGAAAGTGAGAGGATTATCATTTTGACAAGTTAAATTATCATGAGAAAGTGAAAATTTATATTTATTTGAGATAACAATTTGTGACAACAAGCCATATCACCATGGGAAGGAAATCATCAAGATAGTATTGGTATATATTTATGAAGGGAGTCTTATCAACATTGAAGGATCTAATCTTAAACTAGAGCAAGGCCATGAAAACACTTTCACTATGGAGTAGATGTGCAATCACATGTTACTATTATCCCGATTCAAACACTAACCTAAACAATTAGAAGGATACTAAGGGAAATCATATTAGTCAATGAATTATCATCATGCTAAAATCAAGCTAAGGATTGTCACTTGAGCATACTCACTTGGAAGAACTATCATATCAGCCTAAAGACTAAATTATACCATAATAGCTATCACACAACTCTAGGAATAGTTATGACCTCTCGCCCATGGGTAGGATAGCACCTGATACACAAGGTGGTAATCAAGACTAAATGATAAGTCAATTAATCTCAAATCCATGCAAAATGATATCCATGATACTATATAAACATATCTAGGTGGTCTTGAAAGGATATTCATATGGTAGGGAAGATTGTCGTCAACTAAAAGATAACCATACATGTCATTGGCATAGTTATTAGGACAATTATAATCACAATGAGGTTCACTTGAATAGATAGTGACTTGTCAAGGAGTTCTTAGATAGTTAAGGAAGATAGAGTATTGATATTGGTGGGTGCATATCCTTTTCATGATTTAATAAAAGAGTCATCCATCATGAAGTAGCAATCAAGATCAAAAGGACACCAAATTTGGTGAAGCTGCAAAAAGAAACTAAATTTGACACTTGATTATAATTTCACAACCAATCTGACTAGGAATGGGAGAGGGATTAGAGAAGGGATTTGTCCTAAATAGGAATGAATATGTTGCATCTTTAATCTAACTTGTCATGTTTTCATATCTTTCATTGATCTTGATTAAAATCTTTGTGTTTCATTTTTCACTTATCTCAATTTTTTTGCTAGCTAGTAGGAGGTTGCTCTACATACACTATTTTAACAAAAAAATATGATAGAGGAAGAAAGTACTAAAAGAGAACCTAAGACAAGATCGAGCAAAATGTTTGAGAAGATATGTTAAGAAAATGTGAAATTAACCTAGAGATTGTGCCTACCACCATTTGTAAATGTTGACCATATCTTGGCCATTGATGTAATGCTAAAAACTTAGTATTACTATGATACATTCTTAAATATCATCTGAATGATGAATGTTAGTTACTCCATCAAGTACAAGAATGGTATGATATATGTCATCTTTCCTTGTAATTTGAATGTTATCCTAGCTTAATCTTAATTTGTAAAAGATTTATAGTATATGACATGTGTGTGATCTTTATACATTTCGGGTTGGACCACCCTAGGAAACTATAAATTTTCAAATTTATAATCATTTATTCACTTTAATTATATGATTGTATTTTGAAATTTGTGTATGAGATTACTTTACTCTATTGTACCCAGATGGACTAATTTATCTGTCTTATTCATGATGCATATAGAAATCAACATCAGGCCAAGGAAATGAGCAAGGACTCTAGCTCCAGAAGATCGTGAAGCTGAGAATGAAAAGAAAAGAGAAATAATGAGGTGATTTCATGAAAGTAGGAGATTGTCAATCATAGAATAAGACATGCCACCAATTCAACAGGAACATGAATCATCTACTCAAGCTAAGAGAGAGATGGAATTGGAGACACAATGGCAATGAATGCAAAACCTTTGTTCAATAAGGAAATTAAATTTCAAAGTTGGAGGCACTCCATCTTTCACAGGTCCAGTTGAAGGTACACTATCACTCTCTTCTCAAATTGGAGGCACTCCATCTTTCACAAGTCAAGTTGAAGGTACATCTTCATTCTCTTCTCAAGTTGGAGGCACGACATCATTCACATGTCAATTTGAAGGTTGTGTCACACTTTTAGCCAACTTATCAACACAAGTGAATTTAAGTATTTCTAACTAAAAATCAATTTTGGTCAAACATATGATATTGTAAGATTCATTCTAGCTAAGTTAGATATGTCCACAACTTTTCCAACTAAAATTGTTGGCTAAATGCATATGTAGCACCACAATGAGGCCAATTTACCAAAAAAATAAAATCATTTGAAAACTCGATATTTCAACAACTTCTACTCATGTAAATAACATTTTTTTTAAAATATAAAAATACCCTTTTGCAGATCTATAAGTTTAGTTTTCAAAAATATATATTTTTTAATAGTTTAATTATTATTTATATATTTTTCTTTTTATTAAATTACTAAAAGTAGATTATTAGCACAAAACATTAGGTCGATTACCATGTCAAGGAAAAATAGTAAAACTTATTAAAAAAACTAAAAAAAAATATGATGCACTAGATAAAAGAATCTATATCAAGATGGTATATTTTTTTTCTATTTTAGATAAATAGTTAATATGAAAGTGAACGTCGAATAGAAACAACTACGTTTTAATACACACACATTTTAATATTGATTTAATAATATATATTTATCAAAATTGGAAAAAATATATCCATGCACTAAAGTTTCAAGTTATAAATACACAAAAAAATTGAAGAAAAAAATAAAATTTACTATATAAAGATTGAGTCTCATGTAACTTCATTTTTTAGCATTTTATCAGCAACTAAATTATAGTGTCAATTTATTAAAAACTATAATCAAATAATTTTTAATTTTTTCAAAAAAACAAAAACATAAAATATACTAAAAATAAATATTTTATTAGTTTAAATCATTTCAAAATTGAAAACATAAATGTCACTTTTTAGTGATTCAAGTGTAAAAGTTGGATTAGTGTTGGTTGTTTTCTTTATAAAAGTGTGACACAACTTTGTACTTTTAGCCAGCCTATATACCATACTCTCTATCTCAACTTCAAGGCTTTTCATCTTTTCCATCTTCAATTGAAGGTACACCATCTATCCGATCTCAAGTAAATATTAAGAAATTCCTAATACTGAGTCAACTTTAGCATTGAAAATGCCTCCTAGTATTTTGCATAGAAAGCCTAAGTTTCTAATTGATATCGATGAGGATGTTTTGAATCCCATGTAAGATAAGATTCCCAAGCGTACTTTTCAAAGATATGCCAATAAGATATGGAAATCATTCCTTGAGAACTTAAATGAAACTGGAAGATGTCAACTATTTGTTGAATTGATGAGAAATCTAAAATTCAAGTCCATTGTGAAGATTATTAACCTAAGAACATTAGATGCTTCAAGTGAAAAATCAATTGTAAAGAATCTAATGAGTTCATATGAGAGTGTGAGTTCCACCTCATGCACCAAGGATAGTAATGTCACATGACATGTCATTACGTCGACAATAGTAAGCCATCAAACAAAGAAATCTTGCCTCATTAGAAAGACAAGTGAAGCATTAAAAAAAAATAGAAAAATTCTAATGAGAGCCGTTGGAAGGCATGAAAGAGTTGAGGATCCAAATACCAATGAATTGTGGGCATTCTCTAGGAGACTCCATAGAAAGATAAAGTTGTTGTTGAAGCCTTGAGTTCCCTCATTGAAGAATTTTGGAAAAAATAACACAAGGGTATCTCCTAATGCAAGAGATGTTGTAAGAAGGAGAATTGGTTGTCAAAACCATGAGCCACATCCAAAGCATTTTTTGGGTGTGACCTAAACACAGTTTTTTAAGAAATTTCAAGAGATGTATCCTAAAATAAAAATTAGTCAAAGGTATTTTGAAACATTTGGTAAAGCCTTTTTATTCAAAATAAATCACACACACACAACTTGTTGTTGTAGAGTACATATTGAGTTTTCTAATCATTATGATGCTTATAGATATATATGTGTAGATTTGCATACTAATGATGTTTTGCAGGAGTGTAATGTAAAGTGTCCACCTAGATCTTCAAGATATTTCATATCGAGCATCTTATGTCAAAGAGTGGATGGTCAATTATTCTACAAGAACTTATGCTTGGGTGACACGTGCGACCATTGTGCTGGGTTGCAACATTTGCCAATTTGTGAACATATGGAGAACACGCATGCAATTGGGAATGAACTAGTAAGTTTTAGAAAATATAAGACAGTGACATATAGTCTAAAAGATGATAAAGAAGCCAAAAGGTGTGAATTGGTCATTGAAAAGATTCTAATGTATCAATTTATCTTTATTTTCTGAGAGAATATAGTTTATGAGTATGCAAGACATACCCATAGAGCTCGATGGTTGGACTTGTAATTCAAGTTATGCAAGGACACGTTTCCACTTGGTACCATCATTTAGGTTGTTGACTTTGCAGAGAACTACACACTACAACCATAGAATGAGGTGCAATCACAGTATTAAAACTCTACGTAGGTTGCTATATTTGTGTATATAGCATTCATTCATGCAGATGACAATATAGAGGATGATAGGAAGATCTTAAGAGAGTATCATTTTTATATCATTGATGATCACACACATTATAAAGAATTTGTGAAAGGCTGCTTTTAGATGTTCTACCATCATTTTGCTACCAAAAGCATATCATTTGATCAACATATCACATGGTCAGATAATTGTGCATCACAATTCAAGAATGTATGGATGTTCTATTGGTTATGCAGGATGCATAGGATGAATGGTGTTCAACATATGTGAAATTTTTGCGAGGCCAGGCATGGAAAGGGGGAGCATGATGGTGCAAGAGCATGTATCAAAAGAGCATTAGCATGAGAAGAGTTGAAGTACAAAGACAATGCAAAGTTGACAGATGCAAGATCTATTGTCGAATGGTGTAATGCTACAATGGGTCTAGGTAATGAAGGTAAGTCTATAGTTTGTAGATATTTTTGGTTGGTTGATGATACTAACATTGCAAAATATGAGGATTATTGTACATTGACATAATCAAGTGAGCTACAATGTTTTAGAATCTCTAATGCAGGTTCATGGAGTATTCATATAGGGAAGATGGTATGCTTTTGTTCTTCATGTACAGATCAATCTTGGTATGAATATGAGTCAAAAGAGTGGGTCGATGAATGGTCTACAAGAAGCCTAAGCCTGGTTGACATGTATCAAGTCTCGGTGGCTCTACAACTCACAAAGATTAAATCATCAGTTGAATTTGACCATGTTTCAGATCTAGTTCAGCCAGGTATTCATCGAATTGAATGCACATATCAATGCAGGGCAAGTTTATGTAGTTATTACAACTGAAGACAATGAAGAAGGAACATATTATTATTTATTTCATTATGTTGAGGAAAAAAAAGAAATTAGATGCCCCTGTTGTAGATGGAGAAAATATCAAGTACCCTATAGGATCAGTGGTTGTTACTGGAACTTGGTGTAGAAGGTACCCAATGAAGAAATCTAATATGTGGTTTGAGGACTTTGTCACACATAGGAAGATTCTTCATTATTCTAACCTTGTTGTGGCATCAAACATTCATTTGATCAAATATGGGGGTAGACCATTGAACAGGACCTTGTGGAAGGTTCATGAGTCTGACCATGAGTCAATACTCGACACAATAAAGAGTAGAGCAGACCCAGATAGTTCATTAGATTGAATCAGTAGAACGATGGAAAGATATGTTATTTTTCTTTTCTATCCTCATTTCACGTTCTATATTTTTGACATCTATCTTACCTTCTTATATGTGCACTTTGGTCCTAGTTGATTAGCTTTATTTCATTATAGAATTCATTGGTGTACTCATTTTAGCTAAATAGTGCAATTGCATTTGCATGTAGGATTTGAGTATGATGGAGGTAGGCATAATCCTTACGAAGTTGCCTTTGGAAGGAAAGTAAGATAGGTTTTCATGATTATTTCACGATGATATGTCCTTTAGTTACTATTTCATAATGAGTTTTAATGATGTTACTATGAGTTTTAATGGCAACCCTCATTTGTTTCTTCAAATTTGGTGCTAACATCTAATAGAAGTGGTAAGGGCAGCTATAATTGATGCCCTAGAACACATTGGATCAAGTGAGAACACCTTTATAGTACTAAATTTTCATCTACTAGAAAGGTATTAGGACTAAATTTTTACATTCGACATCTCTTGGGGCTAAACAGACAGCGTCAATACATTTGGGTGGGTGGGAAAATACTATGGCAGATGTCTTTTTGGTGGTGAATCCTCCTAGTCATTCTTGGCTACATTAGACGGAGACAGCCTCTTGAGAGCCCTGAGACAGAAAAGGTGTCAAACTTTGGACTAGTTGTTCCATCAATCCATGACACCTAGGACCATCTTCTTTGTATGTACAGGTAGATGTCAGGTCCACCTACAAAAACCTACCTAGGTTTTTATTAAATCAATTTCATTTGCCTATGGTGGCAAGGAACGTATTGTTCTAAAATGCTTCAGTTTCATGCAGTGGAAAGGTGCTAGGAGTGACATTTTGCATTACATAGCTCATGGGGCCAAACTGACCACATCAATGCATCAGGGTGGGTGGGTAAACGCTAGGGGAGGTCTCATTTTGTCTGCCAAGCATCCTAGTTGTTCAAGGCAACAGGCTACCGGCAAAGTCACTTAAGATCCCTAAGAGCAAAAAACTATCAAACTTTGATAGAGCATTCGTTAGAATTTGTGGTAGCTAGGAATGTTCTGTTTGGACCTACAGGTGCATGTGGGGTCTATCCATAATAACCTCTCTTAGTTTTGGTCAACTCAAATCTGTTTGATTGTGCCAAAATCAAATACATTCTTGCAAAATGCTTCAATTTCATGTAGTCGAAAGGTGCTAGGAATGACATTTTGCATTCCATAGCTTGTGGGGCCGAACCGATAGCACCAATGCGTCGGGGTGGGTGGATGAATGCTATGGGAGGTATTGTTTCATGCACCAAGTGTCTTAGTTGTTTGGGGCAGCAAGCTACCGACAAAGTCACTTAAGATCCCTAAGAGCAAAAACTGCCAAACTTTGATAAAACAGTTCTCAAAATTTGTGGCAACTGGGAATATTCCATTCAGAACTATAGGTGCCTGTGGGGTCCATCCATAATAATCTCTCTTAGTTTTGGTAAACTTCAATCTACTTGGCAGTGCTAAAATCAAATGCATTCTTGCAAAATGCTTCAATTTCATGCAATGGAAAGGTGCTAGGAGTGACATTTTGTATTCCACAACTCGTGAGGCTGGACCGACAGTGCCAATGCATTAGGGTGGGTGGGTAAATGCTAGGGGATGTCTCTTTTCATGCACCAAGTCTCCCAGTCGTTTGGGGCAACAGGCTACCAACAAAGTCACTTAAGATCCCTAAGAGCAAAAAACTACCAAACTTTGACAGAACAATTCTCAAAATTCGTGGTAGCTGGTAATGTTATGTTTCAACCTATAGGTGCACATGGGGTCTGTCTACAATAACCTCTCTCATTTTTTGTCAACTCCAATCCATTTGACCATGCCGAAATCAAATGCATTCTTGCAAAATGCTTCAGTTTCATGTAGTGGAAAGGTGCTAGGAGTGAAATTTTGCATTCCACAACTCGTGGGGCTGAATCAACTATGTTGAAGCATTAGGGTGGGTAGGTAAATTCTAAGGGAGGTCTCTTTTTGAGTGCCAAGTGTTGCAGTCATTTTGGACAGTAGGCTACCGACAAAGTCACTTAAGATCCCTAAAAGTAAAAAATTGCCAAACTTTGATGGCGCAATTCTCAGAATTTGTGGTAACTAGGAATGTTCTATTTAGACCTATAGGTGCATGTGGGGTCTATCCACAATAACCTCTCTTGGTTTTGGTCAACTCCAATCCATTTGACCGTGCCAAAATCAAATGCATTCTTGCAAAATGCTTTAGTTTCATACAACACAACCTTGCTAGGAGCCATATTTTTCATTTTGCTAGTCGTGGGGCTGAACTGATTGCACCAACATGTTGGGGTGGGTGGGTAAATACTAGGGGGTATTGTTCCATGCGCCAAGTGTCTCAGTCATCCTGGGTTACAAAGTACCAACAAAGTTGAAAGGTGCTAGGAGTGAAATTTTACATTCCATAGGTCGTGGGGCCGAACCGAGTGCACCAACATGTCGGGTTGGGTGGGTAAATTCTACGTGATGTCTTATTTCATGTGCCAAACATATCAGTCATTCCAGGCTACAAGCTACCAACAAAGTCAAAAGGTGCTAGGAGTGAAATTTTGCATTCCATAGGTTGTGGGGTTGAACCAACCACGCCAACGCATCAGGGTGGGCGGGTAAATGCTATGGGAGGTCTCATTTCATGTGCCAATGTTTCCATTCATTTTGGGCTATAAGCTACCAACAAAGTGACCACGACGAGCAGAACGAAAAATAAGTCACTGGCAAGGTTGTGTTGCATGAAACTGAAGCATTTTGCAAGAATGCATTTGATTTCGGTATAGTGAAATAGATTGGAGTTGACCAAAACTGAGAGAGGTTATTGTGGATGGGACCCCACATGCATCTGTAGGTCCAAATAGAACATTCCTAGCTTCCATGAATTCTAAGAACTGCTATGTCAAAGTTTGGCAGTTTTTTGCTCTTAGGATCTTAAGTGACCTTGTTGATAGCCTACTTCCTTGAACAACTGAGACACTTGGTGCATGAAATGAGACTTCTCCAAGCATTTACCTACCCACCCCGACATGTCGGCATAGTCGGTTCGACCCCATGAGCTATAGAATGTAAAATTTCACTCCTAGTACTTTTCCACTACATGAAACTGAAGCATTTTGCAAGAATGCATTTGATTTTGGCACAATCAAATGGATTAGAGTTGACTAAAATTGAGATAGTTTATTGTGGATGGACCCATGTGCACCTGTAAGTCCAAACGGAACATTCCCAGCTACCACTAATTCTAAGAACTGCTCTATAAAAGTTTGATAGTTTTTTGCTCTTAGGGATCTAAAGTGACTTTGTCAGTAGCCTGCTGCCCCGAATGACTATGACAATCAGCACATGAAATACCTCTCCTAGCATTTACCCACCCACCCTAACGCATTAGTATAGTCAATTCAGCCCCACTACCTGTGGAATGTAAAATTTCACTCCTAGCACCTTTCAACTTTACTGGTAGCTTGCAGCCTAAAACGATTGAGACACTTGGTGCATGAAACAAGACCTCCCCTAGAATTTAGCCACCCACCCTAACATGTTGGCATAGTCAATTTGACCCCATGACTTGTGGAATGTAAAATTTTACTCCTAGCACCTTTCGAATTTGTTGGTGGCTTGTATCTTGAAATGACTAAAACACTTGGCACATGAAACGAAACCTCCCCTAGAATTTACCAACCCACCCTAAAGTTTTGGCACAATCAGTTTGGCCCCATGACTAGTAGAACAAAAAATATGGCTCCTAGCAAGGTTGTGTTGTATGAAACTGAAGCATTGTTCAAGAATGCATTTGATTTTGACATGGTCAAATAGATTGGAGTTGACCGAAACTGAGAGAGGTTATTTTGGACAAACCCCACCTGTAGCTATAGGTCTAAATGGAACATTTCCAACTACCACAACTTCTGAGAACTGCTACATCAAAGTTTGGCAGTTTTTGTCTCTTAGGATCTTAAGTGACTTTGTCGATAACCTGCTACCTCGAATGATTGGGACACTTGGTGCATGAAAAAATACCTCCCCTAGAATTTACCCTCCCACCCTGATGCATTGGCATAGTCAGTTTGGCCCCACAAGATGTGGAATGCAAAATGTCACTCCTAGCACCTTTCTAATGCATGAAATTGAAGCATTTTGCAAGAATGCATTTGATTTTGGCACGGTCAAACAGATTGGAGTTGACCAAAACTGAGAGAGGTTATTGTGGATAGAATCCACATGCACCTGTAGGTCTAAATAGAAAATTCCCAGCTGCTATGAATTCTGAGAACTACTCTGTCAAAGTTTTACAGTTTTTTGCTCTTAGGGATCTTAACTGACTTTGTCGGTAACCTGTTGCCTCAAATGATTGGGACACTTGGTGCACAAAACGAGACCTCCCCTAGAATTTACCTACCCACCCCAATGCATTAAAGTTATTGGTTTGGCCCCACGAGCTATGGAATGCAAAATCTCACTCCTAGCACCTTTCCACTACATGAAACTAAAGCATTTTGCAAGAATGCATTTGATTTCAGCATGGTCAAATGGATTGGAGTTGACCAAAACCGAGAGAGGTTATTGTGGAGAAAACCCATGTACTCTTGTAGGTCTGAATAGAACATTCCCAACTACCATATATTTTGAGAACTACTTCGTCAAAGTTTGGCAATTTTTTGCTCTTAGGGATCTTAAGTGACTTTGTCGGTAGCCTGTTGCCCTGAATGACTGAGATACTCGGTGCACAAAAAGAGACCTCCTCTAGCATTTACTTGCCCACCCTGATGCATTAGCACTATCAGTTTGGCCCCATGAGCTGTGGAATGCAAAATGTCGCTCCTAGTACCTTTCCACTACATGAAACTAAAGCGTTTTGCAAGAATGCATTTGATTTTGGCACAGTCAAATGGATTGGACTTGACCAAAACCAAGAGAGGTTATTGTGGACGGACCCCACGTGCACCTGTAGGTCTAAACAAAACATTCCCATCTTCCACAAATTTTGAGAACTACTCTGTCAAAGTTTGGCAATTTTTTGCTCTTGGGGATCTTCAGTGACTTTGATGGTAGCCTGCTACCCCGAATGACTGGGACACTTGGCGCATAAAATGAGACCTGTGCTCATATTTATCTGCCCACCCCCAATACATTAGTGCTATCAATTCGGCCCCACAAGCTATGAAATGCAAATTGTCACTCCTAGCACCTTTCCACTGCATGAAACTAAAGCATTTTGCAAGAATGCATTTGATTTTAGCACAGTCAAACAGATTGGAGTTGACCAAAAATAAGAGAGATTATTGTGTACGAACCCCACATGCACCTGTCAGTTTGAATGGAACATTCCCAACTATCGTAAATTTTTAGAACTGCTCCATCAAAGTTTGGTAATGTTTTGCTCTTAGGGATCTTAAGTGACTTTGCTAGTAGCCTGCTACCCCGAACGACTGGGACACTTGGCACACAAAATGAGACCTCCCCTAGTATTTACCCACCCACCCTAACACATTGGTGTAGTCAGTTCGGCCCCATGAGCTGTAGAATGCAAAATGTCACTCTTAGCACCTTTCCACTAGATGAAAATGAAGCATTGTGCAAGAATGCATTTGATTTCGACACAGTCAAATGGATTGGAGTTGACCAAAACTAAGAGAGGTTATTAAGGATGGACCCCACATCCACATGTAGGTCTGAATAAAACATTCTCAGCTACCATGAATTATGAGAACTAGTCCATCAAAGTTTGGTAGCTTTTTGCTCTTAGGGATCTTAAGTGACTTTGCTGGTAGCTTGATGCCCCAAATGACTGCGACACTTGGTGCACAAAACAAGACCTCCCTTAGCATTTACCCATCCACCCCAACATGTTAGCATAGTCCATTCAGCCCCACGAGCTATGGAATACAAAATCTCACTCTTAGCACCTTTCCATTGCATGAAGCTGAAGCATTTTGGAATAATGTGTTCCTTGCCACCATAGGAAAACAAAATTGGTTTAAAAAAAATTGAGGTAGGTATTTGTAGGTGGACCTAACATCCACCTATACATGCAAAGAAGATGTTCCTAGGTGTCATGGTTTGACGAAATAGTTGGTCCAAAGTTTGACACCCCTTTTGTCTTAGGGCTCTTGAGAGATTATCTATGTTTGATGTAACTGATAATGATCAGGAGGCTTCACCACTAAAAATATACCTCCCCTAGCATTCACCTGCCCACCCCGATTCATTGGCATAGTCATTTCAACCCCACAAGGTATGGAATGTGTTCTAACTACATCCATAAAAGCATAAAGGATATGGGAATTGTGTTACATGTTGTAGTTGCAATTGCCCTAATAGACATGTATGCAAAGTGGCCAGTGTAAAGCAAATGTAGAAAGGTGAAATGAGGATATGTAAAGCATAGAAACCATATAGAAGGTGAAATGAGGATATGTGAATCATATCAAACATGTCTCTCTCTCTCTCTTACTCTCTTCCTCATTTTGCAAGAGAAAGACAAATGCATAGTCAATGTAGGTAATGAGAAATTTGCATAAGATCTATAAGAGAGTTGTTGTCACATGTATTTACATAATTTATATTCTAAATTGTAGCTAACTTCACTCACTAACTGGTAAGTGTGAGGAAACAAGTCTACTTGAAGGTAATGAAGGACAAGAAGGTAAAGTTTATGAGGCAATGTAACTTCAGCCCTCACATTTCTTGAAAATTGTACGAAGAACACATCCATTATCCATTATAAGATGAAAACATAGTTTATCCATTAGCATGAGAAAGTAAGGGATATAAAAACTTTCAAGAAAATTCAATTGGCAAGTGTAAAATGAAATTCCATAACCTTAGCCAACATCCTCCTTGTCTATGCCCTATGGGATCTTTGGAATAGGGTATGGACATCCATCAAAGCATAAAGGATAAAGGAATTTTGATAGATGATGTAGTTACAACTACCCTAGGAGACATGTATGCAAAGTGTGGAAGCATAGAGAAGTGATGTCATCCTAGCTCAGCCATAGTCACATCAATTTGGCTCTTTACCTTGAACACTTGCTTGCAACCTATCATTCCTTGTCTATTCACATGACTCCTAAACTTCATGACATAGATCTTGTCTAGAGATCTGAACTACACCATATGACCTCAACTTGATATGTTCAAGCAATGAACTAAGTAGTTTAAGTTCTCACTAGCTCACACTAGCTTCACCCTAGGCTTAAAACAAAACCAAATCTTGAGTAGAAGACTTATAGAGATTCACATGGTTTGAAAACACTCAAGTATGCTTAAATTCACTATACCAACCTTTTCCATGCATGGGCAGATCTTTGTGATTAGTATAACATGTACTTGCCTTGTAAGTGGCCTAGGAGCTTGTAGCCCTTCTCAGAGACCTTTACTGTCATAACTTCCTTCATACACCTGATAATGGAGATCTAAGACCTTATTTGGATACCCTTTTGGTCCTTGTAAAACACATGTGAAAATTAGATAGGATTGTTTTGTACAGAATAGGGAAAAAAATGGGTTGTTATAGTCAAATTAGGCCTATTTTGGGGACTGTAATGTAACAACAAAGACTTGCATGTGGATTTAAACCTTGAGATTGATAGGGAAGGTGTAAATAGGCATATATAACATTTCTAAACACTTCCCTTGTAGAAATCACTCACCCAACACAAGCATTCTCAAAAATACACTAAAACAAGGTCTCTTTAGGCTAAATAGAGTAGGGCTTATTCAAAATGACACTTACATGTGTGACCAACCTCTAAAATCTTTCCTATAGCTCTATATATACCTGATCATACACGTGTGACTTAATATTTTTATATACCCTAACCTTCTCATAACTTCTCCATTTAGATTTGAGTACTGGATACTTTGGCAATTTATGATGATAATATTAAGACTATAGCTAACATTTTAGTGACACCACTATTCTAGTTTTGACAGAGCACCAATTTCCTATGATAGTCGCAAGTCCAAAAAAGTGACAATTTTTAACATTATGGTTGTCCTAGTAGACTGTTAACTAGCTTTTAGTCTTCATGATAGTATTTGAAATTATTAGCATCTCCTCTTACTCATACATCAACTCTTCTTCATTCAATCCCATCTTATAATGTTTTTAAATGTTAATCCAAAAGTTAGGAATGACTTCTCAAGGGTAGAATAACCTAGGAATAGTATGGTAATCTGTTGGCAACATGCAAAACTCAATCATTATAGGACAACAAAACATGCAAAACTCTATATAACTGACCTAGGGTATTGTGAATGCATAAAATTCCTCCTTGTATTTTATAATAGGACAACACTAAGGTGCTTACCTTAAATTTCTTTTACCTTAGATGAATTTTATGGAGACACAATCATCCACCATCTCTCATGATTCAAACAATACAATACCTCAGTGGTCCAAAGGTGTCAGTCCTAAACACATTGAGTTTCATAAATTTGAGATAGTCCCATGCAACTCCTCATAATAGTTCATCCTTTTATATATCACCTATGACAATCATGTAGCATGAAGATTGATCTAGAGACTCTTGTATGATTTGCTCATGCTAATAGGAATCTACATACCACTTCCTTCTTTCATAACATGATCATTAACCATGACATAGTGATAGTGAAAAGTTTCATAGCATGGTTATGGCATGTGAGGATTTGTAGGGTAACCACTACCCTCTTTTCTCCCTAAGACTAATTCATGGTATTTCACCATAGTACCATTAACTTATGAAGAAAAATTGATTTCATCTTCACCCTAATGGAAATCAAAGCACAAAATATGTTACAATATTGTCATTGTTTGGGCAGTCTTATATGGATGGTATAGGTGTCTTTATAAATCTTGAATGAAGAGTTATAAGGGGAACAATGATGCAGATATAGGACAATTATAGGTGACATGAACAGTAACAACATCCCAACTTCTTTAATTCCAATCCCTTGATGCCCATTATTAGCATCTTGATGTGAATTTAAAAAAACTATATAGGGGAATTTCATCAAGATTTGATGAATGGTCTGTTGACCATCAAAGTTAGATTCATTCTCCTCAGTACTCCATCTTTCATCCAAGCCACAAAACCAAAGAAAAGGATTAGATTCTTATGAAAAATGCAACACCATCAAAGGACAAATCATATAGTCAACTAATTGAGAACCTAAGATTATAGTGCATTGTACCATGACCAAACCATAGATCATGCATATGAGAGGGACCCCTTGCTAAAGACATGCTCATTCTTAACACATTATGCTTCCACTACTTAAACTAGTAAAAAACTATGTCTAGATGCCTTGAATATTCCTCTATATAGGCTTAACATAGGTTTTAACTCACATAATCTAGAAACCATAGAATTAGGACAGGTTGCTCCCCTAAGTAGATGTCAACAACATAGCATAAATTTAATTTCAGAGATAAGATAGCTAGCTAAGAAATAATCATTATGATGTCACATGTGTAGGAGCTCATAACATGTCATATTCCTTAAACCTTAACATAAAAAATAAATGAAGCATCAAGGTGAATCCAAATTTCATAATGATTACATTGAGACAATCAAGAATTGAAGTAAATAAATAAATAAAGAACTTAACCATAACAAAATTGTCAAAGACAATCAGTTACTCAACCAAGTTTCAAACCTACAACCCTTGATCAAATTGGAATCATAGTGATAGTGAATCACAAAAGGTAATATAGCAACACTTAGCTCAATGAATGTGCATAAAATGGAATGCAATGATTCCAGGATATGCACAAAATGGATTTGTTGAAAAGGCTTTAGAAACTTTCAAGAAAATGCAATTGGCAGGTGTAAAGCCAAATTCCTCAACCTTTGCCAACACCCTCCTTGCTCGTGCCAAAATGAAATCTTAAGAATAGGGTATGGGCATCCATCAAATCATGAAGGATATAGGAATTTTGTCATATGTTGTAGTTCTAACTACCCTCAGAGACATGAATGCCAAATGTGGAAGCATAGACAAGGCATATGAATTGTTCGACAGAACACCTCAAAGAGATGCCATCTCATGGAATGCAATGATTGTAGGATATGTACAAAATGGATTTGTTGAAAAGGATTTAGAAACTTTCAAGCAAATGATATTGGTGGTGTAAAGCTAAATTCCTCAACCTTTTCCAACACCTTCCCTGCGTGTACAAAAATGAGATCTTTGGAACAAGGTATGGACATTCATCAAAGCATGAAGGATATAGGAATTTTCTCATATGTTGTAGTTGCAACTGCCCTCGGAGACATAAATGCAAAATGTGGAAGCATAGACAAGGCACATGAACTGTTCGACAGAACACCTAAAAGTGATGCCATCTCATGGAATGTAATGATTGCAGGATATGCACAAAATAGATTTGTTGAAAAGGCTTTAGAAACTTTCAAGCAAAAGCAATTGGAGGATGTAAAGCCAAATTCCACAACCTTAGTCAGCATCCTCCTTGTCTATGCCCATATGGGATCTTTGAAACAAGGTATGGACATCCATCAAAGCATAAAGGATATGGGAATTTTGACATATGTTGTAGTTCCATCTGCCCTAAGATACATGCATGCAAAGTGTGGAAGCATGGACAAGGCACATAGACTATTTGAAATGATACCTCAAAGGAATGTTGTCTCATGGAATGCAATGATTGCAAGATATGCACAAAATGGATTTTTTCAAAAAAGGCTCTAGAAACTTTCAAGAAAATGCACAAAACAAACTTTCAAGCAAATGCACTTAGCGGATGTAAATCCAAATTCCACAACCTTATCCACCATCCTCCTTGTCTATGCCAAAATGGGATCTTCATAATAGGGTATAGACAACCATCAAAGCATAAAGGATGTAGGAATTTTGTCACATGTTGTATTTGCAACTGCCCTTGTAGACATGTATGCAAAGTGTGGAAGCATAGATAAGGCATGTGAATAGTTTGGCATGACACCTCAAAGAGATGCCATCTTGTGGAATGCAATGATTACATAATATGCAAAAAATGGATTTTTGAAAAGGCTTTATAAACTTTCAAGCAAATGCAATTGACACATGTAAAACCAAATTCCATAACCTTTGCAAGCATCCTCCCTACCTGTGCCAAATTAGGATCTATAGAACAAGGTATGGACCATAGAAGCATATATGTTTAAAATATCCTGATATATTCCAATATATCCCAATATATTCTGATATATTCCGATATTATTATTGTGATTAGTGATAATCATTTTTGCCTTTGACAACAACAAACACTTATAAAACCAAATTCTACAACCTTATCCAACATCCTCCTTGCCTATGCCAAAATGGGATCTGCAGAACAGGGTGTGGACAGCCATCAAAGCATAAAGGACATAGGAATTTTGTTACATTTTGTATTTGCAGCTGCCCTTGTAGACATGTATGCAAAGTGTGGAAGCACAGACAAGGTGTGTGAACTGTTCGACATGGGGCCTCAAAGAAATGCATAGTCTCATAGAATGCAATGATTGCAACATATGCACAAAATGGATTATTTGAAAAGGATTTATGAACTTTCAAGAAAATGCAATTGGCACATGTAAAACCAAATTACTGTAACGATAATTGATCATCATATTAAATGTTTAATGTAAACTGTCATATACATAATGTCATGAACATAACATCTACTCTATATATAAAGCCATATAGGTATGTACAAACAAAGTCATACAGGAATATACAAAGATATACATTGATAACATACAAAAGTATGTATACAAAGCCATCTAGGCATACAAAAATGTCCCAAAATCTAGTTTCCTATGAACTACTATCAAATAATCAATGGTCCTTGCTTGGCTAGGAAGATGGAGAGCCAATCAGTGACTCATCCTCTCTTGTTGACTAGACCTCGATAGAGATTTTTGCAGCTCCGCATATTAATACAATCAAACAATATGCACATTAATATAGAAAACATGAAATATATAATATCGCATATGTAATCGATCACTTACCACTAGCTAATGATCCCTCTTGATCATCTTTTCTCTCTTCATCCGTAGCTAGATGGGTTGGAGTTGTGACCTCTTGTGAGAAGCATCAAAAAACAAAATTGACTAAACATAAATATCATTTATGTACATCAAATGACATAAGATAAAACAAGAAATACAAAATGACATTTACATGTTACTAGCTCATACCTCAGTCAAATGATTTGCAGATAACACAACTGTAGCAATGTCTGCCTCCGCTGACTGACGAAGATGAGGAGGAGTCTTCATATTCAACATCTAAAAATAGAGTTCAAGGTTCTTTGACCAAAATACATACATAACATTATTTAAATGCATAATGATTACAAATGGTTAAATTTACCTCTGTAAAAGTGGTTCTGCATCCAGGGGACCAAGGAAATCATGGAGGTGCTAGTGAAACTCCCTTTTGAAATTATCAAATTGTCACTAAATAAGATTACCATTGATATATGTACTATATTTACGATCATGTGATAAATTACAGACCTGATGACTCTATCTCCTCTCATAACTCGGCACTGGACAGCTAACAGAGGCAGGATGAAGACTTTGACCCTAGAATTTCATAGTGCAGATAATTACATACATTAATTTTGACTTATTTAAAGTCATATAAAATTAATTACAAATTTCAAATACAAATATATTAAATCAAGATGAACCTTGTAAAAAATTACCTCAGAGTCAATACCAAATGTACGCTGTAAGACATCATCTATGAGAACAATATCATCTAATATGGATGTGTCCATCACTAGCCTCTGCCGCTGTGTTGCAGCATCCTACTAATAGTAATGCATCCCATAATCACACAAGTTCCCACATAAACTACAAAGATGTGGGACAAATGACACTTGTCGCTCTCACCCTCATTGGCCTAGGTGAGATCATCATTGTGCTATGCTAGAGACTGGGTGAGAGAACTCAATGAATGTAGTGTCTCCACCTAAACACTCTCCTTCAAAGTTGAAGGGAGTGAAACACATGCTAGCCTCATCGGGGGTCTAAGTACGCAGTTTTGGTCTCGTTGTGCCCCCTCTCTATCTTGGGCAGAGCCACCACCTCTGCTCTAGAACTCTCTAATGTTGAAATAATTAAGAATCTCCTTGAGGATGAACTCGCAATAAAGTTTCCTCAAGAAATATTGCAGCACCTCATTGTTATTACATAGACGCTCATCAAAGACCAAGTACCATCTATCCCAAAAGTTTTGGGATATATTTTTGTTCTTGCACCAATGAATCGGGAAGCATTTTCAAGTCTCTTCTAATGTTTGGTCAGTTTTAGGATTGATAAATTGTGAACATAATGCAGATTTTGTAATTTCTTTGTCCTTCACTTGTAGGTAAGACAAATTGTCAGCATAGTATTGTCGACTCCTCTCCTTATAGTCATTTCATTTGGTGGTTTGGTTTGTCACCGATTCAATGTGAGAAACAATCACCTCTACTGACTTGGCAAGGGCTCACCTACGATCAATGCTTGCATTTGGACTATTTAACATTTCATTTAGGGTTTGAAGATATTTTTTGTTTTCTTCAAATTGCCCCTAAATAGTTTTCATGTATGTCTCTTTCATGGTGAGGATGTGAAGGTGGGAGGTTTTAAGGGTTTTGGGGGTTGTTTTCAGCCTCATCTATTGGATTAGTGTTCTGTGGTGCCTCATTGACTGTAAATTCAACATAAAAAATTAATCAAGCATTGCAAAAGTAAAAAATTTCTTTTCAAACTCACAAAAATCAATTAAACCCTACCTTCTTCGCCTGCTACACCCTCTACATTTCATTCACAATGTCCTCAGGAGCGGGATTGGCAAGGTGACATGGTGGAAACATCGATTACACTTAGAAATTGCTTGATTCCTCCTTCTAATGCGCTTGCACTCTAAAAACTAGTTTTTGCTTGCCAAAATGTAGAAATGGGCTACAACTTTTTGTTTTACCTTTTTATTTTTCACTTTTTAACAGAGCATAGTTCATGAGTGCGTTATACCGTGCTTGTGTTTTAGGCTCGAATGCGCTCGTGTTTTGCCTTGCATGGGACCAAAAAGATAAGTGGCAACTTTTTGGTCCCACAACTTTGTGCATATACCCTACAGCCAATTCATTTAGTTTTTTTAGTTTTTTTAATATTGGAATATTATTATTATTATTATTTAATTTGTGTAGTGACTATTTATATTATTTATTTATTTTAATAAAGATTATAGGTTGGAATCTTATAAGTTTACAGAAAAATTATGGAATCTTTTAGCTATTGTCCTCCATCCATGTTGTGAATGTAGGAATGCCTCTCGTCACAATGAACATTGACTTAGTTATATCTTGTCTTTGATTATGTTGAGATTTAGTTTTTTAAATAAACTGAACTAATACACAATTTTAATTAATGCCAAGGGGCATTCTACAATGGCCACAAGGGGTGGAGTGTAATGGCGTGAGTGTGTTAAAAAAATACTTACCTTTTACTTTAAAATTGATGGTTATTTACATATCATATTATTAATATTTAATAATAAATATTATAAATCCAAAATAAGTAGCCTTTAAAAATAAAGATATAAGATATGGACAACTTGTGGAGTGTAATGGCATGAGTGTGTTAAAAAAAATGCTTACTTTTTACTTTAAAATTTATCGTCATTTACATGTCAAATTATTAATATTTAATAATAAATATTATACAATTTTGTAAAGCCCTTTTACAAAGCCAATGGCCTCTATCATGAAACAAAATAAAACTCAAGGGCTGTAATTTTCTCAAAAAAATGTTAAAACATGGAATATTATTTTGTATATATTAAATGAAAGAAAATCACGTTTGAATCTTAATTAATTTATATAAAAAAATATAGGAGAGTGATAATAAATAAAAAGTTTTAATTTGATTTGTTAATTTGAGATTTTTTTTATTTGTTAATTTAGTTAGAAATTTGATGGGCAAGATATAAACCTTAAAATATTTAAATAATTAACGAAAATCATGTATATAGTAAATAAAATAGTTGTAACTTGAAGTAAATAAAATAACTTCAAATTAATATCTCTCAATGTATTTAAGATATCTTTACTAGTTATGACCCATCAAAGTCAATTAATATGGACATCATCATAATGGTATAGAATGAGGTGACACGGGCACAAAAAACACACAAAAAATGAGCAGTAATATGAACAGCACATTTATAAAGAAGGCAGAAAACGGTAATGCTGCTGCAGGAATCTACTCTTCTGCGGTGGCCTCAACATTGAGATCAAAGCTCCCCACAGCTATATTTTTATCACTTCCAATACAAGGTTTTTCACACACCACCGAAGTGCTTGCGTTGTTATTTGAACAATAAGTAAAATTACTAACTTTCCCGGCTATGGCAGAAAAATCCTCCAACTGGAAAGAGGGCTTCCATGGAGATTTAAGTTCGATGACATTGCTACCCACAATCTGAGATATGGGTATTTCTCCTGCAGAAGGGCAATTCATTGGCGTCTGTTTATAGAGCCTGTGCATTGCATCAATTCTGTCCACCAAAGCGAAAAACCCTTGGACTTCATCTTCATTGTCATCTTGTGCTACACGTTTCCTGCCCTTTCCTCCGTCACATTGCTTTTTCTCATGCTCCCTAAACTTGTGCTCTTGTCCCTTGAATTCCATGATAATACCTAACAGAAGCCTTAATCTTCCTGAGGATAGGCCGATTGGTTACTGCTGAGTATACAAGAGTATACAAGATTTTCAACTAGAGTATAGAAGATTTATAGGTGCAGCTTTCCAGATTCAAACCCATGTTTGCTAGTTACCGATTCCCTCTAACCAGAAACGAAAAGAACTAAACAAGACTTGAAAAGAAAAGGGTAGAGGAGAATTAGATCCAGGCCTTCATCACACCTCAAACCCACCACAGAAAGAAGCTTTCCATTGCTTAGAATGCTCAAAACTCAAGATCTACAAACTGTTTATATGGTAAAAAAGCGGGGATGGAAAGGTCTCGTGGAAATTGATTTTATTAAGAAAATCAACACATTAAGGAAAATAACCGACCACGTGCAAATTGATTTTCTATGCTGTTCACAATGTGTCACATCTTGTCGTCGAATTTGGCAGGAAATACGTCATCAGACCTCCACCTTACGTTGGCAATCAGCGTGGAGAAATGTATATCATTCATTAGGTGAAATGAAAAGTAAAATGAAAAGTGAAAGGAAGAGTGATGTTCCATGCGTGATCCCCACTCCGCCGAAATTTACAGCAGAAGCAAAAACGTTTCCAAACGTGGTTCCACACTACACTTACTTTTGTGGAATTAGAATCTCGAGGGAAACGTAAAATAGAGGAAAGAAAAAATATTTAGTTATGTGGTAAGTTTTTTATTAAATAGGTACTTCAAAATTTTCAGGTTGGATTTTTTTTATTTATTTTTATTTTTTTATTTTTCTTTTTTTGTGTTGGGTAAAAAGGGGATTTTTTTTTGTGTTGGGTACGAAGGGGATTTTGAAAGGGTTCAACTTTTTTATAAATATTAGTATAGATATAATAATGAAGTTCAGCACCCATCAAAGCATTAGTAATAACGAACAAACAACACTAAGGCTGCAAACAAACAACAACACTTGTAGGACCTCACAAAAGAGACTAACAATAACTAGGAATCATTGAATAAAACAAGACACCAGTTGAATCAAGGTGGTTTCAAGTCATAGCACTCCAAAGAGCTATGAATACTACTACCAGTACTAACTAGACAATCATTGACATACTAATTTCCTTACTAGCTACACTCCCTTTTTTTTACTGTTGATCCCAAATCATAAGAATTCATAGTACTACTTATTAACCTCTCAACCAAATGCTTCTTTCTTTTATCCTTACTTGTAGAAGGCAAGACAAGTGAATGTAGAGCATCAACCATGCCCTTATTAACAAATTTCCACTCTCGACTAGCCTCCTTCGAACCCCTCCCATCAAAGCCAAGGGGCTTTAAAAATGGAACACAATTATCACCAAAGATAATCCTATTTGAGGAAGGGACACCCTCATCATCATCACTCACTAAGGGTAACACTCCAAGTGCTAAGAGAGGCCAAAATCCATATTTTCCTTTTTCCTCCAAGAGAATTGCTTCCTCCTATTGTTCAGGAAAACAACAAGGTGGCCAACTTTGTGGCATTTTTGGCACATAGCTATGGAGTCCTTGTAGACAATCTATTAGACCCACTCACCAAATTTAGAGGGCAACATAATGAAGGAATCACCATGTTGACATCTATATTTACACAAAATCTAGCATACAATAAGCATTTCCTAGATTTGGTCACTGCATCAAAAGCTATGAGTTGACCACGAGAGTTAGCAATACACTTCAAAACTTCATCCTCTCAATATTCTAATGACAAGCCTAGGAGCCTAACCCAAATTAAGACCCTATTGATGCATTCCTTCTCAAGATTGAAACCTAGTTTCCATTTTTTAGAAAGATCCCTGACTTACCCAAAAACCATAGTCCATCCATGAGGGTCTAAACACAATCTTCATGGTTTGATAAGAAGAACAAGAAGAAGCCATTCCTCATGGTTGTGATTTCAATTTGACCACATAATTTCTATTTTCTCAATGCCCATTTCCTAAAAATGTCAATGTTTGGCCTAGCTTGTAAAAAATTCTAAATGAGATATATCTTTAGCCTAGAAGAGGCCCTATCAACTATTGAATCAAGAAGCCTTAGTAAAAAAAATCTTGGAATAAGGCATACCTATAACAGCTTCAACCTAAGATTTCTTCATAGGCAACCCTAAATATGTACCAACAATAACTACATAATCTTGAGACACCCTAGAGAACTTACTAGGTCCATCCATCTCTACCTCCATGCCTTAAGAAATAGAGTCCTTGAGCTCCTACACAATAGACTTAGGTGCAATAGACACAACTGTCTCCCCTTGGGAAGATCTAGCAAGGGCTCTAGAAAGAGATACATTGCCATCATCCCCCTTAGGAGCCTGGGAGGTGTAAGAGGATCACAAAATTCAATGCAATGATTGGGGCTTTCTCGATCCATGCCACCCAATCTAGCATTATGCCCAACAGTCTCTCTAATGAGGGAATCCACAATCTGAACTTGCACATGGAAGAAGGGAGGAGAAACCTACATTTCAACCCTTGATATGAGCCATAGCAAATGGGAGAATATTGTCTTGTAGTAGTTGCTCATGAACCCTCATTGACAAGGGAGCCAATCTTCCCAATATCTATTAAACAGGCCTCAAAAGCTTTCTAATGCACATCAAACCATAAATCTAACATTTTTTCCTCCTCATTGTCATCAAAATCACCAATCCATTCATCGTCAACCTCCTCCTCAATTGCATCTTCCAAACCTACAATGAGCCCTGCTGAGGGAAAAAGCCCTCTTGCCACCATTTCTCGCTCATATCATAATTCCACTTTCTGATTTATTCATAGTTAAAATTTTAATTCTTAAAATATAACTACACCACTGTTTTAGAAAAAAAAAATCATATTGTAATATGGTTTAGAATTTTTCTATAATATTACCGGTTTCTCTAAAAAATAGTGAATAATTAAGTGCAAACCCTTCCTCTTCTATTGTTCAAACAAAAAGTGGTTATCTCCCATCTCTTATTGGAAGAATATGTCCTTATTGTTTGAGAAAATATTTCATCATGGACTAGTTCACTCTTGCTTCCTTCAATTTTGGAAAGTCAAAATAAATTGAGCAATTTCATATGTCTTAATTACCCTCCTCCTCCTCCTTTCTCAATAGAGTTATCTCCCATTGATCAAGCTCTTTCATCAAGAAATCTTAACTAATTGGTATTGCATTTATATATTAGTTATAAATAATGCAACAGGTGAGAAAACCTTAAATGTTCCTTAAGTACCATGTTTGAAGTTTTGTTGTGCTAAAAAATAATTGCCACAAGTTTAGAGAATATATTTTACCAAATTTATTCTCCATTAGTTATGAATATTTTACTTAAACTTAGGACTAGACCCATCTTGAGAAGTGATCAAATTTGCACCTCATTACATTTGAAGGTTTATTGCACAAAAAATATTTTATGTGAAATTTTAAAATTTTACTCTACTAAATAAGTTATACTTCATTCTCAAGGGATATTGAATTTGTACTTCCTCTTTTCTAGTTAGAGATATCTTTGAAGGGTCATTACAAGTTCTCGGACAAGGTGGATTAATCATTGTTTCAAATTATAGAGTCAAATTGTTGTAGAACCAAAATTAAATAGGATTTAGAACAAAGTGTTTAAATGTACTAGTTTGTCTATCTTCCACTCTTAGCTTATATTATTTACACTCACTTATCATTTTAATGTAGATTTAAATAGTTTTCTAGGTTACCACTAAACTCACTTATAATTTTAATGTAGATTTAAGTAGTTTTCTAGGTTACCACTAAACAAAATATTAATTTAAATGCATGAAATCTTCTTTATAGAAATTTGTATAGGGATCGTTTTTCTATTTACCTTAATATAGTGTTAAACAAAGATTAATAAAGGGCATGCATACCTTCATTATGAGGGCCATGCAAGCTATAATATTTTTATATAGGGATATAAATAACATATTTAATATTTCTTCGCATATGTTAGTTGTGCAAGTAATGTTCAGCTTAAATTATTACAAATGATTAATGCTCATAGGTAGCTATTAAACTTAAAGGAAACTTGACATACAAACATGAATTTGTGTTTATTTAGTTGATTAGCTACTCTAGAGTGAGCCTTCTCATGAAGTGGTCTATCATTGGTTGTTCTACCATATATAGTTTTTTTGGTTTAGTATTTCATTTTATGTTAGGCAAAACATGTTTTTAAGAAATTTCTTCAAATTTAATACATTATTAGATAACATAAACCAATTAAATAAGTAAGTTATTTGGTCCATTGAAACTTGACCATGTATCTCTTTGATCGGTAAAACCTTGGAGATACTTTTCTATAGATCATCACCTATGGATATCCTTATATAAACTATTCTAATACCTTTATGCATGCTTTTAGTTCATTTTAAATAGATGTGATTGTAGAACTTTATACATGCTCATTTATCATGCCAACATGACAAAAACCCAAAACAAAGATTGAAACATGCAAAGAGAACACTAACAATGGCTCTAACAAATAGTAAACCCTAGATCTAAACCCTTAATAGCTGAAAACTCCATCAAGAGTGAGAAAAGTGCTCTTCATTCCACTATCATAGTCAATTATAAATTTGTTACAATGCCTCTAAGGCCTTATGGAGTCTTGACATAGTCACATATTATCTCCTCACACCTACAATGTGCCTCTGCAACTCAAAAACCCATGTTCGTACACTTGAACAATCATAAAATGAATGTAAGAATGAAGGAAACAATGAGAGATAACCCTTAAAACTTTGTGTTTAAATATTATATAGCATTCATCTACCCTCCCATAGCACCAAAATTGAAGACCAAACATCAAAATAATTAATTCAAATGACAAAACCCTTTGTATTCCACATGTTGCTTGCATAGTGACAAAAATGCCACTTCTAACTCAAAGAAACAAAAAAGTTTGTCACAATCATAACAAAATTTGTAGGCTCAATGATGAAATCACCTCTTACACAAATTGTCAATTTCATCAAGATTAATTTTCTACTTCATTTTAAAGCATGCACCCATGTTTCAAGTATTCTCCTAGATGCTCTAAATCACCTTAGCTACTCCTTTGATAAGAAAATATTATGTTTTGCTCCATATTACAATGAACTTTGACAAACTCCTAACTCTAAGATGCTTTGACAACTTTCTTGATTGAAGTGGATCTCCTTGACCTCAATGTTTCAACTTTTTTACCTAATTTTTGGATCATGACTCCCCCAAATTAGAAGGCTTTTAATCCCCAAAATCTAAGGGACTCAAAAAATGTGGGAGTTCTTTGTCCCCACATTATCCTTGGGATACCATTTTACTTTTATTCAAACTTGACCTTTCAACCCTACCAACCATGTCTCTTCCTCACCTCTTCTTGTTCCCTTTGCCTTCTTTTCCAGAACCACATCATCTTCCAACTCCTCTTATCCACTTGGATCTAAACCATTGATTGAAGGAAACACAATATCTTCTTTCTCTAACATAGAAGATTCAAACAATTGAATCTTGTCTACAATGATTACTGAGTACATCTTCATATAAGGAGGAAGGTCTAACCTAAAAGCATTATCTTCCACTTGCTCAACAACTTGTAAAGGATACTACCTATATGGTTTAAGCTTCTTTATGAGTCCTTGAAGTTTCTTCTTTCCAAAATACACCCAAATTAACCTTGTGGCCAACTTGGAACTTGTGCTTCACTCTAGATGTTGACCATGATGATGCTTGTATTTGGTTTGAGACTCCTTGATCCTTTCTTGAACATGAAGATTTTCTCTACACCTTGACTATATACTTATTGATCTTTTGCACCTATGAATCCCTATTTCCATTCATTCATTTAACTATCAAAAAAAATATCAAAAGGGATAGGGTTAAATACCCAGAACATGCCTCAAAATGTGACAACTTTGTAGAGGAGCGCTTGGACTATCCTACTATAGGAGTGTTGATGTATGCCAAGTTCACATCCTAGCCTTTGGGAAACCTTTGATTGTACCCACAAAGCTGAAAGAAAACTAAACTAAATCCACATATCCTATAATAGAAACAATGCAAGGGTAAGTGCAAGGAAATGAGGGGCAAAAATGTGATCTTAAATGACCACTTTTTCCTAAAATCAGAAAAACCTAAACCTTAACAAGCAATTCAAGATGTGTATGCTCAAATTTTGAAGATGTAATAAGAACAAGAATACTAGTTTTCAAAATCTAGTCTCTAAACTATTAAGTTTTTTTAAATCATGAAGGTTAAGAATGTCAAACTCTAAGAGTACACAAAGTGGAATTTTTTATCATTGAAATATAACATAGTGTCATGTATGCTTCCCCAATTTTTTGAGTTATGTTAGTATTTGTAAATCCATTTAGTAACAAGTTAGTTAAGATCATGTGTAGAAGGTGAGATATTTTCATCTAAATTTTTAATGAATATATTTTTATACTAATTTTTGAAGTGGACACATCCTGAAAAATGGAACATTGAGTGTGTTTCCCTTGATTTTGAGAAAAACAATAAAAAATGATATATATATATATATTTATTTATTTATTTATTTGTGTATAGAATGAAGCACAAGAGGTGATATAATTTTTTTAAAATTTAAATGAGAGAATAAAAAATTATGCAAAAAAAGCAATACGTGTGTTTTTATAGAATGTGAAAACACTACTAAAAGTAATTAAAGATCAAAACTTTAGTATATTTAAATTTTAGAAAAAAAGTTACATGATTAGAAAGATAAGAGAAAGCTTGATGTTGTCGTATTTCAATGGAATATTGTCCAAATATAGGCAAACTTGATGAAGTACATGCTTGACATTTCTATATTTTTATAAAACATGGAGTTGGATTCCCATTATGTAAGTCCAACCTTTAGGCTCAAAAATTTAAACTTATTCCAAGCCTAAATGTAGGATTTACATTGGTTTAAAAGATAATGACTCATGTTATAACATGCTTATGTTATGGCTCAATTGTACTAATAAAAGTGTGATCAATCCATAATGTGTCATGTTATGGCTCAGACATGCTTTTAGTAGCATGATCATGTTGTTCCTTAAAACATATTTTAGCCAATTTTGGTCCCCCATCTACATGCGCATGCTCACAAGTAAGCACAAATCTATACAAATTTCAATAAAATAACAATGCAAAACACAACATATACCATTGATTTTTTAATAGTAAATCTTCACCAATTGGAGAATAGTTCATATTTGCCGATTCGAATTTGGAAAATATATTGCAACCATCGAGGGGCCAAATCACCTAAATATTACAAATTATCGATCAAATGAATTTTAATTTGCCACCGATTTATTTATTAAAATTTTAAATTAAATTATTTTGCCACAATTGATGATATAAAAAGGAAGAAAGGTACGTGAAAAACACTTCCTACACCGATCTAATGAGGAGAGTTGTACAAATTTTTATCTTATAACAATTACAGTAATGAGATACACAATATAGAAAGATCAAATAAAACATCACACGCAAATACAAATGCTCACAACACAAGATATACATGGGGAAAACCCTTTCGGGTGAAAAACCCAACACTCCAAAGCATAGCCCATTGTAGTAATCCGTAAACAATGAAGGTTACAATACACTTCCAAAGCCGAGATCTTACAAGATTTCACCAATGTTGATAATCTGGAGTAATTCCGATGGCATAACAATACCTACAAATAAACATAAACTACTCCAACAAGCACCTTATTTAAGGAAGCTTCTCAAGGAAGATACAAGAGGTGGGCATCCAAATCCACATGGCACACATTCCAACACCTCTTTTGTAGCAAATGACACTTGTACAATATTCCCTTACACCTCTTACAACTCTCCAAACTTGGGTGCCCCAAATTTACCTAAAATAGGTATGACAAATGTTCTTACACCATCATAAAATTTGTCATATATGACAACACTTACAGTTGTATGAGAATCTATCATAACTGACTGTTAATAAACGATTATCTTATAACTTTTCATAGTCAAAATTGGGTACCTAAATATGCCTTATTCAAACATGCAAAGATGCTTTATGACGCATGTCATACCTATCATAAGAATCTTCTATTTTTCAGCTCTTACATGTCATAGATTTTGTCATATGTCATAACCTCTTACACATTGCTCAAGATGCCGACACATGGAAAATTAATGCCACCTCAAATGGGATGCCTACATTTCCTCATGTTGAGATGTCCATCCAAGTCACCTTCCAAATGTGATGACAACTCACCATGCCACCTCACACTAAATGATGAAATATGATGTGCATAAATAAATACAATATAGGCGGATAATAAATTAATTAAATACCAATGCTAGGAATTTGCAAAGCTTGAGACACCTTAATTCCCAACATTCTCCCACTTGTCGAACACCTTTCAAGAGCCAATAGAAAGACATGATTTTAACTGCTAGGGGTCGGAAGGCCCATACACTTTGAACACCATCTGAACTTCTCTATCCTCACAAGCTTTATCAGTGAATCTGCAACATTCGTCAAAGTGTCAACTTTCTCAACTTTCACCTTACCATCTTCCACCATGTCACGTACAAAATGGAACTGAACATCATTATGGTTCATTCTAGCATGGAAAGTTGGGTTCTTTGCCAAACAAATAGCATTCTAACTGTCACATCTCAAATAGTAATCATCCCTGCATTAAGCTCAATATCAAAACATAATCTCTTAAGCCAGATGGCTTCTTTACAAGCATGAGTTGCTGCTATATACTATGCTTTTGTAGTGGACAAAGAAACTACATCTTGCCAGTTACTCATCCAACTAATAGTACCACCAAACATGCCAAAAAATAACCACTGGTGGATCTTCTACTATCAATGTCAACTACCCAATTGGAATCCACAAATACAAATTGAATGCCAAGGTCCTGTAGGATAACCATGATAACATAGGAATACTCTAAAGTACCCTAAAAATATTTGAACACTCTCTTAACTGCATCCCAATTTACTTGTCTAGGATTAGCCATAAACTGACTAAGGACTCCCATTGTTTGGGAAATGTCTGGTCTTCTATAGACCACAGCATACATCAAGTTGCCAACAACACTAGCATAAGGAACTCTAGTCATGTTTGATGTCTCAGTAAGAGACTTTGGACAATCCTCCATAGATAACTTTGTCCCCATTATAACAGGAACAGTCAATGGCCTACAAGCTACAATACTGAATCTCTCCAACATAGTATGCACATACTTACTCTGGTTCACCCAAAGTTTTATGTTTTCCCTATCTCTTCTAATTTCCATTCCTAGAATGTACCTAGCTAGTCATCCCTAAATCTTTCATTTCAAAATATGCTGAAAACTATGACTTCAAATTAGAAATCAAACACTTACCATTCCCAATGAACAACATATCATCAACATATAATGCAATAATGAGAATGTGATCATTATCCATATTATAATAAACACAATGATCAGATTTCAAATCTCAGAAATCCAAAACTCAACACAAAGGGATAAAGCTTCTAGTACCACATCCTAGGAGACTATTTCAAACCATACAAAGACTTTTTCAACTTGCAAACCAAATTTTCTTTACTCTCACAATGTAGTGCTCAGGCTATGACATATAAATCCCCTCCTCCAAGTCACCATGAAGGAAAGTTGTCTTCACATCCATCTGTTCAACTTTTAAATCATATACAGCAACAAGTGATAACAAGAATCTAATAGATGTCAGCTTTACAATGGGAGAGAAAATCTCACCATAATCTATTCCCTCAACCTCATAATATCCCTTCACGATCAACCTTGCCTTATACTTCTCAACACCGCCATTTGAACCAAATTTATTCTTGAACACCCATTTTCATCCAACAGGTTTATGTCCATCAAGCAAGGGCACCAGATCCCAAGTGTCATTTTTCTTCAATACAGCCATCTCTTCTTCCATGGCCACTTTCTAGGAATCTGCATCACTCATACCCATAGCCTCCTTTACGGTCCTAGGCTCATCAGAGTTACATATCAAAGAAAAAATGTAACTAGAATCATGCAATGAATATCCAAACCTATCAAGTTGTTGCCTTATCATGTGGACCTCCTCAAAAGCTGAGGTTGAGGTTCTTCTTCTTATTCTAAACTTTTAGAGCTACTAGAGCTTTCCTCATCATCAATTCCAACAGTTGTTTCTGGTTCAACTTTCTTAGGGGTCAAAGGAAGCTGAACCACATCCTCTTTCTTCTCTTATTTGTTTGGCTACTGAGCAACAGAAGAAGGATTGAGTTCTTTAAAGATCACACTTCAACTATACATAACCCTTATGGCCACTGGATCCCAAATCTTGTACTCTTTCACACCGACACCATAACTAATGAAGATACACTTCATAGTCTTCTTCTCCCTAGGCACATGTGCATATGCCTCACAACCAAATACTTAAAGATGTCTCAATGAGGGATTTTTACCTGACCACACCTCCATAGGTGTCTTCCAACAAGTGTTGAAGTAGGAGACCTATTTACCAAGTAGAAAGTGGTAGCAGTAGCTTCGGCCCAAAAATTTTGTTCAAGGCCATCTCCACTAAGCATACTCCTAGCCCTCCTCATCAATGTCTTGTTCATCCTCTCTGCAACTCCATTCTGTTGAGGGGTATACGAAGTTGTCTTGTGCCTCTCAATCCCATGTTCTTTATAGAACTTGTCGAAATATGCTGAAGAAAACTCATCACCATTGTCAGTCTTCAAACACTTAATCTTTTTATCCATCTAATTCTCAACAAGAGCCTTAAACTCTTTGAATCGGCTAAAGACTTTAGATTTGCTTCTAAGGAAACAAACCCATGTCCTACTATAATCATCTATAAAAGATACAAAGTAAATAGATTTTAAAATTGAAGGAACATTCACAAGACCAAAAACATTAGAATGTATCAATTCCAACACCCTAGAAGATTTATGAGAACTGGAATAAAATTGAACATGCTTTTGTTTTCCATAAATGTAATGTTCACAAAAATCAAACTCAAGATTACAATCATTCATACCCTCAACAAGATTTTTATTCTTTGGGGCTCTAAGACTCTTCTCACCAATGTGACCAAGTCTCTGGTGCCATAAATGTTAGACAATCTAGGATACTGAGAGGGGGGGAGAATCAGTATCTAAACAATTCTTCAAATTCAACAACTTCAACTTATCCAAAGCAGATCAGAACTTAAGCATCACAACATTAAAATGAACCTAAGAGATTAACATGATGCACAACAACACATAACACTAGATATATGTAGAAAACCCTAGAAAGGAAAAACCACGGTGAGGATTAACTCACAATATATGAAGCTCAAATAATAATGTTGTTTTAGGGGCATTAACCCAAGGAAGCTACTACTCCCTAAGGAACTTTGATTTAGGGTCACTCCCAAGGAATCTTCTACTCCCTAATGACTTTGTTTTAGGGGCTTTAACCCAAGGAAGCAACTGTTGCAAGTATGAGGATAATCAGTGTTGTCATTGATGTCAACATACTCATATTGCATTAATGAGAAGGATTGGATGAGTTGTGTGCTGAGGATATTGAGGAAATTAGTCTCAATCAGGAACAGTGAAGAGCAATGATGACAATAAGGTAAAAGTCCAAGATAAGATGAAGATCAGAAGATGCAGTTTAAAGGGTTTGCAGATATGAGCCTTGAGATGATCCAGTCAAGTTTTCAGAGGTCTGCATGAAGATCTGAAGAAGTTATGATCGCTCAAGTAGAACCAGTTCCGACAGACGTTCAGTGGTGATAGAGTGTCATAGTTTGGTCCAGTGAGCTCCGGAATTGCATTATCCCATTCTATGGATTGGAGGGTGTGTTGAAGAAGTTCATGTGAAGTGACAACTAGATTTGTTCATGGTTTGGAGGTCTGCAAGCACCTTTTTCATTATGACAGTGATGATAGACTGTGTTCTTGAAGTTTCAGATGAAGAAGAGAAGAATTGCAGTAAGCTGATAAAGTGCGGATGTTCTTGATGACTCAGGAAAGGTTTTGGTGATCTTTGGATCATGCACAATTCTTATTAGTGGTCCGCATTGAAGTTAGAGTTTGCATTTGAAGAATAACCATGGATATTGGTGTTCTTCTTGAGACTGGTCGATCGGATGTATTACACGTCTTGCAAATGATCTTGTAGGTGTTTGCTGACTTAGATGATTGTTCCTAAGTCGATGCCTTGTATAAATAAGGGATTGTGAATTTGTTTTGTAGTATGATTTGTGGTGATGAGTGTGGCATAGCGAAGAGAAGTACGAAAGGCAGAGCAGGAGTTTTTGGGCTTAAATGGAACTGATCTAGGCATGGTAAAGATGTCAATCTCTAGTTCAAGTTTGTGATACTTATTACTTTGTAGATAGTGTGTCTCTTGTAGGCAGTGTGCCTCTTGTGAGCAGTGTCCTCGGTAGTGAGCCCTAATTGGCATGTGCCATCTATTTTTCTTATTCGTCTAACAAAGAATAATCCTTGGGTTAATCACCCCGTGGTTTTTCCCTTAACCTGGTTTTCCACGTCAAAATCTTGGTGTCTCATGTGTTGATGTGTATCTGCTCTGATGTTTATGCTTTATGCTTTCATGATATGCTATTAAATAATAAAGAGGAGTTAAGTGTTTTGAATTAGATGCAAGTTCTGCACAACTGATTCACCCCCCCTCTCAGTTGTGTGCCCTAAATCTAACAATTGGTATTAGAGCCAGGTTCCTCTAAAAGGAGCTTAACCGCTTGAGGAGATCTAGGATGTCGTCATACAAGAAGGACAGTCTGAAGTTTGATGGAACCAACTTCTCTCTTTGGAAAGGTCGCATGAAATGTGACTTGGAGTGTATGGGAAAGGCGTACTTGTCCATGGTCACAAAAGCATATGTACCTCCACAAGGTGGTCTGACAACTCTAAATGAAATCATAGATGTTGAAAACAATCTATGGACCAAAGAGGCTCTTCTAAGTACATTAACTTACTCAGAGCTCTCAAATGTTATTGACCTACCAACTGCCTATGAGATTTGGATTAAACTGGAACTTCTGCATGAAGGAGATGAGTATGTTAAGAGTGCAAGGTTGTAGAGTCTCAAAGGGAAATTTAAAAGACTGAAAATGAGAGATGATGAAAATATCACTATCTTTATGCCAAGAGTAAATGAGCTGGTGTGTGGAATTAGGAATGTTGGTGGAGTTTTGGATGAAAATGAGATTATTGGCAAAATTCTTAGATCCCTTCCTGCTACCTACAAAATCAAGGTTGTTGCCATTGATGAATTCAGAGCCCATACAACTGTCACAAGAGACCAATTGGCTGGCAAACTGGCTGCATTTGAAATGACCGAGTTTGGAGATGATCCCCCCAAGATTGAATCTGCATTCAAAGCCAGTGCCTCTGTGAAAGGTAAACAAAGTTTTGATCCAGGAGAAAACTCTTCAAGGAAGCTGTCATGGTATGATCAAGCAAGAAGAGACATGGATGCAGAAGAAGAAAAAATAGCTCAACTTGAAGCCCTCATTGCAAAGAGACTGCCAAGAGGATCCAATAAGTATGAAGGAAAATTACCCTTTAAGTGCTTCAACTGCAATAAGATTGGTCATTTTGCCTCAAGATGTCCGGAAAGATCTACAAGGTCAAATTCTAATAGACAAAGGTTCCAAAAGAATTGTTATTATGTTCATGAAGAAGATGATAATGAAGGAGTAACAGATGATAAATCAGAGATAGGAAACAAATCCAAAAATGAATGGGTATTTATTGCCATCAAGGAAGAAGATCCAATATCCTCTGAATCTGTCAATCATAAGGTTGTAGAAAGAGCCTTGGCTGCCCAAGTTGAAGATAAGGATGATTGGGTTATTGACAGTGGATGCTCTCACCATATGACAGGTGACAAGAACAAGTTCTTAGATTTGGAAAGGTATGAAGGAGGAGTGGTAAAGTTTGGTGATAATTCAGCTGGTAGAATCAGAGGAAGAGGAACTATTTCTTTTAATGGAAGAAACAAAACTGGTAATGTGCTGTATGTTGAAGGTTTGAAGCACAATCTTCTCAGTGTTGGATAGTTGGTGGACAAAGGCTATGATCTCTGATTCAAGGATGGCAAATGCAAAATCTTTGAAAGATCCAGAACAGAGATTGCATCCGGTACTCAAACTAAAGGTAATATCTTCCACTTGGTTGGTGCTGGTAAAAGTTGTCTGTTTGTTCAAGTTGATCAGAGTTGGTTATGGCATAGAAGGATGTGTCATATAAATTTTGATAACATCATCAAGATAAGTAATACTCAGGCTATAAGAGATCTTCCAAAATTGGTAAAACCTACAAACAGTTTGTGTAAAGAATGTCAGTTGGGTAAACAGAGTAGAGTCTCATTCAAAAGCAAGGATTAGTCCTCTACCAAATTATTGGAACTAGTTCATACGGATCTATGTGGTCCGACAAGAATCAAGAGTATGCAAGGTGATAGATATTTCATGCTACTGATTGATGACCATTCCTAGATGATGTGGGTTACCTTTCTGAAAGAGAAATCAGAAGCTTTTGAGAAGTTCAAAATCTTCAAGACTATGGTAGAGAATCAAACTGGATTAAAACTGAAATGTCTGAGATCTAATAGAGGTGGTGAATTCACATCCGATGAATTCATAGATTTTTGTGAGAAGCATGGTATAAAGAGACAATTATCTGCTCATAGGACTCCACAGCAGAATGGAGTAGTAGAGAGAAAGAACTGGACCATCCAGGAAGCATCTAGGACAATGATGATGGAAGCAAATGTTCCCCAGATGTTTTGGAGAGAAGCTGTCAGCACTGCAGTCTATACTCTTAATCGAGTTCAAATCAGAAGAAATACCGGTAAGACTCCTTATGAACTTTGGTTTGGCATCACTCCTACTGTGAGATATTTCAGAGTATTTGGTAGCAAATGTTACATTAAAAGAGATGAAGATCTTGGAAAGTTTGATGCTAGAAGTGATGAAGGAATTTTCTTGGGTTACTCCACTCAAAGCAAAGCATACCAGTGTTATAACAAGAGATTAAGAAAGATGATAGAAAGTACAAATGTGAAGGTTTATGAGGCAATAGAGAAACCCTCAAGGATTTATGAGTATGACGAAGATGATCAAGATGGTGTTCTAGCACAAGGAGCTCAATCCTCTCCTAAAAGTTAGATTCAGACGGATCCGGTAAATTAGGAAGAAGAGATAGGTCTGAATGAGCTTGATCAAGAAGCAAAAGTGCAAGAAACTCCCAAAGTTCCAAGGTATGTAAGACTGAACCCTTCTGAAGATCAGATCATAGGTGACAAAAGCAAAGGTGTGCAAACTAGAAGGAAAATTGCTCAAAATTTAGATGAATGTTGTCTGATTTCAAAGATTGAACCTAAGACAATAAATGAAGCCTACAATGATGAAAATTGGACCAAAGCAATGGAGGAAGAGTTGATGCAAATTGAGAAAAATCACACTTGGGATCTTATTTCTATACCTAGTAACAAGAATGTGATTGGAACCAAATTGGTCTTCCGGAACAAACTAAATGAAGTTGGTGAAGTAATCAGAAATAAAGTTAGATTAGTCTGCAAAGGCTACTCTCAAATAGAAGGGATTGATTTTGAGGAAACCTTCGCTCCGGTGGCAAGAATTGAAGCAATCAAACTATTTCTTGCATTTGCTACCTTCAAAGATTTCAAAGTGTATCAGATGGATGTCAAATCTGCCTTCCTGAATGGTGACCTAGAAGAAGAGGTGTACATTGAACAACCAGATGGATTTTAGTTATCTGAGCATGGTGATATGGTCTGCAAATTAAAGAAGGCACTATATGGTCTAAAGCAAGCTCCAAGAGCATGGTATGAAAGGCTGGACAAACATCTTTTGAAGATTAGTTTCAACAAAGGTACTGCTGATAGTAACCTATATTTCAAAATTGATCATGAAAATATCTTGATTGTTGAAGTATTTGTTGATGATATCATCTTTGGAGGAAGAGACAGTATGTGTAAAACCTTTTCAAATCAAATGAAAAGTGAGTTTGAAATGTCAATGCTCGGTGAAATGAATTTCTTCTTGGGTCTACAAATTACTCAGACAAAGAAATGAATCTTTATCTCTCAGACCAAATATGTGAAAGAACTATTGAAGAAATTTGGAATGGAAGATTCAAAGCCAATGAACACTCCCATGGCTACTCGATGTAAGTTGAGCAAAGATGATGACTCTCCTAAGATAGATCAGACAAAGTACAGATCAATGATTGGAGGATTATTGTATCTCACTCAAACTAGACTAGATATAATGCAGGCTGTTGGTCTTGTGGCGAGATTCCAGGCTGATCCCAAAGAATCTCATGTCATGGCAATCAAAAGAATTTTTAGGTACTTAAAAGGAACACTTGAGTATGGTCTATGGTATCCTAGAGATCATAATTTTTCTCTCCATGCATATACAGATGCAGATTGGGCAGGAGATGTGGATGACAAGAAGAGTACAAGTGGAGAAGCATTGTTTTTGGGAAAAAGGTTGGTTTCATGGCTAAGCAAGAAACAAGAGGCAATATCCCTGTCTACAACTGAAGCAGAATACATTGTAGCAGTAGGAAGTTGCACTCAACTTTTGTGGATGAAGCAAATGCTAAGAGATATTCAAGTAGAATATGAGGAGCCTATCACAATTTTCTATGATAATTCAAGTGTAATAAATGTTTCTAAGAATCCGGTGTTGCATTCTAAGACCAAGCATATATCTATAAAATTTCACTTTCTGAGAGAGCAAGTGAACAAGGGTGAAGTCAAATTGGAGCATGTGCCCTCCAAGGATTAGCTTGCAGATATTTTTACTAAACCTCTTCCCAAGGACTCTTTTGAGTATCTCAGGGAGAAGTTAGGGGTTATTGCCCCTCCGGTGATGAACTAGGATGCACTGATGTGCATCAGTCTGGTGGATATCACAGTCATATCTTGTGATCCAGATTAATGGGAGCTGCTACTCAGGGAGAGCAGCTGGTATTATTTTAATGTGGTAGAATTGCAAGTATGAACCCTTTGCCATTGATGTCAAAGGGGGAGAGAAGACATGTGAAAAATAAGTGATTGATGATCAAAGGAGGAGTAGTAAAGGAAGAGAAGACATGTGAAGAGTTGTTACTGATAGGGGGAGCTATGACAGAAAGGAGAAGTTCTTGTCTTGATGGTTTTTCACATCACATGTTGCCATCAATGACAAAGGGGGAGATTGTTGCAAGTATGAGGATAACCAGTGTTGTCATTGATGTCAACATACTCATATTGCATTAATGAGAAGGATTGGATGAGTTGTGTGCTGAAGATATTGAGGAAATTAGTCTCATTCAGGAATAGTGAAGAACAGTGATGACAATAAGGTAAATGTCCAAGATAAGATGAAGATCAGAAGATGCAGTTTAAAGGGTTTGCAAATATGAGTCTTGAGATGATCCAGTCAAGTTTTTAGAGGTCTGCATGAAGATCTGAAGAAGTTATGATCACTCAAGTAGAACCGGTTCTGATAGATGTTCAGTGGTGATAGAGTGTCACAGTTTGGTCCGGTGAGCTCCAGAATTGCATTATCCCATTCTACGGATTGGAGGGAGTGTTGAAGAAGTTCGTGTGAAGTGACAACTAGATTTGTTCATGGTTTGGAGGTCCGGAAGCACCTTTTGCATTATGACAGTGATGATAGACTATGTTCTTGAAGTTCCGGATGAAGAAGAGAAGAATTCCAGTAAGCTGATAAAGTGCAAATGTTCTTGATGACTCAAGGAAGGTTTTGGTGATATTTGGATCATGTACAATTCTTATTAGTGGTCCGCATTGAAGTTAGAGTTTGCATTTGAAGAATAACCATGAATATTGGTGTTCTTCTTGAGACTGGCCGATCAAATGTATTACACATCTTGCGAATGATCTTGTAGGTGTTTGCTGACTTAGATGATTGTTCCTAAGTCGAAGCCTTGTATAAATAAGGGATTGTGAATTCATTTTGTAGTGTGATTTGTGGTGATGAGTGTTGCATAGCGAAGAGAAGTGCGAAAGGCAGAGCAGGAGTTTTTGGGCTTAAATGGAACTGATCTAGGCATGGTAAAGATGTCAATCTCCAATTCAAGTTTGTGATACTTGTTACTTTGTAGACAGTGTGTCTCTTGTAGGCAGTGTGCCTCTTGTGAGCAGTGTGCTCGGGCAATGAGCACTAATCGGGATGTGCCATCTATTTTTCTTATTCTTCTAACAGAGAATAATCCTTGGGTTAATCACCCCATGGTTTTTCCCTTAACCAGGTTTTCCACGTCAAAATCTTGGTGTCTCATGTGTTGATGTGTATCTGCTCTGATGTTTATGCTTTATGCTTTCATGATATGCTATTAAATAACAAAGAGGAGTTAAGTGTTTTGAATTAGATGCAAGTTCTGCACAACTGATTCACCCCCCCTCTTAGTTGTGTGCCCTAAATCTAGCAGCAACTACTCGCTAATCTGAGAACAAACTCAGAGATGAATACAGTATGACAATATTTCAACTATCTGAAAACTACCTTTGAATCTCACACTTGATGATTGCACTTCTATCTCTTCACACACTCTCTGTTGAAGATTTGATCAATCAAGCACACTCTATACTTGATCACTGTCTCAAATAAGTCTTCAAGATGAATCAGGGCAGCATCAACAACATCTACTCTTTCTCCCATAGTCGCACACAAGAATGTATTATTCTTCTTTTATTTGCTTGCGAACCTTGTTCATCTTCTTGCAATCATACCCTCCACAGTCAATTTGATCTACTATTTATACATGATATTAAATTGATTACATAGATTTTAGCAAGATTAAACATAAAAAATACATTTATAGGTCAGCCATACAATACACAATATGAAACGTGTAGAAGATAGGTCTAATTAGGACAACATGTTACACCAGCAGGAGACACAAGCCTTGCAGACCCCAACACTTGCTTAACCAAGTCCAAAACTGATGAAAGTAGATTGTCATTGATGTCAAAAAGGTATTGACATGAGTTGTTCATGTCATCAGGATTAGTGGTTAGATATAAGAGATGCTCTCATTTGATCAGGAAGGATATTAATGTTCTTGATTCATATTGGTTCATATTTGATCATGATGTTATGTTTTTGAGTTGATCATCAATCAGGATATGATGCAGATATTGTTCACAGGTTGTCCATTTGGTTGTCTTCATCATGGGATTGCTTCAGAGGATGCTTGATGGAATTCATTTAGGATGCTTGATGGAATTCATTTGGGATGATGACAATTGGATATCAGTGTATTGATGTTGACTTGCAAGTATGGACATCTATGATCTCTATATTGAATTCATCATATTACAGAAGTTCATCTTCATAAGACTGGAATTAAGTTGCTATGATGTCTTGGGAGGTTGTCTTTGAACGTCGTCATCATACAAAGATAAATTGTCATTGAAATATGTGTTGTGTTCATCAAAGGTTTGTATTTAATTATGGGGAGCTTGACTTCCAACGGGAGCTCATTTAATTAGCATCAGACACTTTATGAGGTAACATGTTTCTCATAAAAAAAATGGCATCGAATGACTTTAGGGGAGCATGAATATTTATTTGAAGACCCATATTTAATAATTGTGGAGAGTTTTCTTTTTATAAAAAGCATCGAATATCATATTCATAGGGGAGTATAGTTTATAAAGCAAAAATCATTCAAAGAAAGTGGAGATGATATTAAATAAGTCTTAGCTTTTAATCTTAAGAACTTTATTTCTATCTCCTAGTTTATGGGTCCCTTAATGTCATATGTTTATGACATCATAAAAGCTTTCAATGCTTTGAGCGTGAAAAAGCCAAAAGAAAGATTATTTTTAATACGTGTGGAGCCCAAATAAGCCATATCAATAGGCTTTGTTTTTAAATTTAAAAATTTGTTTTTACCCCTATTTTGGCAGCCTCCTAAATGTCATCTCTTTATGACATAAAGAAAGTCAAAAAAATTACATTTTTAATAGGAGTTTTTTAAGGAGGTTTCAAGGCAGCTTTTTGAGGATTTTAAAAGGAAAGATTTTTTTAAACTATTTTTTGACTCCACTTCATGGAAAATGAAATCTTTAAAGGAGGAAGATGTGCCTTTTTTTAAAGGCTATATTTTGCAGATTTTTTGTGAGTCTTTTAAGGAAATTTCTATGGAGATATATTTCTATTTTTAAAGAATATTCTTGTGTCATAAAAGACCAAAAGGAGGGCAAGTTTCTTTTTAAAGATATTATTCTTTTTAAGAAGGATTATGAAGAAGATTATTTTTTAATAAGAGACCAAATTGAAAAGATTGTTTTTTGTTTGCAAACAGAGGATGTTATTATTATTGAAATTTTTCAGGAGCAGAAGATTTAAAGATCATAAGATCATTGATATAAGATGGAAGTTTTATTGTAAAGTATTTTTTTTTTTGTATTATGGAAGATAAAGTTTTTTTTAGATTGAAGATATTTGCAGAGTGAAAAAGAAGAATTTGAAGGGGTTATTGAAGTATTGAATATGAACAGAGGAATATGAAAAGATTTTATTGCAGGAGATGATTTTCTTGAAGAAGAATATGAAAGAATTTTTGCAGATCAAAGGTGAATGAAAATTTGAAAATGATGAAAATCCAAACAAGCTAGAAGATCAAAGGTCTTTTGAAATCTTATAAATATGCAGGTGGTGTTGTTGTGCAGATCAACATGCAATGATGAAGATAATTTTATACATTCTGTAAAATGTTCTTGATGGAGAATCAGGTGATTCCGAGGATGAATTGTCAGAGGATTGAAAGAAATGATAGATTATATGTTGCAGATGATTTGATTTGAATGGTGCAAATTAGATTGAGTTACAATCACTTATTGCACATTATATTTGATAATGGAGTTTGTATTTACTAGTGAGGTAAAATTATACCAGTGAGGTACAAGTGTATGCTAGTGAGGCACAATGTATGCCAGTGAGGCTTGTGGCCAGTGAGACCTTCTTATGCTAGTGAGGCTTGTGGTCAGTGAGACATATATCAACCAGTGAGGCAGTTTTGGAGTGGTTTTCCACTCGTGCAAATTTGTGTTATGACTTATATTATTTTCATCTATTTGTGTGTATATTAATACTTTGCTCATGAGGTTTTATTCTCTTCCTTCATTCTCAGTCATGTGCACATGTGTGTAACAAATCAATGATATCCTTCTTTCTTTGTGTATTGAAAGTTAAAGTTTACAAAAAGGTTTCAAAATTTATACAACACTAATTCACCCCCCTCTCAGTGTTGTCCTGAACTCCAACAAAAACATCCTTCATAGCTTCAAACATCAAGGAATTACCTCTGCACACTCTGCTCATTTGAAAATAGGATAGCTTTAAGGTAAGCTCATGAAAAATTGAAGAGAAATGACCATATCAACTAGAAAACCATGTGCGGTATTGGAAACAAGAAAGATCTTCATGAAACACTTCCAAATGAGTCCACATGACTCATACAGCATCCCCAAACACTTCTTTTCCACTGTACACCAAATAATTATGCCGCACACCTTCAATCATTAACTCTGAGAGCACACTGTTATCCAAAACACACTACAACATGCTATCAATTGAAAAACTGAGTTGCTGACCACCATGAAGCTTGAAACAGGAAAGAAACATGAAATGCATATTCAAGAACATGTTCTCAAAACCACAAGGTCAATCATTTACTTCCGAAGGAATGCGAATCATTCTAGTGAGTCTTCAATGCTACTCCATTCTGCTAGAGCACATACTGCTACTTTATCAACCATAACTTTTACTATGGAGGGAATGATGGTCTGGAACTTTGGAAACAACACATTTACGACCTTGTGAACACATATCTAGAACCATATAGCCATATCTGCAAACATGAAGTAATGTGGAGCATTCCATTCACCTTTCAACATGACATTACATTGTCAGAGCCTGAACCAGAACTCAGTCACTTATATCTTTCACTATGTAAGACCAAATACTGTAAAACTTAGGATTTAGCATATTTACATCATGCTCAACTTAACTCTTGAACCACAAGACTATATCTTCAAATTTAGAGATATGTAGAGCATTCCATTACCATGCTTTCACAGAACTAACACTGTCTTCAAACTGTCAGTAGAAAAAAACCTTGTGGTGATCAAAACATCATGAAACTTGGAACATACAAAAAATAACACTACATGAAGCTATGTTCCAAACCGTAAAAGATTAATAGCAAGATAATGAAAATGCGAAGCAATCTTCTGGACAGTCTTCAAAGAGTAAACACTCTGAAACAAGGTTTGTCACCTTCTTCTGGAGGCCAGGTCTTCTTTGCATCACCATGTACAATTCATGATCAGTAGGAATGATCATACAATATGCTTCAAAACAGGAACATATCCTCAGCATCAGAAACACAACTTGATTCTTCTAATTTGTATTGATCAAGCTTCAAACACAACTCTGCTTTGATTAGGAATGTAACTTTTAGGATCTCCAATGATGAGCTTTCTCTTTCTTAGGAGCATGAAATCCAACCATGACCAGTCTCTTAATCTTATGATAGTGTTGACATCAGTGTATGCTACTATGTTGACATCAATGTATGCTGATATGTTGACATCAATGTATGCTGCTATGTTAACATCAATGACAACACATATGGCCAACAATAACATTATCTTTTCAATTGGAAGTTTCATCTCCATAGAATGAGCACCCTTAGGTACCCAAAAATCATGACCATCAGAAGTAGATGCAATAGTCCTCTTTGCTACTAGTTCCAATGGTGAGGATGAAGACTCTGAAGTTCTCTTCTTCGAAACTGAAGAACTATTGTACTGAATAGTGCATGCATCAATCTTGAACAGAGTGCCAATATGAACACCCTTAACTAACACCATAGCTCCTCTAGTCATCTTACATCCTCCATTTAAGAAAACAACCTACACACCCACATCATTCAACTTACTTATAGATAATAGGTTTCGTGCCAAACCAAGGATATGCAAAACACCATTGATCCCCTTCACTCATCCATCAAGGAGTCGGATCAAGACTCTTCTATGGCCAACAATCTTTAGGTGAGAGTTATCACCCAATTACACCTTCCTATCGTCATATTTTTCATACTTTGTGAACTAACCTCGATGAGAGGTCATGTGAAAATATGCACTACATTCAATAAGCCACACATCCTTAGATGCATGTGTTGCCAAAGCAACAACAAATGCTTCTCCATCATCCTGAGAAGATTTGTCAGAATCTGAATCATAGTTCTTATTTTTCTTCTTCTCCTCCTCCTTGCACTCCTGTAGAAATGCCCAGGTTTACCATAGTTCCAACATAATTTCTTGGACTTTCCAGGAGACTTAGATCTCCCACAAGATTTGGATCTTGACTTCTCTTGCTTCTTGTCCTTTTTTTTCCCTTTCTCTTTAGATCTACCATGAACCACAAGAGCCTCCTTAGTCGTTTCAAAAGATTTTCTCTACATCTCTTCATATAGTAATGATGCAACCATTTCATCCATCTTGAAGGTGGTAGTGGTACTCCCAATGGCCACAACAAGGTGGTCCCACAAATTTGGTAAAGAACACGGCAAAGTCATACACTGATTCTCCTCCATTTTCACACCAATGGAGCTCAACTAGGCAACAAGCATGTTAAAACTATTAAGATGATCTATGACAAATCCTCCATCTTTCATTCTCAAAGAGTACAACTTCTTCCTTAGGAATAACTTATTTACCAAGTATTTATCCTGATAAATCTGACCAAGTTTAGTCCATAAATTTGTCATTGTAGTCTCTTTATAGACATTTAGTAACACAAAGTCAACCAAACAAAGTCTCACAAAACCCTTAGCCTTTTGATCCATCAGATTCCAATATTCTTATTTTATGCCTAATGGTATCTTTCTAGCTATAGTAGTCCACAAGTCTCTATCAACCAACATACATGTCTTCCATCTTGAGTATCCACAACTCAAAGTTACCTCCATTAAGCTTTTCCATCTCTATCCTCCCAGATGTGCTCGCCATCTCTTTCCTACAACAAAGATTTAAAAATCCTCTACACAAGATCCCACTCAAACGAAGATCAATTCAAAAAACCCTCTACCCAACAACTAGAACCAAAGTTGATCAAGCTCTGATACCAACTGAAAGCAAGCAAGGTATGTGGAAAATGCTTCCTACACCAATCTAGTGAGGAGAGTTGTACAAATTTTTATCTTATAACATTTACAGTAATGAGATACACAATATAGAAAGATCAAATAAAACATCACATGCAAATACAAATGCTCACAACATAAGATATACATGGGGAAAACCCTTTCGAGTGAAAAACCCCACACTCCAAAGCATAACCCAATGTATTAATATATAAATAATGAAAGTTACAATACACTTCTAGAGCCAAGCTCTTATAGGAGTTCACCAATGTTGATAATCTAGAGTAATTCCAGTAACATAACAATACCTGCAAATGAACCATACAAACTACTCCAACAAGCACCTTATTTATAGACAATATCAAGTGTGAAGGAAGCTTCTAGAGAAAGATACAAGAGGTGGGCATCCAAATCCACATGGCACACATTCCAACACCTCTTTTGTAGAAAATGACATGTGTGCAATATTCCCTTACACCTCTTACAACCCTCCAAACCTGGGCACCCCAAATTTACCTGAAATAGGTATGACAGATACTCTTACACCATCATAAAATCTATTATATATGACAACAATTATAGTTGTAAGATTATCTGTCATAAACTACTATTAATAAATGATTCTCTTACAACTTGTCATAGTCAAACATGGGCACCTAAATATGCCTTATTCAAACATGCAAAGATGCTTTATGACACATGTCATACCTGTCATAAGAATCTTCTATTTTTAGCTCTTACATGTCATAGATTTTGTCATATGTCATAACCTCTTACACATTGCTCAAGATGCTGACACATGGCAAATTAATGCCACCTCAAATGGGACGCCTACATTTCCTCATGTTGACATGTCCATCCAAGTCACCTTCCAAATGTGATGACAACTCACCATTCCAGCTCACACTAAATGATGAAATAGGATGTGCATAAATAAATACAATATAGGTGAATAATAAATAAATAATTAAATACCAATGCTAGGAATTTGCAAAGGTTGAGACACCTAAATTCCCAAAAGATACGTGATTAGAGCTTAATCATAAATAGTTTATAATATATATTTTAAATATTAATCATATTTTCCATTAATGTTATATTTCCTCCATTAATTTTGGATCCATATCACTATTACTATATTAAATTCCCACTTACCATCAAGGACTAGGGCTTTTATTTATTGTCATTGATTTCCATTTTAATCTAACAACTCTGATTGAATTATACGGGTCCTTTAAGCATGTGCCTTTTAAAAGGCTTGTTGAACCCAAAATTGCTTTTGGGTCATGTGATTAAATTATGATCAATAGTAATGATCATAATCTAATCGCACAGTCCAAAAGTAATTCCAAGCTCAACACGCCTTTTAAAATTTTATCATAATTTAATCGCACAGCCCAAAAGCAATTCTAGGCTCAGTGAACCTTTAAAAAGGAACATACTTTTTATGCCACAAAATCTAATCAAAATCATTTGATCAGTAGTAAAATAAAAGGTGTAGATTCAATCTTCCATTAGTTTTTATTTTTAAAGTGATTTTTACAAATATTTAATCTGTGTATGCTCCAATGCCTTCTCGATAATGGATTTGTGCTTTGTGATGAATAGCTCTGCCCCTCAACCCCACCTATATTGTAACAAAAGTGTGTTAGGGCCATTGTCTATAGACCTTGTGAGGGGGCTCTATCTCCTTGACCCACGTAAGGGGTGCTACTCCTTGACCTCATTGGTGGTTGGTACCACCAAGCCCCTGCTTTAACATTATAAAAAAATAAAAGAATATATGGGGGGACTACAGTGACCAACTATGTAAAATTTTAAAGGATTCACTATTGTAATTAATTTTTTGCCTATTACTCTCTAAGGTTTGTCAGGATTTTATAAAAAAATCTAGTAATGTGCATAAATTTGCTGGGAAAATTAAAATTTTTTCAAAAAAAGGAAAGATTCGCCAAGAAAATTAATGCACCTAGCTAGGATTTGCCAAGATTTTATAAAACAATTTGGGGGTCTTTTCTTAAAGTTATCACTGAGATATACTCTAGGAAAACCCCTATTAGGAAAAGCATAGCAACAAAGTACACTCAATGAATTAATCTCAAACACAGGATTACAATATAATGTAGAGTCCAATGCTTCAATGGAGATCTTCAACCTTATGTCTAGAGAAATTCTAGTAGCATGTACCTACAATGAAAAACTTGTTATCATCTCTACCCCAAGAATATAGTAAATAATCTAAAGCAATCTAGGAAACCACCAATGATTTACAATACCATGATTCAAACTAACAAACCCAATTTGGGTACCCAAATTAGCCTCCCTAATTCTAATTCCCCACTCATGAATGCACCTCTTCAAAATACTTTCTAACATTTAAAACTTTATAGCAATTAATAATGAAAGATAAAAAAATATTAAAAGAAGGCGTACAAATCATACAACTATAACCATCCAAATAGTAAAAACATTGTTTACTAATAAATAACGTGCATTGTACCCGTAGGCATAGACTAGATGGTTGAGTTGTTAAAAGACATGGATAGTGGTCATGGGTTCAAAACCTACTTAACAATATACACTAGGGCATGAGGCCTGTCTAGGTGTAGCCCAAAGTTCTATTAGCTCACACACTTCTCTCTTATACCCTAGTTCTTGGTGGTGTCCTAGTTGTTGGGTTGACAATTCTCTAAGTTACTTAAAAAATAGTATGCATTCTCACTTTTGCATCCAGTAAACCACATTGTTCCCTAAATTGTAAACCAAAAAAAGAACTCAACTCAATATAAATTAAAGATCTCAATGCAAACAAAGCTCTAAGTATATTTTAAGAAGATGTTATTGTGGTGTGCAAACAAAAGTTGAACAAAACCCATGATATGTGAGAAGTTCCTCACATTGACTTGAAAAGTCACAAAGGAAAGATGATAATCATCCTCAACTTGAATAGTAAACTTATCCATTAATATGAAGAATGGCTATAGGATTAGCTATTGTTGACTTTCACATTGCTCCTAAAACTAATTTTGGTTGTGGTGGTTGTGATTACATTCTACTCTTGAATCAATCTAGTGCAATTGAAACCATACCCTACCTATAACAAGATTATAATTTCATATGTGGCCCCACAATTAAACAGTTGCTAATAAGAACATATGATTATGCAATTAGAAATGTCTTTATCTTGCATGATTTCCATCTAAAAGGTCACTTCACTAAGTTGGATCAAAATAACATTATAGTTAATGTAAATTGTTATCGAAAATTGAATAGAAAGTCATGTTATCAAGTACAATCATGTTTTATTTTAAAACATGACATTATAAAATAATTTTCTTAATTATTTACTAGCTTTACATGTTTTTGTAGGGTGCATGCTTCTACTTTCAGATCAAACAATAATATAATATAAAATTTCCCATTACTATGCACTTTCTGCATTCCATAACACCTATGAACTAATATATGGTTTTCCAATACATTTTCTCACAATAAATTAATATATGGTTTCCATATTCTCTCAAAATTCACAAAATTGTTCCTTGTATTGCTATACTTTTTTGTAATATGAATAATTATAATTGTTCCAAGTCACATTCTCTTGTATGGTATTAGAAAATGCATCATAGTCTAATAATTATGTTGTCACAATAACAATATGTTTCCCACAATTCTCAATATTGCATTCAATCCTAATCTCACTTTATTAATTTTATCTAAAAAATATGAGCATAATTACTTTTTTTTGTAATCTCATGCTGTCTAATTCTCACAACCCTAAATTATAAATGTGATTTCACTCTTGAAAGCACCAACAAAAACCTGATGCAATTTGTTTCTTATATCTTCCTAGGGGAGGCATCTTACAATTTGTTGCTATAGCCTATAACCTATAATAAATGAATGAATTATTTTAATAACATCCCTAAGAATAAGTAATCTATGGGACCAAGAGTTGCAGCAAAAGTGCCTCACACTAACACATCCACCATACATAAGGACTACACAATTAGCCTTACAAAATTTTCAAATCCTTTTGATGTTGGATATTCTATTGTGGATCTTGATCACAAAGCTTGGTGATTTTTCTAGGCTTGCCTCCTCAAACAAGGAATCTAGGTGGCCACTCTCATGTTGTCTTCATACTTGATATGGATGTCACTATAGGTTGCACACCATGATGTTCCATTCTATCTCCACCAACCCCTTGTTAAAAAATAGGCATGTTCTCATAAATCCCACTCCTTCTTAGGCATTGTCCACCTATTAGTCTTGCATCTAGGATGATGCAAGCTAGTTCTTAACTAGGCCATCAACAAGTTTGCCTTACATTTGGTTCCTGCTCCTATGGAGGATTTTTTTCATGGTCCTACATGGGGTTAAATTCTTTGATATAGTATGCTTTCTTCTGCCCAATTTACTCTGTCCACATGGCAATCCTAATTATTTATATTCTCACATATTTTTTTATTTCCTCATTAGAGTTTGGACACTCTTGCATGTTAATGGTTATAGAGTAAAAAGTATCCCTATGCCTTTTTACCTCTTAGTTTAGATCCTAAGTCCTCGTGTTCACACTTTACATGCTTAAAACAAATCCAGAAGCAAATTCCCCCGAAACTCATGTCAAATGGGACTTAGGGGCCAGTTCTAAATGCTTAATCAAGACCCAAATTATCCTTGGGACTTGGGAACCCATGCCCAAGTCTAGTCTGATTTGCCAGTGTTATGTCATAAAATGTCCCCCTACGACTTTTACCTCCTAAGTTTAGCTCCCGAGTCCCTTGAATTTGATCTTACATGTTAGATTTGACTCCTGAGACAAAATGGCTTGAAACCCATGTCGAATGGGGCTTGAGGGACATTGTGGAGCTTAACCCTATCCTAAAATAGGTCCCAGTGCTTAGGCACTCACGCCCTTGTCCTGCCCTATTTTGATCGGGTCCCAAATTTGCATGTCGGTAAAGTGACCATTAAAGGTGTCCCTTGCCGACATCTTAAGTTTGAATTATGAAATTTATAGTGGGAATGCATATATAAACATGTTTAGGGTCTCATTTGTAAACTAGAAGATGATTATGATATTTTGTTGAACTTATGATTTTAGAGCATTCAAGGCATTCATTGTGTTATAGAGCAGAATATTGTTCTTGTGTTTGTTATTGCAGATTTAGCTTCATCTTCTCATGTTGTGAAGGATCTTCATCTATGTTAGAGCTACACATCTGAGGTGATATCTATTAATGCTTCAATCAATCATTTATCAATTTGTTTTTGCCTCTATCCTATAAGGATACGCACTCTTTATCAAACAACGGTGTTGGAAGTCTTGAATGCCATTCTGGGGCTTGACTAAGGCAAGCTCCTAAACACCACAACCCCCAACCCCTCTCCTCGTGATTGCAGGTAATAGGTATCGAATCTCAAAGATTGGAGTTGTAGAGGAGTGTGGTAGAGGATAAGGATCCTAGATCTGACAGAAAGAAGCAGAAAAGAGCAATATCAGGGCTTGGGTGCTAGTCCCTTTGTGCTTCGAGTTTGCAAATCCTGAAATCTCTGAAACAGGGATAATCACTGGCAGAAGGAGTCTGAAAACCCTTGAAGAAAATCCTACCTTGGGCTTGGGTGCAAGTCCCTTTGCCCCTGACATTTCAGGATTCTAAACTTTGAAATCTGGTATCTATCTGATCTTCATTTAGCATCTATGTGTGCGAGCATTTGTCAGAATTCATCCGTTTGTTTATGATTTTGTATAATTAGGGTTTTGAACGTAATTGGGCTTAAATTAACATGTATTAATCAACAATTTCTAAATTCCCCTATCATTACAAGTGACAACCAACCTGTAGGTGAATCCTCTTGTAGATTTTGTGATTCAACTCAGTTAAATGTTCTTAAATATGTGTAGTGAAAGGAGGATCTAACTATATCATCAAATCAACCCTATTCCCTTTTTGCCTACATAACATTTTGGTGAAACCATGTTTTGATTTAATTTTTCATCTTGCTGAGTGTTATTCCTTAGATTTGCATTCATTCAATTCATTATTTTCATATTGCATTTGAAAATTTACAAAAAAAATTGAAAATTTTAAAAAAAATTGGCATCCTAGGCTTGCATTAAGGCATAGTTTGCATCAATTTAATTGCATTTCATCTAATCTCTAATTTTTACATTAGAGCTGATATAAATTACAGTAGTACATCATTAAATAATCATTGGCATTGCATTTTCATGCTTAAATTGTTAGAATTTGCTTGAAATTGTGCATCTTTCATAATACCCAGTCTTTGCAATAGCTAGGGTTTGTGGTCAAAATCTTGTTTCAGATTTTACTAATTTTTTAAAGAACTCATTCAAATTTGATTTTGTTTGTAGTGTCACATTATTGTGTGTCTTTGCATTTTTATCTCAAATTTTGCATTTACACATACTCAATTTCAACAAAAAATAGCATAGTCATTCATCTCTATTTAAAATTGCACTTGCATTGAGCATTGTAAGACTTTGAAATAATTATCAAATCTGAGCTGAGATATTTCACATCTTAAATCTGATTAGAATTCATTCATACATCATCTTGCATATTTTCATACTTTAATTTCACAATTAGGGTTTAAAATTTGTGCATTTTCACTAGATTTTGATTCATCCTTCATCTAGATTTGCATGATAGATGTGTTGTGAAAGTCTTTGCTGCATTATTGGACTTATAAAAGGGTTTAGTTTGCTGCCCCTCATTAATTTCATTACAACACTACATATTTTAGGCATTTGCATTGAGAAAAAGTAAAAAAAAAATCAAGCATTTTAGGTCATAAACAAACATAGTCTTGAATATACTTCCTTGCATAGGTGTTGAAAATCTTTTAAAATTTAATATTGCATTCAATTGAACACATACATATATTGCTCATTCAGAAATTTGGCATTATTTGGCACTTTTGCTTGAAAATTTGCATGTTTTTAATTACACATTGTGTATTTCAATGCTAAAGGTTGTATACACTTTCTTTAAACAAACTTACAAACCACTCATTTTGCCTGTGTATTGCATTATTTCATTCCACTCATTTAGTTTGTTGTGAAATCAGTGTGTCTTTTATGACCCGCTTCCCTCAAATAAATGTTTAAAGGGTGAAATAATCTCACATTACACAGCTTCTAGTTTGTTTTGTGGTTACTCAACACGCACCATTTTGCCCTAGCAAAACAAGGACCTGACTTTTGGACGGTGTGGTAAAATTAGTCTCATATACATGTTAGAAAGTTATCCTCTGCATATTCAGACATCATGATCATGATCAAAATCAAAAATTAAAATTTGTTGTCAGGAACATTTCCATGTGAAAGAACATGAAATTTTAAATAGGTTTGCCTTTTGAAGTATCTCGAAATTCGTTAAAATAAGAAAGTTATCCTTGGTCAAAGTCCAGTCAATGGGTCATTAGGATATTTGTATTTACTTATCATCCAGATCTTAACTTAGTATCCAGACATTCACTAATATCTAAAAGTCAAATTTAAGTCACCGATAGTTTAAATGTCAAGGCGAACTAATATTATTTAATATCCCGATCGTAGTAAAATCTTGATCTAGATGACATCATGTCCACTCAACCTGGAGTGGGAACAATGAGTTTGCTTACATCATTAGGATATCATGTTGTATCTTGACCTTAACTTAGTGTATGGATCTTAAGATAGCATCTTGACTTGCGCTACTATCCAAATGTCAATCTTAAAAGACTTAGCAGTTTGAACATCAAAACGTCTGGATCTTGTAATATCCTGATCATACATAATATCTGGATCTTAATCTAATATCTAGACGTCAAGTTTGAGAGACTTATCCAGTTGCCTGTCATAGGCATAGTATTAGTTTGTGCCTTCATCCTGATCTCACTTAGTATCCGGACCTTAACTTAGTGTACAGATCTTTTGAAACATCCATATCCTAATGACGTCACTCTACCTCGACGCAATATAGAGAAGGCATGTATTCTTATGCCATCAAGACATTAAGCCAAAGGGATGAGCCACACAACTTAGTATCCAATTCTAAAATAACATCCTAATCCCTTGAATGCTCACACCCCATGTACCTAATGACATGATGACACGTGTCCATGTTCACATCCCTATTCATATAGTGTCATCTGGATATCCACCTCAGGATATTCCCCAAAATATTCCTTAACCAAATATTCATCACACCCATGCCTTTTTACATTAAATGCTGCAAAAGGTTGTTGGCTTTTAAATTTAAATGCGTGCCAATGGACACTTGGGGTTATCTTATGCAATCTGCTAATTGAAATTGTCAAATCGCATGGAAATTGTTAATGAACCCTAAATGTTCAAGGTAAAAGGGGATTTTTTCTCGCCCTAATCAACACAATTACACTCTGAGAGCCCTAATTGTAGTGAGTAAGAGCTTGCTACAAACCAGAGCTAAGCTAAAAAGATGAAGTTACAAAGGAATCTCGCATCCAGATCTTTTATCCTGATACTTCTACATTCATAATAGGTGAATGAAGCGTATACGAGTATGTATAATGACTTATACTTCTGGTTACATTTATAAAATTGTATCATAATTAATCAAAGGAATGGTAACTAAAGCATAGTAATAATGTTTATACGCTATGCATAACATTCCTTCAATTCATGAAGTTTATACATATTGCTAGCTTGGAATGTAAAATTATTAGCATGCTAACCCTAGATAAATGTATAAGCTATTATTTGAAATTGTTTATTCAAATTACAGAATAAAATGTCGCACCCATGCATAGACAAATGGTATGCAAAATTGAAATCGTCCATGTTCCCTAAATCATGTAGTGTATACAGCAAATTGGGATTCATAGAGGAAACACATTGTGGGAATATAGACATTGAAGCATCCAGAGCGCGAATTGATGCACAAGAGGATGATCCAATTCTACAGAACATAGTGGCTTCTGGTTTGTTTCATGCTGCTAGATTTCTGTACTCTACAAAGGCCTTTGACCTATTGGCCGAAGCTGCACTACATTATGATGTTAACACAAGAAGGATATAAAAACAAGAAAGATTATATGCAGATCTATCTGTAGATGGTAATGCAGAGGTGTTCCATTTCCCCGCTTCTCAGAACATGTATGTACCTGATTTAGATACAATGGCTAAAGAATTTGAATCCAATGATAAAAACTACAAGAAAGTCATATACTAGGGATGGAGACACCCAACTAACACAACTAGAGCAGTAGTAAAAATGGTGATGTACTTATATAAATTTGACTTTAATGAGGAAGTGCAGTAAATGATGTTCATGCTGAGCAGGATGAGAGGATTGGTGGACTATGGGGTCTTTGAGCCATGAATGTTTAGGCTGATAAGAATGGTAATAGAATAGAAACCAAAGAATACAAAGGTCTAATGGGCTAAGATAATTAGTGACACCATTCGTGACCAGATGGTCAAATGGAAAGAAGGAAAGGGGATGATTTTTCAGATGACATCCTACTTGGTGTATGCCTATGCGGTGAAAGGTACATTCAATGGCCTATAGACTGTAGGAAGGATTGGGAAATTACCCAATGAGAAAACACCATGGGAACATTTTCCCCAACTGGAGAGGAGACTCTCAGTACATTATTATAAGATGGTTAATGATGCCTTTTTGATGCACTTGGTCCAACTCATGGAAGGGGACTAGACAAAAAGATTCTCGGTCAGAGCCACAAAAGCCATTAGTGGATATGGGTCTTGGTTCATCCAGGGCAAGTCTTATTCATATATCTAGATGGAGGGTTTCAGTGGGAAACCATATATGTTACCAAGGTACCCTACCGATAAAGTGGTACTGATGGAAATGATGAGGCAACAGTTGTCCACTTTGAAATGTCAAGGGTAAAAGAAGGAAAATCATATAGGAAGTTTCCTATAGATATAAATTGGTCCATGGTCGGAGCCATAGAAAATGCAAGAAAGGCAGAGGCAGAGTTGAAAGCTCTAAATTTGAAATTATTCCCCCTAGCCAGAGATTATGATCCTTATCACATGATCAAGCAAAGATTCAACAAGAAGTACAAGCACATTGTCCACCTTAAGGATTATTGGGCAGATTGTGATGATGAACATGAATTCAGGAAAAGAGATTATCACTAGATCAGATGAGGACCATAGGGCAACCTGAGGTGCCTCCTCAAGTTAGAAAAGATGATGACAATCTCATAGATCCAGAATATGAGGAGAAAAAGATATATAATGACACTATTTATGCTCTAGATTTAACACAAAGAGAGGAGACTTCTATTGATGTCCTCACTGCCAAGGTTATGGCCAAAACCAAGAGATGGGTTGATTAGAAAGTAGAGGAGCTTAAAAGAAAAGGGGGGGCAATCATCAGTGACAAGAAAGGAAAAAGAAAAGAGAGAAAAGAGCAAGGATATGATGATTTCCTTGTACATAAGAGGCAGATCCTAGAAACAAAAATACTTAAACCTAGTTCATTTGGAATAGTAGAGGAGATCATTTTTGAAGGGATATCCTTGGTATATGAGCCATTGTTACCTCCTACCAGAATAGTACTTAAGGAAATTCCTGTATTAGTATCTGCATCCCAAATACCCACAACTCAACAAGAAACTATAGGAGAACAGGGGCAGAGTTTAGTTGGGACTGCTACAGAGGGAGGAGATGATGATGATGAAGATGAAAGACTTATTTCAATGCTCAAAAGGAAGAGGAAAGATGATGTGTTGCAGGGTGTCAAAGTACCCTGACAAAGTAGATATCAAAGCCCTCACATGAGAGGTGATATTTCACCACCATCAACAGCAACACTAGTTGATCCGTAGGTGAGTGTAACTAAGGAAATGTAGCATGACATGCCCATAGAAACCATATTGAAAGTAAAAATAGAGATGGCACAAATGGCCAGGAGTCAAGCTAAAGAAGATGAAGTTGCAAAAGCCCTCCCCTTGAGCCAGACCATAGATGTAACTGAAAATGATGTGGTATAGGTTATCACAAATCACCCGATCGGACCTATGTTACAACACACAGAAGCAGTAGATAAGGCTGATACATTAGGGGAGTCACATGATGAAAGAGGTGAAAGAGAAGAAACTCTTGAGGCAGAGATGCATATGGGATCCCTGGATAATTTGATTGAAAATGTTACTAACCCAGTTGTGGTAGACTTAGCTTATGTACCCCAAGAAGGGGATAAGGAGAAAGAAGTCATCCAAACTGATCAGTCTCAAGAGAAAAGTGTTCCAATGGAATTGGATAATAAAGGTGATGATGTGCAAGAGTAGATGGTATAGTAGGATGTCCTGATGTATAAACCTGAACAAGACAAGGTAGTTACATCACCTACAACCATGGAAAGAAAAGATGATGAGCATAAAGAAGATGACCATCAAGGTGAAGAGGAGAATAAAGGCCAAGGGCCTAAGTCTGATGAAATTGTAGAAGAACATGAAGATCCAGCAATAAATAAACAACCACCTCCAGAACAAAGACAAGAGGAATCACATGAAGAAGAGGATCTGAATGTCAGAAGTGAACATCAAGAGAATGTATAGGATCCAGAGGATCAAGAGAAAGAAGATAAGGATGCTCAGATTAACCAATCAAATCAAGATAAAGGATCACAGTCTAATGTTTTGACCTTAATTACATAAGAGGTAAGTCGAGAGAAGGTACAACAAGTACCATTTTATTTTAAATCATTGTTTACAATTGATTCTGCCAAAGCAAAATGGAGAGCTAAATAGTCTCCAGTATCAAGAAAGATCCAAAAACTAAGAAAAGGATAGCTCAGATTGTTGTGCCTATAGTGGATAAGGGCAAAGGTGAAATTAGGCCAAAGGAGTATCAAATAACCCAGATTGATTTAGGCCATATGACCACCACTGAGCAAGAAGCTCAAGAACATCTTCAAAGTGTTGAAGCAGTGGTAGCTAAAATCAGGAAGCTCAAGGCAAGGAAGAAAGAGCTAAAAGAAAAAAATATGCAGTTACAGTAGTTTATACAAGGATTGGTTAAGCCAAACACCTTGGCATCCACCTTACATGCTATTGAAAATCCAACTGCATTGACTCTAATAAGTGAAATAGATATAATTGGGTTGGATATCCAGAAACATCAAGCCCGCGTTATGGAGAAATGGTACTCCAAATTCATGACTTCTGGAGAGCAAGTAATAAGGATATCCATATCCAATTGGGACACATTGACCAAATTAAAGGAAAGTATTTATTCTTTAAAGGGTGAATTTACCCAGTGGATTCATAAGTGCAACTATGCAATGGCTAGACTAAAAAGAGTCAAAGGCATGACAGATAGTGAATTGCTGAAAAGAAAAATTGTTACAAATGCAACCCTGCCACTCATGGGTACATGGATAATAGAAATGGATTATGAACTTAATGTATTAAAGGCTAACATAGATAAAGTGAAGGACATCCAGACTAAAGTTCATGATTTGCTAGCTGAAGAATGGAAGAATTACTAGAGGATGTTGTAGAAGAAGAAGAAACACCAGATCTGGATAATGCTATATAGATGTTCAAGGATAAATTCAAAGAAGTAGCTGAGGATCCTAAAGAGTTCTTCATAGAAGATGTCATGGATGAGATGGTTGAGTTAAGTGTCAAAGTAAAGACATATAGTAAAGAAGCAGATAAAAGGACGTCAATGATGGAGCCATTGGATGAACAGATACAGGCATTGAAATATGCCAAATTAAGAGCTACAACAATAAGCAAACTTCAAGTAGACAGATGTAGGAATGTAAACGCATGAAGAAAATCCATCGGCATAAAAAAAATTGAATTTGTATTTTCCAATAGGATGAAGTGGAAGAACATGGAATATTCTAGAATGACATTTGTACCCACTAGAGGATTGCCAACTGGCAATCTATGCCACGTGTCTTACATGTTGACTAAGTCAAAGGAATATGAACTATTGATGATAATAGAAAAATCATGATCATAGGATCTTTTGTAACCTCCTCCTCTCTTTGTTCTATAAAAGGAGATGGAGTGCACTTTGTAAAACATTTAGAAGCTTAATTGAGAAGGAGTTGATGAACTTCATGGTCCTTTCTCAAAGTCAATTGTAAATACATACTCTATTGCATACTTAATGAAGAAGAAGCCCTGTTGATTACAAACAATCATAAACTTTGAGTAGTCAGTGGATGAATTCTTGACATGTTACTTTGATTTGTTGCATCCCTTGGAGTGCATTTCATGTTGTGCATGTTGTCTTCATTCCTTTCCTTTGAAGTTAGCATCAATCATATCTAGTTGTGGAACATCCTGGTGAACATATGGTTTGATTTCTTCCTTTTCATGACAGTATCAAGAGTATATATGGATCAATGGCTAAAGATTCACTTAATTTTAGTAAAATTTAGAAAGCATTTATTCAAATTTGTTTAATTTCATTTAATCATCATCACAATTGCAAATACACAAAAAATAATGAGCAAATACAAAGAAACATGTTGATATCCTATAGGTAACTAAACACCTTTAGCATATTCAAGCAAATATCATGTCAAAATGGTAAATATCATGCAAACATATACAAATAATGTTAGAAATCATGGAAATATATGCTTATAGGTACATCATTTGAATGAATTTACAGTACAGAAGTGAAATCCAGTTAATATGAGTAATATGCAGAAGAATTGATCAAACTTGCATAAATATCTGCATCTTCTAGTTAAATACAGTAGAATTTAACCTTGTTTGTTAAGAAATTCATAGGAAGTAGGTGAAATAAAGATTATCTGGATATGAATTCCTTGGAATTAGAAACATAAGGCCCCTGAATGGAAAACAACAATGCACATCAAACAACTAAGTAACGTTGGATGATTATGAACTAATCCACAGAGACTTGGGATCATGAATTCTCAGAATTTATCATATCTTTCAAGATGATAAAGGTTTGATTTGCATTTCTTTATCTATGTTTTTTTATGACTAACATCATGAACAACATGGTCATAAAAACTAGCATCATGGATACTTCCTATCATTCATCTTTGGAAGCTTTGTTTGCATACATTATAGACATTGATAATTTTTCCAAATTTACTCATGAATATCCTCAAGTCTTAAAACAAATTAAATATATCTATGATGTTGATATTTCTATGTGTTCCACATATGAAATCATTTGTTATATATCTAATTTTGATAGTTTCACAAATCCCATGGGAACATATCCTCTGATATTAGATGATCTCACTAAATTAATAGATAGTAATAAATATGTTGCATCATTTATTAGTGATGAATTCAATATGTTAGATGAAGCCCTAGATGACTTTATCTCTATTAGACATTCCACTACGCCTCTTATTACTAACACATGTGATGATAACTTAGTTTTAAATTATGATCTCTCTCCCAAAGTTGTTCCCACTTATGAGGACACTTTGGCACAAGAGGATGAATGTATTGAAACATCCCTTAACATCACACCACCATCTCTTCATTACAATGCTCTCTCTAGCCAAGATGAAGCATTGGTGAATGAAGAACCACCACCATCTCTTTATTCCAATGTTCTCTTTGGCCAAGATGAAGCATTGGTAAATGAAGAACCCCCTCCAACAAAGAACATTCCATGGATAGATAATGAGCATTCATCTAACAATATTAAAAACTCTCTCCCTACCATAGTGCATGAAGCCTCTATGGGTCATCCTATCGATCTTCGTCCTTTAGTTGAATATTCAAATACTTTGGACATCACTAAGGAAGTGAAGACTCTTGGTCTCCCTCCTTTGGTTGAATGTTCAAGTCCCTTGGATATCACTAAGGATGTAAAAATATTGGATACCTCTCCTTTGGTTTCTAAAGATACAATCATCAATAATTCTCTTAATAACACTTTACCTTCCCTTTGTTACTATACTCTCCCTCTAAAGGATGAAGCACTAGTGGATGAGGAAAGGTCTCTCACATTAAATACCTTATGGATGGATGTCAAGATCAAGTTCAATACTAAATATGATATATCCTAAGATGATAGACATGGATTTTCTACCAGGAAATATCCCTTTGAATCAGGTAAGTATTTCTCCTTCTATTAACCACACTCGATGTAGCACCTATTCTAGTTGCTCACAAGGGTGGCCTCCTTCTAGATATATATGATGTTAGCATTGTGTCATGTTGTGTTCCCCTATGATGTGTTATGTGTTTAGGCCTCCTAGGATGACCCTTGATACTCTTGTAAGGTCAAGGATACTGGGAGACCACCTCTATTGTGACCATTCTTCTATTTGTATCATTATTCTTCTATCTTGCTTATCCTCTATTTTATTGTTGTGTGTCGTGCCTTAGGGGCATAGCATTGTGGTTGATGACCTGGGGGAATCCTCCTACGTGATTGCTCCTAAGGCACTTGTTCTCCTCTCTCATTTTATTGTTTACCTTCTTCTAGTGATTCTATCTAGTCGGCGGATGATGAAAAACAAATAAATACTGATACAGACCATGTGTCCCTTCAGCAAGCAAAGCAAAAATGGACCTAGTCCATACATGATGATGGGGTTGATATATATTATCACTCTGTGTGATATTTTGATGTTGTCTTATCTTTGCTAACAAATCATAACAATACATCTGCTCTGTGCAATTTGTTTATCTTGGGTCTTGCCTTGGTTACACTCAATTCTAAGACTTCTGTAGTATAGCCCCACAGTTATACTCAGTTTCTGAATCCGTAGTATAGCCTTGGCTCTTGATTGTTTTCATTGCTTTTATCATGTTATGTGGTTATTATCTTAGGAAAAGATTTCTAACCTCTCTTATTGTTTATCATAGCAAATTGTGTGTTTGTGGGAACATTCAACAATTGTGAAGCACATGTCACCTTTGGGGGCATGGGCTTTGCGAGAGTTCTTGTTCCCTTGTGTGTTTTCTCTCTACCTTAACGTGCTTGATACCAGTACATGACATCAATCACCTTACGGTGGGGGCATATAAAAGGTAAGCTATCTAATGATTTTAGTACTAACAAAGCATGTTTGTAAGCCCTCTACAAAGATGGGATGTTGTATCTCCAGCGCGAGTGCACATCTTTATCTATATTGAAATCAAAAAGCCCTCTGCAAAGGCGGGGATGGTGTATCTCTTGAATGAGTAGGCAGGGTTAGGTCTGAGACTATCCTCCCTTAAGCATGTCTTTGGTGGTTGTTGTGGCATAAGCCCAACTGTCAAGTGTGTCTGCAACATGTTTGAGATGAGGGAACTTAGCAATAAGCTCCTTCCATCACCTTATTTGTCTTGTCTAAGACGTATAGTATATCTTTGGTATGCTATACGACACTCGTGTCTTCCATGTGTTTTCCCCATGTGTAGTTTCAAGGGTGTGGCGAAATACCCCTCTTACACTCGGGCTTTGTATGGTGTGTTTTCTCCCAAGCATAGTCTCAAAGGTGTGGCAAAATGACCCTCCTATGCTTTGGGTTTTGTATGGCATGTTTGTTCTCAAGTGTAGTCTCAAGGGTATGATAAAATGCCCCTCCTACATTTTGGGGTTGTGTGTTGCATTTTTAATTTCCATGTATCTGCATTTATATATGGAAATGAAAAAGAAATATCATTGTATTCATTGTGTTTTGCATAACTACTCTTGTGCCTTCATCGTGTATTGCATGTCTTCAATACTGTCTTCGTTGTGTCTTACGTGCTTCCTACTATCTTCATTGTGTTTTGCATGTCTACGATGTGTCTTCTAATGCTTGCCTAAGGCTGGGGGCTAGGAATAGTCTCTCAATCTTGATGTATGCATCTTCTTTATGTGCTTGGTGTGTTTGATGTGTTTTCTATTAGGGTTCAGGTAGATCTGAGCAATAACACTAAAAATTATATCCACATTAAATAACCCAAATATAACAATGAAGAATAACACAAAAGAGATCAACACAAAATTTTAACGTGGCTCATCCAAAATGGGCTACATCCACAGAAACTCAGTCATCCAATGATTTTATTAACTAGTGCAAAACAGATAACAATCTCATGAATTCCATACCGCAACATACATCCCAGCTGCTTATAACAAGCTTTTTGGAAGCTTCTAGAATTAGGGTTTTACAAAGTCATTTTTCCTTTGTTGATTAACAAAAATTAAGTACTGACCCTAAACGTGCAAAAAAAGGGAAAAAAATTGGGGGCTACATTTCTAAACCCCGGCAAGGATATGTTACGAGTGTACAATATTTGCATGATCAGTCGCCACATACCAACAATCTCCCAGTTGGAGACTAATCAGCCTCCACACCAAACAATCTTGCACTTAGAGACTGATCCTAGATGACACCGCTACACTTGCAGCTCCCACTAGATTACAGGTTTGGATGGTTTCTTATATCCATCATTATCAGTTGTGAAGGCCAACAGAAATTGATGAGGAAATTAATTTCTCCAGTGTAACTGCCTTTGTGAACATATCTGTAGGATTCTCACTTGGTGCAGGGGCACCAAGGCAAATTCATGTAAAAAAGGTCCAATGTTAGGTGTTCTAAGGTGTTTTGAGTCTTTTATATGGAAAATAAGGTCATAATAGACCATTCCTAATGTAACTGAGTCATGTTGGGTTCATCATTGTAAAAAGGTGTCATATTTTTGTAATGTTGTCAAAAATTACTATGTAAAAGGGTAAAAATACATTATGGGGAATACCAAAGGTTAAGTAGTTCAAATGGTCATTTGAATCAATTTAGGTAGTTTGTTTTGGAGGGAAAAAACATTTATATTTGTTGGAGAGCATGTTGTAAAGGATGGGCAATGGTTTTGAAGTGAATATTAAGGAGAATACCTCTGTTTTATGTGTTTTCTCTACAATTTTGACTGTTTCAAACCATTGTACGGCTCCATACTATTTGTCCTTGTTCTCTAATGCATTGAATCTTGTGGGAAGTAGAGTTAACTACCTTTTGGTACTTGTTTGGTTTGATTTCATCAAATTTAAAGCATTTTATTGGTGATTTTCTAAGGACTGGTCTGTAACCCTGTCATAAAGGTTTGGGGGTTAAAAATGAGTGCATAGGCCATTCCACCATGTGAAAGGTACTATATGTTAGTGGAGTGGCACAAGTAGGATTAGGTTTCTCTTTTACATGGTTGATATGAGTAGGGTTGTGAATTTGAGGCACGTGTGGTGATGTCCTAGGCTAATAGAGCCTTCAAACTTGAGCAAATTGAGTGGTTAGAAGGTAGGTTTTGACATAATAGCATTGGAGAACCATCCCAAATGACGAATTGAGCATGTGTAGACCAAATACCAGGTGTTTGAACCATTGGCAAGGTGTGGCAGGGTGTGGAAGGCATATTTTCAATAAACCCTCGTGGACACAAGCCTAAAATAGACCTAGAGTAAGGGTATGGTGGTTAGGTGAAGGGGAAAGCCTATCATTGTCCAAAAATTGTTGATTTTGTCTATTGGTAACCTAAGAAGATTGACAGAATAGGTTTTGGAAGTTTGGGTGAAGGATTTTGTATACTTGCTTTGGAAAAGTGGGCTAATTGGGCCTAGAAAAATAGGGACAGTCAATTTTTGGCTAAGGTGTTGTAAAATAACCATGTCTAAGTTTTTGATATGTTGAAGTAGAGGATAAAGGGTACTTAGAAAGGTGAATAGTTTATAGGTTTAGGGCCTTCTCCAAAAGATATGCCGCAAAAACCACCTAAGTAGGGCTACAAGGCAATATGAAGGCTAGTATGATATACCAACAAAGCTAGGGTTTCAAACTTGGAAAGTGGGTTCTTTTGAGTTGGGTTGACATTTTCCACCTTGTTCTACATCAAAGTGGTATCGGAGCTTAGGGAATAGATCTCTTGAGGGAGATTGGTTGAAGTTTGCATAAAGGAAAGGTTGGAATTTGAAGAGTCAAGATGCCTCCTAAGAATAGTGGCGCTACTAGAGAGTTGTAGGAGTTAAAGGAGAGACATGCTAAGTTGTTGGAATTTCATAACATTGTTTTAGCAAGGCTTGCTTCCTTGGAGTCAAGTCAAAGAAGAGGTGTGGTTGTAGGTGATGTAAGTGAATTCGAGGAAGAAAAAGAGGAAGAAGAGAACGAAGCAGAGGTAGAGCAGATGGATCCTGATGAACAGAGGACAATAAGGCTTTTCAAGGAAGTGAAAGGAGAGGATTATAAGACCAAGGTTGATTTTCCCATGTATGGAGGAAGTTTGAATGATGAGGAGCTTCTAGATTGGATTGCAACCATGGATAATCACTTTGAAAGTGAGGATGTTTCTGATGAGGAAAAGGTAAAGGTGGCAAAGACAAAACTAAAAGGGTGTGCATTATTATGGTGGGATTATGAACAAGCTAAAAGGAGGAAGCAAGGTAACTCAAAGATAGTTTCTTGGGACAGGATGGTTGCTAAGATGAAAGGTAAGTTCTTGCCAAAAGACTATGAAATTCAAATGTTTAAGAAACTTCAAGGTTTAAGACAAAAAGAAATGGATGTTAAAACATATACTGAAGAATTTTATAAGTTGAATATAAGGTCTGGTCACAATGAAAATGAAGTGGAAAAGGTTTCTAGGTATCTTGGTGGATTGAGGTTTAACATACAAGATGAGCTAACCTTGGCAAATCCAAGAACTGTTGAAGAGTGTTATCAAATGGCAGTAAGGGTTGAATAAAAGATGAAAAGAAGACAAGACAAGACAAATAGAGGTAGAGGTAGTACTTCTTGAGGAAGGGGATCATTTTCTACTCCAATATAATCAAGTGAAAGCCAAGAGGATGTACACAAAGAACAAGAACAAGTTACAGATTTTAGAGGTGGATTCAAAGGCACTAGAGGCAGATTTGGTGGAGGTAGAAGTTCAAATATATTTTCAGGTGGATGCTATCAATGTCATGAGTTTGGTCATCTAGCATTCAAGTGTCCTAAGAAGCAAGGTTCTACATCAAGTGGTGGTGAAAGGAAAAGTGAAAGGAGGACTCAAATTGTGCAAGAGGAGGATAAGGAAAGTGTGAATTCACCCTCTCTACATGCTATTCCAGAAGTTGAGGAATCATTAATGGTGAACAGATGACTCTTGAAGGCATCCAAGGAGAAGGACCTGACTCAAAGGAGAGCACTATTCAGGATAGCTTGCAAATGCAAGGGAAAGGTATGCAAAGTTGTCATATATTCAAGCAACACTGAGAATTTGGTGTCTTGTGAAATGGCTCATAAACTGAAATTAGAAAGGATTCCTCATGAAGCACCCTATAAGGCATCTTGGTTAAATGATGATCAGTCATTTGTGGTTAATGAACAAGCTTTAGTTGAGTTTCATATTGGTAGATATAGAGATAAGGTTCATTGTGATGTTGTACCAATGGATTGTTGCCATTTATTACTTGGAAGGCCTTGGCAATTTGATAAGAATGCCATTTATGATGGGAAAGCCAATACTTATCAAGTTGAGAAGGATGGGACTACTTTCACATTAACTCCATTGATAGAAGAAGAAAAGAAGAAAAGAAGTACAAGTAATCATGTTTGGCAAGGAAGAGCTTGTGACAATGGAAGAAGAAAAGAAGAGGGAGTTTGCAGCCACTCCTATGTTAGAGGACATCAATACAGTAAGTTTGAAGAGTGAAGTGAGTTTGAAAGGTAGAGAGGATGAAAATATAACAAAGGTAGATAAAGAGCAGGTCATGTTGGTGATGGGATTACAAGATTGGCATAGAAATGTCATGGTTGGGATAGTAGAATGTCCTTTGGTTGTGAACAAAGTTAATAAGCAGTTAGGTTCTGCACATACAATGGTAAATAAGTCTGATAAAATAGAGAGTCTGATGAGGACAAAGGATGGAATGAGACAAAGTACATGGCAAATGAACATGACAAGGTGTAGGCATACAACAAGGACAAAGGAGGAGGCAGTCCAAAACATAGGTGGTAAGGTATGGTAGCAAGTAAAGGAGCAAGTGCAGCATCAGATGTAGATGAGGGACAAATCAATGGACATGTAGCAGGTTAGTTTCTAGAAATGGAGCAGGGTCTAGATGTTAGATAGTTCAAGGGTGCAAGGAATGATGCTAATCTTTAGTACCTTAGTCATTGGAAGGGATCACCTGATGAGAAAACATTTGGAGCACAAGTGGATGGAGTGATCAAGCTTGTTTTTGGTGCAATACAGTTTCCCAAGGGACTTGGGAATTTTTTAGGTCCGGGTGTATGGTGTAGGGGCAACAAGGCAAATTCATGTAAATAAGGTCCAATGTTAGGTGTTATAAGGTGTTTTGAGTCTTTTATATGGAAAATAAGGTCATAATAGACCATTCCTAATGTAATTGAGTCATGTTGGGTTCAACATTGTAAAAAGGTGCCATATTTTTGTAATGTTGTCAAAAATTACTATGTAAAAGGGCAAAAATACATTATGGGGAATACCAAAGGTCAAGTAGTTCAAATGGTCATTTTAATCAGTTTAGGTAGTTCATTTTGGAGGAAAAAAACATGTCTATATGTTGGAGAGCACATTGTAAAGGATGGGCAATGGTTTTGAAGTCAATACTAAGGAGAATATCTATGTTTTCTATGTTTTCTCTGCAATTTTGACTGTTTCAGACTATTGTGCGGCTCCGTACTATTTGTCCTTGTTCTCTAATGCATTGAATCTTGTGGGAAGTAGAGTTAACTACCTTTTGGTACTTGTTTGGTTTGATTTCATCAAATTTAAAGCATTTTATTGGTGATTTTCTAAGGACTGGTTTGTAACCCTGTCTTAAAGGTTTGGGGGTTAAAAATGAGTGCATAGGCCATTCCACCATCTAAAAGTTAATGTATGTCAGTGGAATGGCACAAGTAGGATTAGGTTTCTCTTTGACATGGTTGATATGAGCAGGGTTGGGAATTTGAGGCACGTGTGGTGATGTCCTGAGTTGACAGAGCCTTTAAACTTGAGCAAATTGGGTGGTTAGAAGGTAGGTTTTGACAAAATAGCATTGGAGGACCATTCCAAATGATGAATTGAGCATGTACAGACCAAATACCAGGTGTTTGAAACATTGGCAAGGTGTGGCAGGGTGTGGAAGGCATATTTTCAATAAACCCTCATGGACACAAGCCTAAAATAGGCCTAGAGTAAGGGTATGGTGGTTAGGTGAAGTGGAAAGCCTATCATTGTCCAAAAATTATTGATTTTGTCTATTGGTAACCTAAGAAGACTGACAAAATAGGTTTTGGAAGTTTGGGTGAAGGATTTTGTATACTTGCTTTGCAAAAGTGGGCTAATTGGACCTAGAAAAATAGGGACAGTCAATTTTTGTCTAAGGTGTTGCAAAATAACCATGTCTAATTTTTTGATATGTTGAAGTAGAGGATAAAGGGTAATTAGAAAAGTGAATAGTTTGTGGGTTTAGGGCCTTCTCCAAAATATATGCCGCAAAAACCACCTAAGTAGGGCTACAAGGCAATATGAAGGCTAGTATGATATACCAACAAAGATAGGGTTTCAAACTTGGAAAGTGGGTTCTTTTGAGTTGGGTTGACATTTTCCACTTTGTTCTACATCATCACTTGTGTGAATTTTCTCTAGCTTCAACTGTCCATCCTCCAAAATTGATCGGATGAAGTGGTATATGAGCTGTATGTGCTTAGTTTTTGAATGCAGAGCTGGATTCTTAACAAGATGAATGACACTCTGTCTATCAGTGTACAAAGGGCTATCTTCTTGTCATTGTCCCAATTCCTCTAGAAAATATTGTAACCAATTCATCTCCTTGCTAGCTTTCGTAGCAGCAACATACTCAACTTCAATGGTTGAAAGCACAAAAACCTTTTATAGCCTTGAAATCCAACTGAGTGTAGTACCTCATATAATAAAAACATACCCTGTAGTACTCCTCCTACTATCAATATCACCCACCAGATCAGAGTCGACATATCCTTTTAGAGCAGAATTTGTTCCTACAAAACATAGTTTCTTTAAAGTAGTACTTCTCTAATATCAGAGAATCCATTTTATTGCATTCCAATGCATTCCCGGATTGCTCATATACCTGCTCACAACTCCCACTGCATGTGTAATATCTGGCCTTGTACATACCATTGCATACATCAAGCTACCAACTGCTAATGCATATGGTATCTTAGACATTTTGTCTTCCTCCTCTTGTGTCTTTGGACACATCTCCTTAGTCAACTTAAAATGACTAGGCAAAAGTGTACTAATTGCTTTTGCATTTTGCATGTTAAACCTTTTCAACACCTTCTCTACATACTCACTTTGAGACAAAAATAATTTTTTGTTTGTCATGTGCCATGTGATCCTCATACCAAGGATTTGTTTTTCTGCACCCAAATCCTTCATAGCAAATGAATTTTCTAATTTCTTCTTAGGTTCATTAATATGCTACATGTTAGACCCGGCAACAAGCATGTCATCAACATAAAGCAACAGGATAATATAGCTGCCATTACCTAATTTCTTAAAATAAACACAATAATCAAAATGACATCTTTTGTAACCTTGTTCAGCCATAAATCGGCCAAATTTCAAATATCCTTTCCGAGGTGCTTGCGTCAGGCCATACAAACTCTTCTTTAACCTGCACATAAATTCCTCCTTACCCTTGACCTCATATCCCTATGGTTGCTACATGTATATTTCCTCTTCCAAATCCCATGGAGAAATGTTGTTTTCACATCTAACTATTCAAGATGCAAGTCTTCCGCAGCCACAAGACTTAGAATAGTTCTTGTTACAATTTTTTGTTCACACTTAAAATTATTTGGACCTAGGTGTAATTGTTCAGAAGGCATAATAGAAGAAATAAAATTTATGCATTTCTTGAATCGTTGATACCTTGACAAAGTAGAAAAGAAGATCCAGTTGTCAGGATAACCCATCAGTCCAATTAGGACTGATTAGTTATCATGACAAAAGAATTGATTATCAAAGGATCAAACATTCAAGGAGATACAATTGTTCTAAAAAGTTTGATCTTTCAGGAGTTATAAGTTAAATTGATTATTCAATTAATCAATTTTGAATAAAAGAGAAAGATATTGTGTTACACTGTTATTTCATGTCATGTTTTGAATATACATCCAGGTATCTGTTACTTTATCTCATGCATTGATTGAAAAGGAAATACATATACATCATATGCATCAGAGAAACTAACTGATCATGTTTAAAAGAGGTGTTCAAATGTGTCCCACACAAGCCGTGGGAGTAACTAGACTGAGCAATTGCAGACATGCAAGCTATGTATCTATTTGATAAAAGAAAAGAGAAAAGAACATATGATAAATCTAAACATCCATCATTGCCTGATGATGGAGGTTGCTGTTGAAGCTGGCCTTCAAGTCTTCAGCTTTCAGCCTTCACTTCAAGCCACCATCCAGTTGAAACCTGCAAAATTTTGGAGACAACCCTGTTAGTGATCCGGATGTTTACAGTTATCACATGCTTTTATCAAACAGAGACATCTACTTATCATATCATGCATTCAAGATAAGAATTCAGATCAGATAATGACACAAATCAAGAAGAAATCATGAAGAAGATCAATCAACACTATCAGGTACTATTTATGCTAACTTGTTTGTTCACTGTGCAGGTATAGGACAAATTTTGTTGTTGATTTGAAGACAAATAAACATGTGGATTAAATGTGGCTCCCACAAGGGTTTGAGCCCAGTATGTTTCTTTTCATTTTTGAAAAGAGTATCAGAAAAGACAGGATGCATCATTCTAAGCTATATCATGCATCATCTAATCAACTTACATAAAGGATATGTCATCATGGCATTATTACAATTGATTAGAGCAAATCAGATTAACATATCTAAATGCAAAAAAAAATCAGATTATAGTCATCCAGGCTATAGGAGCCATCTAAGAATAAATCATGTGAAGGGTCATCTCATTATGACAAAGGAGTAAGATGAAGCAGCATTTTATACTAGGTATTTCTCATGTTGTTTTCATACTATTTAAGATGCTTAAAGTTTAAACAATTATATCACATTCAAGTTGCAAATGTCTCATAGAGATAGTTAAGAATGCCACATGGAACAATAGATGAAACAGTGGAAGGCAAGACAATCATAAACAATAAGCCAATTTGACTGTCATAAAGTAAAACTTCACAAGATGTATGAGATAAGTGTAACAGTCACATGCTAGAGGCAAAGATGCAAATATAAGATACATACAACATGCTCACAATTCATCAAATGATAAGGAATGTCACTAAGTATCAAGGATCTTAGAAGAAGAACAAAACAGGAGCAGCATTCATTTATCATCATTGTAATGACAGTCAAGTATAAATCCTAAATCAAGGGACAGTCATAACTAAAGTGGAAAGGTGCAAATACAGTATACATAGAGTACAGTGGGGTGTAAAGAATGCAACAGTCCAAGGATTAGCAAGGTGGTTTCCATACACCTCATCAACTGTTTTGATCAAACAAACTCTACCTCATACACATTCAGAGCTACAGTGATATCATGGTACAATCAAGAAGATGCTATGCCTTAAAGAAAGATACAGATATAGTCACCTTAACCACAAACAGTCAAGACAGTGACCAATGAAGTAGCTTATCAAGCAAGATACAGTCAAGATATACCATAATGGCCATATCCATCTACAGAAGTGCATCAATGATGAAGGAGGAACAATAGAAAGAGACATGATACATGCCAGATGCTATAGTGATGATTAACAAAAGAGCATGAAATTTATAAGGTAAATAGTCCTCTTTATTCTATGCCATTATGTCATCATGATGCAGCCATAGTGGTCAATTACCATGGTAAAAAAATGAAGGAAGAATGCTTGATATATATGTTACTGTGAGATACCATGAAGAACAAATACAGGTTCAGTCACCATCACCATGGACAGTCAAGGATAGTGATCAGCAAAATGGCTTATATAAGAAAGAGATAGTCAAAGCATATGACAATTACCATATCCATCTACAGGAGTTAGTCAATAATGAAGGAGAAGCATCAAGGAGAGATAAGAACATGTAATCATAGCTACAGGTACATTTTTTGCAAACACGGTCACAAAAGAAGGTAGCAGTGATATGCCATCATGATGCAATCATAGTAACCAGACAGCAAGAGACAAAAATGCATGATACATTTGATACTATAAGATTCAAGTGATGAGACAAGTAGTGAGTGTATGAATATGTTCATCTATGCTACAGGTATACCTTAAGAATGCCACAGACAGGAAGGAGGAAAATGCATGATATCTATGCATAGAAGAATCCCAATACATATGATAGTCAAGAGAAGATAGCATGATATCTATGCCATAGTATAAATCTAGTTGTAACAAAGATAGTACCCAGCCAAAGATGATGCCACATAACAAAAGTTCATCATACTATAGTTTGCAAGTTGAAGAGTACAAGTTATCATATGTAAATAAGTTAAAGAAGTTATCTATACTATAGAAGAGCCTCACAGAAATGTAAATGTATGATACTCATGCAAATGGAAGCAGATGACAACAATTATCATATAGGATATCAAAAGATTTGTTGTCATACAGAATATCAAAATTTGCTTCTACCCAGTAGCTACAGTGGGACAAATAAAGTAAAGTGTATCATCAGTAATGTGTGACAGTCACAAAGAAAAGGAGGAGAAAGTGTTATGTGAAGTAAAGAAAGAAACTCAATTTGCTAACACTTCAACTCTTAAATGTTTTGCCTATAGGAAAATCCACGGTAAAGGAGGTGCTACATAGAAGGAGAGACTGTTTATAAAAAATTGTATAGCCATGTCAAGACATCAAACCCTAATGTCATTTTTTGCAAACACAGTTAAGAAGTTTCAAACAAAAAGATGATACAGTCATAACCATGCCAGAGGAGCAAGAAACATGAAAGAAGGTATACCCATCTGCAAACTAATAAAGATCTTTTCAAAGATATATCAAACCATTGTTTCTTTGCAGTCAAAAGAGAAAGAGATTAAGTGAAAGAGTATGGTCGTGGCATTATGAAGGTTTTTTGTGCAAGAAGGGTTGAAACCCTAACTTCAAAGCTCACAAACCCTCGACAATCTATAGCATTTGATGCCTATTTTCAAGAGGAGCATAGCCATAGCAAGTAAAAGATTTGAAAATGGAGAAAAGATGCCAAAACCCTCATTTCAAAACTTTAAACCCTCAGGTTTTCTATATGATACAAACAGATCAAGGCAAAAAGAAGAGATACATAGTCATGGACGATAGTGATATAGCATTTTTTGCTATAAAATACGATACCCATGTCTACCAATAGACTGGTCATGCTGTAAAGAGTCAAACCAGAGACAAAATGAAGCTGCAGAGATGAAAATGACAAGTGCTTACCCCTTTTTGCTGGCAGGAGGAAAGATCTTTCCAAGGCCTCACAGTGGCCTTAAAACTTTCAAGATCAGATGAAGACCACCAAGGAAGAAAGATACAAAAAAAGAAAGAAAGTATTAAAAAAATGCACAGCAAAACCAAAGACATAGATGAAGAAGGTTGTAGCCATGAAGAAGAAAACTACAAATCAATGAAATGCCTCATATAAAGCTCAAACATATGTTACCTTCTCCATTAATGGTGCAGAGTTCCATGGTTTCAACAAAGTAGAGCCGGTGAAGGGAGAAAGACCAAAGCCATGATGAAGCATTCAAACCCTAGGTCGGTGGAGCAAAGTTGCAAAGCTTCGAAGAAGGAAGGCAAAATGAATAATGAATAATTTTTAGTGTTAGATTCTTTCTTTTGTTCGAAGGTTTCTTCTTCTCAAGTGTATTTTTGACTTACAAAAAAGAAATAATTACATTATCCAAAAACAATGCTGTGGTCAGGACCTTTTCCTAGCCATCATAACATGAAGTGGCCGACAACAGTGTTTTAGACTTGATTTTTATTAAGTCAAGAGGGCTGATATGATGGGAGAGAAAGGCTTTATGCCTTATTAATCTTTTGAAGATTCCTTGGTGGTCGGCTATTGCATAGATAATGATACACATGCTTAGTTCCTTGTCCTTATTCAAAACATCCAAAGATAGGGATATCTCCTCATTATGCATAGTGGCTAACAAAGCCAAGAAGGTGTGATTTTAGACATGGTATATGCATACGGCTATACATGGAGTTTTCAAGGGTAAGCATTCATGCATGGTGGAGGTATGATTTGAATGGGATGTATAAGGTATTGTCTTGTATTGATTTGATTATTGCATAAAGGCAATTGTAATAGGAGATTGCATGGTGGCAGTATATGATGGTGTAGATATAATGGAGCATTTTTTATGCATGGGGTTTTACGGATAATGGAGTTGTTTTTTCTTCCTTGATCTCAATTTGCATATGGGGATATAAGGAGATTTAGAAAAGGTAATGTATGTGCACCAAGGCAACAAAGGGGAGCCATAAGGATGTTTATGCATATTTGTTTTTGTGCATGGAATGTCATGTGGAATGACTCAGATTTTTTTTATTTTCCTTGTAGAGGGAGATAATATTTTCTCATTGATCATGGAGTGATAAGGATTTTTGTATTTATCCCTAAGTCCTATTTTTTGCTCATATTTTGCAAAATAGGCAAAATGTAATTAGAGTGATAAGGAGTCATATTTTTCTCCTAGTCATGCATGATTTTACATATGAATTAATTGTAAATAAATAATAAAGTAATATTCTATAAATTACTTTATTATTTTTCACAAATTGTAAAATTGAAAATAGAACAAATTGTAACCAATGATAGAGTAATATTCTATTACTTTATTATTTACTCACAATCAATTTTGCTCATGCAAAATCATGCAAATTGATTAGTTGAGTTAACTAGGCCACCTAGAAGGTTTTGCATGACTTTTAGGAGTATTTTTAGGCTCCTTGGTCAAAAATTTTGGTCAAACATATGGAGAGGCCCAAATTGAAGCTATTTTTACTCAATTTGTGGCAGTTTTAGGCCCTAATTTTGAGGATTTTTGAGGTTGCTTGGGAATGAGTATTTTTAGAGGCAGTTATCTTCAAGTCCATATTTTTTGCATGCCTCTTGGAGAGAGCAGACCTATATATTGTTAAACAAAAGTTTGTTTTTGCTAGTTCTTGATTCTCATTTTGATTCAGACAGATTGGAGAATTCTTGTAGCTCACTTTTATAGTTTTATTGAGAGATCAGCAGGTTAAAGGTTATCTTTTGTCTTTTTACAAAGTTTTCCTTTGATTATTTCATATCAGTTGAATTACCTTTCCTTTTTGTGCTGAATGTTGAAGTGATTTGATGAAATTTTGTTGTGTTTTATTATTAAACCTTCAAAATTATTGTCTCACCTCCTTGTTTGCAGCATTAAAGCATATATTCATCACAAGTCTTAGGTTGTGTTAACCAAAAATAGTCTTTTTATGCTGTGAAAAAACCATTTCCTTCATAAAAACCTATTTTCAAACCTTCCTTAGAATCACTTTTGTGGTTTTTATGCAAAGTCTAGATTGTGTAAAATTTAGATTTCTGAGTAAACATTGTGGATCAAATTGCATTATTTTTATCCATATCATGTGCATCACCATTTTACCTTTAGCATTCATTTAGTTTCTTTCTTCCCTTTTCCCAAAAAGTAAAAACATACATCTCAATAGAACATTTGAAGGGAACCAGCCCATAATTTGGAGGTCTAATCTTGTCATAGGGCACCCACAACCTCAGATTAGTCCCATGTTACATGAAATTGGAGTGCTTTAACAAGCCTTGCATACGGGTGCAATTCCTAGTTATAACAGTTCTAATAGAAGTCATCTTTACAAATGAAGAAAATATTTCATCAAAATCTATACCTTTTTTTTGTGCAAAACCTTTTACCACGAGTCTGGCCTTATATCTTTTCTTGCCTCCATCTTCTTCCTTCAACCTATAAACCCATTTATTTAGCAATGCTCTTTTACCTACAAGCAATTGGACTAAGTCCCAAGTCTAATTTTGCAGCAAGGAATCCATTTCCTCTTTCATGCCTAGCTCCCATTACTTTTTGGTATTTACCTGCATTGCTTCTTCATAACCTTCAGGTTCACCAAAATCAGTTAATAATATAGAATATAATGATGGAGAAAATCTTTCTAGAGGTCTAGTTATCCTTGTAGAACGTCTAAACTTGTAGGAGTCTATGGGATAACTTGTTGCTGAGCATCAGGTACCACTAGCATTTTATTTTCTAGAATCTCATTCAACACCACATATTCCTTTTTGGCCTGTTCATGCTTCTTTTCCTGCAGCTAATCCTTATACATGACCTTCTCATTGATTATAACATCTCTGCTCCTAATGATTTTATGATTTTCATAATCCCATAACTGATAACCAAATTCATCTACTCCATATCCAATGAAGGTACATTTTTTAGACTTAGCCTCAAGCTTGGTTCTATTTTCAATATCAACATGGACAAAAGCTTCACAACCAAAGGTTTTTAGAAATGAATAGTTTACCTTATTATCTGTCCATGCTCCTCTGGAATGCCACCATCCAAAGGATTTGAAGGTCCCATGTTATTAAATAAATAGCGGTATGTACAGTATTTGCCCAAAAGTGTAAGGGTAGTCCAGCATGTAATCTCATGCTCTTTGCATGCTCCATAATGGTCCTATTCATCCTCTTAGACACATCATTTTCTTGTGGGGTTCCAGGAACCATTTTCTGCCTACAGATTCCATTATATGAATAGTAATTTTCAAATTCTCTGCTATAGTACTTGCCTCCATTATCAGATCTGAGACCCTTCAACTTTTTTCCTGTCTCATTCTCAACCAAAGCTTTCCACCTTTTAAAAGTTTCAAATACTTTTGATTTTTTATTTAGGAAATACACCCATGTTTTCTTAGTTGCATCATCAATAAAAGTAACATAATAGAAATATCCACCAAGAGAAGATACCTAAGTTGGTCTCCATACATCTGAATGCACAAGCTCTAATTTCTCACTCTTCTTCTCTTTCCCAACTTTGAGAAATCATACTATTCTATTTTCCATAAACACAATTTTCACAGAACTCCAAGTCAATCTACTTCAGACCTGGTAGCAACTTTCTGGACTGAAGGATCTTCATCCCTTTCTCACTCATGTGCCCAAGTCTATGGTGCCACAATTCTATTTTTGTCCCTATAGCAAGTGCTATAACTATCTCAGTAGCAATTGTTTCTATAGCAACTAAGGTAGAATAAGTATTACCAGTACACAAATGCAATGTGCCTACCTTTTCACCTTTAGCTACTACTAATGCACCTTTAGTGACCCTCCAGACTTCATCTGAAAAAGTAACTATGTAGCCTTCACTACCCAATTGTCCTACAGAAATTAAATTCCTTCTCAAATTTGGAAAATGCCTTACCTCCTATAGCAACCATTCATTTCCATTCTACAACTTGATTTTTATCTTTCCTTTTCCAACAATCTGACAGAGTTCATCATCACCCAAATATACCTGTCCAAAATCACCTTAAACATAATCTACAAAATATTTCCTATGGGGTGTGGCGTGAAATGAAGCCCCTGAATCTATTACCTAGGAATCATTAGCATTATCTAAACATAGAATTAAAGCATCTTGTAAATTATTACTTTCAACTTTAGCTTCCTTATTGTCATCATGTTGTCTGTCTCTTTGTTTTCCTTTTCGAGACCAACAATCCTTCTTCAAGTGTCCTGGCTTTCCACAGTGCCAGCAATCTATTCTTCCTCTAGATTTAGATCTACCTTTCCTCGACTTCCCTTAAGACTTCCCACAATTTGTTGGGCTTTTTCCTCTCTCCTTTGTTCTTCCCTTGTTCTCTACAGTCAAAGCATTACTTGATGTTGAACTCTCACCTGTGCTTTTCTGTCGCATTTCCTTGCTAAGGATAACACCAACAACATCATCAAATTTCAAAGTATTTGAACTAGAGACAGAATTACTTACAACCATTACCAAGCTATTCCATCTTTCTGGCAAAGAACATAAAACTAAGAGAGCCCTCACCTCTTCATCAAATTTCACTTTTACAAAAGTTAACTGACTGGTAATCATATTAAACTCATTTAAATGATCTGTCACAGATCCACCTTCAATCATTTTTAGATTAAACAAACGCTTCATGAGAAATACCTTATTTGAGGCTGAGGGTTTTTCATACAATTTAGCCAAAGTTTTCATTAGTTCATCTGTTGTCTTCGCTTCTATTATATTAAATGCCACAGATGGTACTAGGCACAAACGAATGCTTCCCAGTGCCTTTCTATCCAGAAGTTCCCAATCCTCATCAGTCATTACTGCCACTTTCTTGGCTTTTCCTTCCAACGGCCTCCATAAATACTTCTGATAGAGATAATCCTCCATCTGCATCTTCCATAACTGATAGTTTTGCCCATTGAATTTATCTACCTTCAATTTACCCTCGTCCACCATTGCTCCCACTTAACCGTGAGACTCCCACTCAACTGTGAGACCTTCTTGCAGATGATAATCGAACACAACCCGCTCTGATACCAGTTGTTAGGGTTTAGGTAGATCAAAGCAATAAACACTAACAATTATATGCAGATTAAATAACCCAAATATAACAATGAAGAATAACACAAAAGAGATCAACATAGAATTTTAACATGGTTCACCCAAAATGGTTTATCTACCTTCAATTTACCCTCGTCCACCATTGCTCCCACTTAACCGTGAGACTCCCACTCAACTGTGAGACCTTCTTGCAGATGATAATCGAACACAACCTGCTATGATACCAATTGTTAGGGTTTAGGTAGATCAAAGCAATAAACACTAACAATTATATGCAGATTAAATAACCCAAATATAACAATGAAGAATAACACAAAAGAGATCAACATAGAATTTTAACATGGTTCAATTTACCCTCGTCCACCATTGCTCCCACTTAACCGTGAGACTCCCACTCAACTATGAGACCTTCTTGCAGATGATAATCGAACACAACCCGCTCTGATACTACTTGTTAGGGTTTAGGTAGATCAAAGCAATAAACACTAACAATTATATGCAGATTAAATAACCCAAATATAACAATGAAGAATAACACAAAAGAGATCAACATAGAATTTTAATGTGGTTCACCCAAAATGGGCTACATCCATAGAAACTCAACCATCCAATGATTTTATTAACCAGTGCAAAATAGATTACAATCTTGCAAATTCCATACTACAACATACATCCTAGCTACTTATAACAAGCTTTTTGGAAGCTTCTAGAATTAGGGTTTTACAAACTCATTTTTCCTTTGTCAGTTAACAAAAATTAACTACCAACCCTGAACCCTGGCAAGGTTACATTATGAGTGTACAGTATTTGCATGATCAGTTGCCACATACCAACATTTTTAACCATACTTTAATGCATGTATGGATCATAAGATCATACATACATTAAAGTGGGGGCTAAATGTTATGTTGTAAAATGTCCCCCTAGGACTTTTACCTCCTAAGTTTAGCTCCTAGGTCCCTTGAATTTGATCTTGCAAGTATGATTTGACTCCCAGGACAAAATGGCCTAAAACCCATGTCAAATGGGGCTTGAGGAACATTTTGGAGCTTAACCCCATCCCAAAATAGGTCCCAGGGCTTGGTGCTCATACCCTTGTCCTACCCTATTTTGGCGGGGTCCCAATTTTGAATGTCGGTAAAGTGACTGTTAAAGGTGTCCCTTGCCAACATCTTAGGTTTGAATTATGAAATTTGTAGTGGGAATGCATATATAAGCATGTTTAGGGTTTCATTTGTAAACTAGAAGATGATTATGATATTTTGACAAACTTATGATTTTAGAGCATTCAAGGAATTCATTGTGTCGCAGAACAGAATATTGTTGTTGTGTTTGTTATTGCAAATTTGGCTTCGTCTTCTCATGTTGTGAAGGATCTTCATCTATGTGAGAGCTACACCTTCAAGCTGATATCTATTTGTGCTTCAATCAATCATTTATCGATTTGTTTCTACCTCTGTCCTGCAAGGAGATGCACTCTTTATCAAACAACGATGTTGGAAGGCTTGACTGAGGCAAGCTCCTAAACACTTCAACCCCTAACCCCTATCCATGTGATTGTAGGTAACAGGTATCAAATCTTGAAGAGTGGAGTTGCAGACGAGTGTGGCAGAGGATAAGGATCCTAAATCTGACAGAAAGAAGCAGAAAAGAACACTATCAAGGATTAGGCACTAGTCCCTTCTCGCTCTGGGTTTGCAAAGCCTGAAATCTCTGAAATAGGGATAATTAGTGGCAGAATGTGTCCAGAAACCCTCGAAGAAAATCCCACCTTGGGCTTGGATGCAAGTCCCTTTGTCCCCAACACTTCAGGATTCTAAACTTTAAAATATGGTATGCATCTGATCTTTATTTAGCATCTCTATGTGTGAGCATTTGTTAGAATTCATCTGTTTGTTTACGATTTTGTATATAACTAGGGTTTTGAACATAATTGGGCTTAAATTAACACATTAATCAATAATTTCTAAATTTCCCCATCATTACAAGTGACAACCAACCTGTAGGTGAATCCTCTTATAGAAGTTGTGATTCAACTCGGTTAAATGTCCTTGAATGTGTGTAGTAAAAGGAGGATCTAACTATATCAAAAAATCAACCCTATTCCCCTTTTTCCTACATAACAGTCAGGACCAAAATTAAAATGTGTCGGCATAGAACCTTTAAAAAGGTTTCCCTTTTTTGGCCTTTTCAATTTGAATTATGAAAGTTAGCAGGAAAGCATATATAAGTGAATTTTTGTCTTCATTTTACAACTAGATGGATAATGCAAACTTGTGATATTGAGCTAAGGGATTTCAAGGCATTCATTGTGTTGCAAAGCATAATTGTGTTGTTATTATGTTTGTTTATTGCATATTTGGTTTCATCAATCCATCTCCTCATGATTTGAAGGATCTTCATCTCCATGAGGGCTTCACCTCTAAGGTGACATCTATTTGTGCTTCAATCATTATATTTCATCATTAGTTGAATGTCATTCCAGGGCTTGACTGAGGCAAGCTCCTAAACACCACAACCCCCAAACCCTTCTCTTTGTGATTGCAAGTTACAGGTGTGGGATTTAGTGAAGTGTGGGTATAGAGAAGCAATTCAGAGGATAAGGATTCAAGATCTAGAGAAAAGTTTCTATAATTCTACCCTACTAGACTAGGGCACCCACCCTATGGTCCTCCCAACAGGATTTATCCCGAACTCAGGAGCTGAACATCATCCAACACTGCTCGCTATTATGGATTTGTAAAAAATTTCCTATTGGACTAGGGCACCCACCCCATAGTCCACAAATTTTCTTTCTATGGAAATCCAATTTCTGGTATGTTTCTGATCCTTCTTGAGTGCCTTCATGTCTAGTGATTTGTAGTAGTTTATTCATCTATACCTGGTTTCATTATAATTAAGGTTTGAGGCTTATTTGAATTAGGGTCTAACAAATCTCTCAATATAATAAATCTTTCCATATCATTCCTTAGTACACCAACCTATAGCTAAGTCCTTTTCATCTGTAGTGACTTGGCTCAGTTGTTGTCTTTGAGTGTTAGTGTGAAAGGAGGGTTTGATTTGATAGATCTTAACACTATTCATCATCTTCCCACTGTTCATACATAACATTTTGGTGAACCCATGTTTTTACTAAAATTGCATCTTGTTGAGTGTTTTAATCATTCCATGCATTCATTCATATCATACTAATCATCTTGCATTGGAAAATCTTACATACATTTGAAATTTTTTGAAAAAACAAGCATTTTAGGCTTGCATTAAGGCATAGTTTGCATACTTTGCATTGCATATCATTGAAACATTTAATTTTCTAATACTTACATCAGATCTGATCCATATTACAGTCATTCATCATTGCATCATATCACATCTTGCATTTGAACATCTCATTTGCTAGGGTTTTGCTTAAAAAGTTGCATCTTTCATATAACCTAGTAATTCCAAAAGCTAGGGTTTGTAGTCAAAATCTCATTTCAGATTTTTTTTCTATCATACATATCTTTAAATTGAATTCTAGCAATGATATAAAGCATATTTTCATTTCTCATTTGAAAATTTTGCATCATTTCATACTTTACTTTGAAAATTTCACATGTTTGTAATTACACAATGTGTATTTCAACATAAACAATTTAGCCTCTCTCTAACATTTCTTTGCAAGAAATCTTTAAAAAATTACCTTTTATGCAGCACTCTTTACATCTTAATTACTCCATTTTTAAGGACACTAGTGTGTTTTTGTTCTTGGTAACAAGTTTCAAAAACCCGGTTTCCTCAAACTAGTGTTGTGGTGTACAAAAGTCTCTCATATTGGTTATATTTGATAAATGAAAAGACCATATTGTGCATTGATATTCCAATATATTCTATTATGTCATTTTTATCTCATTGTATTTTTACATGCATATATCAAAGACTTGAAAATTTCTACAAATTCCTTAATATGAATCCTCACGTTCTCACTCATATATAATCCACATATCATAAGGATATATTTAAGTGTTCTTCATTTGAAATCCTTGATTATGTATCTAATTTTGACAATTTCATAGCTCTCATGAATACTTACCCTTTGTTATTAGAAGATCTAATCTAATACATCTCCATGAAGACTCATGAGAAAGATGAGTATGAAAGTTCTTCTATTAATGCCTTGGAACTAATATCTAAAATATACGATGATGATGATTCCATGAGTTATCCTATTCCTCCTCTAGTTGAATGTTCAAACACTTTGGACATCCCTAAGGAAGTGAATGCCTTTAATCTTCCTTCTTTGGAGGAATGTTCAAGAACCTTGGATATCTCTAAGGATGCAAATATCTTGGGTAGCTCTCCTTTGGTTGCAAGTTCTATTCCATTGGATGTCACTAAAGATCAAACCATCAACATATCCTTTTCTCTTTGGTTCAATGCTCTCCCTTTAAAATATGAAGCATTGGTGGATAAAGAAAGGTCCCTCACATTAAATTATATAGGGATGAATGGTCAGCTTAATCAAAATCAAAGCAATGTTAATTCAATTACCTTTAATATGTTTCTTCCACCCACTAAGGGGTTACTAGAAAAGTGTATTAATATTCCTATGATGATTTTGCAAGGGGCACCCAATGCACCTTCTTGCCTAAAACCGGTGATGATAGTTCAAGGTGATCAAAAACCATCTCGACCCCCAGATTACATTCTAAATTATGCAAGACAAATCACTCAAAGGAATCAAGGTGTTCAAATGTGTCACATGTTCAACAACATTACAATGTGATTGCTCACACATACAACACCCTAGTAACAAGAAAAGCAAGCAAGCACCACATGTGCATGTCTCTCTTCCATATTCTCAACCTATGCTTCCTCAACCACCTCGCCTTACTCAAAAAGGTGGTCAAGATTATGATCTTGTTGAGCAGATTCGTGCTACTCTTGCTAAGATCTCTCTTTGGGAACTCATACAAACATCACCTACATACCAAAGAATGCTCTGAGAAGCCTTAAAAAAGGTGATAGTACTACCTGCTATTAAGTCGAATGATGTAGCAACTTTGTTAGATTGTATGTGTTGAATGCACAAGACAATTGAGAGGGGGGTGAATTAGTGGTAGCTTAAAATTCCAAAACCCTCACACACATTTAGATCCACATAGATTCATTTAACCTTTAGACTATTATGATGATTAAGCAAAATAATAAAAACTAAATCAAATCAACATTAAACATAAGAGAACACTAGATTTACGTGGAAAACCCAAGAAGGGAAAAACCACGGTGAGGATTAGCTCACAATATAAAGTAGTAACAACACAGAATTACAAAATGCTCACTACCCAGAAGATAGGCTCACTGCCAAAGGGCTCACTATCCAAAAGAAAGGCTCACTACCAAGATAGAGAAGAAAGTTACAATTAGAAGAACATCTCAAAGTAATAGAGAAATCTACCACAGCATTAACATCACCTCCGTAGCATCACTGAAGAATTGTAGACACCTTCTGCTCACTGCATCCAATAATCTAACATGTGAAATCTTGTATTGCACCACACATTCAACCACACTGTTATTCACATTACATCCATTGCACACACTCCCTTGATCACGATCCCTTGACACTTATTTATACCGTCTTCAACCTTGAATTCATTCACTAGGGTCAGAAAATCACCTTAACCCTAAAAATTCAAATTAGGTCTGGACCTAAACATTCTTGGAGTGGAAAGGAATGAAGGTGAACCACAACACATCTTATCTTAGACCTAAATTCATCCAAGCATGCCACTTCACACTTTCACAATCATCAAAGCAACTCCGCAATTAGTGTAAACACCCAAGGTCGGCCAAACCTGTGTTAACACAATGATCTTTTAAGTACATGCTTCCTCAAGACAAATTGTAGACCACAAACCAAGCTTTAATACAATCTAGAGTATTCCATGAACATCCTGAAATCCAACAAATTCCTTTGCAACAACTTTGACCTACCACACAACCTTATCTTGTTTATCCAATATGCTTAACCATCTTTGTCATACATTGTATCTCTAGAAACCAACTTCTAGATCACCAAACCACAAACAACTTCAAAAAAAGAAAGATATGAGCCTTATAAGTATATTTCTAGAACTACAAGAACTGAAACTACTTTGCGAAGAAATGCGAAGCAAAGACATTTCTCTCAGACACCTCTACAAACCTTCAGAAACATAGTCTTCATACTGGTGAACACAACTTCCTCTACACAACGAACAAGAACACCAAATTCAGAATATAACATCTCTAAACATATCTAAACAACATATCCAAACTGCAAAGACAGATCTTCAATATATAGAGGAAATGCAGAGCAAAACTAGAACACTACTCTGTAAACCAAAATGCCGCTTCAACACATTGTTTCCTTTATTAATCAAATTTTCTCAAAAGCACTTGGAAACCAACCAACAGAAACTTATTCTTAACATCTTTAACACTTCTTCAAAGAAACCAAATCATCTTCAACAAAGCAACTTCACCAAACAGCTCATACCATTGCAACAACCTCATCATCAGAGACAGTATCCTCTCAACACTAACTACTCATACTCTTGCACCATTTATTACTCACATAGATCAACTACTCATACTCTTGCACCATTTCTTATTCACATAGCTGATACCAATGACAACACAAGCTTGTGTGTTGAAAAACCATCAACACACAATCTGAAAAACCATCAACACAATAGCATCCTCAAAACTATGCTTCATACCAATAGTTCCTTTCTCTTTCTCTCCCCCTCAACTTGCTACTCTCTTCTTGACAACTAATACCAATAGTTCCTTTTTCACATTGCCCTCTCTCCCCCTTTGACATCAATGGCAAAGGGCTACACATCTCTTTTTCAATCTTACATTTAGACTTCTCAAACTCGTACTTGCTTGCTATTTCTCTACAACTTCATTCCTTTGACTGCTCTGTATACTCCCCCTTAGAAGCAACCAACATTAGAATTACTCCCCATGACTTCCACAACCATCATAACCACTACTTGCTCTCCCTGAGAGGTAGCCTCCAACATTAGTCTAGAATAAGAAATGAATCTTGAAATCCACTGGACTGATGTATCTCCATATGCATCTAGTTTAAAGGAGGGGAAATAACCCCTAACTTCTCTCGAATATACTCAAATGTATCCTTAGGAAGAGCCTTGGTGAATATATCAACAATTTGATCCTTTGTAGGCACATACTCAAGATTCACTTCATTCTCTGCAACCTTCTCTCTCATAAAGTGATACTAGATTGATATATGTTTTGTCCTTGAGTGCATCACTGGATTCTTTGAAATGTTAATAGCACTTGTATTATCACAGAAGATAGGGATAGGTTCATCATATACAACTCTGATATCCTTCAAGGTTTGTCTCATCCACAACACCTATGTGCAGCAAGATGTTACTGCAATGTATTCTACCTCTGCAGTAGACAAAGATACTGAATCCTGCTTCTTACTTAACCATGACACCACTCTACCACCAAGAAAGAATGCACCACCACTTGTACTTTTCCTTTCATCTACACAAATGGCCCAATCTGCATCTATATAGGCACTTAGAGAAAAGTTATCATCTTTTGGATACCACAAGCCATGATCCGGAGTGCCCTTTAAATATCTGAATATCCTCTTCACTGCTGCAACATGTGATTGTCTGGGATCTTCTTGAAATCTAGACACAAGACAAACTACATGCATAATATCTGGTCTAGTAGCAGGTAAATATAGCAATCCTCCAATCATTGATCTATACCTACTCTGATCAGCCTCAGGAGATTCATCATTCTTGCTTAGCTTGCAACCAGTTGTCGTAGGGGTACATACAGGTTTAGAGTCTTCCATTCCAAACTTATTCAACATATCCTTAACATATTTCGATTGTGAAATGAAAATACCTTTATCTATCTGATTGATCTATAGCCCAAGGAAGAAGTTCATCTCACCACACATTGACATTTCAAATTCTTTTTGCATTTCATTTGCAAAACCCTTACACATACCTTCATTTCCTCTAAAGATTATGTCATCCACATATACTTCCATAATCATAATTTGATCTGATGTACAGATTACTATCTGCAGAACCTTTATTGAATCCTTGCTATATTAAATACATGTCTAACCTTGCATACCAAGCTCTAGGGGCTTGCTTCAATTCATGTAGTGCCTTCTTCAACCTACAAACCATATCCGGTTTATCCGATAATTGAAATCCATCCAATTGTTCTATGTATACTTCTTCTTCCAACTCACCATTCAAGAAAGTAGACTTCACATCCATTTGATATACTTTGAAATATTTATGTGATGCAAAAGACAAAAACATCCTGATGGCCTCCATTCTTGCCACCGGAGCATAAGTTTCCTCATAGTCTATTCCTTCTACTTGTGAGTAACCTTTACACACAAGCCTTGCCTTGTTTCTTACCACTTCTCTATTCTCATTCAATTTGTTCCAAAATACCCACTTAGCTCCAATCACATTTTTGTTTGTTGGTCTTGGGACAAGTTCCCAAGTCTAATTCTTCTCAATCTACATTAGTTCTTCTTCCATAGCTTTGATCTAATACTCATCCTTGCATGCTTCAATTACTATCTTAGGTTCAACTTTAGAGAGTAAACATAGATTTACATGTTCTTCAATAGCTTTCCTTCTTGTTAGCACACTTTTGTTCTTGTCACCAATGATATCATCTTCCAGAATGATGCCTCTGCACATACTTGGGAGTTTTAAGAGCCTTTTCTAGGGCTTCTTCCTCTTCAACCTGCACTTCCTTTTCCTTAGCATTTTCTTCTTCTCCTCAAGAAGATTCATCTAATTCATATCCATTCACTTCTGAATTCTTTTGTAGATCTTCATCAAATTTGACATTTGCACTCTCAATAATCCTTCTTAGCCTCTTGGTGTAGCACTGGTTATCTTTGTTTTTAGTAGAATACCCAAGGAAGACACCTTCATCAAACCTTGCATCAAACTTTCCTAGATTTTATTCATCCCTTTTGATATAGCATCTTCTTCCAAACACTCTAAAGTACTTGGCAGTAGGAATCCTTCCATCTTATAACTCATAAGGAGTCTTTGTACTATTTGTTCTTTCCTGCACTCTGTTCAATATATAAACAATAGTATGAATTTCTTCTCTCCAGTAGGTTTGCTTCTTTTATCATTGTCCTTGTAGCTTCTTGAATAGTCCTATTCTTCCTTTCAACCACTCCATTTTGTTGAGGAGTCCTAGGGGCAAATAAATGCCTCTTTATTCCATGATTCTCACAAAACATGTTAAACTCATTGGAGGTGAACTCTCCACATCTCTCAGACCTCAAACATTTGATTCTCATATCCATTTCATTCTCAACTATGACTTTGAATGCTTTGAACTTATCTAGGGCTTCAGATTTTTCTTTGAGAAAAGTAACCCATGTCATCCTAGAATAATCATTAATCAATAGCATGAAATACATGTCACTGTGAAAACTCCTTACCTTTATAGGACCACAGAGATCTGTATGCACCAATTCCAATAGTCTGGTAGAGGATTGATCCTTGACTTTGAAACTACTTCTTGCTTTCTTTCCAATTTGACACTCCTTACAAATAGCATTGATAGGCTTTGTAATCTTTGGCAGATCTCTCACAACTTGAACTGAACTTATTCTTACCAGGCTATCAAAATTGATGTGACACAATCTCCTATGCCATAGCCAACTCTCACTGATCTGAGTCATGAAGCAATAACCATCACCACCTTTGAGCTGATAAACATTTCCATCTATCCTCTTTCCAGCAGCTATCACAGTACTAGAATCTTTTCTGATCTCACAGCCACCATCCTGAAATACAAGATTGTATCCTTTGCTACATATTTGTCCAACACTCAAGAGGTTATGCTTTAAACCCCTAACATAAATAAAATCATCAGTATTATGCTTTCCATCAAAACTAATTGAGCCTCTTCCACATCTTAGCAGTGGTATCATCACCAAATCTAACTAGTCCTCCATCATATTTTTCAAGTTTAACAAACTTACTTTTATCACTGGTCATATGATTTGAGCATCCACTATCAATAACCAAATAGTTATTTTCCTGTTTGGTATGAAAAGAAAATATCAAAGTACCTTCAGTATTAAGACTTACCTCCAAAGCCTTTTCCTTCACACATTTCTCAGAGTTAGTAGAAATAGTATCATCTTTTAAAGCTATGAAAAAACATTCATTATCCTCATCAGATAAACTTGCATCTTCTCTAATAGAGTAGCTCTTTCTAGGCACTCTACTCTTGTTTTCCTTGTTCTTACTTCTCAAAATTCTTTCCGGACATCTTGAAGCATAATGACCTATATTTCCACAACTAAAACACTTGAAAGGCAACTTACCATTGTACTTACCAGTACCCAATTTCATTTTTCTCACAAAGTTAGCTTCCACATCATCTAAATCCTCCTAATCTGATTCAACAGTTTTCTTAGATTTGCCAGCCTTTAAGGTAGTCTTAGCCTTTGCACTACTTGTTCCAAATTCTCTCATTTCAAAGGCAGTTAAGGTACCAAGCAACTGATCTTTGGTAAACTGATTCAAATTTTGTAATTCTTCAATAGTAGAAATTTTATGACTGTAAGATTTAGGAAGAGTTTTGAATACCTTCAATACTACTTCTTTTTCATCCAAATCTCAACCAAGTCCTTTGATGCCATTGACAACTTCATCCACCTTTTGTAAGTAGCTTGTAATGTTTTCATCTTCAGAGATTTGTATGGTCTCAAACATGAGCTTCACATTCTATATTGTAGATTGCTTGACCTTATCATCTCCTTCTTAAATACTTTGTAACTTTTTCTAGATCTCATTAGCAGTTTTGAAATTCATAACTTTCACCAACTCAAAGTTAGTAAGACCACTTAAAAGAGCATAGCTCACTTTACCATTGGTTTCATAGGCCTTGATCTCATTTGCATTACTTGGACCATTTTTCGATATAGTGTATTCAGTCTCAACATCCTTTAAGATCTCATATCCAAGAGAAATTAGATAACCTTCCATCCTTATTTTCCAGAATCCATAATCTATTCCATTGACCAAAGGAACATACTTCTTATGTGCCATCCCTAGTCTACCTCAAGCAGTTAAGCTTCCTTCCAAGGAACCTTGCTTTGATACCAATTGTTCAATGCACAAGACAATTGAGAGGGGGGTGAATCAGTTGTAGCTTAAATTTCAAAACCCTCACACACATTTAGATCCACATAGATTCATTTAACCCTTAGACTGTTATAATGATTAAGCATGAAAGTAAATAACAGAAATTGAATCAAACCAACATCAAACACAAGAGAACACCAGATTTATGTGGAAAACCAAAGAAGGGAAAAACCATAGTGAGGATTATCTTAGAATATAAAGTAGTAACAACACCAAATTACAAAAGGCTCACTACCAGAGCGCTCACCACCAAGAAGATATGCTCACTACCAAAGGATCACTACCAAGATAGAGAAGAAAGTTACACTGAGAAGTGTTGCAAATATGTGTCTAATCAGTGTTGTCATTGATGTCAACATATCCTTGTTGCCATTGGTGTCAAATGTATTCCATTTTGTTGCCTGTTTAGAAGATTGGAATGTTTAAGATATTGAGAAAATTAATGAAGATAAATGTATGTGGACCATATGGCTATGTAGAGGATTGTCATACGTAGCTCCACTTAATATTCAAGAGGTCCACATGAAGATTTGAAGAAGCTATGGCCATCTAAGTAGAACCGGGTTTTAGTAATTGTTTAGAAGAGATAGAGTGACAGTAAATTGGTCCAGATTGCTCTGCATTAAAATATTATGATATACGAATCTAGAGGCCTGTTTGGGAAGTCAAGGTGTATCATAAACTCAAGTGGTTCATGGTTTGGAGGTCCGCAAGCAATCTTTCTAGTGTGATAGTCATGGCAGACAGTGTTCTTGAGGTTCCAAATGAAGATGCAAGTGATTCTGGTGATTTGGAGGAGTGCGAATGTTTTTGTTGAATTTAATGTGCTTGTGGAGGTCTCTAGATCATGTGACTGCTATGTTGGATGTCTGTATTGAAGTTTGAGCTCATTGGTAAAGATTTTCTTCTTGGTATGGTTGTTCTTCCCAATCTTGGCTGACCGGATGTTTCAAGTGTGTTGCGGATGATCTAAGAGAAATTTTTTGGAGCATGGCATGTTGTTAGAAGAAGATTCAAGTCTCAGTTATGTTTGGCTGACAACATAGTGATTCGCATGGTTGTAGTACCAACCTTGATGTTAATTCCAAGGTTGAAGAAGTGTATAAATACTTGTGAATGAATTGTGGAAAGTTGTCCTTGTGTGAAAATGATAAAATCCTAAGAAAGGTACAGAGGCATAGCAGAGAAGAGGTGGAGCAGAGGAATAAGAGGAGTAAGGTATGAAGAGATGGTGAAGAAGTGTTTGGGGCAGAGCAGAAGTCTTGTGAGATTTCAAAGGAACTGAACCAGGGATAAAGAAGATGTTATGTGAGCTTTCAAAGGAACTGAACCAGGGATAAAGAAGATGTTATTTTGCAGTTCATTCTTCCTGTATTAAAGATAAATTCTTGTAGGTAGTGAGCCTCCTATAGGCAGTGAGCCTCCTTGAGCAGTGAGCTCTGGGCAGTGAGCCATAAGGCAAGTGCCTTTTCATTTCTTTCAAGTACTTTTAACAGGGTACAAATCTTGTGGGTTAACCCCCACCGTGGTTTTCCCTTAATCAGGTTTCCACGTAAAAATCTTGGTGTTATGTGTGTTTATTTTGTTTATACTCATGTGTTGATGATTCATGCTTTAATGTTTACATCATTAATCTGATTGTTAGTTGATAAAGAAGATTAAAAGCAGAAAAGGTTAAATTTGTGGAACAACTGATTCACCCCCCCTCTCAGTTGTCCAAACTAATTCCAACAATTAGTATCAGAGCCAGATCCTCTAAAAGAAGATTGATCGCTTGAGGAGATCCAAGATGTCGACTTATAAAAAGGAAAGCCTGAGATTTGATGGAACAAATTACTCCCTTTGGAAGGTACGCATGCAGTGTCATTTGGAATGTATAGGTGATGCCTTTTGGTCGATAACTAGGAAAGAGTATAAAATTCTAAAAAATGGACCTACAACTCTAGATGAACTTAGGGAAGCTAAATGCAATATTCAAGCTAAAGAAGCATTATTGAGTACCCTGACTGATACAGAATTGGCAAATGTCCTGGGATTGAAAACTGCCCATGAAATCTGAAAAAATTTGGAAAATCTGTATGAGGGTGACAAATATGTCAAATGTACTAAGCTATAGAGACTGAAGGGTAAATACGAAAAGTTGATGATGAGTGAAGATGAAAACATTACCTCCTACATGCAGAAAGTGAATGAACTTGTGACTGGTATCAGGAATGCTGGTGGAGTATTGGATGAATCAGAAATTGTTGCCAAAGTGCTTAGATCCTTACCTGCAGCATACAAGCATAAAGTTGCTACCATTGAAGAAATTAGGACTATGACAACTATTACAATGGATTGGTTAGTTGGTAAGCTTTCAGCATTTGAAATGAGGGAGTTTGGTAATTCTCTTCTCAAGTCTAAATCTACATTTAAATCCAGTGTGTATGGAAAACAAAGATATGATCCGGGTGAAAGTTCTTCAGGAAGATCAAATAGATTTGTGAAGGCAAGAAAGGATCTTGAAGATGATGAAATTGAGACTGTAGATCTTGAAGCTCTTATTACCAAAAGAATGCCAAGAGGATCCAGTAAGTATGAAGGAAAGTTGCCATTCAAATGTTTTGCTTGTAATAAGATTGGTCATTTTGCCTCAAGATGTCTAGAGAGAGTTTCAAAGCCAAACCCTAACAGATATAAAAGTTAGAAGAAATGCTACTATGTCCAAGAAGCTAGAGAAGGAGTCACAGATGATGAATCTAATGATGGAGGTTCCACTAAAGGTGATTGGGTGTTCATTGCTATCAAAGAAGAAGATCTAGTGTCTACTGAATCTACTAGCTGTGCAAATGTGGAAAGTGCCTTGGCTACTCAAGTTGTTGAAAAGGATGAATGGGTGATTGATAGTGGATGTTCTCATCATATGACTGGTGATAAAAGTAAGTTTGTAAGCTTTGAAAAATATGAAGGTGGAATTGTGAAATTTGGAAACAACTCAGCTGATAGAATCTGTGGCAGAGGATCCATCTCTTTTGATGGTAAGAATAACACTAATGATGTTTTGTATGTGGAAGGACTGAAGCATAATCTTCTCAGTGTTGGATAGTTGGTTGACAAGGGTTATGATCTTCGATTCAAAGATGGAAAATGTAGAATCTTGGAAAGCTCCGGAACTAAAATTGCATCTGGTACTCAAACTAGAGGTAACATCTTTCATTTAAGTAGTTCTGGCAAAAGTTGTTTGATTTCTCAGACAAATCAAAGTTGGTTGTGGCATAGGAGAATGTGTCATGTGAATTTTGATAACATTGTCAAGATAAGTTCTACTCAGGTTGTGAGAGATCTTACAAAACTTGTGAAACCTGATAGCATGTGTAGAGAATGTCAATTGGCTAAACAAAACAAAACTTCATTCAAAAGTAAAGAACAATTTTCAAGTGGACGGTTGGAACTTGTACATACTGATCTATGTGGTCTTGCTAGAATCAGGAGTGTGCAAGGAGACAGATATTTCATGTTGTTGATTGATGATTACTCTTGGATGATGTGGGTAACCTTCTTAAAAGAAAAATTAGAAGCTCTTGACAAATTCAAGGTCTTCAAAGTTATGGTAGAAAATGAGATTAGTGTGAAGATAAAGTGTCTGAGATCTGACAGAGGTGGAGAATTTACCTCTGGTGAGTTTGATACATTTTATGAATGTAGACACCTAAAAATGTCTCGACCACCAAACTGACTCCCGACATCCCTAAACTTACCAATTCCCTTTCCAACCAATTAATTAAATTTTTATTTAATTAATCACCCCTTTCATTTTTTAAGTCCACACCATTTTATCCCCAAAATTGAATTAATTTTATTAATTCAATAGTCCAAACCTTAGCCAAGTGATTTAATAAATATGCAAAATTTATTAAATCAATTCCCCATTTTCCCTAAATCTAATTAATTAGTTAAAACCATGTTAACTAATTAGTCCAACCTACTAATTAGCCTATCCCTACCCTAGACAATTAAATAGCTATTATTTAATTGCCTACTCTAGCCTACCCCATCCTAGCCTTAGGATTAATTAATTAAATCACTAATTAATTAATCTTATCCCCCCTCTAATCCCTCTACTAATTTATTCCAGCCACATTAATTAGGTTAATCACCCTAATTAAGAAAGTCAAATCCTCATTAGCACTTCTCTCCACACCTCCCAAATTTAAAATTCAAATAAATCACACATCACATTTACTCCTCTTACACATCCCTTACACATGTCATATCCACTCTTCCCCAAATGAATTTTTAATTCATTTTACCCTTCCCCATGTGAATTTTTAATTCACAAATAATCCATCTCACCCAACCTCATTTATTCACCCCTTTCCCAAAAATGAATAAAAGATTTACTTTTATTCCTAGCCCTCCATCTTCCAAGATCAAATCTAGGCCCTCCACCTCACTTTCATCCTCCACCATTGATCTCTCCAATCAATCTCCACCCTTGGATCAAAATCCTCTCCAAAAGTCTATAAATACAACCTCTCACAAGTCATTTTTATCATCCATTTTCATGCAAAGTTACCATGCCAAAATCACCTTTGAGTTAATAGTGAGTTGCACAATTGAAGGGCATTTCACATTTGGATCAATAGTCTAGGGATCATCTTAGTCTTAGGAGCTTCTTTTGGGTGCAAAGGCTCCTTCTTTCCCTTGATGGGATTAGGTTGTGTATGTGAGGTATAATCTCTTGTTTTATTGCATTTGATTTAGTGTTTTCTCTCATTTTGCATTATCTAATCTACATTGGCACGCCCGGTGGGACCCACAAGGTCTAATCTAATCCTTATTTGTGAGTTGTTGTGTTAGTATTCAGCCTTTTTGTAGGTTCAGTGCTATTCGACCATCGCAGCGGCGCCATCACTGCCGCTTTTCAGCGCTAATCCTCTTTCAGCGCTATTGCTGCGCATTTATTTTTAATACTAACCCTACTCACACATTGTGTTTTTTTGGTTTTCCTATTGTTTGCTGTGTTATTTGTTCTTTATTTTGTAGGAAAACTAGGAATTACAGGGGGAGGTTATGGCAGATTTTTGAAAGAAGAGACAAAGCAACATCCAGTTCAGCATTTTGACGCCATCCTTCAGATTAGCGCCATCCGTGTCTTCCCTCGGATTCAAAAACACCACGCAGTGGCACCTTCATTACTTCAGATTATCGCTAGCCTCTGTTTTAGCGCATAACTTAGGATTTAGTAGCGCTATTTTTTGTAACAACGCCTTTAATTTAATTAGTGCTATCTTAGGTTGTAATTAGCGCCATAAATTAGTTTAGCGCCATTTTACATAAGTCGGGTTGTTCTGCCCACAGTGGCGCCTGTGTATGTCAGTTTTAGCGCTATTTTGCCTTTCTATTTGTTGCAGGTACTACGGATACTAACAAAATCTTTTTGTAGGATGGTTTGTTAATTAGTTAGCAAACATTTCAATTTGGAAACTAAAACGAACCTTTGTTTGCTTTGTTAGGTCTTAGACAAACATTTCCATTTGGTGTTCTAAAATCAATCCAAACAACTCCTTGATTGAAGTGTGTGATCATAACATTTGCTTTTGGTGCTCTAAAATATACTTCTTTTTGTGTGCCAACAAACAAACAATCAAAACACTTCAATTTGGGCTATAAAAAGAACAACAAATTGCATACTTCATTGGATAAAAAGAACAACAAACTTGCATTTCCACGCATCTAATCAAGATAATCTATAAAATTGTGTGAAGTGTCTTCATGATTGTGTCAGGTAGAGTGAGAAAGTGTATGCTCTTCCCTCGCACCTTTTGGTGATCTTGGGAATCAAAAACTTCTCACAACACTTTGCATTAATCACCCCCCATCTAATCCAAAGATCTAAAATTGAACCATGTTGAGTGTGATATAATCATAGGGAACACGTATGCTCTCCCCTCACATCTTTGTATGAACTTGGGGATCAAAAGTGTTTTCATGATTGTATTGCTTTTGTAATCCTTAGAGGGCCTACCACCCCGCTTCGAAAGGTGGGAATGAGCCAAGCGGCATCAAGCTAAAGCCAAGCTCTTCCAAGCCGCTATATAAAATAAGGCATTTGGGACGAAAGTCTCAAGCGACAGGTGTTGTTTTGTTATACTGACAGCCAACCTCCCCATAAACCCTCCAAGGCACAACCCTTGGAGGCTGGGAGACTCCATAACAGAGAGTAGCGCTGCCGCACATATAACCACCTAAACGGATGCCCTTACTAAGAGCCATTGTTGTAGTAAGCTAAAATCCTTCTATTTGTTGACGCAGAGGGCAAAACCCTTGAAGCGGCCCCAATTCATGCGGTTCTTAGCCGAGGTAGCAAGGACAATCTAAAGGTTTGGAGAGGGTCAAGCCTTATAAGAAACCCAGATCTTGGTATGTGTGAGAAGTGTGTGCAAATGTAAGGAGGAGCCGGTGCTACCAAGATCCTGGAGCTACCCACTTTGAATAGGTGCAGCTAGGGGATTCAACAAATATTGTCACAATCTCGCCATAGGTTGTAAAAGTGTGCTTGTTCTAAACAAAATCATGTCATTTCACAAACAAAAATCATTGCTTGTTTTGCATTCAAATGTGTGTTAAAGTGCTTTGATTTTTTTCACAAACAACTTGCCAAGAGACAAAAAAAATTAGTAATCTGTCAAACCTTGTTTCAGCACCATCTCTGTCTTATTGTAGCGCCTTTTCACCTGTAGATTGGTGCTATTTTGAGATTGATGTGCCTGAGATAGAACAAATCAGTTGATCATATCCCGAACAGACAAATCCAAAAATCTACCTTCAGAAATCCAAAAATTTGCCATCAGTAATCTGTCTACCCTGTTTCAGCGCCATCTCTATCTTATTGTAGCACCTTTTCACCCGTGGATTGGCGCTATTTTGAGATTGACGTGCCTGAGACAGAACAAATCAGTTGATCACATTCTGAACAAACAAATCCAAAAATCTACCTTTAGAAATCCAAAAATTTGCCATCAGAAATCTGTCAAATCTTGTTTCAGCGCCATCTCTGTCTTATTGTAGCACCTTTTCACCCGTGGATTGGCGCTATTTTGAGATTGACGTGCCTGAGACAAAACAAATCAGTTGATCACATCCCGAACAGACAAATCTAAAAATCTACCTTCAGAAATCTAAAAATTTGCCATTAGAAATCTGTCAAACCCTGTTTCAGCACCATCTCTATCTTATTGTAGCACCTTTTCACCCGTGGATTGGTGCTATTTTTTAGATTGACTTGCCTGAAGCAGAGACCCATTTTGTTGTGATCTACACCTTCGGTTCTGCCATAATCCATACCCATCTCACAGAAATCTGCCAACCGTCCAACCATTTTCTTCCAAAGTTTTCCAAATTACACATTCTCTTTGACCTTAGAGGATCACTCACCACCATTGTTGGACCCCTTTGATACATCATAATCAGCCCAAATACATATCTATCCATCCCCATTCATTCCTTTTGCATATCTCCTTGGACCGATATAAAATCATTTCAAAAATCCACATCCAAATCAAAACCTCATCAACAAATCACCAATCAAATCTTGTCACCTTTTTTGAGCCAAAGATAGATCTAGAGCTTATCTTTAACATCACATTTTCCTTGAAAAGTCATTAGTCTACCTTTCAAGAAAAAAACAAATCACGTCTCTTTGTGTAAGGTCATTAGTCTACCCCAAACAAAGAAAATTGTCATCCTTTTGTGTGCCAAATCAAAATCTAGATCTTATCCAAAGCTCTATTCAAAAAATAGCAACAAATATCATCCTCATCATCCTAAATCAATCAAAAAATCAAAAAAATCAAATCCCTTTCTCATCATCCATCTTTGGTCCAAAATTTGTATCATCCATTCATACCACCCATTCATATCAAACCTTTGGAAAGACATATTGATCTTCAACATACCCTTCTACTCCATCTCACTACCACATCCATCTTTGGGTCCAACAAAATCAATTCAATTCTCTAAGGTCTCCATCTCATCCCATGTCTAGAAAATCAAATCCATACGTGTATGCCCATCACAAGACCACAACACAAAAAGAATCAAGAAATGGCAGAACAATGGACCTTTGGCATGCCTAACACCAACAATAGCAACATACCCATTTATCAAACATACAATCCACCTACATATTCCTTCATCCCCCCATTTGGCGCCAATGACCCTTTCCACTTCTTACCACAAGCACCAACACCACCCCCACCACCACTACAAAATGTCCCCACCATATCCCAAGATGACCAACATGTCTTGAGCTTCACGCAAGATGCCAATAATATGGACCTGCTTGATAAAGTCCTAAGATCAGACCCAAAGAGATATCTTGACCATCTTCTCAAGCTTGGTGCTCAACTTCCCCCCATTATGACATCGTCACAACCATCCACTTCTACAATTTTCCCCAACACATCAAATATCCAAACATCTACATCACATACCCAACCCACCATCTCTCAAACGTCAACACCTAACGTATCTACCACATCCACAACCTCAACCGCTACCACATCTACTACTTCCACATCCACTGCTAACATCTCCCAACCTGTCATCACCTCCACTACCACGACTACCGTCAACCCTTCCGCTTCAAACACAATGGGCATACAAGGCAACATCACACAAGCAAGTACCTCCACAAGTGTGCCCCCACCAAACCCTCACACCCTTGCATACCTACGACAACTATTCTCACAACAAACTCACAACACATCTAACCCATCCAACGTCCACATACCCAACGTCAATCTCATAGGTCAACACAATCCCAATCCCCAAATACCACCACATGTTCTCCAACAACTATACGCACACCAACAATGCCACAACACATCTAACCCATCCAACGTCCACATACCCAACGTCAATCTCACAGGTCAACACAATCCCAATCCCCAAATACCACCACATGTTCTCCAACAACTATACGCACACCAACAACAATAGTCACCAATCAATCCAAACCCCAACCTGCAATACCAACATCTCAACCAAACCAATCCCCAATATCAAATCCCGCCTCATCTCCCATATCTCACTAACCAACAACCCTACACATTCCAACTGCAACAACCACAGGATCTCAACACCGTCCTACAAGGCTTAATTCAAAAGGTGGATGACCTACAAACTGGGGGCAAACGCAAATACTATTCCTTCGAGGATATTTGCCCCTACCCATTTGATCGCACCTTATACATGCCCCCTTTCCCTAAAAACTTTGAAACGCCAAAATTTGACAAATACAAGGGAAAGGGAGACCCTAGGGACCACCTAAGGGAATTCTATATTGCTTGCCTCGAAGTCTCTCACAACAAAACATATCTTATGAGACTCTTCCCAAGAAGTCTTGGCGGCCAAGTTACTGAATGGTTTGCCCATCTTCCACCTGGAATTCGAACATTTCCTGAGCTTGCGGAGAAGTTTGTCAACCACTTCTCCTACAACTTTGAACATGAGATGTCTATGACTGACCTTTGTAACACCAAACAAAAGAATGGCAAAGCTATCGCTTCTTTCCTACAAAGGTGGAGGGGCCTAGCAAGCAAGCTCCCATGGCCTATTCCTGAAAAACAACTTGTCACCATGTTCGTGGCCGACCTCAATCAGGAACTAGGATTCCACTTACAAATCCTTTGCGCATCTACCTTTGAAGAGGTCATTGACAAAGGCACTATTGTTGAACGAGTCCTCATCGCCAAGGGTTCCATCAAACTTTACGATCCCAAATCCAACAACAACAACAATCACAAAACCAATCACAACACCCCCAATACCAACAACAATACCAATACGCAACCTAATGATAAATCACGGTATTGGGGGAAGAACAAGAATAATCTAAATGACGGCGTCACCGATGTGAAGGCCGTCCAACACATCCAAAATCACACACCGGCACACATGTATGCAGCAAACACCAATAACCAAAGAGGACCCAATAAACCCCGCAAACCTCATCAAAATTTCACACCGTTAGTAGAACCTATTAAGGACATCCTCGATCGATGTCTCAAGCAAGGAGAAATCACACTCCTACCTGTCAGACCATGCCAAGACAATGACCTCAAGGTAGCATGGTATAATGAAAATGATTATTGCGAATACCACCGCGTGGCAGATCATAAAACAATGGACTGCATGCAATTAAATCATTGTATTCAAGACCTAATAGATCAAAATCTTGTCAACCTTGAGCACAGTGCACAGCCATCGCCAAACGCTAACCTTGGAGCTTACAAGGATCCCTTGCCCAACCATAACAAAGCCTCATCGTCCAATCAAGCGTACAATGTCACTCCACCACCCACACAATACGACTCCATTGTCAACCGCATCGAACCCTCATCCCATTCTGTCAACACAATCACCATTCGGGCACAAGCACCTGATTGCGCCGTCACAACCCGTCGAGGCCGTGTCTCAATCCGCACAGCCCCTCCCACTGAACCAACACCCCCATCCACATCTGATCCCCTCCCCCCTCGTCCAAATGCCCGTCCATCACCCACCACTTGATACAACCTCCTAGACCATCTAGGAAAGACACCCGCACAAATCTCCATCCTTGAGCTACTTCGCACATCACCCCACCACAAAGACATTCTCGACAAGGCCCTTTTGGAAACACAAGTCCCTACAAACTTGGATGTCAATCAATTTCAAGCCATGGTCGGCCATATTGCCACACCACACCATATCACGTTTTCAGAAAAAGATCTTCCTGCTTCCGAACACCTACATAATGATGCACTACACATCGAGGTCTGCATTCACAAACACACCATTAAAAGGGTCCTAATAGATGGTGGTTCCGGCCTAAATATATGCACTCTAAAATTTCTAAAACACTTGGGGTACTCAGATGTGGTTGTGGATGCTAGCGAGTGCATAACAATCAAAGGATATGATGACACCGAGTGGCTATTCGAAGGTACCATAAAGCTTCCTATTCAAGTGGGACAGAAAATCCTTGAAACCAAAAGTCAGGTTCTGGATCTTGACCTCCCTTATAACATTCTTCTCGGCCGCCCATGGATCCATGCCATGCAAGCCGTCCCCTCCACTTTCCATCAATGTCTCAAATTCCCCCACAATGGCACCGAAGTCACTATTTATGCCGATCCTCGTCCCTTCCAATACTGCAATTTTCTGGAAGGACACAACCAAACCTTATGTCTATACAATAAAGCCACCAACCAAATCACCCCAACAGCTTCCACTTCATACATCGACCCTGCCAACATCGCCACCACTTCATCCCAAACACCTTCACCACCTGAGGTCAAGATCAAGCTTAGTGACCAAGGCTGTGGGGAATACAACCTTCACGGCACCTTTTGCGTGGGCTTATTACCCACTCCTCAGACATTTGGCACACTGCACACAAAGCTAGCTGACACAGTCATCATCAAATGCAAACCCTCGCCCGTCTTTGAGAAAAAACACCTTCTGGATCAAGACATACTTGAAGATATTTCATTCTGGCTTTACAAGGATGAGGAAACAGAACAAGACATCCCCACCATCCTAGCAAACAGTTACGGCAAAGGTTCTGAGATAGTCAAAAGCATGGGTTACAAAGGACAAGGCGGCATTGGCCTTCATGAACAGGGCATTGTGGAACCACTGCAAGCAACAAGGAACCCCTATACTCAAGGGTTAGGGTATGGCCAACCACAATGCATCCTTAATACCGGCGAATGTATCTTAGCCGAGTTTGCTCCAGTTTCTCTAGATGTCAAAAATATTAACGAAACGGACCTACAAGACTCCTTTAGCGACTTTGCCGATTTCTTCGCCTCCTCCATTTGCACCATCTACTCTGTCACTACTCTCGCCTCATCATCCAATGACCTACCATTAGTATACCCTGACCTCATCGACCGGGACCAACGAGGACCTCCTATTTTGGATATCGCACCTAATGATGAAGCCATTGCTGAAATGATGGGAGTAAGAGACAACTTCCCCTTGGGAAATCACAGAGCTGGATACATCATGGAACTCAATCCGGCTGCCTATTTTGGGGAGACAACCCCTGCTTCTAGTCACAAAAATACAAAAACAAAAAATGGATCTGATGGTGAAAACTGTTCCATAGCAGTATCAGATACTAAAAAAGTAAAAATAAAGGACGTATCTCCTGGTGAAAACCTCCATGAGGCACCAGGAGATGGAAGCATGGGCCTCCCTGAAATAGATAAAGTATATCCTGACAGATCACCCATCTTGGTTGAACCAGCGCAGGAAATGAATCTAGGGACAAAGGAAGAGCCGAAAATCACATATCGAGCAAAATCTCTCAGCCTGTTCGAATAGGAGGACTTCTTGGCATTCTTCACACATAGAAATCGCAACTTTGCATGGACCTACACAGACATGCCAGGGCTAGATCCTGCCTTGGTTGTACATCATCTTGCAGTGTGTCCTGATGCCAAACCAGTCAAACAAAAGCTCCGAAAGATGAACCCTCAGGTGGCCCTTCTTGTCAAAGCAGAGCTCAAAAAGTTACTAGATGTCAGGGTCATATGTCTGACTAATTATCCTGAATGGGTTTCGAATCTAGTACCCGTCACTAAACCAGATGGCAGAATCCGCTGTTGCACTGACTTCAAAGACCTCAACAAAGCCTGCCCAAAAGATGACTTCCCGCTTCCCAACATTGACATGATCGTGGATCTTACTGCAGGGCATGAGATGCTATCCCTCATGGATGGCTTTTTAGGATACAATCAAATCAAAATTGCTGAAGAAGATCAGCACAAAACATCCTTTATATGCCCATGGGGGACATACTGTTGGGTAGTAATGCCATTTGGCCTAAAGAATGCAGGAGCTACTTATCAACGAGCAATGACTGTCATCTTCCATGACCTCTTTCACCACATCATGGAGGACTATGTTGATGACTTACTCGGCAAATCAAAGACCTGAGAAGAACACTTAGACGTGCTAGCCAAGATCTTTGACAGGCTAGAGCAATATAATGTTCATCTAAATCCAAAAAAGTGTGTCTTTGGCATTACTTCAGGCAAATTGTTGGGATACATAGTCTCCAGACGAGGAATCGAGGTGGACCCGGCAAAAGTCAAAGCTATTACTGAAATGCCACCTCCTAAAACCTTGAAACAACTGAGAAGCCTGCAGGGAAAACTATAGTCTATACACCGATTCATTGCTCAACTTGCCGACAAATGCCAACCATTCCAGCATCTCCTCAGGAAAGATACAGCCTTCACCTGGACTACTCAGTGTCAAGATGCCTTCGACCAACTAAAAGCATATCTGGCTAATCCCCCTATTCTATCTCCACCAAGACAAGGAGAGCCCCTCCTCTTGTATATTTCTATGACCGACACAGCAATTGGGGCTTTGTTAGCACAACACGATGAGCAGGGGAAGGAAATAGCCATCTACTACATCAGTCGCACCTTGATTTCCTATGAGCTTAACTACACACAGATTGAACGAGCATGTCTTGCCCTGGTTTTCACATCACAAAAGTTAAGACATTATATGCTCAATCACAAGACTAAGCTCATTGCTAAGATCGACCCACTCAAATATTTGCTAAACAGAGCAGCTCTCACTGGAAGGATGGTAAAATGGGTCATGATTCTCACCGAATTTGACATAGAATACACAGAGAGGAAGGCAATCAAGGGACAAGTCATAGCAGATCAGCTGGCTAAGGCACCTATTCAGCCAGAACATCCTACAATAGTAGAATTTCCAGACGAGGCCATCTTGACAATCACACCAGCCACAGATACATGGAAGATGTATTTTGATGGATCCTACACTCACAGAGGCTTGGGGGCAGGCATCCTGTTTGTTACCCCTCAAGGTGACACGATCCCTAAATCATTCAAAATCACATTTCCATGCACCAATAATGTAGCAGAATATGAGGCCCTCATCACAGGTCTCCGAATGGCCATCCAATGGAAAATAGACAAACTAACTGTGTATGGCGACTCTCAACTAGTCATCAGGCAAGTCAATAATGAATATAGAACCAAGGACGATAAGCTTCTTCCCTATAAGAAGATGGTTGATGACTTTAAAGATTATTTCAGTGACATCCACTTTGAGCAGATCCCAAGGTTAAACAACAAAGCGGCAGATGCCATGGCCACCATTGGATCTCTGGTTGACATGAAGCAAGGCAGCAAGAAATGCGAATTCCTGATCAAAGAGCTCCCCATCCCAGCATATGACATTCCCCAATCTGAATTAGTGTGCGAAATCGTTGGTCCTTTATCCCCCTGGTATCAGGAAACGTACCTCTACCTTCATGATAACATCCTCCCCAACAACCTATCCCCATCACAGAAAAAATCCTTCATCTGTCGAGCCTCCCATTTCATCCTTGTAGGTGACACCCTCTACAAAAGGAGTCTTGATGGTATGCTTCTACGATGTTTAGACTCTAGGGAAGCTGAGACAGCTTTGGAAGAGGTACACGCAAGTGTTTGTGGGGCACATTCAAGTGGACCAGCTCTTTCTAAGAAGATCCTGAGGACTGGTTATTATTGGCCCACTATGGACAAGGATGCACATCAGTTTATCAGAAAATGCCTCCCATGTCAACAGCACGGTGATCTCATCCACGCCCCAGCACAGGATCTACAACCAATCACAACACCATGGCCTTTCTCACAGTGGGGACTCGAACTCGTAGGGAAAATCCATCCTCCATCTTCCAACGGCCATAAATTCATAATAACTGCTACCGAATACTTCACAAAGTGGGTGGAAGCAATACCACTCACCTTCACCACAGGCATCCAAATCTCCAAGTTCATTCTCCACTACATCATCTACCGCTACGGTATCCCCCATTCCATTGTCACTGATAATGGGAAGCCATTCAAGAACCAAGAAGTTCACACTTTGTGCGAGAAGTTCGACATCAAACACCACTTCTCCACGCCATATTACCCCCAAGGAAACTGTCAAGCAGAGGCTTCTAACAAAACCATCCTCTGCATCTTGAAGAAGACAGTCAATGAAGCTAGCCACGACTGGCACCTCCAACTTAACCCCACCCTATGGGCTTACCGCACCAGCATCGCACTCCTACTGGAGCCACTCCATACTCACTAGTATTCAGATCAGAAGCCATTTTACCTATAGAGGTCGAGCTCCCGTCCCTCTGAGTATCATTGCAAAATATTATCTCTGATGAAGACTATCGCGTCGCAAGGTTGCATCAACTTGAATTGTTGGATGAGAAATGCCTGAATGCATTAAATCACTTACAGGCATACCAAAACTGCCTCAGAAGAAGCTACAACAAAAAGATCAGAACCAGAAAGTTTGAGGTAGGTGACCTGGTCCTAATGGAAAATCAAAAGAACCTGCAAGAGCGTCCGAAGCAAGGAAAATTTGAACCTAATTGGCTAGGACCTTATGTCGTCACCGCCGACTATGGGTCAGGAGCTTATCAGCTTGCAACACCCGAGGGGCAGCCTCTGGATGAGCCAATGAACATCTTGCATCTCAAGCGATTCTATGCATAACCCATCTGATACCACAGGTCAAAAAATCAAAAAATAATAATAATAATAATAATAAATACAAAAAATAAAAACACCAAAAAAATCAAAAAATCTAAAAACATCAGAAAATCAAAAAATCTAAAAACATCATAAAATTAGAAAATCCAAAAAACAATCACCCCATGCATCAATCTCGCATCCCACCACAATCATCTAAACACGCCTCAACCCTCATCACATCACATCACCAACCATTCCCACATCATCAAGTCTTGCCAGAACTACATATTCATTTCACCCGCATCTTAAAAGTACCTTGATCCCGTGGACACAGGGTATGTAGGTAGTCTGGAATACGAAGGATGTTTCTAGTACTCAGGTATCTAAGATGCACCCATCCCACCCATTGGGATGGTTCCGACTCACTGAGCTTTCTAGATCTACGAAACGATATGCATGCTACACATACCATTGAAACATGGTCCCTCGCGCAAAAATCATCAAGCAATATACCAACTATAATCTTCCATTTGGCCTAAATGTTCTTTTGCCCATCTTCCACAAACTCTCCAATCAAAAACTGATCTGCGTCCTAGGATACATCTTTCCTACAATGGACAAAAATCTATCATTCTATCATCACATCTCTTGGCAAGAGCACACAAAGGCTATTTGTATCTTTCGTTGGTCTTTTTGCTTATTAATTTTTATCTTTTTGTCTCACTCCAAGTAATCTCCAAAGCTACCTTGATCTCATTATATCATGGTATGTAGCGGATAGCCCTTGGAGTAGACATAGTCATTGTTTCGGTATGCTGTGCTTGTGGGTTGGTTTCATTACTCCAAGAATAGTATTCATATCTTGAAGTTCAGGTCAGTTCTAGCATGATGAGTCCTATTTTGCATATACAGGTATCAACACCTTATATGCATTATTCACACTCACTACTATGAGTCCCCTTCCTCTACTAGACAAGATTATACTACATTGGGCATGCATGAAACCAACCTATTGTTTGTGGGTCTAGTCCATGCAATTGTCGGATATACATCATCACCTAGGTTATTTCATACCTTCGTGAATTGTATCCTACATTGCTACATTAAACTAAGAAATGTTCTCAATTAATTTTGTGCAACTATTGATACTAGCTCAACATCATCATCCTAATCACTCAATCACCTATCCCATATCGGCCTAGATTTGATCGACACTTTCCAACCCCCCCCACCAATCTAACTCCTGCACTAACCCCATCATCCCAACCTATCTCCACTTAACACATCTTGAACCAAACCAAACCCCCCCCTCAATGACGTGGTATCTTATGACCTAACCATCCTCCAAACCCCCCACTGCCATCCCCTAGACGCTCTCACCACTATCATCCCCAACACCTAACACGTTCTCCCACAGTCTCACCATTCAGGGTCAACACAAGGAACATCATGTGTATCAGGATTAGGCTACCTCACCTATCACCTAGTTTGCATACCACCTATCACCGATACTGCATTTAGCACATATCATTTAACTACATGTCACCACTGTTTGCATCACATTTTAGGTTCATTTTTCATCCATTTCAGTTGCATATCCTTTTAGGTTCATTTTAATCCATTTGCATCTCATGTAAGGTTCATTTTAATCCATTTGCATCTCATCGTAGGTTCATTTTAATCCATTTGCATCTCATTGTAGATTCATTTTAATCCATTTGCATCTCATTTTAGGTTCATTTTAATCCATTTGCATCTCATTGTAGATTCATTTTAATCCGTTTGCATCTCATTTTAGGTTCATTTTAAATCCATTTAAGTTTGCATAAAACACAAGTAGATTCATTTCAGCTGCATATCATTACACATCATATCATAGGTGCATATTAAAAATAGCATCATCACATTGCATTCCATACATATCAACATCTCATTTAGTTGCATTACAACATCACCAACATCACCATTAAAACAACTAGTGGCATATAACATAATCCCATACATTTTCATCCATAATAAATGTTTGTTAATCCGCATATTTAGTTACATCATATAGTCCATAAAATCACAACACCATGCATATATCACAAAAACATAATTGCATCCACCAAATCACACACATCATTTGAAAAAAATATCATACATCCACAACATATAAAATATAACATGTGCATCCATCATATAAGCATCATCACAATAGAACATCATAAACCATCAGAAGTATCGCATCATATATAATCACCGCAAAAAATGTACATCGCTCACATCATCAAAAAATAAAGTGTCCTGATACAATGCCTCTAAGGGCTATCATGGTATAACTATCACATCGAGGATCCTCTCTCTGAGGGGGTAGGAGATGATGACCCTAGTCGAGCCTGTGATCCTGACGACGACTGTGGTTGTGGTGCTATTGGTACCTGAGGATCCTGCTGGGGCACATATGTGGGAGGGGACATCGTCTGCTGAACTGACTGAATAGATCTAGATCGATGTGATGTCGACGCCCCCGATCTACTGACCTGGCTGTAACTCGGTGCTCACTGCGCTACGGGTATGGCTGCATAGTATAACCCCCGATATTACTCCATCCGTGCTCTAGCCTCTGCTAGCTCCCCCGGTACCTGAGCTACCTGTCCCTGTGCTTGGCTCAACTGCCCCTGTATCTGATGCGCATGTGTCTGAGCCTGAGCCAGCTGAGTCTGCATCCCTACCAAAATCGGGGCAAGGCCCCCACCCATAGCCTGTGCACTGCTCAACGCAGTCTCTGCCTAATGTGCTCTCACGAGCGCTGCATCCCGCTCTATCCTCAAATCCTCCATATCCTCTACGGCCTGAGCCAACTAAGCCTCTGACACTGCCAACCGCCCATCTACTCCCTGCAGCTGTCCCAACTCAGCCTCTCGGTGCCCCAATGCCTCCTCTAAACTGGCCACCTGAGCACGTAGTGTCTCTACCTCCTCCATCTCCTCCCGTGACCGTCGCCGAGGTGTCAGCCTCTCAACCTCTGCCTCCATCCCTACTTCTGAACTCCCTGCCCCGGCATCATGACTACCGACTCGCAACTGCTCCACCCGTGATGGGGATAGATCACCCTGCTCCGTCCTCGGCTGTCCACCGCGCCACCGCGGTGCCCTACCCTACCGTCCGCCCCTAGCCTGGACCTGCTGTGCATGAACCTACTGCGCTAGAACTTGCTGTGCTGGAACCTGCTGTGCTGGAACCTGCTATACTGGAACTTGCTGTGTAGGAACCTACTGTGCTGGAGCCCCCTGCCCCACTGGTCCCTGTCCCGCTGCCACTACTACCACCTCATCCACAAGCTGACCATCTCTAGCGATCACCCTCTCTGACCCATCATCCATCACCTCCACAATGAAATCTACAATGACCTCATCCCCATCCCCATCCCCATCTGGATCATCTCCACCCCCATCTCCCTCATCCTCTGATATCGCCACTGTCGGATCTATCAATCAAGTGGGCTGATGCATCTGCCACCATACATCATAAGCAGGCGTAGTACCTGCATCCATCACTGTGCTCCTCCAATCCCACTGAACTAGCCAAAGTGCTGCCCAGTCATTCAGCGCAACCTGTGGCTGTAATGCTGTGGGCTAGTAGGCCGTATCCCGCGGTGTCCGCGCATATATCGCCATCTGCTGAGGCGCATCCTATACCCATCCAAACTGTCGCATCACCTGTGAGGGTAGGTACATCTCTATGGTCCGATCCGCACGACCCATAAGAAATCTCTGCTGAAATGTGTACGGGAGATGGGTCACATCATCCGGCCACTCCTCACAATCAATATATGGACGGTATACCACGCTAATCACGTCATCCAGTATCCTCCGCCAGTGGCAGACCTGTCCAGTATAGGTATACAATGCATCCTGATACAAAAACACAAATGCCTCAAATGGGCGCCGATAATAACCGCATGTCGGCTGAGTCATGGGGATATGCTCCCAAAGCCATACGTGTAGCAGCGTAACCCCAGCAGATAAAGCCCTGTCATGAAGATAGGCGACTATGTGCATCTCGTGAAGCAGCTGTGCTAGCATCACTGGCCCCCATGCATAGATAGTATCATGACTCACCATCCCCTCTATCATCCCACCCCAGCCCATAGGAAAACCTCTGCCTCACCTATCCGGCAGCACCACACCTCCAATCAGCGCACACAAATATAAGGCAAGGGGATCTACACCCGCCGCAAGTGTCCTGTCATAATCCATCTCCCTCCCGTCTGCCGAAAACACCACGTGCTCTGCTCCGAACACTCTGATCAACGCAGTCCGCCCCTTCCTCGTGTCATACCTCACACGTCGACCATGAATCGGTAGCTTGAGGATGCGATAAACATCCTCAAGTGTGATATTCATCTCTCCTATCGACAGCAGAAAGCTGGAAGTCTTGCTGTGGTATCGCTCCACTACAGCCGTCATTAGAGCTCTATGAGCTCGCAGCACTGGCATCGCTGCCACTATCCAAAGCCCCAGTCTTGCAAGTCGAGGCCGCCATGCCTCATCAAACAACGGCATCACGGATCGCACTCGTCGCTCTCGCGACTGCAGTATAAACCACCATGTATCCTACATCCGCCACTTCTTCATTGGATACTAACTTATTTTTTCCCCAACACACCTTTTCTTCTAAATGTCTCACAGGCCCAAATCATGTGGCCCCACATAGATAGTCCTAGTGCTATTTTAAAAATAGCGCTACTTTTCCCTACCCATTGCGCCAATACAGACAATGACGCCATTGCGCACCATGTATCGCGCCAATCCAGACAATGGCGCAGCAATCAATTTTCACGTCAATTAAACTTTTAGCGCTAAAACTAATAATAGCGCTATTCCCCATTATGGCACTATTCCAAATGATAGCACCGTTCTACCCATAATATGGCGTCAAAATGCCATATTTACTTTGCCCTGAGTTTTGGGGCCAATCCAGACGATGGCACCAATATTCCTCCAAAATGGCGACAAAATCGCCTCACCCTACCCTGGCGGATAGCGCTAATCTGCAGGATTGCGCTAATCGGCCTTGTCTATGGCGCCACGCGCTCCTAACCCATATCCCGAAACCTAAAAACACGTGCGTAAAGTAAAAAATCACAAAGTTCGGGTTAGGCCCTACCTAGGGTCCAGCCTCGGGTGACCGCCCGACCTCTCAGAATTGCTCTGAGATGTGATGAAGTCGCGGGAACTGTGGGTTGCGCTCGCCCATCTCTCCTTTGTCTTTTCTTCTAGAAGGTCAAAAGTGTGCCAATGTGGCACTCTTTGGGCCCACTTTTCCTAATATAGGGGGCCATGTCCTCCCTCCATCCCTTCCTTTTCCCTCCAGGGTGCAGATCTCAGCTTTTTTCCTCTATTTTTCCTCCCACCATCTTCTTTTTCCAGCACCTCTCCAACTTTCACTTCCGTCACATCCTTTCGAGAGCTTACCTGCCAAATTGTTATTTTCCCCGCCAACCTCTCGAGGGGGCATCCCTTATCCATCTCATTCCTTCCCGACAGCTGGGGCATATTTTTCTTCTTTGACCTAACGCCACTTCCCTCTTAAGTCCTAACGCCACGTCAAAGAGGGGCAAATGTAGACACCTAAAAATGTCTCGACCACCAAACTGACTCCCGACATCCCTAAACTTACCAATTCCCTTTCCAACCAATTAATTAAATTTTTATTTAATTAATCACCCCTTTCATTTTCTAAGTCCACACCATTTTATCCCCAAAATTGAATTAATTTTATTAATTCAATAGTCCAAACCTTAGCCAAGTGATTTAATAAATATGCAAAATTTATTAAATCAATTCCCCATTTTCCCTAAATCCAATTAATTAGTTAAAACCATGTTAACTAATTAATCCAGCCTACTAATTAGCCTATCCCTACCCTAGACAATTAAATAGCTATTATTTAATTGCCTACTCTAGACTACCCCATCCTAGCCTTAGGATTAATTAATTAAATCACTAATTAATTAATCTTATCCCCCCTCTAATCCCTCTACTAATTTATTCCAGCCACATTAATTAGGTTAATCACCCTAATTAAGAAAGTCAAATCCTCATTAGCACTTCTCTCCACACCTCCCAAATTTAAAATTCAAATAAATCACACATCACATTTACTCCTCTTACATATCCCTTACACATGTCATATCCACTCTTCCCCAAATGAATTTTTAATTCATTTTACCCTTCCCCATGTGAATTTTTAATTCACAAATAATCCATCTCACCCAACCTCATTTATTCACCCCTTTCCCAAAAAAGAATAAAAGATTTACTTTTATTCCTAGCCCTCCATCTTCCAAGATCAAATCTAGGCCCTCCACCTCACTTTCATCCTCCACCATTGATCTCTCCAATCAATCTCCACCCTTGGATCAAAATCCTCTCCAAAAGTCTATAAATACAACCTCTCACAAGTCATTTTCATCATCCATTTTCATGCAAAGTTACTATGCCAAAATCACCTTTGAGTTAATAGTGAGTTGCACAATTGAAGAGCATTTCACATTTGGATCAATAGTCTAGGGATCATCTTAGTCTTAGGAGCTTCTTTTGGGTGCAAAGGCTCCTTCTTTCCCTTGATGGGATTAGGTTGTGTATGTGAGGTATAATCTCTTGTTTTATTGCATTTGATTTAGTATTTTCTCTCATTTTGCATTATCTAATCGACAATGAAAAGCATGGAATAAAAAGACTGTTATTTTCTCCTAGGACTCCTTAGCAAAATGGAGTTGTGGAAAGAAAGAACTGGACAATTCAAGAAGCTACCAGGACCATGATGATGGAAACAAATGTTCCTCAAGTTTATTGGAGAGAAACTGTGAGTATTGTTGTCTACACTCTTAACTGGGTGCAGATCAAAGGAAATTCTAGTAAGACACCTTATGAACTATGGTTTGGTCATCCTCCTACTGTGAGATATTTCAGAGTTTTTGGTAGTAAATGCTATATCAAAAGAGATGAAGATCTAGGCAAGTTTGATACAAGAAGTGATGAAGGTATATTTTTGGGTTACTCTACTCAAAGCAAGGCATACCAGTGCTTTAACAAGAGATTGAAAAAGATTGTTGAAAGTACAAATGTCAAAGTTGATGAAAGCAAAGAAGGGCATTTCAGGTCTTGCGGATATGAATTAGATGATCAAGATGAAAGTCAAAGTCAAGGAAGGCAATAGACCCAGATCCAGATTGATTCAAAAAATCTAATGACTCAAGAGGATAGCATAGAAGTTGAGGAACAAGCTCAAGAAATAGAAGTTCAAGCAAATCCCAAAACTCCCAGGTATGTAAGGATGAATCATCCTCAAAATTAGATCATAGGAGATAGAAATAAAGGTGTTCAAACTAGGAGAAGAATTGTTGAAGATCAAGAAGAGATTTGTTTGATTTCAAAGATTGAACCAAAATCAGTAAGTGAATCCTGCAATGATGAAAACTGGATAAAAGTAATGGAAGAAGAATTAATGCAAATTGAAAAGAATTACACTTGGGATCTTGTTTCTAGACCAAAGGACAAAAATGTGATTGGAACTAAATGGGTCTTCTGGAATAAACTAAATGAAGATGGTGAAATTGTAAGAAGCAAAGCAAGGTTGGTATGCAAAGGATATTCTCAAGTGGAAGGAATTGATTTTGAAGAAACTTTTGCTCCGATAGCAAGAATAGAAGCAGTCAGATTATTTCTTGCATTTGTTGCTTTCAAAGATTTCAAGGTATACCAGATGGATGTCAAGTCAACATTCTTGAATGGAGAGCTAGAAGTCTACATTGAGAAACCAGAAGGATTCCAGTTGTCTGATCAAGAAGATATGGTCTGCAGACTGAGAAAAGCTTTGTATGGACTTAAACAAGCCCCAAGAGCCTGGTATGCAAGATTAGATAAGTATCTGCTAAAGCTAGGTTATAGCAAAGGCATTGCTGACAATAATCTTTACTTCAAGATTGATCATGAGAATATTCTAATTGTTGAGGAATTTGTTGATGATATCATTTTTGGTGGAAATGAGAGTATGTGCAAGACATTTGTTGATCAGATGTAGAGTGAATTTGAGATGTCCATGTTTGGTGAAATGAATTTCTTCCTAGGTCTAGAAATCACTCAGTCGGATAAAGGTATCTTCATATCTCAGTCTAAGTATGTGAGAGAATTGTTAAAAAGTTTGGAATGGAGGAGTCAAAACTAGTAAGTACTCTTATAGTAACTGGATGTAAGTTAAGTAAAGATGATGATTCACCTAAGGCAGATCAGAAAAGGTATAGATCAATGATTGGAGGACTGCTTTATCTGACTCAGACCCAACCTAATATCATGAATACAATTGGACGTGTTGCTAGATTTCAAGCTGATCCTAGAGAATCCATGTTGTTGCAGTCAAGAGAATTTTTAGATATCTCAAAGGGACACTTGATTATGGCTTATGGTATCCAAAGGATAATGACTTCACTCTTCATGTATATACAAATGTTGATTGGGTAGGAGATGTTGATAATAGAAAAAACACTAGTGGTGGTGTTTTCTTTTTGGGAAGAAGATTGGTTTCTTGGCTAAGCAAAAAGCAAGCAGCAATATCTCTATTTACAGCAGAGGCAGAGTATATAGCAGCAGCAAACAATTGTACTCAAGTTATGTGGATGAAGCAAATGCTAAAGGATATTAGAATTATGTTTAAGGAGCCTATCACAATCTTCTATGATAATTCAAGTGCAATAAGTATCTCAAAGAATCTGGTGTTGCATTCAAAGGCAAAGCACATATCAATCAAGTTTCACTTTTTGAGAGAGAAGGTTAATGAGAATGAAGTCAAATTGGAGTTTGTTTCTTCAAAGGATCAGATTGTGGATATCTTCACTAAGCCTCTTCCTAAGGATACTTTTGAGTGTCTCAGAGAGAAGTTAGGGGTTATTACCCCTCCTGCTTAGAACTAAGATGCACTAAGGTGCATCAGTTTGGTGGAATTCACAGTCATATCTTGTGATCCAAATTGTTGTTAAGGAGATACTACTCAGGAGGAGTAGTTAGTATACAAATTCTAGAGATCAGTCTAAAACAAAAATGGGGAGAAAAGATTGCAAATATGTACCCTTTGCCATTGATGTCAAAGGGGGAGAGAAGTCATGTGAAAAACTAGTTGCTGATGAAAGGGGGAGCAGTGAAGAAAGTAGTTGTAGAAGTGATAAGAGAAAGGGGGAGAAGTTCTTGTCTTGATGGTTGAATCAATTTTTCACATCATATGCTACCATCAATGACAAAGGGGGAGATTGTTGCAAATATGTGTCTAATCGGTGTTGTCATTGATGTCAAGATATCCTTGTTGCCATTGGTGTCAACTGTATTCCATTTTGTTGCCTATTTAGAAGACTAGAATGTTGAGGATATTGAGAAAATTAATGAAGATAAATGTATGCAGACCATATGGCTATGTAGAGGATTGTCATAAGTAGCTCCACTTAGGATTTGAAGAAGCTATGGCCATCTGAGTAGAACTGAGTTTTGGCAGTTGTTTAGAAGAGACAGAGTGACAGTAAATTGGTCTGGATTGCTCCGCATTGAAATATTATGATCTATGGATCTAGAGGCTTGTTTTGGAAGTCAACGTGTATCATAAACTCAAGTGGTTCATGGTTTGGAGGTCTGCAAGAAATCTTTCTAGTGTGACAGTCATGGCAGACAGTGTTCTTGAGGTTCTGGATGAAGATGCAAGTGATTATGGTGATTTGGAGGAGTGTGGATGTTTTTGTTGAATTTAATGTGCTTGTGGAGGTCTCTGGATCGTGTGACTGCTATGTTGGAGGTCCGCATTGAAGTTTGAGCTCATTGGTAAAGATTTTCTTCTTGGTATGGTTGTTCTTCCCAGTCTTGGCCGACCGGATGTTTCAAGTGTGTTGCGGATGATCTAAGAACAATTCTTTATAGCGTGGCATGTTGTTAGAAGAAGATTCAAGTCTCGGTTATGTTTGGCCAACAACATAGTGATTTGCATGGTTGTAGTCCTGACCTTGATGTTCATTCCAAGGTTGATGAAGCATATAAATACTTGTGAATGAATTGTGGAAAGTTGTCCTTGTGTGAAAATGATAAAATCCTAAGAAAGGTACAAAGGCAGAATAGAGAAGAGGTGAAGTAGAGGAACAAGAGCAGTAAGGTATGAAGAGATGGTGAACAAGTTTTTTGGGCAGAGCAGAAGTGTCATGCCCACATTTCCCATGCGGTCATGACACACAACACACGTGTCATGCCCGCATTTGCCATGCGGTCATGACACACAACACACATGTCATGTCCACATTTGCCATGTGGTCATGACACAAACTACGAAAAACTTTTCTACCTATCCCTAGGAACCCCCTCGCACGTGTCTGCGTGCTCGGTGGCAATACGTCTAAGGTGAAAACATGTCAACATAACCGCTATGGTGAGGGCCGTCTAGGGAGTATGCGACACGTAGTGTGTTGCTTCTAGGGTTAGACTGATTTTAACTTGAACCCTAAGTTTCCTAGGTGAAGAAGATTTTGCCAACATCGAACCCTAATTTAACTCAGATCGAAACATGATTAAATAATATGGCAAGATGGCGCATGATATAAGTGGAATGATGGATTAAAAAAAATAAAACAGCGCATAAAATAAACCCTAGGAATCTAGCAAAATTCTGGCAGCATAACGCGTTTTCGATAAACGTAAAATAAATTTTAAAATAAAACATCAAGAAGGGATTAAATAAAATTTACGAATTAAAATCAAATTATAAATTAAATCTTAAGAACAAGTTCAAGATGATAAGAATAAAATAAAATTCGAGTCCGTTAATAAACATAATTTTGACAATTATGTTTATTATCAAACTCGGAAAATAGAGGGAAGAGGTTATGGAACTAATTCCCATAAAATAATATTAAAATAGATAATTAATAACAAGGAACGAAAATCTCTCCAGGAAAAATAAAATACATAGCCCCATTTAAGTGAATTTAAAAACAAAGAACAAAAAAAATGCTCTTTCCCATTAAAATAAAAATCAATTTCCCAAAACAAGTTTATCTAACAAGGCAATAAACAAAAGTGCCAAAATCACACTAGAATTAGGCAAATCTTAAAAGAAATACAAAAATGTGATAAAAGTGAAATAAAATGGGAATTTAAAAATGACAAATAAAGTAAACTCTATCAAAACCCCTTGCCCTAACTCATCTTTTCTATTATTTTCCTCATTGCCCTAATCTCTTATTCTCTTTCCTCCTCTTTTGCATTTTGTTATGTTTTCTTTCTTTGTGTGCAGGAAGGGTTTACCAACAGCCATGGAAAGTATCCGGAGGTATATACAGTCAGTGTTTATTGTTTAAACCCTTTTTTTTTGTGTTTGTGTGACAGCAAATTTTATATATATTAGAGTAGAGATTAAAATAGAAATAATAAGGTTGAAAAACATGTTGCAGGGTTTGAAGGCAGGGTGAGCTGAATGGCAGCGGTGGCAGCAAGTCACAGTGGAGACGGAGTGTTGGAGAGGTGGACGCCAGCGGTGGTGGCGTGGTTGATGGGGAGGTGAGGTGCTGAAGGGGACCACGGGCCACGTGGTGTTCACTAAGTGTAGGGGGCTCGGGGTTGAGGGGTTTAAGGGGTGTGGGGGAGGCGGTGCCTCCACCCACACCCCTTTTCTTTTCCTAACAAGGGACTGTGGGTGCTACCCACAGTCCATCCGTTGTTATTTCCTTTTTGTATATATTTTATTTATTTATTTATTTATTTTTGCATAAAAACCTCAAAAAAGAGCACAACAGTCCATTATGTGTAGATCTCAGGTATTATATATATTTTTTAATATATACTCAGCTCAATCAGATAGTTGCCCAAAATTTATAACTAAAAAAAAAATCACTCTCTGCTAGCATATATATATATAAGTAAATATATAATATATATATATTCATCAAATCTACTTCTGTACTTTATTTTATTCTATTTCATTTTTTAGCAACTACACAGCAAAAAAAAAAAAATACAGAGAGATGGTAAGCTAAACTTTAACGAAATGACTAGCATATTTATATATTTACATATATATATATATATACACCTGTATATATATGTGTAAATATATTTGTAAACACTTCTTTCACTTATATTTTCACAACAATGGTGCAGATAGTAGAAGTACAACTTTCATTTTCAATTCTATCATTTTTTTTTTAATACTAATACCTCATTTCTAAGGAAAATAATTAGACAGCTAGTATTAGCTTCTCTTGTTCTAAGCATGCAACCATAGAGATAGAGTTTTATTTGGAAATAATTGTATATGGCAAAAAGGACATCCTTATTTAACCTTTCTAACAACACTAATTAAATAAACTCTCAGGCAACCCAAAACAGAAAACTTAGTTTAAACCTTCTCATTCATATGTGCAATAAAATATAAACAACAACTAATGCATGTTCCTCTATATTTTTTTTTAAAAGAATAGTGATAGCAATGAATATAAATTTTCTCTTTGCAAGGATAAGTGGCAATAACAAATTGCATAAAATGTCACATGTATTTCACAACTTCCCAACTCCACGAAATAAGAAATTAAATAGCATTTTAATACAGAACAAGAATATGTCACATACAGCATTTAAATGAGATGAAGAGACTGTAACATTACAAGTCTTTGGACAGCCAAGTCCATAAGTATAAACTTTCCAAAATACATACAATAAGGCCATAACGGCCATGGCTCCAACAGCCAACACAAAGGAACTATAAGAACACTAAAAATGCACTCCTCTCAACTCCATTCTTCATTTAAACACCTACAAATAAAACACAATAAAAAGAACAACCCAGCCACTTCGAAATGCCCTCCTTCCTACCGTAGACCCACAAGAGGGTCACCCCCAAGCTAGGGAGGTAGGGATTCACACAAGTGCAACAATCCACAACAAAAATATCAAACACAATGACACAAACAGCCCCAAGGTTTAACACAAAACTCAACTCATGATAATGAGTTTGATGAGGGTAGGGAATGGACCCCTCTACTTCAAAGGCCACCCAAATGATAGAATACCAAACTCATGGCCTCAAGCCAAAACCTCCAAAACCACCATTCTCCACAAATCACAAAAATAATCTCCATGGCACTCTTGCCATTTAATAAACTCCTCAACAAGTAAAAGCCCTCAAGGCATAAATAGTACAAAATGGGAGTGACCTCAAGGAGCTTCCTTTCCCCTACCCAAACAAGTTGAGCATTACCTCCATTGGAGGTGCTCTCACCATACTCCCCTCCCCCACAAAAATAATGCAAACAAAAAAACAACCAAAAATACAACACAACATATTTAAATAAGCAAGGGTGAAGAAACAAGTTTAAGAGTCTTACCTTCAAAGCCCTATAATGGAAGCACGTTTGGTTAAGAGCTCCAAGCTTTCCCAAACCTTCCAATCTTCAAGAAAAATTCCTCTAACTTTCCCCAAACTCCTCCAAAATAGAAAGAAACTTAAAATTGCAAGAACCCTACACTCCTCAACAAGAGGAATGAGAAGGTGACACTTGTCACCTTCTCCTTCCTCCTCCAATGCCACTTGCAAGGGAGAGGAAGTGTGAGGATGACAAGTGTCATCCTCCCATTCCATCTCAATCATCACCTTATCCACTTGTGCTCTCACACATGTGTGAGAGGACAAGTGGTGAGGTGGCATTCCCACTCAAACATCTAAGAGGATAAGGGATGCCATATGGCATCCTCTTATTCTCTCAAAGAGTCATCTCCCTCCAAGATGCTCTCACACGTGTGTGAGAGTCTTGGAGGAAGCTCCCACACACTTGGGAGTCTTGGAGACCTCCCAAGTCTTCATTGGAAAAGGATTCCCAAACTTTGGGAAGGGAGATGAGTCTTTCCCAAAGCATGACTCATCTCCCACCTTCCCTAAATTCAAATTTCGTCACTTTGACTAAACCATAGTTTAGAGTGACCAAAAGTGGGTTAATCCAAGGGTTAGATAGTCCAAGTTGACCCTAGACCCATGGGTAACCACATAGGGTAACTTTTGGGACACTAAGGTTCACAAAGGGGTCATAAATCCACTCTAAATGGCCTCAAAAAATAAAATAAATACCAAGTGGTGTAAATCAAGTAAAATTATACAACACTTATTATTAATTAAATAGACAAAGGGATACTAGGCCAAAATGATAAAAATTAAATCAAGCACTTAAATCAACATTCGATTTCAAATGTGATCCCTATCCCTCTTGGGCATAGATTAGTTTTACAGGGGATAACATAGTGTGAATTCTACCTCCAATTTCCCATGGCTAGGGATTGTAAAACCTGCACATCTCGATCAAGTGTCAACCATATCATGAATAATCATAGCCAAAGCAACTGGATTAAATTCACGTAATCGAATACAACAATAATCATCAATACATAATTCCAAATAAACTACATTTTTCAATCACATGTCAAATAGTCCATGTCACATAACTAACTAGAATCTCATCACAAAACATCATCTAATATATCTCATATATCGAATCACAAAATATCCTCAAATCTGATCAAATCAAATCACATATGTCTAATCAATGTCCTATCATAATCAGGAGATAAAAACCAAGTCTGCATAATGAAACCATAGTCACTAAAAGTCTGATAATGTCATCAACTGAAATGCATAATGATCAAAATAAGGAAGGTAAAATAATCGGCCTCACAAGAAATCTTGTGAGCTTTCAAACGAACTGAACCAGGCATAAAGAAGATGCTATTTCACAGTTCATTCTTCCTGTATTAAAAATTAATTCTTGTAGGCAGTGAGCCTCCTTGAGAAGTGAGCTCTGGGCAATGAGCCCTAAGGAAAGTGCCTTTTCATTTCTTTCAAGTGCTTTTAACAGGGTACAAATCTTGTGGGTTAACCCCCACCATGGTTTTCCCTTAACCGGGTTTCCACGTAAAAATCTTGGTGTTATGTGTGTTCAATTTGTTTCTACTCATGTGTTGTTGATTCATGCTTTAATGTTTACATCATTAATCTGATTGTAAGTTGATAAAGAAGATTAAAAGCAGAAAAGGTTAAATTTGTGGGACAACTGATTCACCCCCCCTCTCAGTTGTCTGGACTAATTCCAACAAGAAGAACATCTCAAAGTAACAGAGAAATCCACCACAGTATCAACACCACCTCCGTAACATCACTAAAGAATTGTAGACACCTTCTGCTCACTGCATCTAGTAATCTAACACATGAAAGCTTGTACTGCACTACACATTCAACCACACTATTATTGACATCACATCCATTGCACGCACTCCCTTGATCATGATCCCTTGACACTTATTTATATCGTCTTCAACCTTGAACGCATTCTCCAAGGTCAGTAAATCACCTTAACCTTGAAAATTCAAATTAGGTCTAGACCTAAACATTCCTACGACGGTGTTGTTCTCAAAATTGGCTACGTTCATTTTTGTAGACAACCCCTACGAAATTTGTTCATTTTGTAGCCTACACTCTAAGTTCGCAAATCAAGACAAGTCCTCTTGGCCTCTTGCAAATTCATCTAACATCTTAGAATGCTTTTTGATGTTCCCCTAGGTTGATTCCTCGATACTCATGAAAATTGATTAAGTTATGTGCCTATCGAAATATCAATTTTGACTATTTTTAAGTGTTAGAAAATTTTTGTGTTTACATGCAAAGGCGGTATTTTTGACTGCCAATGCATGTTACTTATGTTTTTCTTCTTAGATGTAGGAGCGGTCATTTTGACTACCCATGCATGTTAGTTCTCCCTTGTAAAGATGTAAGAGTGATGAAAATACCTGCCCTTACATCCTCTTCCTTCTTTCATGCAAGAGTAGCATTTTTGGCCGACGGTGCATCTTTTTCCTTGCATTTATATTAACTTGTATGTATTTACTACACCTTTAATTTTTGGATTTGGTCAATCTTTGAGTTACTTTAAATTGTTTTCAATTAGTATCTTGTTTTATTTTCAATTGTCCATCTTACCTAAGCCTTGAAGAGAACCTGAAGCCGACGCTTTCTAGCTTCCACAGATTCAATCTTACTGAAGCTCTCATGTTTCTTCTTCGCGTTTATACAGTTTTCGACAAACATCTGTGGTAGACGTTATTTCTAGTTCTCTCTTCAAAACTAATGTCAAAATTGTCTCCATCTAAAGCTAAAATTATGAAGTACAAATACTAAGGGGTCTTCCTTGTCACTTCAGTACAGTCTAATGTTGATGAAATCAGAGATACAGAGATAGGGCATGTAGAAATGATAGAGTTTATGGACAAAATAAGACAAATAAATCCATCCAGACACATGCAGAAAATCATTAATAGCAACATTCACTTGGTTGCCTCTTTTCTAGTTGCTGCCCTTAACCCTGAGTTTGTTCTTCAGGTGGCTAGCCATTACAACAGGGATACTAGGACTGTGACAGATTCCCAAGGGAATGTGATTATGAGATTGGATGCGGAATTTCTTGACAAGATCTTCATGTGTTCTCCTATTGAAAATATTAGACAAATTGATTCTACTAAAGGGCAAAGAGACTATGACAGAGATGGAAAAGCTGCAAGGAAGTATATAAACAGTAAGTGGCTGAAGATTCCTCAGAGTAATCTAAGCAGATGGCCGAAGGATCTCCCAAGGAGTGACTTTGTTGAGGAGGTCTGTGACTTGATCACACTTTTGAGTCGTATCAGAGGACTTCCTTCTTCCTCCAAGTTTCAGGAATGGATGTATACATACATCAAGGTGATTCTTCGGGGCACACAGAAAATCTTCTAGGGAGAACAGATTAGTAATGCTTTGCATGAGCAGTTGGTGAGAGTCAACACAACATTCAAATTTTATATGACCTCATATCTTGTATATGCTGCTACAAGCATGAGAAGTTTTCCTAGTCTTACTCAGGTTGGTGATAGGAGGTTGGTTCCCGTGTATGAGTATTATCCTCAAATCACTCTAAAAGGATCAATCCATCATTTCTGTAGGGTTAATGATGCTTTCTTTTTAGTGTTTATGTGCTTATGGGACAATGAGCTTGTTCAAAAGAGGGTTTCAGATGAAGCTTGGGAAGTTGTAAATTCTTTTGGCTACTTATTATTACAGTTTCCTACTTTCACATATCTCAGAGTAGGGTATTATCTTGGTTAGCCTTATATACTTCCACGATATCCCAGTGACCAGATTGTTCTCATGGAATTATGTAGGCAGATGATTGTGGTACATAATAAACAAATGGAGCTAAAAAAGTTAGGGATAAACTTTCCTACAGAAATTGGAAGGTACTCAGTTCAGTCAGCTACCAAGGCAAAAATAGTTGATTCTGTATTGCAACTAGTCACCATGAAAACTTTCAAGAAAAGGGACCATTTTGACTTCAGGAGGGTACAAGATAAAATCAAAAGAAAGTCAACTTTCCACATGCGAATGGTGGAAGATATTTGGGCTGACTTCAAGACACAAAATGAGATCAGGAAGTTAGACTTTTGCAGACTTCATTTGAGTTAGATAGAAGAATTGGGCCTTGTGGATATTCCAGATGGAATGGAAGATGATGGGGATGTTCTAGATCCCAAATATAATACTAAAAATGTCGAAGCCTCACCTCTTCCAGAGGTCAAATGGTCAGTCAAAGAGGAGACTTCTATATGGAAAAGATTCCAGACAATCTTGGCTAACACAAACATATGGTTGGAAAGCAAAGGGATCAGCTTGAAAGAATTTCTTACAGGGTCAGAAACTAAAACTTAGGAACAAACAGGTAAGAAATTGGAAAACAGAACCAAGAACAAGAGTGATACTCCTTCTTCCTCCAAAACACGTAAGCCAAAAATCAAGTTTGTATCTAAGGGAGGGAAGAAGAAGGAGCTTACAAGGACCTCTAATGTTACTGAATCTGGTATTGAAGACATTAATGTTGAGCAGATGGAGGTTGAGGATGTTGAAACTGAACAACAAAATATTGAGAAATCTAAGGATGCCCAACAAGTAGAAATGTCTAAAAAGCTTGCTAAGGAAGATGAAACAGAAAAAGGTCAAGATGAGAATGTAGAACAGGAACAACTTGGTGATTCACAACTTTCCCCACAAAAGGACCTTCCATAAGAATCCCAAGTTTCTAAATCTCAGCTTCATATTCCTATTTCTAGTGTTTTTCCTATAGTTTCAAACACTCCTATTTCTCCTATTTTGGTTGTTTCCTCTAATAATACTCTCCCTTCATTAAGAACAAGTTTTGGAACAGTGTTTGATTCATCTAGGTCCACTCCTAGTTTGTCTTCCCCATCTTTTGATATCAGTGAACAAACTATGTTAGAACATTTTCTAGATAGTTCTGAAAAGGTTGTTGATACTACTATTTTTTTTACTCCTACCAATCCCATTGTTACAATAACAGGAATAAGCATGGACCTGGCAAAGCAAGTGATTGATTCTTCTCCTAATGTGGGTGCTTTTGTACTTCCTCCTTGGTTGTCTGCATATACCCCAAAGAGGAAAAAGCAAGCAATTTCACCAGATGAAATTGATATAGAGAAGTTGTTGCCTTTGAAGTCAAAATCTCTAAAGAAAAAGCCTAAGACTGTTTCTAGGCTTATCAATGAGAAAGGAATCAGATATGCAGAAATTGCCAAGTCACCAGAGGATGCTACTAATGACAATTTTGATATGAATGATTATGTTGTCTCAAGGGTTGAGTTAGGTAAGCTAACTCATGAAGGCATTAAGGCAGATTTTCAAACTACTGCTAGCACCTTGCTCGAGAAATATGATGAAGTCAAGAAGGAGAAAGAGTAGTATAAAGATAAAGTAGAACAACTTGTTGTTGTTCTTCAAAAAATAGTAAAGTCATCTAAAATTGTGGAACCCATGGCTGTAACTATAGAAGACCCTCTAATTCAGAAAGTGGAAAAAGTTTAGGCTAGAGGAAGGGTGGTAGGACATATTGTGGAGCGGTTGCTAGCATAGGGAAGAGTTCTGTTGAAAACTACTGTAGAAATAAAAGAAAAGATGGATAAAGAAAAAGCTGAGCTTGATAACATGGTTGACTTACTTTCTCAAGAACTGCAGGATCAGGAAGAGATCTTGGAGGAGTGGATAGAGATGAAAAAGATTAAGATAAAGAATCTGATTACCATTGGGGTCATCTCAAATCAGGAATCATATCTTAAAACTAAGGAGTCTCTTGATCATCGTGTCAATATAATAAAAGGCTTACTTGATGACTTATGCCAAGCTCATGAAAACTGTGAAGACAGTGATGTCATACTTCTACATAGGCTGGAAGAACTCTCATGCACTCTCATAGGTGAAGGTCATAAGTTCCTTTCAACAGATGAAATGATAAGCTCCTTTGAGAAGATGGTTCGACAGAAATTCAAAGATGAAGTGCCCTCAGTACTTTCTATGGATAGCCTCTATGATCAACATTCAACTTTTGAAAACCTGAAGGACAACATTGACAAGCATGAAAAGGTGATAAAGTCAGTGAAAGATGCAATTCTCTGGGCCCGCACTATCTCAAAAAACATAGCAAAGCCGGATGCATGTGAAATGGCAGCTATACAAGCAATGTATCAGAACTTTCTAAAGAAGAATGATGGAGGAAGCTGAAGTTCCTTTTTGATACCTTAGTTTATTTTATTCTTGTATATATAATTTGAATTTTGTTATAATTTGAATTTTGTTATGGACATACTCGTGTAATTTTCTAAAATGTAATTACATATGAGACAAAACAAGTCATAAGTCAAATATGACTTTTTTATTTGAATAAGTCAAAGTAGTTAGGATTTTCCTTTTTTTTCTCTCAGTTTCTCCTATAAATAAAGAGGACCCCCATTGTAATTAGGATATTTTAGTTATTGAAGCGAAACTCTGCCAAATTGAAGAGCATTTTGAGACTTTGTGTTCAAATTGTAAATCATATTTTATCAAATGAATAGAAAAGAAAACAATCGTTCAATCTTTGCATTGGAATAACTTGTGGTGTATTGGAAATTGTTCTTATGTCCTTTTCCTTATACTATCTTATCTACTTGATCAAATTGTAGTGTGAGTGTGAATAATCTGGGAGATATTCTAAAGCTGATTTTGGAGACTTTGTGCTACAACAATTATCTTTAGCTTGTGATTTTATGTTTTGAAGTAAAAGATATTAGAAAGGCTTTGAACTACTATTATGTTTTGTGATCGTATGTTTTGTCATAGTATTCAGTGAAGACTTTGAGCTGCACCTTGTCCTACTTGATTCCAAATTGTAAATTAGCAAAAGGAGCAACGATAGACTTTGTGCTCTCATGCGTTTCTTGGTTATTTTGATTTGTATTGTAAAAGTTTTCTTTTATATTGTAAAATATCATTTCTAAAAAAAGAGAAATTGATGACATGGTTTCACCCCGAAATTAGTTTTAGTGTAAATAAGTTTGTAATAGTTAATAGGGAGCCTCCCCTTGCTGAGAGGAGAGATTTATCTCATTACACTGTGGTTGATATAACCATTTTGCCTTTAGTTAGTTGAAGACAAAATATTCACCCAACAGTTTTTGGTGACTCTACTAGGAAAGAAACGCGCAACTTGAAGCCTCACGCTCTGAGTTGAAGCACTACAGTTGTTTTCCATTGTTTTGAGATTTTTCAAAATTTTGTTGAGTACATTACATTCTGGCAAACTCACGGTATACAAGAAGCAAGAGAGCTCAAGGTATTATCGATCCTATATTTGAGTTGATGCACCAAAATAAATTTTGTCTTTTGCCTCCACGACCTTGACTTCAATGAACTAGGAGTTTTCCTCCTACTAACGCTAGGTCTCCAATACCAGGTGAAGCTTCTAGTTCTAGTACTAACAGAGTTTTGTCTATTCATATTCCATAGAGGTTTGTTATCCCACCCTTTAATTGGTGCACCATGGCAGCTCAAGCCCTTGGGGTAACACTTTTGGTCCTTTGAACTTAACTCCACCATTGCATGAACTACCTCGTAGTTCTAGGAAGAATTTTCCTAAGTTCTATGGTGATGGGAAAGTCCACCCGGATGAACACTTTGTATCTTTCTGCATAGCTTGCTGTGTAATAGGTGTGGAACATGAAGACGTAGTAGTAAGACTTTTTATGGAAACATTACAAGGTGTTGCTACAGATTGTTTCTACCGTCTCCAGGCCCAACCTATAACTGATTGGAACACCCTCAAAACCAAGTTTGAGGCTAGGTTCAAACCTGCAGAAGATGCACATGCCTTATTAGCTCAGCTCACACAGATGAAGAAAGAGCCTTATGAACCCATGCAAGACTTCATCGCTAAGTTTAATAAGCTAAGAAACAGGATTCTGACATCCGCTCAACCAACGGCAGAGAATCGCAAATGCTTTTTCATCAATACTCAGCTTCCTAAGGTAAACTTTCTGCTAAGATGGGCTGGTCTTGCTGATCTTCCCGTAGCCCAAACTTTGGCTACAGAGGTGGAAGATGATCTTATCCTTGTGGGTAAGATCAAAAGAGATTCTAACAACAATAGAGGTCAGTCTTCTACTGATAATTCTTCCACGAGCATCATGGATCCTATGGTGCAAAAGCTAGCGAATTAATTGCTAGCTCTGAAGAAACAAATGTCTCAAGGTATGTCCACTCCTTCCTATAGGGATATACCAAAGAGAACATTTCCCAATCATTCATACCAAAGCAATGTTTCTAGAAATCAAGGGAAACCAAATCATCTTCCTCCTACCCAGGGGAAGCTCGCCATTGAAGCAGCACCAGTCAACTCAGTAGTTGGCTATTATGAAGCAAAAAATGATAATTCCTACCAACCTTATTTGGATCAAGGGAATAATTCTAACCTCTTTACAGAATGAGAAGAAGAGTTAGCTGGAGACTCTACTATTGGTTTTCTGAATTACCAAGATGAAGTGGAAAGAGAAGGAGAAGTGTATAATGGAGCATATGCTATTTTTACCAGGTCCCAAAATTAGCCAAATCAACAAGTTGATAAAGGAAAGACAAGAGAGGAACCTCAGCCAGTTATCTTCATTGCCAAATGGGGAACTCCGTTGCCTTTTCAATCAAAGGACTTGGTTGCTAATAAACAAGTAAGTTCACCTAACCATCATGTCTCTCCTTCTATTCCTCAGACCAGTACTACCTCGAATAAAGCTCAGAATGATGGATTTTCTTCCTTTGTATCTAGTTCATTTCAGCTTTTTGATATTATAGATCATGCTAGGAAAACCAAGATCCAAATGTCTGAGGTGGAGTACTTACAAGCTAACCCTGAACAGATTGATAGGTTAGCTAAATATGTGAAAAATAAGGATGCCCCTACGGGGACAAGATTCTTCCAAAAACACCCATGACTCCTCTAAAAACAAATCTACCCAAAATAATTTAGTCACTACTCCCCTTGTTGCTCCAGGGAAAATAGAACCTTTCTATGTTTCTCTATTGGTCAATGGTCATAAGTTAAGCAATTGTATAATAGACTCCAGGGCTTCTGATAACATCATGCCTGCTAAGGTGGTAGACGCCCTTGGTCTCACCTTAACCAAGACCTTTGGGAGATGTTTCTCCATGAAAAATAAGAAAGTGTCGTTATTGGGTCAAATCAAGGATGCCCAATTTGTATTTGCAACCTTTCCGGAAAAGAGGATCAAGATGACTGTCCTAGTGGCTGATGTTCCAGCTTCTTATGGAATTTTGCTTGAGCGTAACTTATGTAAAGATGTAGGAAGAGAATTGAGCATGGATCTATCCAAAGCCAGGATACCTATTAAAGGAGTCATGCAAAAGTTGCTTCCTGAGAAGGAAGCGAAATACATAGTCACCCAAACTGAAAACCTGAAAGCTTAGATTTTGTTCAAGTCTTCAGCTATGGGTAACTATTTCTTATCCACAGAAAATCTTTCCAGTTCATCTGATGAAGATTCAGACAATTTAGATGGAGAATCAGAAGAGTATTCAGATGAAAGTATAGTGATGCCAGATTCTTCCTTCACTGATGAAGAGGAATCTTCTGGTCAAAGAAATTCCAAAAAATCAAATTCTAATGAGATTTGGGTTTTAGAATTTGATGGCAGTTGTTCTTCTACTAGTTCTGGAGCCAGAATTATTTTGATATCTCCACAAGGTGATATCTTCCCTTTCTCATACAAGCTGCAATTCGACAATACCAATAATACCACGGAGTATGAATCATTATTACTTGACATGGAAGCTACTCAGGTTAAAGGTATTAAAAATCTTCATGCTCAAGGAGATGCAGAACTAGTTGTTTGCCAAGTGAGAAATTTATATCAGACCAAAAATGAAATGTTGAGGCATTATCGCAATTGCATATGGGATTGCATTGAAGGTTTTGATGCTTTTGATATTTATGCGGTGCCTAGAGAGTTTAATGATCGTGCAGATTCATTAGCTATCTCTGCCACCCTCATGGTTCTTTATAAGGACTTCAAAGGTAACAAGTACACAATTGAGTTGGTTTTCTGACCAACTGTACCAGATAATGTTGACCATTGGCAGGTGTTCAATGGTGATAATCAAATCATAGCTTTCTTGGAAAAGATGGATAGCTTTGATGAGCTCTATTTTGAAGGTAGTGAATCTCCACCACAGGAATATGTTTCCAAAATAGATTCACAAACTGGTGAAGAGTTTCTTCAACTAAAAGGGAATAAGATTCCAAAAGGTTTGGTTTCCCTGGAAAAGCTATTTGATAAGCATGACAGATACATTAAATAGTAGCAACAACTTGATTCAAGTTCCTCTATGGAATTTGAGCAAGTAAATTTGAGTTCTAAGGCAGATCCCAAAATGGTCAACATCGGGAAGTGTTGCACTGCCGACGAGAAATTCAAATTCACTACACTCCTTCACCATTACATTGATGTTTTGGCATATTCTTATGATGATCTGAAGTCCTTCATGCCTAAGGAGATTCGCATGAAATTCCTCTCAAAGTTGGGTCATTGCCTGACAAGCAGAAACAAAGGCAATATAATCCCAAAATATCAAGTACTATTCTTTCTAAGATTCATAAAATGTTGAATGCAAGAATAATCTTTCCTATTCATCATTCTACTTGGATCACAAATATTGTTCCTATAAGAAAGAAGAACAAAGAAATCCATATTTGCGTTGATTTCAGGAATCTCAGCCAGTCTTCTCTAAAGGATAACTACCCCCTACACATCATGGACCAAGTGTTGCAAACTATAACTGGTTCGAAGATGTTGTCTATGTTAGATGATTTTTTGGGATATAATCAAGTAGAGGTCAGTGAAGCAGATTAGTACAAGACTACTTTCACAATGCCTTGGGGCACGTTTGCATATTGCAAGATGTCGTTTGGTTTAATCAATGCTGGCGCTACTTTCCAGAGAGTAATGGACCTCGCTTTCAGAGATGAGATGGGGAAATTCATTGTGGTATATCTTGATGACTTGATTTTTTTCTCCAAACAATGCCAAGATCAAGCATATCATTTGCGACAGGTGTTGGAAAGATGTCAACAAAATGGTATTTCTCTTAACCCTAAGAAATCAATTTTCAGGGTTACAGAAGGTAAGCTTCTCAGTCACATTATGTCCTGAGAAGGCACTAAAATTGGCTCAGAAAGAGTCAAGTCCATCCAAAGTCTTACTTTGCCTACTAGTAAGACTGCAGTTCACTCTTTCTTCAGAAAGGTGAATTTTCTGTAGAGATTCATTCCAGAATTCGCAGAGAAAACCTGTCACATTGTCAAGATGATGAAGGGTAAGACTACTTTCTGTTGGAGTGCGGAAGGTAAAGCAGCATTTGAGGACATCAAGAGAGCCATAGCTCATGCTCTAGTTCTAGTTTGTCCTGATTACACCAAGGGTTTCATAGTATATAGTTATGCTTTCAAGCATATGCTTTCATCCATTCTTGTTCAACAGAATGAAGAAGGTGTGGAATCTCCCATTTCATTTATGAGTTGCCCTCTAAAGGCTCATGAATTAAAATATTCAAATATGGAGAAACATGCTTATGCTGTGGTCAAGGCGGTCAAGCATTTTCAGTTTTATATTTTGAATTCACATACTGTTGTTTTGATGCCCGACACAACAATGAAGTCGATCCTAACTCAACAGGAGTTTAGAACCAAAAGAGGCAATTGGATTGCCAAGATTCAAGAGTTTGATCTTGATATCAAACCTACCAAGATTGTGTGTGGTAGAGGTTTGTCTCAGTTGATTGCCGACAATGTACCAAAAGAGACAGGAGATGAAGAAGAAGTTGAGGATATGCCAACTATTCTTTTTGTCACTACTACAGATGAGTGGTATTCAAATATTTCTCATTTTCTTACCTATGGTGAGTGTCCTCATCTATCCTATAAGGAGAAAAGAACTATCAAATTGAAGGTTGCTAACTATGTCCTATGGGACAATGGTTTGTATAAAAGAAGCCTTGATGGAGTTTTTCTCCGTTGTGTGGATAAAACACAACAAAATAGACTTCTGGAGTCTTTTCACAATTTACCTTCTAGAGGACATTTTTCTGTACCTGTGACGGCTCATAAGATTCTATGGGCTAGGTACTATTGGCCCACATTATTTTAGGATGTGTACAATTGGGTACGTAGGTGTGAGTTATGTCAGCAATTCGTTGGAAGGCCTAAGTTGGTTGCATTACCTCTCAAGCCAGTTGTAATTGAAGAACCTTTTCAGCAATGGGGCATTGACTTCAGTGGTGTTGTGAACCCACTGTCAAGTGCGGGACACAACTTTGTTCTCACCACAACTAATTATTTTGCCAAGTGGGTGGAAGCCATCCCAGTAAAGCATGCTACTTTTGAAGTGGTATGTAATTTTCTTAAGGAAAATATTATTTCCCAATTTGGAGTTCCAAACAAAGTTGTAGCAGATAATGCTACTTGTTTCTCTTCCAATGAGATCACTAGCTTTTGTTATGAACATGGGATCATTCTTTCTCACTCTTCAGACTATTATCCGCAAGGAAATGCTCAAGCGGAATCTAGTAACAAAAATCTGGTTACTATTATTAGGAAACTGGTGGAAGATAATCAGAGAACTTGGCATAAAGAGTTGTTTGATGCTTTATGGGCAGACATGATTACCCCCAAAAGGGCGATAGGTATGTCACCATTTTAACTTCTGTACGGTTTGAATGCAGAGATACCTATTACTTTGGAGTTGCCGGCATTGAAGTTGGCAAAGGCAGTAGAAGATAGAACTTTTGAAAGTTCTATTGACAAAAGAATCATGTACCTCACTGTACTTGAAGAACAGTGAGCTATGGTAGTAGACCGTATTGCTAAACATCAAAGTTAGGTGAAGAAGCTCTTTGACAAAAAGGTGAAGGCTCGTGAGTTTCAAATTGGAGATCAAGTTTTGTTATGGGACAAGAGGAGAGAACCAAAAGGAATGCATGGGAAGTTTGATTCCCTATGGAGAGGCCCATTCGTCATTCATCAATTTTGTGGTGAAAATAGCTTCTTGCTGGAGTATCTTGATGGAACACCATTCTTGCTGCCTCACAGTGGACAACATCTGAAACACTTGAACCCTTGAAGTATCAAATAAGTTCATTTGTACATTTGTATAGTTTTTGTGTTTTTATTTTTCATTTTTGTTTAGTCTTTTGTGTCTTTTTCTTTTTGGTAGCTTGACTCTATAGCCCAATGGCATGGATGAAGGCACTTAGAGATTGGATTCTTCTCCCTTTGATCATTTCAAAGTTTGATCAAAGGAAGCTCTCCAGTTAGAGCTAGTTGTTGTAATCAAAATCAGCTACGCTCATCTTTGTAGACAACCCCTACGAAATTTGTCTGTTTCGTAGCCTACACTCTAAGTTCGCAAATCAAGACAAGTCCTCTTGGCTTCTTGTGAATTCATCTAACATCTTAGAATGGTTTATGAAGTTCCCCTAAATTCATTCCTCGATATTCATGAAAATTGATTAAGTTATGAGCCTATCGAAATATCAATTTTGATTGTTTTTAATTGTTAGAAAATTTTTGTGTTTACATGCAAAGGCAGTATTTTTTACTGCCAATGCATGTTACTTATGTTTTTCTTCTTAGATGTAGGAGCAGTCATTTTGACCGCCCATGCATGTCAGTTCTCCCTTGTGTATACCCACCCTTACATTCTCTTCCTTCTTTCGTACGAGAGCGGTGTTTTTGGCCAACGGTGCATCTTTTTCCTTGCATTTATATACACTCATGTGTATTTATTACACCTCTAATTTTTGGATTTGGACAATCTTTGAGTTACTTTAAATTGTTTTCAATTAGTATCTTATTTTATTTTTGATTTTCCATCTTACCTAAGCCTTGAAGAGAACCTGAAGCTGACGCTTTCTAGCTTCCACGGATTAAATCTTACTGAAGCTCTCATCTTTCTTCGCATTTATACAGTTTTTGACAAACATCTGTGGTAGACGTTGTTTCCAGTTCTCTCTTCAAAACTAATGTCAGAGCCATCTCCATCCAAAGCTAAAATTATGAAGTACAAATACCAAGGGGTCTTCCCTGTCACTTCAATACAGTCTAATGTTGATAAAATCAGAGATACGGAGATAGGGCATGTAGATATGACAAAGTTTGTGGATAGAACTAGACAAACAAATCCTTCCAGACACATGCAGAGATCATTGACAACAACATTGACTTGGTTGCCTCTTTTCGAGTTGCTGCCCATAACCTTGAGTTTGTTCTTCAAGTGGCTAGCCATTACAACAGGGATACTAGGGCTGTGACAGATTCCCAAGGGAATGTGATTATGAGATTGGATGCCAAATTTCTTGACAAGATCTTCATGTGTCCTCCTATTGAAAATATAGGACAAATTGATTTTGCTCAAGGGCAAAGAGACTATGATAGAGATGTGGAAGCTGCAAGGAAGTATATAAACAATAAGTGGTTGAAGATTCCTCGAAGTAATCTGACCAGATGGCCAAAGGATCTCCCGAGGAGTGACTTTGTTGAGGAGGTATGTGACTTGATCACACTTTTGAGTCGTATCAGAGGACTCCCTTCTTCCTCCAAGTTTCAAGAATGGATGTATACATAGATCAAGGTGATTCTCCAGGGCACATAGAAAATCTTCTGGGGAGAACAGATTAGTAATGCTTTGCATGAGCAGTTGGTGAGAATCAACACAACATTCAAATTTTATATGACCTGATATCTTGTATATGCTGCTGCAAGCATGAGAAGTTTTCCTAGTCTTACTCAGGTTGGTGACAAGAGGTTGGTTCCCATGTATGAGTATTATCCTCAAATCACTCTAAAAGGATCAATCCATCATTTCTGTAGGGTTAATGATGCTTTCTTTTCAGTGTTTATGTGCTTATGGGACAATGAGATTGTTTAAAAGAGGGTTTCAGATGAAGCTTGGGAAGTTGTAAATTCTTTTGGCTGCTTATTCTTACAGTTTCCTACTTTCACATATCTCAGAGAAGGGTATTATTCTAGTTACCTGTATATACTTCCACGATATCCTAGTGACCGGATTGTTCTCATGGAATTATGTAGGCAGCTGATTGTGGTACATAATAAACAAATGGAGCTAAAAAAGTCAGGGATAAAGTTTCCTATAGAAATTGGAAGGTACTCAGTTCAGTCAGCTACCAAGGCAAAAATAGTTGATTCTAAATTGCAACTGGTCACCATGAAAACTTTCAAGAAAAGAGACCGTTTTGACTTTAGGAGGGTACAAGATAAAATCAAAAGAAAGTCAACTTTCCACATGCCAATGGTGGAAGATATTTGGGCTGACCTCAGGACACAAAATGAGATTAGGAATTTAGATTTTTGCAGACTTCATTTGACTCAGATAGAAGAGTTGGGCCTTGCGAATATTCCAGATGGAATGGAAGATGATGAGGATGTTCTAGATCCCAAATATAATATTGAAAATGTTGAAGCCTCACCTCTTCCAGAGGTCAAATGGTTAGTCAAAAAGGAGACTTCTATAAGGAAAAGGTTCCAGACAATCTTGGCTAATACAAACATATGGTTGGAAAGCAAGGGGATCAGCTTGAAAGAATTTCTTACAGGGTCAGAAACTGAAACTCAAGAACAAACAGGTAAGAAAGTGGAAAACAGAACCAAGAACAAGAGTGATACTCCTTCTTCCAAAACACGTAAGCCAAAAATCAAGTTTGTATCTAAGGGAGGGAAGAAGAAGGAGGTTACAAGGACCTCTAATGTTATTGAATCTGGTATTGAAGACACTAATGTTGAGCAGATGGAGGTTGAGGATGTTGAAACTAAACAACAAAATATTGAGAAATCTAAGGATGCCCAACAAGAAGAAATGTATGAAAAGCCTGCTGAGGAAGATGAAACAGAACAAGGTCAATATGAGAATGTAGAACAGGAACAACTTGGTGATTCACAACTTTCCCCACAAAAGGACCTTCCATCAGAATCCCAAGTTTCTAAATCTCAACTTCATATTCATGTTTCTAGTGTTTTTCCTACAGTTTCAAATACTCCTATTTCCCCTATTTTGGTTGTTTCCTCTGATAATAGTCCCCCTTCATTAAGAACAAGTTTTGGAACAACGTTTGATTCATCTGGGTCCATTCCTAGTTTGTCTTCCCCATCTTTTGATATTGGTGAACAAACTGTGCTAGAACATTTTCTAGATAGTCCTGAAAAGGTTGTTGATACTACTATTGTTTTTACTCCTACCAGTCCCATTGTTACAATAATAGGAATAAGCATGGACCTAGCAAAGCAAGTGATTGAGTCTTCTCCTAATGTGGGTGCTTTTGTACTTCCTCCTTGGTTGTCTACATATACCCCAAAGAGGAAAAAGTAAGCAATTTCACTAGATGAAATTGATATAGAGAAGTTGTTTCCTTTCAAGTCAAAAACTCTGAAGAAAAAGCCTAAGACTATTTCTAGGCTTATTAATGAGAAAGGAATCAGATATGTCAAAATTGCCAAGCCACCAGAGGATGCTACTATTGATAATTTTGATATGAATGATTATGTTGTGTCAAGGGTTGAGTTAGGTAAGATAACTCATGAAGGCATTAAGGTAGATTTTCAAACTACTGCCAGCACCTTGCTCGAGAAATATGATGAAGTCAAGAAGGAGAAAGAGTAGTATAAAGCTAAAGTAGAACAACTTGTTGCTGTTCTTCAAAAAATAGTAAAATCATCTGAAATTGTGGAACCCATGGTGTAGAAGACCCTCTGATTCAGAAAGTGGAAAAAGCTCAGGCTAGGGGAAGAGTGGTAGGAGATATTGTGGAGTGGTTGCTAGCACAAGGAAGAGTTCTGTTGAAAACTACTTTAGAAAGAAAAGAAAAGATGGATAAAGCAAAAGCTGAGCTTTATAACATGGTTGACTTACTTTCTCAAGAACTGCAGGATCAGGAAGACAACTTGGAGGAGTGGATAGAGATGAAAAAGATTAAGATAAAGAATCTGATTACCATTGGGGTCATCTCAAATCAAGAATCATATCTTAAAACTAAGGAGTCTCTTGCACATCATGTCAATATAATAAAAGACTTACTTGATGACTTATGCCAAGCTCATGAAAACTGTGAAGATAGCAATGTCATACTTCTAAATAGGTTGGAAGAACTCCCATGCACTCTCACAAAGGTCATAAGTTCCTTTCAGTAGATGAAATGATAAGCTCCTTTGAGAAGATGGTTCAACATAAATTTGAAGATGAAGTGCCCTCAATACTTTCTATGGACAGCCTCTATGATCAGCATTCAACTTTTGAAAACCTTAAGGACAACCTTGACAAGCATGAAAAGGCGATAAAGGCAGTGAAAGATGCAGTTCTCCGGGCCCGCACTATCTTAGAAAACACAACAAAGCTAGATGCATGTGAAATGGAAGCTATACAGGCCATGTATCAGAACTTTCTAAAGAAGAATGATGGAGGAAGCTGAAGTTCCTTTTTGATATCTTAGTTTATTTTATTCTTGTATATGTAATTTGAATTTTGTTATGGACATACTCATGTGTAATTTTCTAAAATGTAATTACATATGAGACAAAAGAAGTCATAGGTCAAATAGGACTCTTTTGTTTGAATAAGTCAAAGTAGTTAGGATTTTCCTATTTTTTCTCCCGGTTTCTCCTATAAATAAAGAGGACCCCCATTGTAATTAGGATCTTTTAGTTATTGAAGCGAAACTCTGCCAAATTGAAGAGCATTTTGAGACTTTATGTTCAAATTGTAAATCATATTTTATCAAGTGAATAGAAAAGCAAGTGATCATTCAATCTTTGCATTGGAATAACTTGTGGTGTATTGGAAATTGTTCTTATGTCCTTTTCCTTATACTATCTTATCTACTTGATCAAATTGTAGTGTGAGTGTGAATAATCTGGGAGATATTCTAAAGCTAATTTTGGAGACTTTGTGCTACAACAATTATCTTTAGCTTGTGATTTTATGTTTTGAAGTAAAAGATATTAGAAAGGATTTGATCTACTATTATCTTTTGTGATTGTATGTTTTGTCATAGTATTCGGTGAAGACTTTGAGCTGCACCTTGTCCTACTTGATTCCAAATTGTAAATCAGCAAAAGGAGCAATGATAGACTTTGTGCTCTCGTGAGTTTCTTGGTTATTTTGATTTGTATTGTAAAAGTGCTCTTTTATATTGTAAACATCATTTCTAAAAAAAGAGAAATGGATGACATGGTTTCACCCCGAAATTAGTTTGTGTAAATAAGTTTGTAATAGTTAATAGAGTACCTCCCCTTGCTGAGAGGAGAGATTTATCTCATTACACTGTGGTTGATATAACCATTTTGCCTTCAGTTAGTTGAAGACAAAATATTCACCCAACAAGTGGAAAGGAATGAAGGTGAACCTAAACACATCTTAGCTTAGACCTAAATTCGTGCAAGCACACCACTTCAAGCTTTCACAATCATCAAAGAAACTTCGTAATTACTGTAAACACCCAAGGTCAGCCAAACTTGTATTAACACAATGATTTATTAAGTACACACTTCCTTAAGACAAAATACAACTTTGTAGACCACAAACCAAGCTTTAATACAATCTAGAGTATTCCACAAACATCCTAAAACATCTTAAAATTCAACAAATTCCTCCACAACAACTTTCACCTACTGCCCAACCTTATCTTGTTTATCCAGTATGCTTAACTATCTATGTCATGCACTGTATAAGAAAATTCAAGATCACCAAACCATGAACAAATTCAATAGAAAAAAGATATGAGACTTATAAGCATATTTCCATAACTGCAAGACCTAAAACCACTTTGCGGAGAAATGTAGAGCAAAGACATTTCTCCCAGACACCTGTGCAAACCTTCAAAAACACAGTCTTCATACTGGTGAACACAACTTCCTCTACACAATGAATGAGAACACCAAATTCAGAATATAACATCTCTAAACATCTCTAAACAACATATCCAAACCGCAAAGACAAATCTTTTATATAGAGGAAATACGGACCAAAACCAAAACACTACTCTGTAAACCAAAATGTTGCTTCAACACACTATTTCCTTTATTAATCAAATTTTCTCAAAAGCACTTGTAAACCAACCAACAAAAACATATTATTAACATCTTTACCACCTCTTCAAAGCAACCAAATCATCTTCAGCAAAGAAACTCCACCAAATATCTCATACCATTGCAAAACCTCATCTCTGCTCAACCAACCTCATCATTAGAGATAGTATCCACTCAACACTAACTACTCATACTCTTGCACCACCAACTAATCATACTCTTAAACCATTTATTACTCACATAGATTAACTACTGATACTCTTGCACCATTTCTTATTCATACAATTGACACCAATGATAACACAAGCTTGTTGACATCAATGACAACACCGACTGCACATACTTGCAATAGTATGCATGCAACAAAAATGAATATTTTGTTTCAACCACATGAATTACCATCAACCAAAGTTCAAAACCAACATGATCCTCTTATAATCTTTGTCACAATAGATAAAAATTTGATAAAGAGAGTCATGATTGACAATGGATCAGCTCTTAATGTTTGTGGCATTGATTTGCTACACAAAATCAAGATCAACACTTATTTAATGAAATCAGTTAGGCTTAACATTTGTGGCTTTGATAATGTTGGTAGACAATCCCTGGGTACCATAACTTTACCCATAAAGGTTGGACCCGTGACATTATCTACCCTTTTTCATGTCATGCTTGGTTCACTTTCATATAATATGGTTCTCGGTAGACTGTGGATTGATGCCATGGGGGCAGTTCTGTCTACCCTCCATCAATCAATAAAGTTCATTTACAAGAGTAAAATTTACACCATCAAAGCCAATCTGGAGCCAAAAAGTTGTTTACGTATCGAAATGCAAAAACAAGTTAACAATCATATGAGTCTAAATAACTTACAAGTTGATTCATCAATACATCTCGCCATAGATAATGTTGTGCAAGACTCTAAACCATCAAATGCACTTTTTGGTGATGATTGGGGTTCATTAGATTTTACTCCTTCCTTCGCAAAGGAATATAAATTTAATAACTCTAAGCCTGACACATCAAAAGTCGCATCGATCTCATCTAACCAATCTTTGGAAAAACCTAAGAAACCCAAAGTCTCCTTGATAGAAAACAAAGACAAAACTCTTACTTATACTACAAATTATGAATCTTATGAGGCCTCACCATCTTCTAAAGAGATGGACTCTCTCTATGGTCGTGGATTTCAAATTTTGTACAAAAATTGTGACTACATAGGCAATGGTTGTGGTGTAAATCAACAAGGAATCAAAGTACATTTACAAGTTGCTAGAATTAACTACACGGCCGGTATTGGATATCATTCTTTGAATCCCACCAAAGCTTATCATCATCCTAAATTTCATGTTAATACAATATCAACAAATACGATATATCCTGAGTTGATAGACATGGATTGTCCACCAAGAAATATCCTATTGAATTAGGTAAGCTCCTTTAGCCACACTTGATGTAGCACCTATTCTAGTTGCTCTCAAGGGTGGCCTCCTCCTAGATATATATATGTTGTTAGCATTGTGTTGTGTTGCCCCGTGTTATGTTAGATGTTGTTTAGGTCTCTTTGGATGACTCTTGATACTCTTGTAAGGTCAAGGATACAACAGGACCACCTCTGTCATAACATTCTTCTATTTGTATCTCACTTCTTCTATATTCCTCTCGTCTCTTTTTCTATTCTTGATATGTGTTGGATCTTAGGGGCATGGCATTGTGGAGGGTGTTTTGGAAGCATCCTCCTACGTGGTGTTCCTAAGGCACTTTATCTCCTCTCTCATTTTTATTGTTTACATTCTTCAGTGACTCTACCTAGTCAGTGGATGATGAAAAAAAACAAATATTAATAAGGACCATGTGTCCCTTCAGCAAGTAAGCAAAAATGGACTAGTCCATATATGAAGATGGGGTTGATATATATATCCGATGCTTGACTAGTAGAATCACTCCATGTGATATATCATGTCATCATATCTCTTGTAATGAACCTTTGCAATACATCTGCTCCATGCACTTTGGATGGGTTTGTATCTCACCTTGTTGTTACACTCAATTCTGAGAAATCTGTAGTATAAGCCCAATGGCTATACTCAGTTCCAAACCCGCAAGTGTATCCTTGTTCGTTGATGTGATCTAATATATGATTTATGCATAGATTTCATGATTAGATTTGGTTATTATCTTAGAGTTAGATGTTCTAACCTTATCTCTTGTTGATTATCTTAGCAATTCATATCAATGTGTTTGTGGGAACATTCGATGATCATGGCACATGTCACCTTTGGGCCCATGGGCTTTGTGAAAGTTCTTGTTCCCTTGCGTGTTTTCACTCTACGTTAATGTGCTTGATACCAGCAAGTGGTATCAAGCACCTTAAGGTGGGGGCATATATAATGGCATTTGTCTGATTATTTTAACACTCACAAAGCATTTTTGAAAGCCCTCACAATTAGGCGGGATGGTGTATCTCTTGAGCTACTGCATATCCTTATTTAAATTGCAAGCAAGAAAGCCCTCATCATGAGGTGGGATTGCATATCTCTTGAGCTAGTGCATATCCTTTTATGCAAAGCCCTTCTGCAGAAGGCAAGATGGTGTATCTCTTGATCTAGTGCATATCCTTTTATACAAAGTCCTCTGCAGAGGTAGGGCTGGATCTTGAGTCATCCACCCTTAAGCGTGTCTTTGGCGATTGTGGTAGCATAGATCAACCGTCATGTGTGTCTAGAATTTGTTTTAGATGGTGGGACTTAAAAATAAGCTCCTTCCCATAGCCCATGTTTGTCATGTATAAGACATATAGTGTGTCTATGGCATGTTATGTGGAGCTCATGTATTCCATGTGTCTTCTTATGTAGTTTTTGTGTCTTCCCCCGAGTGTGGTCTAAAGGCGCATAGCGATGAGATCCCTCCACATTCAGGGTTTTGTTTGGCGTGTTGTCCCCCTGATGTGGTCTAAAGGTGCATAGCGATGAGCTCCCTCCACATTTTGGGTTTTTTTGCATGATTTTGGTGGTCTAAAGGTGCGTAGAAATGAGCTCCCTCCGCCCCATTCAGGATTTATTTTAGTTGTTAAATCAATGTATACTTCATGTTTGCATGACTGCTCTCATGTCTTCTTTGCATATTGTGTGCTTCCACTATATTCTCTATGTTTTGCGTGCTTCTTACTATCTTCATTGTGTCTTGCATGTCTTCCATGTGTTTTCTAGTGCTTACCTAAGATTGAGGGATAGAAATAGTCCTCCAACCTTTGGGTGTGCCTTGGCTCTATGTGCTTGATGTGTTTGATGTGCTTTGATCGTACTTTAATGCATGTATGGAATCGTAAGATCATACATACATTAAAGTGGGGGCTAAATGTTATGGAATAAAAAGTATCCCTATGCCTTTTTACCTCCTAGTTTAGCTCCAGGTTGGGCCGTGTTTACACTTTACATGCTTAAAACTTATCCCAGAGCAAATTCCCCTAAAACCCATGTTAAATGGGACTTAAATGTGTCAGCATAGGACCTTTAAAAAGGTTTCCCTCTATCGGCCTTTTCAATTTGAATTATGAAAGTTAGTGGGAAAGCATATATAAGTGAGTTTATGTCTTCATTTTACAACTAGATGGATAATGCAATTTTGTGATATTAAGATAAGGGATTTCAAGGCATTCATTGTGTTGCAGAGGAGAATTGTGTTGTTATTGTGTTTGTTTATTGCATATTTGGTTTCATCAATCCATCTCCTCATGATTTGAAGGATCTTCATCTCCATGAGGGCTTCACCTCTAAGGTGGCATCTATTTATGCTTCAATCATTATATTTCATCATTGTTTTGGCCTCTGCCCTCCCTTGGGCACACACTCTATCTAAAAATGGTGTTGGAAGACTTGAATGTCATTCCGAGGCTTGATCGAAGTAAGATCCTAAACACCACAACCCCCAAACCCCTCTCTTTGTGATTACAGGTTACAGGTGCAAGCTTTGGCGAAGTGCGGGTACAGAGAAGAAATTCAGAGGATAAGGATTCAGAATCTAGAGAAAAGTTGTTGTAATTCTACCCTACTGGACTAGGGCACCCACCCCGTAGTCCTCCCAATAGGATTTGTCCTGAATTCAAGAGCTGAATATCATTTGACACTGCTCACTATTCTAGATTTGTAGAAAAACTACCCTATTGGACTAGGGCGCCCACCCCATAGTTCGCAAAGTTTATGTCTACAGAAATCCAATTTTTTGTATGTTTCTGATCCTTCTTGAGTGCCTTCCTGTCTAGTGATCTATAGCATTTTATTCGTTTTTACCCAATTTCATTATAATTAGGGTTTGAGGATTATTTAAATTAGGGTTTCACAAATCTCTCAATCTAAACAATCTTTCCATATCATTCTTGAGTACACCAACCTATAGCTAAGTCCTCTTCATCTATAGTGACTTGGCTCGGTTGTTGCCCTTGAGTGTTAGTGTGAAAGGAGGGTTTGATTTTATAGATCTTAACACTATTCATCATCTTCCCACTTTTCATACATAACATTAATGTCCCATTTACTCATCCACTTGTCATTTTATTTCATCCACCTATTATTCCTTTTGTTTAGATCTTCCTCTATCACTATTCTATATCAATGATGGTTCTCCATTTTTTTGGTCTTTTTAGATAACTTAACATTTGATCGATTGTTCATTCCTCCAACTTGAAAATACATGTTTTAGCTAATAGAATCTCATTTAAAACTAAATTTTTCATTTTGAGTCTACTTTTTTCTTGGATTCTCTTTATCTAATGCATTATTACCCTAAACTTCACACCTATAAAGGAGTACTAACTTGTGACAAGCAAGCTAAATAGGGTTCTCTTGGTTTTCTAATCCCATAATTTTGTATTCCTACATCTATTTTGTAGTGAGTATAACATTTCCACTCCACTTGTATTATTTTTGCCCTACATGTCTCCCAATTGAGCCTATATAAAAATCAAGCCCAAGATACTTGTGTTCTTCCACTACTTCTAGTGGGTTTCCCTTGAAAAGAAATTTTGTTTCTATTTTCTTTGTAATGAAAAGATCATAATTTTATTTTTGCTAGTGTTCACTTGCATCCTAACCTCTTAGAAGATCTCTAAAGCCCTCAAATATTCTCTCAAAATGAGCTATTTTTACAATTAAGATAAGTTCATCTACATTAAGGGTTACCTTTACTACATATCTAGCAACCTGAATACCCCACCCCACTACCCAACCAACTTTGTTTATTCATTCCTCTAGTCTATCAATGTATAGCCCAAAGAAAGTGTGGGAGACCACAAAAAATTATTTGACACCAATGTTGCTTCCAAATCATTCTAACATTCCTCCACTTGTTGTGATTTTGGGCCTGACCTACTCATAAACCCTATGAAATACCACTCATCTATAACTTTGAATTCCTCCATCCTATTATAAAGTTTTCCCCTAGGCACCATGCAAAAATATTTTGTTAAAATCAACAAAGCAACAAAACCTTATTGGCCTTGGGTGTCCCATATTTTTTCAACCAAGTACCTAAGGGTGACTTAGTGATCAATAGTGGAGTGCTTCAGTCTAAAACATGCATATCATTTTTTTCCTTTTCCCTCTTTTTCTACCCAACTACTAATTATGTGCTCTACCTTGCTCCCAAATAGTTTTCCAAGAAGAGGATTTACTAGGATAGTGTAGTAATTTGACTAATTATTGATATCTCCTCTTTTATAAAGAGGGATAATAGCACTAGTTGTCCACTCAATTGGGAAGCCTTCTTGGATGACACTACTAAAATGTTTTTTATGTGTCATGTGAGGACCTTTAATCTCCATTTTAAATATCCTTCTTATATCCCATATATATCTTGTGCTCTACCCCTTGCTAACTGCTTTATGCTTTGAGTGATATCTTCCATAGAGAAGAGCTCAATTATTATGTTGATTACAATGGAGATGTCTTCATCTTGAACCCACTCATAGAGTAACTTTCAAATATTCTAACCATTAGGTATCTATGATATTATTTTCTATTTGTTTTCTCTTTTTGTAGTTCCCTCCAAAAGCTTTTAATGTTGTGATTTTCAAGAGAAATCAATTAAGTTCCTTCTTGTGCTCACATATCTCTCTTTTTTAGACAAATATAAATTTTTCATGATCCTTCTTATTTCCTTTGTCCATCCCAAGGCCTCTCAAAGTTCTCTTTGTTGTCTTGCACTCTTCATCATTCCATGGACTTGTCAGAAAAGTACTTTTTTTAAATCATCCCTTAGGTCTAGATCTTCAACATGCACTTGATGCTTTGTGAATTAATGGAATCAACATACTTTTGTTTACTAGACCACTTGTACAAGATGTACTACCATCTTCTTTGTGAAAGTGTTGTTTAAGAGCTATTTTGAATAGTACCCGATTTTCATGAGTCATGAGGATTTTATCTTGAAGAGGTATCTTCTTTTGATTGGGTGGACTTATTCACCTTGTAAATTATTTATATGCATCTCAAGCTTTACATATAATAGATTAGCTTCAAAATAGATCTCTATGAATAAATAACATAATCCACCGCACTTTGGCTATTGTATATTTTGTAAGTGATGTTTCTTGAATTCAACCATACTCTCATGTCATTGCATATAACCATGTCATACATACTACATAGCACCAATAATTTTCCCCATGGTGTGTAACATCCCCATTTCCATCTAGTGATGCCCTTTTCCAAAGTTGGTCTTCTTCTTCTTATTCTTCTAGACATAATGGACCGTTCATTTCTCTCCACCCTCATTTATCAAATTAAGTGCTCGGTTATTTGTTGTCCTCACATTGAAGTCCCCTACTATGAAGAATTTCCCAAAAGTGTTGAATATTGAAATGTCACTTGTTAGCGATGCATAAGGGTCTTCATAGTCTAAATTTCTTTTATTGTGTCTTTAAGCCTCTTGGTGCAAAGTAGTAGGTAGATAGCTGAATGTTTACCTTACTTTCCTTTATTTTCAACCATGTGTATTGCTTATTTGGGCCTTCTTTCTCCACTTTTTATAATTCTACACCACATTTCTCTAATTAGCACCATTATTCCTCACGCCCCTTGCCAATTTTAGTCCTTTCATTCCAAACTAATATTTTCATATATCCTTCAAAACTTGAGACTTTGTAACCATCATGTTCATGCATTTCTATGAGATTGCTAATGCATTTTGTATTTCCTATGGGCCCCAACCTAGGACCTCTCCTCTAAGGTCAACCTCTACAATTCCAACTTACCATGGTCAAGTACTCTTAAGGGGGTTGAATCCCTATTTCTTATATGTCATTTAGTACTTGATTTAGGCCTTTTCATTCTATAACCATGCCCATTTTCCTATATTTCTTACTACCTTGATTTTCTCTGATTCTTTCCTTCTGTCTTCATGTTGTACTAGGGTTAATTTTTTTGTCTAGGTATATTTGTATGCATGGAGCTAAGAAACCTTTTGTTCCTTAGTGTCATGTTCTTCTCTTCTATGCTTTTCATAATAACTTGTACATGTTTATCCATTCCTTCTCATATCATTTTTCTAATCTTGTTTGCCTAATAGATATGCCCTATCCATTGTAATCAATCTTCAAGGAGTCTTGCTAATTTGTTAGAGTCCTCATCCTCATCATAGTCTTTCAATTCTTTAATAATCATATTTACAACCCTGACATGTTTGTCATTTTGTTCTCTTATTTGCACCTTGACCTATTTCTCTATAAACTCTTTTTGTTTTTCAGCACCCCTTTTACTACTTGTGCCCAACACTTGGCCTCTTCAATTTGGTTTCTTAACCAATATTCTTTAATCTCTATGTCTGCAACTACAGATTGGATCTCTCTTATTTGTGGAGCATCTCTTCCTTCAAGCACTTTTAGTTTACTTTCCTCTATTGTTTTCAGTTGGTTTAAATCTTGTATTAGCATGATCATCTCACGTTGCCCTTTTTCCATGATGTTAAACAAGTTGGTCACTTGCTGTGTAACTAGTTTATTCTCTCTTACTAACTTCCAGTTAGATTTGTGATTTCTTTCATCTTCCTACCTCATATTGTCTCGTTGCTTCTATAGCTTCAAGCCTTATTTTCATGATCATTTGCTCATTAACATATAATTCTAGTAACCACATTAGTGATGTTGACATAGGACTATATAGTTCCTTACATTCATAGATCTCTGGGTCCCTTTCTCCTTTGTTTGTTATGTTTTGCCCTCACTTTGCTTAATATAGTATTTTAGCATAGTACCTAACTTGTGGAGCTTTTTTGAACTTTCAATACATTCAACAACAACAATTATATCGTGAGCGAGGCATGGGCATGCAATACACATGTTGTGATATTACGTACATTGATAAGATAGAGAATTATTACATGTTCCAAAATATTCTTAGTTTGTTCAAAAAGGAAGCAACGAATGGAAAAGATAAAGAGCATTGGAATTAGAACAAGTAAATCACTATAAAACAATTTGGTGTCATTTAGTGAATTTGGATTTTCCTTTAGCATTCAAGATCGAAGGTAATTTTTAGGTTTTTTCTTATAATAAAATCTTAGAATTCTATGTATCAATTTTTCCAATTTTTAACCTTTTTATTGTATGTTTTTATGAGCTCAGATTTTCTTTTATACAAAGTTATCTCAAAAATATGTTATAATTAAAAATTAATACATTTTTAAAAAATTGACACATGTAATATATAAGTTTATATTTAGCAATTTATTGTAAGATAACTAGCATAGATAGCTTAAATACATCTATCTAAAAGATATCGAGAGATATCTATCTATTCTCAATAACAATTTCAATGTAAGTACCTTTAGATTATATCTCTGAACGTCTTTTAGATAGTTGTATTTAAGATATAAATGCTATTTTAATAATTTTATTTCTAATGTATTAGTTTGATTATTTTATTAATTATATTATTTTATGGATTTTATATATATAAATTTTATATATTTTTTATTTTATTAATTTTATTAATTTTATTATTTTATGGATTTTATATATATATTATATATTTTTTATTTTATTAATTTATTAATTTTATCTATTTATATATGTTTTAATTTTCTTCATTTTATATATTTTAATTTTTTTATTCTTTTCAAAATTTAGAAAAATAAAATACATATTATTTATTTAAAATATAGACATTAAATTAGTCTAAGGGGTTGAGCTTAATTGGTTGAAATATTGGGTTCTTGTTGAGGAGACCCAAGTTCAAATCCCCATAGGGATATCTAAGTGAGTCTTGGTCTTCCATAGTTAGACTCTTGGCTTCTAATGTGGATGTGTTCTAATGGAATTCTAAGTTGTGACTCTTGGCTTCTAATGTGGATGTGTTCTAATTTCTAAGTGTTCATGTTTCTAATGTGGATGTGTTCTAATTTCTAAGTGTTCATAGTTAGTGGAATTCTAAGTTGTGACTCATGGCTTCTAATGTGGATGTGTTCTAATTTCTAAGTGTTCATAGTTAGTGGAATTCTAAGTTGTGACTTATGGCTTCTAATGTGGATGTGTTCTAATTTCTAAGTGTTCATAGTTAGTGGAATTCTAAGTTGTGACTCTTGGCTTCTAATGTGGATGTGTTCTAATTTCTAAGTGTTCATGCTTGGGGATGAGGACCCCCATGCTCCGAAAAGGGTTCACAAAGAAAAATATATATAAATAAAATCATAAGTAAAAGCAAAACATAGCCAACATATATTTAAAAAATATATAATTAAATATTAAATTAACTTTTTAAACATTAGAATTAGACAAATTATTGATAATAACTAAAACCAAAACATAGGCAACATATATTTAAAAATGTTGAATTAACTTTTTAAACATTAGAATTAGATAAATTATTGATTTCTATATAATATAGATTATTATAAATCAATATAATATAATATCATATAATTAATATATATATATATATAATACTATTTAAATTGATCTAATTTTCACTTGTCATAGCTCCCGTCAAAAGAGACATATATATATATATATATTACAATTTTAGATTTAAGTATAAATAAAATAATAAGTAAAACTAAAACATAGCCAATATATATTTAAAAAATATATAATTAAATATTAAATTAACTTTTTAAACATTAAAATTAGATAAATTATTGATTTCTATATAATATAGATTATTATAAATCAATATAATATAATATCATATAATTTTTTTTGATAGGTAATATAATATCATATAATTAATAAATATATATAATACTATTTAAATTGACCTAATTTCATATTGATGATACTTATAGTAAAGTTAAAATGAAATATAATGTAAATTATATTTTGACAATGAAACATAATTAAATTTATTATTATAGACTATATTTTATAAAATGTAAAATTATATAAGTATATTTCTAATATATTAGAAAAACCACATATTTATATTAAATATATTTACTATTTAAATATATTTACTATTTATATATATTTGATTACTATTATATTTGATAGTTATTTTATTGTATTTACTTAATAGTTATTTTATAGTTAATTTATTTCCTTAAGAGTTATTCTATTTTAGTTTATTACCTTAACAATTACTTTATAGTTTTTAGTTTTCTTTTTCAAAAATATGTTGGAGGTGGTTTTGTTTTTATTATTATTATTATGTGAGTTGTTTAATATTTTGTTATGAATATTCTTATTAAACATTATATTAATAATAGAGAAATAGTACAATATTCACAAAAAAGGGGTAGGGTGGTATGAAGGCATACCCACAAAGTCTAAAACGACCAAGTCCTAAATAAAGACGAGCATAAACAAAGGGCCAAGCTCAAAAAAAACTAAGCAGCTAATGCCATGCCAGTAGAGGGAGGAGGATTCTAATCATCAGGCTTCCCCAAAATGTCTCCAAGAGTGGCATCATCAATCAGTTCCCAATCAGCAAGAGCATCAATTCCATCTTCATTCTCCTTGAGAGGCTGCTGAGTGCAAATTGGAGAAATGGTGAGTTGCAAATGAGGAAACTTGCTTGTGTCAAGCCAGCCAACACCTCCCCACCCCAAAGAAGTAGATGGTGGTCTAAAGGGTTGATACCATCCTCCACAAGTAGTAGAGTCCCTGGAAGTCTGAGGTGGGGACCACAAAAATGAGAGCTATAGTCCCCACGATCTCATTTGGTTGACTAGATACGCCCACACCGACATCCTCGAAAAGAGGTAGAGTCGAGAAAAACTCTGGCAACAATGCAGGGGCATTGCCCTAATGGTCTGGCAACTCCTAGAGATGAGAAACCTTCAACGCAACTTTGTTATCTTGCACTTAGATCTACATCAGAACATTAGAGCAAATGATAGCTTTAGTGTACAAACAAAAATGCATATCAGCAACACATTAAGTAAAAAGAGTTACATTCCTATCCTTCCAAATGCTAAAAAGAATTTCCACCTTGAAAGCATGCTAGATCTGGGTATATTTGAGTGGGACACAAGGCTAGTCTCCAAGAAAAACCATGTGCCAAGAAAAAGGGGTAGTCCTAAAATGTCTAAAAAAATCATGGATCCAAGTTCATGTTTCCTAAGCTTGGGGATAGAACCAAAAGAGATGCTTGAGTGACTCAATCTACCCACAAAATAGGCAATGAGGGTTGGGAATGCCCATGTGAGCAAGAGGGGCCCCCAGAGGAAGGCCTTGGTACAACAAACACCAGAAAAATGAGCCAATTTAGGCTCTACAACTGTAGACTAAATGCATTGAAATTGCTTGTGCCAGGTCCCATGAGAAGACTGAAGATGCCAGCAGTGATTGAGATGATCCACCATATGCAAATGTGGAGACAGCCAAGAATAACCTTTGTAGGGCCTATAATTCTAAAAGGGGGTGTTTGGATACTACTTCCAATCCTTCCAACAGGGTTTGAGAGATCTCACCCCTATCTTATGAATCATCTAAGGAGGAATGGCATCAATAACTACCTAGTATGTCTCTTGGTCTTGATTAGAAAGCCTAAATTTGTGCTTGAAGTCAGGCCTTCAGGAAAAAAAATTTGGGCAGCCTGATGAATGAAATCAGGTAAGACTCGTACCCCTTGTTTGAAGAACTTCAAAGCATGAATCCAAGGTAACTTAGCCAATAGTCTGCCGTAAGAGTTGAGAACAAGGGACGACCATATGGACTGGTGATTAATGGAAAGACCATTACGAAAGTCATTGTCGTCCCATTGGAGCCAGGGCTTAATGACTTCCCAATCCTTCCAAATGCTTTTGATAACAAAGGTGCCTTGAATGGAAACAAGTTCCCTCATAGTGAGAAGGGTCCCTAAATCCAAGTCTTTCCATGTTGAATGGACTAAAGGAGTGCTAGTACCAATACAGTGGAAAATAAGAATTTTCCAAGCTTCATTACCTTGGATAGCCCTGATGATCCATTTAGTACACAAGGCAATGCCTTATTGGCAAATGGAGATCAATCCAAGCCCTCCAACCTCTTGAAGGAGGCAACAAAACTCCCAGACAACACGATGGAAGCCTTGGTGCCCATCACTAGAAGCCTAGGAAAATCTCTAAGGAGCTTCTCAACCTTCAAATAGGAGGTCTTAGAAGGGACCCAATATGAAGAGTAATGAACATGCATGGCATCCAAAAGCTTAGAACAAATTTAAAATTTACCTGCCAAAGAAAGAGGCTTCGTAATCTAGTGATGGAGCTTCTTTTCAATCCTCACAATCGCGGCCTACCAAAGCTCTGAAGGAGAGGCTTGGAAAGCAAAGGGAATTCCCAAGAAGTGGAAATTTTCCCCATGATCAATCCTTTCCATCCAAATGAATCAAGACAACTAGGTTTGGGAAGGAAGGATTGTAACATTGAATGCTAGTGCCAAAGCCTGGCAAAAAATGTCCAAGCAATGAAGCACCTGTTTGACATTATTCTCCTCCTCCATAAGAGTGAGGAAAGAGACATCAGTGAAATGCCCATTCACCAGCGATTGGGGGAATTAGGAAGGGAAATCCCCTTAACACAAGACTAAGAGACAACTTGTGCTAACAAGTATCCAAAGCCTTCAGCAGCCAAAACATAAAGATCCAGGGAAAGAGGGAAACCTTGCTGAATGGACCTGAAGAGCCCAAAAGAATTGGATTGATGGCTAGAAATAGTAATGTAAGAAGAAGGATATGTGAAGAGCATTTGAACCATATGAATATATCAAGGTCCAAAACCAAGAGCCTACAACATGGCCAAAATGAAAGGCCACTCAATGCAGTTGTAAGCCATAGCAAAATCAATCTTGATAAAAATTATAGGTTGTTGAGAGCAGCAAGCCCATCCCATGCCTTCCCAAATGGCAATGATATTATCCATAATGAATTTGGATTTAATGAAACCAGTCTTCTTAGGCCGAATAATTAGAGGCAACATAGAGCAGAGCTTGAGAGACAGCACCTTAGGAATGATCTTGTAAGAGACATTCAACAATGTGATAGGCCGCAAGTTATTGACATCTCTAGGATCACCAATGTTTCCTTTATTAATAAGGCTGCCTAACAAACCAATTTGCGTGGCTTCAAGATAAACATTGTGTAGGTCACTACCCACAATATCCCAAATGGTTTTGTAGAACTCATAAGGGAAGCCATCTAAGCCAAGGGATTTGTCATTAGCCATAGAAAAATTGCTTCCTTGAGATCACCTTAAGTGAGAACTTGGTCACAAATAATGTGTTGGGAATTTTAAAGCTAACAAGGAATGGCCACAAGGCATTGTTGTAGGGCAAAATGCCTAGCACGAATGTAATCTTGAGCCACAAAAACTGCTCATAGTGCTAAACAAAAGCTCTTGAAGAATATTGAGAAGCTCCTAGAGGAGTTGTTGACCTGCCCATATATGTTTAACAAACTAGGATGTGTGATGAGCTTGAAGGGATTGAAAGAATTATTTTGAGACTTTATCCTCAATCTTGAGCCAACAAAGCTAAGCTTTAATTTGTGTTCTGCTAGCTATATGAGAATCAATAATTTGCTTATGTTGTCATAGCTGACACAGCCAAAGCTAGGTGGTAGAATTAAATGGTTGAGATTCCAAAGTGGAAGTGGCTTGGAAAAGCTTGTGAGTGGTGGCTTCGTATGAGCGGTGGTGAAAATGGGCAAGTATAAAACTATTTACTATCCAATAACTCAATGAAATTGATGCAAATACAATAAACAAAGATATTACCCTTGTAGACCAATTCACCTCATAGCTTCCATTGTTTCCTATCTCATATTGATCTTATGAATGAGTTGAGCTCTTGGAAGTATGTACTTCCTTGTTGTTGAAGATGACAATAGGAGAATGGTTGCAGATGGATAATGCAATGAAGATTGAACTAACAATGCAACTCTATGATGATGGATAATGGAGATATGGAGACATGGTTGGATAATTGTGATGATAATGAGATTATGCAAGTGCAATGAGGATACTTTGCCAAAGGCACTCTGGTAGAATTTATGTAGAGTAAGTTTACAAAAGCTCTTGGATTGTTGGAATGAGGGAATGAGGGTTTCTTTTATAGGCCAAGGAGGGGCCAATTCCAAGTGTCATGACCTCACCAGTGGAGAAGAAGTCTTGTGATGTGTATGGTTTAGATTTGGTTGGTTGGGATGAGGGAGAGAAATATGGAAGATGCTCCTCTCACCTTGACAAGGTGGAGAGAAAGGTGTGACATGAGGCCACATGTCACAAGGCTCACAAAGACCATAGAGTGAAGGTCAAAGAAGGAGACCTTGTTTTTAGGATGGTTAGAAGGAATATAGGGACTTATGGGACAAGTGTCTCAAGGTGTCTTTTGATCAAGATGACATGGAGAGACCATACTATGAGAATATGGATGGTTGGAGAAATAACAGGACATGTGGGTGAGGATAAATAAATAATTAAATATTAAAATATTTAATTTTATGTGTGCAACATGATGAGGTGGATTAGATGATGTGGATTTATGGACTTTTGACCTTTGGGATAAGATGATTTGATTAAATACTTTAGAATTATTTAATTAGATGAGACATTAGAAGAATTGATAAATTGATTTGTTGTAGAATTATGATGATGTGAATCATATAAATAAATTATTAAATTTATTAATTTGATAGAAGAATGGGAATAAAATAAATATTAAATATTTATTTAACTCGACTTAGCCATTTTTAGGTGTATACACTGCCCATAAATGTGGAGGAACCACGAAGTAAGGGTTATGGCCCATCATTCCACCATGAAATCCACCTGACCCCATGCAAAGGACATGGCTCCAAATTCTAGACACATTGAATGTGTGCTAATGTGGCTTTGTGATTGAGAAGAGACATGTTTAGAAAAATAGACTCTTCATTGCTTTGGGCCTAGAGATCTTCCACTCGATATGGAATCATATCAAGAAATGGTCTAACAGAACAACATCTGCCAACGGTTCAACTGGAAAGGAATAACAACTAGCAAAATTGAAAAAGGATTGGGTAGATATCATATCCTGATCTAGCCACTTTAAGACCCTGTCAGGTCTAGCTCTCAAATTGCTCCATGTATACAATGTCATATTATCATGGTGGTAGCCTGCTTTGGGATTGAAAAGACCCAATTTATTACACATAAAGAACCAAGCCTCTCATTCACCAGTTTTCCAATGCATAGGCAAGGCTCCACATTTATCATAAGCCATCTCAATCATATTAAAATCCCCACATAAAACCCAAGTGGTGGAAAGCATTGAATTGGTAATCCATCACCAAAGGGAAGATCTCTCAAGAACATCATTAGGAGCATAAACATTAATAATCCCAAAGGAATGATTATTAACATTGAAAAGAGCCCACAATGCACAGTTAGTAAGGTCACATCCATGATCAACCAATAGTTGATGCCACGTGGGTGAGAGAAAGGTAACAACTCCATCTTGACCAGCTTCATGGTTACTACAGAGAAAATTGTTGGAAGGCCAAATAACATGGCAAGTTGTAGAAAGTAAAAAACCTGATGCTTTAACCTTCTGGAGGCAAAGAATGTCTAAACCTAGAAATTGAGAACGAAAATCACAAATGAAATATTTTTAGGGGAGGTCTATAAGACCTTGCACATTCTAGGAAATATTGTTGGAGTCTAGAACAACACTAAGAGGGGGGGTGAATCAGTGTTGTATAAATTTTACAATTTTTACACCTTTGGACTTACAGGATAAAGAGAGAGAAAGACATCAATGATTTGTTAACACACATATGCACAATTATAATATTGAAGGCATGAAACATATGAACACATGAAGACACACAAGATATGAGACCAAGACACAAAAGATTATATGAGAGGAAAACCCTCCTGGGATAGAAAAACCTCTCAAAATTGCCTCACTGGCTTATTCAAACCTCACTGGTTACAACAAGGTCTCACTGACCATTCAAGCCTCACTGGCTACAAAGAGGTCTCACTAACCAACAAAGCCTCACTGGCACATAAAGCCTCACTGGAAAATGCAATCACCATTATCAAAACAATACAAGTAATACAGAGGGTTTCTCTGTTTCAATACAAGCCCCTAAATTTGCATATCTCTATTCAATCATACTCAATCTGATATGCATATCAATCTCATGATCTCTACACAATCAAATCACCTGTGTCTTCATACTTGGCATGGTTCAATCTATAAATTCATTGCATAATAGCTTCAACCTGTGTTTTTCTCATCACATACAAAACATAATGTTTTATCTGTATTTTCTCTTCAACATAATTTTCACAAAAATGTCTTCAACACTGCATGATTGTCCACACACACATTAATCAATTCACATGTAAAGACATTAAATATGAAATGTCCTTTTACATTCTTCTCAATCCTCAGACAAAAACATTCTCTCTTCTCTTTTTCTTTTCAATACTCCTGTAAAAAAATAAGATCATTTCTCTACTCTGAAAAATAAAATAATATCCCTTTTTTTTTGTATGACCATTCATCTTCCTCTCTTTACAAATTCATCTTACCCATTTTTAATTCACAACTCTGCATAATTTCACCTGCAATAGAAATTAAATGATCCTTGATATTTTCTTCTCCAAAAACCATTCACATTCCTTTTCAATCTGATTCATTTTTCCTTTCACAAAAATCAATCTTTTATACCTGTAATTAAAACACAACCCATCACAAAAAGATTCCTTAATAATATAATATTTCAATTTGCTCTTGTAAGATAAAATAAAATCTCTTTCAACTCTGATCTCCATCTTCAAGAAGACAAAAAAATTCTCCTTTATTGAATCCATTGAATCCTGCATATAAAATATCTTCTCTGCATTAAAAAAATCTCTTTATATTCCTTCAATGTTTCATCTTCTCTGCAAAAGAAATGAATGATATCCACCATAAAATGTCTTCAACAATTTTAACCAATCTGCCTCCAAAAAAAAAATTATCTAAACAACTCTTCATTTCTATGGAAATTGAAAAAGAAGGCATTAAAGCCAATGAAAATCTATTAAATCTTCTCTCCAAAAAAATATATTAAAATCACTTTTGTCTCTTCATATGCACCGAGATAAAATAAGAAAGAAATCTCATAAAAATATTCCTTGAAAATATTCCTAAAGATACTCAAAAAATCTCCTCAAAAGTCTGTCCAAAAATAGCTTATAATTTCCACTTTGTTTGATGTCATAAAGAGATGACATATAGTGGGCCATCGAATTAGGAGATAAAAATCAAGTTTTTAAATTTAAAAGAAAAGCCATAAATATGACTTATTCAAACTCCCCAAACCACATTTAAATATAGCCTTTTATGGATTTTTATCGCTCAACTCACTCATGTAGAGACCGATAGGATAGGTAAAGCAAAGTGAAGGGGCCAGTTTGAGTATGATTAAATTGTCCTCTAACAAGTCACTTTTAAGTGACTGACTTCTGATAACAAGTCAATTTTAATTTATAACTACAAGTGCATATATCTATATGACAGGCATAGACGACTATAATTTTATGAATTTAGGTTTTAGATCAATCAAAAGACTTTCATTGAGGTCATTAGGAATGAATTAGGATTTAAGAAATTCAAAACATTTCATCATGTATCTTAAATTAACACCTCATTACAGAGCTTAAATCTCTGCCATCTACCAACCTTCTGTTGCACAATGAATGTGTCATGAAGCATACTGAAGACATCCTCATGAAGGCATATTGAAGGCATCCTCTCAACACTATACCATTTCAACACCATACCAAGAAGTATCAACACTATGGTTTACAACATAAAACTCCTGAATAAAGATCATCAAAATATGAACAACTATCTTCTTGAAGTGATGTGAACAACTTACCTCATTCCTCCTGTCATCACACACTATAGACATCAAGACACACATCATAACTTGAACCATCTCCTGAAGCTTCTACCATGAGTATGAAATGAATAGCCTCTTTGAACACAAACTTTAAACTCTTGTCAACTTTATGAAATACAATACAATGAAGCAACATTGTGAAATACATTATGCCAACATGAAGAATAATAACAGAGATCCATGACAAACCAATCCTGAACCAATACCAACACTAAGATGATCAAGAGCATCATAATATAGAATCTTTGTGACTTCTCTGCCTTGCATCTTATCATAAACATGAGTACTTGCTTATCACATATGTATTGCATCATACCTTCTCATCTTCTCCTGATGATAAGCATCAACTAAACTCCTTTTTGACATCAATGACAATCTACTTCCATCAAATACAGTTTATTTAATGATCATCGAGAAGCATCTCCTCACTATCTAGACCCTCAAGGGTAGAATAACTATTGTATAAAACCATGTCGAGTGCCTCAAAGCTCTCAATTCGAAAGCTAAACTTCATTGGTTGCCATGGCCTTGGCATGAATTCATCATCCTCTAATCACCCAAATGAGATTTGGGATATCCTTTGCCTCACAAGAGGAGGGGAAGCATGTTGGGAAGTGTCAACTAACAACTGAGAAACTATTGAAGTTGCTAGTGGAGCCTTAGAAGTTGTCACCACGCTCGATGCTCTAGTGTCGGTGGGCTTTGAAATAGTTGGTGCCTAAATCCCTGGGCCCGCAGGTTTAGAGGGGGCTTGGCAGTGCTAGTGTTCTTGGATTTGTGATTAACCACCACAGACCAACCTTCCTCCTCTTTTTTAGGCTATGACGGCCCAGAAGAGGGCTAAGCTAAGGGCTTTGGCCATTGAGAGGCCAAAGGAAAATCTTGAATCTTATGTTTGAAGGATTGGCACCAATAACAGGTGTTGGGAAGGTTAATATACTAGACATTGTAAGAATAATGAGTTTGACCAATCTGAATGTCCACCAAATCCTTGAGGTCTTTGGAAAGTTCCACCTCGACATAGACCCAACATTGAGGATGAGCTGAATAGAACTTCTCATGTTCTATGCAAATGACAGAACCTAAAGAAGAAGTTATTTGGCTAAGAAAGTTACAGCATGGCAAGGGTAACGTGGGGAATTCAACCTAGACGGGGACTCAAATGGACTTTTCATCAGAGACGGAAAAGTCTCAAGTTTGAACACAAGGAGGGAAGAGCAGAAAAGCCATGAACCCCAACTGAGGACAGCCTTAGCATGGTTGGCCTTGACAAAACAAAAAGAAAAAACCCCTTAGTGAGGTTTTACATGGCATCCAAGTGGATCCCATGTGGGGGCCAAGCCCTACCAACCCAATATCAAAGCATGCTTTTGGGGGGGATTTGACCCATAAAATACCTAATTAAAGTAAAATTTTCTAGCCATTTGCAGGTATTATCAAACTCTAGAATGGGAAGAACAACATCTGGAGGTGTTTTAGGGGACGTATCTCATGAAACACTTTGGGAACCAATTTTTGGGGATGTTTGAGCGAGGGTGCCATTAATGATCATCGTCAAACATTCAACTCTAGTATGAAAGGTTGAAACCATTTAAAGGGGTGAAGAAACGCCCACAGGCCTAGCGAGTGACAATGCATCGCAATAAATGCAAGCAAGAAATAGAGATATCCTGCAAAATATTGCAATTGACACACACCACAAAGCCAAGAAACATCAATAGAGGAAAAAAAAAACCCATTCTTACCTCATATTTATTTATTTTAATTAATTGTCTCCATAAAAATTTTATAAATTTGATTTTAATTATTTAAATACTTCATAAAGTTTTTTTAATATTTATAAGAAATTCACTATAATTATATGTAATACATAATTTTAAATCTATTTTCTTAAAAATTTAATAATAAAATAATATTATAATATATTTTTATAATTTTAAAATATATATTTTCATAATCTAAACAAAACATAATAATAAATTAAAAAATATTAACCATACTTATTAGTATCTATAGAAAACAATGTACTATAATAATTAATTTGTTTAATTTTTATTAATCTATAAACTAATTAAAAGCGTTTTCATAATATTTTAGTTATCTTTAAATTTAATTCCTTTGAAATTCAAATTACAATAATAGAATTTTTTTAAAGTTATTTAAATCTATTTTAAAAATGATTATCGCAAAAATAAATTTAATCTACATGATAGGTGCTATGATTGTTATTTGCTATGATGTTATGTCAGTGCATCAACCATCCACACATTTATTTAATAAGTTTCACAAGATGGTGCTCCTTTTAGAAGAGTGATATTTATCATGGTAATGCCCACAACGACATAATTATTTTATAGATTTTTTTAACATATGAAGCCTACAAAGTTTTTCTTACACTTATGTTCAGAATTGTGAGTGAAAAACAAAGAAAGAAATAAAGATGTGAAAACTAAAACTAGGAAGTTAAGCAGGAAAACTAATAAGTATAACGTAGCTTGATGAGGCTATGTTTTGTCCTATTTCTCTTGCTTTAATTTCATGCTTTTCAAAGACATTCCTAGACTTTTATATATATTGACTATGCCTATAATCATCCTTAAGACATTGAAAGCATTAAGATTGGTATATAATATATTAGTAAATGAATGTGTGTGAATTGATGATTGCTCATGAAATATGGTAGTACTTTCTATTAATTTTAGTAGTTGTGATGTATAGATATCATGTGATGAACTAACCCCCATGCAACAAGCATGTGGCTACATTTCATGAAGAACAACTGTCACTCACAGCAAAGGAGGTGTTGTTGTCCATAACAGACAGTGAAGTCACCCACAGCTAAAGGAAAAGGACTCTGAATTGATTAGACATGAGTTAGTCATAACTCCCTACTCTTTGACGGTTATACTTCGATAGTTGACACAGTCATGAATAATGAAGGAAGATCAGATCGTGGTCCATGTTCTATTTCTAGTTATGACTATTTTTCATAATGACTAAGGAAAGTTACAGTAGGACTAAGCCATCTAAATTATCTCTATGGCATTTTAGTTTCCTATTCCTAGTTTGATTAGTCATAATGTCTTCTCCCTATGTTGTTGGAGAATGGACAGTTATGGTATTTATTGTTTAGCAGTTTTTGTTCAAATAGGAAAGAACTTGATTGTGTCTATATATGTTGTTAGATTTTGTATACGAAGAGGTTAGACAGAGATTGTGTCATCAAAATTATTATTGTATTTTTCTCAAGCATTCAGTAAAAGAACGAATGTTTTGAGTTCAGTCAATGGTTCAAGTGATACAGTAGAGATCTAGTTAGATTTCGTGGGATCACAGTCACTCAAGCAAGGGCCACTTGAGGTAACTGTGTCTCTCTTATATGTTTATGTGTTTAGTTTATGTTTGTGTGATTAATACATGTCGTAATAAGTTTATGTCATATGAATTAGTTAGACATTGATAATCTGTATTATTGAATCAAGGTGATCACCAATAAATTATTAGTTGTTCCCCTATTTTGAATTACATAAGACCATTTGATTTACAGCCAACTGAATAGCATTGGTTATTTGTTATCAACATTACTTACTCCTAGTACTTGTTAATTCTTGCAAAGTAGAGTTTGTTTTCCTTTCAATAGTTTATTCCTATGCACAACCTCTAGATTACAATTTTGGAATCTTTGATTGTGCACATAGTACAGGCACCATCCAAGAATAATACGATTCCCTGGTTTGACAATTTAAATGTAACACATTATAGCTAGTAGGTTGCTTGATATAGGATCTATTGATTCATTGAGTTGTGTGCATGCCCTTTCTAAATCAATGTATTGGTTAATAATGGAGTTTGACATTTTTGGTGCCATTGTTGGGGATGGTGCTAAGGTTTAGAGTTTCTGAGTTCTTTTGATTCATGTTTGTATTTGCTTTCATAGGATATAAGATTTCCTTTTCAACACTTAGAATTGCTTAGATATTCAATCTATCTCCAAACTATTTACTAGCATGGTGCAGGAACAAAGCTATTAGCTTATACATCATTGTATGAGGTGGCCAAGAGACCAGTTAGAAAGATTTCTTCCATCTAATTCAACAGAAGAAGAAGAAGACCATTTTGAACCACTCTTTGGACTAGAGGACGTTTTAAATTTAGACAATATTGCCACTTGGCATCAAGACACAACGGCGGAAGAAGCAGTAGAAAGCCCAGCTGCGCCAGTTACCTTTGCCTTTCCTATTATAGACCAGGCAAGAGTTGATGCCTTGAAGAACATTCCTTCTTCGGTCCTACCAAACTTTCATGGGCTAATCACTGAAGACTCAGATACCTTTATTTTTGAATTTGATGTACTCTGTAGAAGCTATGACTACACTACAAATGCATACAGACCCAAACTCTTTCTAGCCACCCTTAAGGATGTTGCCTTGCGATGGTTTATGGGATTGGGTAAAAATTTAGTAACAAATTGGGCTACCATGAAGGAGAAGTTCTTGCAAAAGTACTAGGACTATTGTCATGGCAAAGATATGAAAGGAGATGACATCTTTAGGATGTCACAAAAGGAAGATGAACCTCTGGAAGACTATGTTGAAAGATTTCAGTTTTGCCTCAAGAAGTCAACACAGAACAGGCTCTCCCCAGAGTCACTCAATTTGGTCTTCCTAAGAGGTGTGAGTGAAGAATGCATAGACGCACTAAATTTAATTGGATCGGGGGACATCTCTCAACTCGGGTTTGATGAAATTTGTCAAATCTGTAGAAACTATTCACATTCTACCTTGAATAAAAATAGAGGTTTGAGAGTCCTGCCTTCCACTAAATCATCTAGTGGAGTCTCTAGAGTAGAGATCAGTAATCTACTATCAAACATGAAAGATGACATCATTAGCCATCTAGCAACACAATTGGACACTCTACATATAAAAAAGAAGCAAGAGGCAGTAAAGGCAGCTTTGGTTTAATATTGTCCACATTGTCAACAAAAGAAGACCAACTATAAGTGCAAACTTATTCCCAGTATGTCTAAGGAAAGGGGTAAGAAAGCATATTTCTGAACCATTGAATATGAATAAGGTCAAGTGTTTTACATTGCATAATGTAAGCCTTGGCAACAAAGACAAGGTATGCCTCAGGACTCCTTGACCAATAATATGTCATTTCCATCATCTGCTTCAAACATCCCTAATTGGAACCATGCACCTTGGTACAACCTGCCATAGCAATAATGGGCAACTATGCCACCTAGCTGGAACCAATAGTAGGGGGTATGGCCACAGCAACCTTTTCAAACCTCAAATTATAATCCACAATGGTAGGCCAATTAAAACTCATGGTCGCAGCAGTGGCATGGATATCAGTGTTGGAAAAATTCAAACTTGAACTAGCCGCAGCCACAGTAAGCTCTACCTCAACAACCTACCCTTATGCCAAATGTAGCTTCATCGACTCCTGTTCCACCTAGAGCCACTCAATTGCCAGCCCAACCTACACCCAATCCTAACAAAAAGCATGTTCAATAGGCTTATACTAATGAAGCCATCCAATACCCAACCTATACGGTTAAGGTTAGTGATGTGCACCTACGCTCAAGAAAAATGCGTGTTGGACCTTCATCTCCACTTATCAAGGAACTTGCTAATGAGGAACTAACCTCCATCACTGACACTCATGTGAATAACTAGAATAGCCCTTCTGAGAAAACCTATCCATAGGAAGAAACCATTACCAAGAGCCCTCCATTTCTAGAGAGATTAAACATGCAAGCACCACCTCCATCTGAACTTGACTTTGATTTTATTGGGCAATTGAAAAATGTCTGTGTAAAAATTCCCCTAATCCAAGCTATCAAATATGTACCCATATATACCAAGGCTATAAGGGAACTATGTCTTAAGAAACCAGGAAGAAAGAGAAAAGATCCTCAGATAGTACATGTTATAGGACAACTTGCTGATATCATGTTGGGTAACTTGGATGTTCCAAAATATGCAGATCCTAGAAGCCATGTAGTTGATGTGAACATTAATGGTACCCTTATCAAAAATACCTGTGATTGACTTGGGTGAAGCCATAAATGTAATGACAAAGGAAACAATGAATAATATTCAGTTGGCTAACTTAAGACCTACTCCAACAGTACTATAGTTGACAAATAGGTCAACTGTCAAACCTGAGGGGGTCATTGAATATCTTGTAATTACATTAGATTAATGGGAATACCCTGCAGACTTTATGGTCTTGAAGCCCAAGGACAACCTAGGAGGATATCCATTGATCCTAGGAAGACCCTGGTTGGCAACAGTAGATGCCTTCATAGCATGCAGGTCTAGGAATATGATAATTTCCAATGGGAATATAACAAAGAAATTTTTCCTTTATCCCCTAGCATCGCCTTTTGCTGATATGGAGCAAACTATCTAGCCAGACCTAGAGGATACTGACCAATATTCTCTTCAGACATTAATGACAATTGAAGGAAGTCGGTTATTGAATATACAGGATGAAGATGAAGTGCTTTACAATGTGATACAAAACACTTATGGAAGGGACCTACAACAAGACCCATGTCTAGTATGTCTGACTTGCCCACTGTACAATATTTTGCCTTCAATCAACACATAAGCCTATGCTTCCACCAACTGCATGTTTCATCATCTGTTGCCCCATAATTGTAGCCTTAATATATCAAGATTGGATATTACATCTATCATGGCATTTGCAACACTAGTTGGCATTACACCAGGTAGGATACTTAACATAAACAGTGAATTAAGAGTTGTTCAGAAGACTGAACTAGTAAATATGTTGGAAACTCACAAAACAACATTTGCATGGGACTATCATGATATGAAGGGCATTGACCCTAACCTCTGCATGCATAGGATATACATCAATGAGGGATGCAAGCTAGTTAGGCAACCTCAGAGGAGGATGAACCCTGTTGTGAGAGACATAGTGAAGAATGAATTGCAAACACTACTAGATGCAAGATTCATATATCCCACATCAGATAGCCAATGGGTATACCCACTAGTCATAGTACCAAAGAAAGGAGGTAAGTGGTGAGTTTGTGTAGACTACAGAGAATTGAATACTGCCACTAGGAAAGATCACTTCCCTCTTCCTTTCATTGACTAGGTATTAGACTCCTTGGCTGGGAAAAAGTATTTTTCTTTCCTTGATGGATTCAGTGGGTATAACCAAATCCAAATAGTCCCTAAGGACCAAGATAAGACCACATTCTCATGTCCATGCGGGGCCTATGCCTATTCAGTCCTTCCATTTAGACTCTACAATGCACCTGCAACATTTCAAAGGGTTGTTTCAAGCATCTTTTCTAACCTTGCCCATGGCTCTATGGAAGTATATATGGATGATTTTAGCACTTATGGAGATTCTTATGAAGAGGCACTAAAAAACCTTGAAAAAGTACTCCAGAGATGTTGAGATCATAACTTGTCCCATGTTTTATGATGATGCAAGAGGGAGTAGTGCTTGGCCACTTTGTGTCTAATGAAGGCATTCAAGTGGATCCAAACAAAATTGAAATCATTTCAACATTGCCTATTCCTCAAAAACATAAGTATGTTAGAAGATTTCTTGGCCATGCAAGGTACTACAGAAGATTCATAAAGGATTTCAGTAAGATAGTTGCTCCCTTGTTTGTCTTACTCTCTTAAGATGTGGAATTTAATTGGACAGCTGATTGTCAGGCATCCTTTGAAAGTCTCAAAGAGTCATTGACAATGACATCTATACTCTAAGAACCTAATTGGGCAATCCCTTTCCATATCCATATATATGGCTCTGATTTTGTTGTAGCGGCTGTGTTAAGACAGAAGGAAGGAAATTTGGAATATGCAGTTTACTACATTAGTAAGAATCTACAAGGTACTGAAGTTAACTATAATATCACCGAGAAAGAAATGTTAGTTGTTATCTATGCAATCAATAAGTTTAGGCATTATATCACTGGGTATCTTGTTTTTGTTCATACTAACCATGCAACAATAAGGTATCTGATGAACAAACTAGTGGTAAGTACCAAATTGGTTAGATGGTTATTGCTACTTCAGGAATATGATATCACCATTGTAGATAAGCCTGGGAAGGCCAATGTTGTTGTTGATTTCCTCTCCAGGCTACATACTTGTAATGAAGATCCAATTATTAATGATTCATTTCTAGACGAGCACTTATTTGCACTAACTATACAAAATCCTTGGTATGCAAATATAGCAGATTATCTAGTTGTAGGGAAAATACCTTCACACCTCTCACCAAGGGAGAGGCACCACCTAGTTTAATGCAGCTTTCCCTATTCTTGGGAAGCTAGTTACCTCTTCTAGATAGGCCCTGATCATGTCATGAGAAGATATCTCAAAGAAGATGAAGTATATGACATTCTCAAGGCATGTCATGATGAACCTTGTTGAGGACACTTTTTAACTAAGAGAATAGCAGTTAAGATCTTAAATATTGGATACTATTGGCCAAATAGTTGCACAAAGATACAAATCTCTATACAAGAAGATGTGATTGTTGTCAAAGGGTTGGCAGACCTACAAGAAGTGATCAGATGCCCCTACAACCACAATTGGTGGTCACACCATTTGACAAATGGGGCATTGATTTTATTGGTGTTACATCCCCAACTTTGACTATATATAACTTTTAGTTTTTACAAGATTAACTAGATCAGTAATCATAGATTAATGATTTGACGTTTGTGGAAAATGTTAGGATAAATCATTGGTTTTATGGATTATGATTAATGTTGTTAAATTAGACATGAGATTACATGTAATTGAGATTATTTTAGTATGATTAATAATGATTTGATGATGATACACTGATCATGGTTTTGAATGATTGTGAGTGTAACCAAGAAAAGAGAATTCCAATTTCAAGAAGGGAAGAAGAGTATCACCCAGGAGAAGGAAATAGATGTTATGGAAAAATATAGTTTACCATCTAAATTTTTAACGTTATTCTTTACGTAAACCATTGTGAGACTGGGTATGTTTTGGCCAATCTCTCTTATTGAGTCGATTTTGATCTGACTAATTGTGGTCATGACAAGTTAAGGTTTCTCAATGTCTTTTATGTTAATCTGACTAAATAAATGTTCTCAGACATTATTGTTAGTCTAAGTTAACCTCTATATTTGTTGAGACTCTCCTATATGTTTATTTATTATGTTTAAGTATATCGATTTATTTACTCTAGATATTTTGCTAAGATTGTGAAATGGAGAAGTGAGCTTCGACCCCTCGTTTGCATTTTGGTGCTTACTCAATGTTTTGCCATGTTGTTAGTAATGTTATTTTGGTAATGGTATAGATTACCATATTATATATTATAGCATATTTTGTGATATATATATATGTATGTAAGTATGTATGTATTATGTGGTTATCATTATTTTTTTCACCACCTTTTACTATGATATTTATCTAGTGATGTATTATCACTGTGTACTCATAGATGATGCAGCCCATGTCCCTCAAAGTAGGGAGGAGTGGGAGAAGTGCTTTAGAAGCCCCAACCAACCCATGTTTGTAGCTTGATCGAGTGTTGCATGCTCTTGATGGGAGAGCTTTAAGTGTTGCAAGTATGAGGTGAACCAGTGTTGTCATTGATGTCAACATACTCATATTGCATTGACAAGAAGGATTGGATGAGCAGTGTGCTAAGGATATTGAGAAAATTAGCCTCAGTCAGGAATAGTGAAGAACAGTGATAAGAAGAAGGCAAATGTATTGTATAAGATGCGAACCGGAGGATGCGGATTAAAGGGTTTGTAGATATGAGTCTTGAGATGCTTCAGTTAATTTTTCAGAGGTCCGCATGAAGATCTGAAGGAGTTGTGGCTGTCGGTATGGAACCGGTTCCGGCAGATGTTCAGAGGTGATAGAGGATCACAGAAAGGTCCGGTGAGGTCCAGAATTGTATAATCCTAATCTGCAGATTGGAAGGAGTGTTTTGGATATCCTTGTGATGTGTCATCGTGAGTTGTGTATGATTTTGAGGTCTGGAAGTACCTTTTGCATTATGACAGTGGCAACAGACTGTGTTCTTGAAGTTCTGGATGAGGAAGAGAAGAGATTCCAGTATGTAGAGAAAGTGCAGATGTACCTGGTCAATCAGGCAGGCTTATGAAGGTTCTTGGATCATGATGAAGTTATGTTGTTGGTCTGCATTGATGGTAGAGCCCAGAATTGAAGTTATTCTTCTGGATGAAGTTCTTGTTCTGACTAACCGAACGGATGAGTTGTTCATCCTGCGAATGTTCCTGTGATGGCCGACCGGATGTGTTATTCATCTTGCGGATATTCTTATGGTTGATTGCCGACTTAGATGATTGTTCCTAAGTCAATGTCTTGTATAAATAAAGGTTTGTGAGTTCATTTAGGTGTGGAGATGATGTGAATGAGTGTGGTGTAGCGAAGAGTAGTGCGGAAGGCAGAGCAGAAGTTTTTGGGCTTAAATGGAACTAATCCGGACATAGTAGAGATGTCATTCTCCAGTTCAAGATTGTGATTCTTATCACTTTGTAGACAGTGTGTCTCCTTGTAGGCAGTGTGCCTCTTTGTGAGCAGTGTGCTTGGGCAGTGAGCCCTAATTGGCAAGTACCATTCTTTTTTCTTATTCTTCTAACAGAGAATAATCCTTGGGTTAATCACGCCGTGGTTTTTCCCTTAACTAGGTTTTCCACGTCAAAATCTTGGTGTTCAATGTGTTAATGTTTATCTGCTCTTGTGTTTGTGCATTATGCTTTCATGGATGATTAATTGATATACTGTTAACTAACAAGAAGAATCAAGTATTTAAAGTAGAGCAGGTTTTTATACAACTGATTCACCCCCCCCCTCTCAGATGTATGCCCTAGATCCAACATTAAGGTGATTGTGAAGCTATTCCTGCGGGAGTGGGAAGGAAAGTGAAAACTCTCAATACCTTAGGAGAGAGGAGTCACTTTGGAAGTTAGTTTTTGGGTATCAAAAAAAGAATAGAGCTCTGGGGAAGAGTAGAGAAAGTCATGAGCAGTTTGAATCTTAAGAGAGGCATAAGATTTGAATATGACAAAACACAAATTTCACATAGTCTCAAGTATTCCATTAACTATGTAACATATATTGTGATACAGTAATACATTTTCAAGCTGTTACTTATGGCCTTAAAGGTTGAAGTCTATAGTTAAACTTTGATATGACTGTCAAAGCTTGTCGAGGTCATGAGGTCGAGGGGTAGAATCTTTGATGACTATAGAAGCCTATCGAAGCCATGAGGCTAAGGGCATTGGAACTATGTTTGTATTAGTTAAAATCTTGTTTGTGCCTTTATGGCCAAATCATATGATATTCTAATAGAAGTTGTGGAAGTTGATAAGGCAGATAGCATACCTCACTAGTGTAGCAGTATATATATATGGATATAATCACAGTCAAGGTAATGACCAGTATTTATACAAACTTAACACAAAATTGTAAAGTCTTTAGTCTTTATATAAGGCTGAATTGAAAGCCTATCTTTAGCCATGCTTTCGAGATAAGGGAAGATGGTATATTACTCTGTTTACTTGGTAATTGGCCAAGAGCCACTCCACAAATTCAGTGTGCTATGTCTTTATTGAAATAATGTTGTAGACTAAATCTTAAGGTTCTTGGCATATGATATATATTATAAAGATTTCTTCTTATATGCTTTCTGTACGTGCCTTCAGTCAAGTCTCTTGATAGAAAGAGAGCAGTAGGCTCTTCTTTAGTCATTAAAGATGACTGAGTTGGTAATGATAACATTATCACACTATATATATATATATATATATTATGAACCTTGGATATGAGATAAGATGCATGGATATAATCTTGCATTATCTTGGAAAGAAATCATAGAGTAGGATAGCTAAATGATTGTGTTATCTTTTTTAACACTATTTATAAAGATTGAAGGTATCCTTATTACCTATCAAGTCTCTAGTAGACTATGAATATTTCTATGACAAAAGTTGATATATTTATTGTTATCTTGAAATAGCTAATGATTTTATAGTGACATCAAGACTGGAGATGATAGCTCTCTAAGTACACCTTGACACTTATGGTAAAATATGAAACTTGTTTTACAATGGTATTGTCAATTTGAATGAACCATGTTTCAATCGACAAGGATTAGATGGAGATCCATTAACCTAAACATTTATTCAAACTCATCTCATAGAGATGTGTTGATGATGATGTTAGTCATACACAAACATAGAATAAAAGTTACACAACAACCTTTACTCATCTTGAAAGATACGATGAATTCAGAGAATTCATAATCCGAAGTCTCCGTTGATTAGGTCTTAATCTACTGACGTTACTCAGTGGTTGATGTGTGTTGCTGTTTTCCATTCAGGGGCCTTACGTATTTCTGCAAACTTTCATCATTATTTCTCCAAATATCCTGCTCTGTATGTCTGCTCTGCATAAATCTCTAATAATTCTACCTCTGCACTGTGAATTTAGTCACATAATGTGCTTACAGGCTGATATTTGCATGATTTCTACCATTATTTGTAATTCTTTGCATGATATTTTCAATACTACATGCATTTAACTCAAATATGCTAATGATTTTCAGTTACCTACGGGATTTCAGCATACCTCTGTATTTCTGCTTATTATTTGTCATGACTTGCAGTTATGGTGATGAATTTATGAAATTAAAAAAAGGAAAAGGGTTAAAGAATGAGATTCCCAAAACTACTTGACTTAGATCACTGATCCACATACAAGCTCCCATACATGCAATGAAAAGAAGGAAACTAGAATCATACTTCACCAGGACATTCCACAAATCCGCATGATCCAGTGCAAATCTTCAAAGGAAAAGTTGACAACAACATGTAATGAAATGAAAGCGCTTCTAGTTGAACACAACATTCACCAGTACATATCCAGAAATCAACATGAAGATTACGTAAAATTTACAATCAGGATGTAATCTAAAACTTCATATCCATTCAGTATGCTCAAGAACAGGTACATTTACAGTGATCTGAAGAAAGAACCTTGACATTTCAACAATTCTATCCTCATTAGTCTCAGTAATCCGATCTCCTAATTTATTCTACAGTAATTGGCCTTATTGCCAGATGTGTCTATGTATCTCCTCTCTTCTATTAGCCTTATTGCCAGATATATCTATCTATCTCCTTTATTTTTGACAAGCTCTGGCTCTTATATAGAGCAAATGCCAGAAAACAGTTACAATGATCCAAGGATCAGGATCTTCTCATAACAATCAACGGTCCAGATGAAAAGCACATGCTTCGCCAGTTGGCAAATGTACAGCTAGCACAGAATATTCTAGCATCTTCAACTTGATTCGGTCTCCAGCTGGCAAACAGCATTTTTGACAATATCCTCCTCATTTCTGGTTCATGTTGCCTCCATGTGCAACTTTGTAATTATCAGCTTCAGCGTCTCCGGGACTTCCTGCAATAAACAGACAAACATTAAGTTCATCATCATGTGGCAAACAACAGGAATTTAAACATTTTATTAAATAGGCCTCAAAATGTGTAGCTAGAGACAAATCAAGCTTCAAATCAGTGAAAATTATGCACTAAATGCATAAACAGCATCAAAACACCATCGGGTCAACCATCGTTGACTGGAAAATGCAATCGGGTCTTCAAATTTCCATCGCTCTGTTTTCCCGCCCATTTTCTTGTATATCGGGTTTCAAATTTGCATATACATCGCAACATATACGAGGAATCAATCGCTTTTAACAAATTATTTCAAATCCGGCTTTGCATGCTATCGGTGAGACCACTACTGTCGGGAAGAAAATTCAAAGCGCGGCCGATGGGGAAACTTAGAGCTTTCTACCTATCTGCAGGATATTGTAAATATGATGCTCCCCCTTCTCGAATGTCCTGATGATGTCACCGTCATGTTTCGCTTCTGTATATTGGGGAAAAGAATGACATCATCATCATCATCATGTCGAAGGAAAATAGGAGGATATGAAATATGATCCTGCTGCTGAGGAATGGAATATGATGGTGACGTCATCGTCATATCCGGGCTTCATTAAAATGCAAAAGATGACGTCACCGTCATGTTTAGTTAAGATCAGGGGATAAATGTAATATCGGGTCACCTAAGGAAGATGATCAGATGGTGAATGTAATATGACCCCTTTGCGGCCAAGGTAACCCTCTCGAAAGATCAGGATGATGATGATCATCAGGATATCCGGGGCTTTTGTTAAACTTAAAGGAACATGACGTCATCGTCATATTCGTGAACCAGATCATGTTTTGGAAAATATCCTGCCGAAGGGAAATGTGATGATGATGTCATCCTGATATTTGCTTCTTCATTTTTCAGGTTAGGATGACGTCATCAGGATATTAGCATAAGGTCATATTTCTCGGCAGGAGGACATTACGAAATATCGGGTTACATTAGGAAGATGATCCTCCTCATCGAATATTATGATGATGTAACCATCATATTCTGCCTTCGGAGCATGAGGATGAGTTGAGGTCATCATCAGGTTAGCGCTAGGGTGATATTTAAAATATGATCATGCTGAGGAATGGAATATCACCCTCCCTTAAAAGATAGGGTGATCATCATGATCATGCTAAAGGAGATCAGGAGGATATGATGACGTCATCATCATATTAGCGAATATCAGCAAATATGACCCTCCCTTGAAAGATCAGGATGATGACCCTCCGATAGGACTTTGACATGCGCATGCAAATTATGCAGATGGTGGATTTTCTAAGCAGGGTGATATTATAATATCAGCATGATATTATAATATCAGGTGATGTTATGATATCATGATGCTCGTTGTTATGAAATATGACCCTCCTAAAATCATGTTTGACCAGACCTTTGACTTGTCATAACTTCCACATATGGACGAATTTTCAAGTGATGTAAAAGGGAAACCTGCATGAAATTTCAAGCTCTTTCTAAATATGAGGTCATAGAAACAAAATATGAACTTTGACAAACTGACCTCATGATGATGACCAACCTCATCGAATATCATGATGATGATGCACCTGACTCATTTTTACCAAACCGCCAGAAAGCAGACAACACAAGCCAAGCCAAAAAGTTGGGTCCCTATTTTGCCAAGTCAAAATGGGGCATGTTGTGTAACCACACAACAACTTGCCACCAAAGAAAACAACAAAATTCAAATAATTCAAAAGGTGAGGATAAATTAAAACATAAATTTCCAACTCCTATTAAGCATGAGCATCCTAATCCTTTCTAACTGGTATCATGTTCATCAATGTAACAATGAATTGATAAGGGATCAATTGTGTGCATGTGATTCATATACTCATCTTGAAAGTGAGTTGAATAAGTCAGTGACTGGTGTTAAGCTACGTAGTTTGGTTCATCCCTCATAGCCAATCGGATAGAGCCTTGCTGCCAGCAAGCATCCATAGCCCCGGCAAGGTTATCGTTGCAATTCTCCTAAGTAGAGCCCCACTGCCAGCAAGCGTCTATAGCTCCGGTAGAGTTACTTAGATGACTTAATCTGGATTTCAGAAAATCCATTTTATTATTTTATTTATTTTATATTTTGAATTTAATTCTTAAGATATAACAGTTGTAGCCTCATGATACAAGGAATGTTCACTTGTTGGAATTAAGTTGAGAATTGCAATGGTAGCAAGGGCAACCTTTAGATTTTTCACTTAACACCTACACTGATATGTTCAATAAACCCAAGGCTGTTAGGTGTGTCATTGTGAGGATCACCTTGACTCAAGAAAAGTAGTACTAATGAATATGATACCACAGACCTGATCAAGAATACCTACACTGATATGAATTACAACCTATGTAAAAACTTATATTCAACTTTTGAATTCTAACAATTTATGCAGTGTTCTTAAGTAACAAGGTGCACCAGTTTTGCCCAACCAAAACAAAGACTCAACAACGCAAAGCAAAAAGCAACCTGTACAAACAGCTAACCTACAAAAGGAAACAACAGAAACAAAACAAGAAAGCAAAACAAGCAAACTGTACAAACAACTAACCTACAAAATTATATACAAACCACTACTAGGCAAACAAAAACCAGCAAACGACCCAAAGACACCTGTATTTGCATACTTCTTTTGATTGTGCAGGAGCATTAGGGTATTAGTTATGGTTCTCAACCTAGCAAATTTATCTTTATATTCTGAAAAATATTCTGATATTCTGAATTCATTGTATTCAACAGAACAACTCTTGATGATCAGCAACTGAGGAAGCTCATCATGTTCATGATTAATCCATATGCATGTCTTATCTCCTGAATTTCCATAATCAAAATAGTATTCAACATCATTTACTGTGGAAAGGAGAAATACAACCTGGTGTATTTCTGATTCTGTTGGACATGCTTCTTCATTGGCAATTGGTCCTCCCTTTAATTCTATATTTTCATTGCTTGGCCCAATGCCTGGTCTCTCTTCAAATTGAAGGATGTATGACTCTTGATGTATTAATTCTTCATCTTTATCCAGCCTTATCCCTTCATTCCGGATGTTCAATTTATCCTCCAGTTCAGGAAACTTCTCAATATTTTCTTCAAGTTCCTGCACATCAGCATCTAAATAAGTATCTTTATTATCACAACCTGAAATACAGAAATTTATCATTTCTAAATCATTTGACTGTAAAGGAGAAACAACTTTCACTTGATAAGGACACTCCCCTGTTTCATTCTCAAAATATTTCTGGAGTAACGTCTGATCATTCACAACAACTCCAAAGTCTTCTACATCTTCATCTTTCAGGAATTGTTCATTAAATAATTCACATCTTTTATCTATTAGAGGATCTGGTTCCATTAACCTGCAACATTCTTGCATTTGATCATTTAATTCAAAGAAGTCAGGTAATAAATCAGCATTTATTTTCTTCTCTATGACTCCCTGAGTTACCACCATAGGAACTTCATCATCAGCAGTGAATTTAAATTGCTCTACTATCTGTTTACACTTCTCTTTACCATAGAATGACTCCAGGAAAGACGTTTCATCTTCTTTATCAAAAGTATTAGGATCAGAATCAAAAATATTATCCTGATGAGTGGTTTCTTCTCTAGAATTTTCACAAGATTCATACCTGCATACTAACTGATCCTTACTTGTATTAGGAAGTAGAGAACTCCTATCAATCTCACCATAAAATGAATCCAGGAAAGATGTTTCCTCTTTTTTACCTTCTGGAACTGATTCAGCTATTATATTTTCTAGAATCTTTTTCAACATGATCAAGCAAGGGTAGCAATCTCTCTCTGAATGCTCTTCATCATGTAATCTGCACCAGCTTTCAATCAAGACATCGTCAATGGGTAAACCTAATATTTGACTACACTGTATATTTCTAGACAAACATAATTCAAAATCTTCAGAACGATCCACTTCAGTGTCTAGACAATTAATAACTTCTGGTGCTGCATCTGCTTGTTGCTCCAGAATTTCTTTATTTTCCTGGCAAATTTCGGCCCTGAACACATCCAGAAAGAATATTAGTCCTTTCAAATATAAATCCAACCTTGTAAGGAAAGTTAAACAATTAATTTCACTGTGTTCTACAGTCTGGTGTATCCTGCAATAGGTAGATAAACCAAAGTTAGACAAATTGTGAGGGTAAAGCTGCCTATTCAAAGTTTCTTGAAATAAAGGAATGTTAATTTGACAATTGCCTTCATATACATCCATCAAAATGAGACTATATTTTTCAATTTTTTAGTATTTTGAAATTTTAATGAGATCTATCATATCTCAGAATAAAACTTGAAAGTTCAGAAAATCAAACTAATCTTTGATGTTTCAAGCTAGATCTTGACAAAGGTGCAACCACAACCTCTCAGATAAGAGATATTTGCAGACATTTAACTCAAATGCTGAAATATTTATGCAATATTTGTAGAAATCTAGAAATTCACAGCTCAGGCCCTCCTTCTAGCGCCAATTTATGTTGCGATAGAAGTGAGGGGCCTGCATAAAATGAATGATGACTGAAGCAGTAGTGTCTTTTCCAGTCAAGCCCTCCTTCTAGCACCAATTTATGTTGCGTTAGAAGCGAGGGGCCTGCAGATTAATTGTAAGACTTAGGGCAAGCTGCTATACTAAGGCAGGGGATATCACTTCAACTGAACAGGATTTCTTTGCTGAGAAACAGCTCACGCCCTCCTTCTAGCGCCAATTTATGTTGCGTTAGAAGCGAGGGGCCTGCAGATATGTTTGCAAGATTTAAAGCAGGCTGGTAAACAGAGGCAGGGGATATCACTTCAATTGAACAGGATTTCTTTGCTGAGAAACAGATCTGCCCTCCTAGCGCCAATTTATGTTGATGATGATGTTAGTCATACACAAACATAGAATAAAAGTTACACAACAACCTTTACTCATCTTGAAAGATACGATGAATTTAGAGAATTCATGATCCCAAGTCTCCGTTGATTAGGTCTTAATCTACTGACGTTACTCAGTAGTTGATGTGTGTTGCTGTTTTCCATTCAGGGGCCTTACGTATTTCTGCAAACTTTCATCATTATTTCTCCAAATATCCTGCTCTGTATGTCTGCTCTGCATAAATCTCTAATAATTCTACCTCTGCACTGTGAATTTAGTCAAATAATGTGCTTGCTGATATTTGCATGATTTCTACCATTATTTGTAATTCTTTGCATGATATTTTCAATACTACATGCATTTAACTCAAATATACTAATGATTTTCAGTTACCTACGGGATTTTAGCATACCTCTGTATTTCTGCTTATTATTTGTCATGACTTGCAGTTATGGTGATGAATTTATGAAATTAAAAAAAGGAAAAGGGTTAAAGAATGAGATTCCCAAAACTACTTGACTTAGATCACTGATCCACATACAAGCTCCCATACATGCAATGAAAAGAAGGAAACTAGAATCATACTTCACCAGGACATTCCACAAATCCGCATGATCCAGTGCAAATCTTCAAAGGAAAAGTTGACAACAACATGTAATGAAATGAAAGCGCTTCTAGTTGAACACAGCATTCACCAGTATATATCCAGAAATCAACATGAAGATTACGTAAAATTTACAATCAGGATGTAATCTGAAACTTCATATCCATTCAGTATGCTCAAGAACAGGTACATTTACAGTGATCTGAAGAAAGAACCTTGACATTTCAACAATTCTATCCTCATTAGTCTCAGTAATCCGATCTCCTAATTGATTCTACAGTAATTGGCCTTATTGCCAGATGTGTCTGTGTATCTCCTCTCTTCTATTAGCCTTATTGCCAGATATATCTATCTATCTCCTTTATTTTTGACAAGCTCTGGCTCTTATATAGAGCAAATGCCAGAAAACAGTTACAATGATCCAAGGATCAGGATCTTCTCATAACAATCAACGGTCCAGATGAAAAGCACATGCTTCGCGAGTTGGCAAATGTACAGCTGGCACAGAATATTCCAGCATCTTCAACTTGATTCGGTCTCCAGCTGGCAAACAGCATTTTTGACAATATCCTCCTCATTTCTGGTTCATGTTGCCTCCATGTGCAACTTTGTAATTATCAGCTTCAGTGTCTCCGGGACTTCCTGCAATAAACAAACAAACATTAAGTTCATCATCATGTGGCAAACAATAGGAATTTAAACATTTTATTAAACAGGCCTCAAAATGTGCAACTAGAGACAAATCGAGCTTCAAATCAGTGAAAATTATGCACTAAATGCATAAACAGCATCAAAACACCATCGGGTCAACCATCATTGACTGGAAAATGCAATCGGGTCTTCAAATTTCCATCGCTCTGTTTTCCCGCCCATTTTCTTGTATATCGGGTTTCAAATTTGCATATACATCGCAACATATACGAGGAATCAATCGCTTTTAACAAATTATTTCAAATCCAGCTTTGCATGCTATCGGTGAGACCACTACTGTCGGGAAGAAAATTCAAAGCGCGGCCGATGGGGAAACTTAGAGCTTTCTACCTATCTGCAGGATATTGTGAATATGATGCTCCCCCTTCTCGAATGTCCTGATGATGTCACCGTCATGTTTCGCTTTTGTATATTGGGGAAAAGAATGACATCATCATCATCATCATGTCAAAGAAAAATAGGAGGATATGAAATATGATCCTGCTGCTGAGGAATGGAATATGATGGTGACTTCATCGTCATATCCGGGCTTCATTAAAATGCAAAAGATGACGTCACCGTCATGTTTAGTTAAGATCAGGGGATAAATGTAATATCGGGTCACCTAAGGAAGATGATCAGATGGTGAATGTAATATGACCCCTTTGCGGCCAAGGTAACCCTCTCGAAAGATCAGGATGATGATGATCATCAGGATATCCGGGGCTTTTGTTAAACTTAAAGGAACATGACGTCATCGTCATATTCGCGAACCGGATCATGTTTTGGAAAATATCCTGCCGAAGGGAAATGTGATGATGATGTCATCCTGATATTTGCTTCTTCATTTTTCAGGTTAGGATGATGTCATCAGGATATTAGCATAAGGTCATATTTCTCGGCAGGAGGACATTACGAAATATCAGGTTACATTAGGAAGATGATCCTCCTCATCGAATATTATGATGACGTAACCATCATATTCTGCCTTCGGAGCATGAGGATGAGTTGAGGTCATCATCAGGTTAGCGCTAGGGTGATATTTAAAATATGATCATGCTGAGGAATGGAATATCACCCTCCCTTAAAAGATAGGGTGATCATCATGATCATGCAAAAGGAGATCAGGAGGATATGATGACGTCATCATCATATTAGCGAATATCAGCAAATATGACCCTCCCTTGAAAGATCAGGATGATGACCCTCCGATAGGACTTTGACATGCGCATGCAAATTATGCAGATGGTGGATTTTCTAAGCAGGGTGATATTATAATATCAGCATGATATTATAATATCGGGTGATGTTATGATATCATGATGCTCGTTGTTATGAAATATGACCCTCCTAAAATCATGTTTGACCAGACCTTTGACTTGTCATAACTTCCACATATGGATGAATTTTCAAGTGATGTAAAAGGGAAACCTACATGAAATTTCAAGCTCTTTCTAAATATGAGGTCATAGAAACAAAATATGAACTTTGGCAAACTGACCTCATGATGATGACCAACCTCATCGAATATCATGATGATGATGCACCTGACTCATTTTTACCAAACCGCCAGAAAGTAGACAACACAAGCCAAGCCAAAAAGTTGGGTCCCTGTTTTGCCAAGTCAAAATGGGGCGTGTTGTGTAACCACACAACAAGATGTTATCCACAATTGATTTTGTGGTAAGAAACCAAGAACTTATGTACTTAAGAAAGGAATAGAGTGACGAGGAGTCACATATTCCATGTTGCAGATGCAAAGAGAAAACCAATGAAATTTACTCCAAGAAACAGAGTTGGAAGTCCAAGAGGATGGACTAAATTTGTGACCAGGAAGGGTCAACCAAAAACACTGTAGGATGAGATAACTTCTAAGTCGAGTTAGAGGTGTGTGAACATTTGACTACATTCATTGTGAAACATTTATTTATATTAAAACTTTGGCCAAAGAAATGCATCCGTCTCTGCATGCATTAGTCAGTTCATTAGGCTCTAGATGGCATAACCATCCAGTAGTGTCATACATAGCTAGAGTAGATCTATAGTTGTATTACCATGATGAGTTATAAAGGACACAACACTAGAACTCATATGGAAAACCTTATGGTTCCTTATATCTACTTCCTTCATGAAGGTTAGGGCCACTTCCAGGTAGGAAGTTGTACGGGGTATCGCTAGCCTGTGGTTAGAGGGAAAGCACTCAGGTGATGTTTTCCTTCCCAAGAATATGGCAAGCTAAGACTTATGAAGACAGATATCAATACTCCAGATTTAGTATATTCTATTATATGACTTGACAGTCAAAAATTTTATGTAAAAATTATCAATATTGCCATGAGCAAAACATTATGATTGTAAAGTGAAGGAATTCACTATTATGTTATCTTTGAATATGTTGTAAATTTTAGTTTTGAAATTATTCAGAAAAGATATGCATTTAATTATTGATTATGAATTTGATTATTATTAAATTGAAAAAAGATTATGTTGATCATGACTATTTACTTGATGGTAAATTGAGTTGACAATCAGGGTAATATGAGTTGACATATTACATATGGTATCAGAGCTACTAGGTTCAATACATGGAACTATTATCTCACTACATGAAACCTTCCTCAGACATTAACAGTTGCTAATGTTTGGATATTCTTTTGCCAGAATGGTAAGAACAAGAATGACACAAGGAAGAAGGTAACAAGAAATGGACGTTACCTAAAGGCTATGAGGGAGCAACACTCAAGAATGAAAAGCCTTGGCCAAACTGGTTACTTGAAAGGCGCATGGTTATCTAATGATGAAACTTTTGTTGATGCTATTAAACACATCAAGCCGGAGAAGGACAAAGCAGTTAGGGCTACTGCTCCTATCTCTAAAAATGAATTAATGAAACCCTCTGCACCTAAGGAATTACCATTGGGGATTGATCCTAATGCTCCTATTGCTACTCCGGAGGTCATGGATGAGTACCTGTGAGTACATCCACCTCCTAAGTCTTATTTAATGAACCTCAAGGATGAGGATAAAGTTGGGAAGATATCCCAATCTAAAAATGACTTGTAGTTGCAAGGTGAGAAAAATTGTAATAAATGATGGATTTTATGTAGTCCATGGAAAATATAATGCAATTTTGGCAAATCTTTCCTTTCTTGTTAAGATTGCATAAATGAGAATGGATTTATGTTTATGAATAGATTCAAAAGTATGAAAAAAAAAACTAATTGAATGATTAACCTGCAAACTTTAGGAGAAGTAGATTGAATTGAATGATTAACCTACAAACTTCAGGAGAAGTAGATTGCAAGATGGTTCAAGCAGGAACCAACATTGGGGATAGCTAGGAAGAAGGGCAACCTTCAGGCCACTCCAATTCAAAACTTGACCAGATCCTTGCTATGCTCCATGAGATGAGGGCAAGAATTGGAACTCTAGAGTAGGAGGTCAAGGGTTAGAATGGACCCAGGTAGGAGGCCTTCCATGAGGGTGAGGACAAGGAACGTCATGAAAACACCACCCAAAGTGGACGCGGAGAGAAAAACTTTAAACTAAGTCATAATGAGGATAAAATAAGCCACTTGGCTCTAGAATTATCCAAAGATATGAAAAAGGTTACACCTCCCAAGTTTGATGGGACTGTAAGCGAGGATGTCGTAGAGGCATGGCTTACAAAAATGGAAAAATACTTTGAAATAAGAAACTATTCTAAAATCACCAAAGCAGTATGGGGAGCATGCCAATTAATAGGTGAAGCATCCACCTGGTGTATGAACAAGAAAATGGAGTTAAAATTGAATTCCATGAGTCTAACCTGGGAAAGGTTTGTGGAACTTTTCAAGCAAAGATGGTTGCCTCCAAAATCTTAGACAGGGTGACTCATCTGTGAATGAGTACTAGGAAAAGTTCACTCATCTCCTGAAATATGTTCCCCAATATCAATAGTATGAGAGGCTTTGCATTTGAAAGTTCATCATGGGTTTGAATTCCCAAATTGGAGGTGTTAGGGTTCAGACAGATCGAAGCAATAAACACTAACAATTATATGCAGATTAAATAACCCAAAATATGACAATGAAGAACAACACAAAAGAGATCAACACAAAACTTTAACGTGGTTCACCCAATATGGGCTACATCCACAGAAACTCAACCATCCAATGATTTTATTATCCAGTGCAAAATAGATTACAATCTCATGAATTCCACACCCGCAACATGCATCCCAACCGCTTATATCAAGATTTTTGGAAGCTTCTAGAATTAGAGTTTTACAATGTCATTTTTCTTTTGTCAGTTAACAAAAATTAACAACCGACTCTGAATGGGCAAAAAAAAAGGAGGGAAAAAAAAATTTGGGGGCTGCGCCCCCAAACCCCGGCGATGATACATGAGGAGTGTACAGTACTTGCATGATCAATCACCACATACCAACAAGAGGTGAAGTTGACGTGCATGGTCCTACTACAATGGACCAAGTTTATGAGAAAGCTATTAAGCAAGAACAAAAATTGAAATCCATGTTTGCATACCGGGAAAGGAACCGTAAAAAGTTTAATTGGTCCCAATCCTCCTAGTCATTTAAGAAAAAAGGGAAAAAGCAAGATTTCACTAAGAAAGGTGACAAAAGATTCAAGGATAATCAGAATGAATCCAAGGGTGAAAAGAAAGACAATAACAACTCCAAGAAAAATGGAGACAATTCTGGAAAGCCTTATGAAAGGTGAGGACTGTAGTGTCTTTACAATGCTTGGTAAACTTGGTGGTAATCACACAATTCAAAGGAATATCCTACTGAACAGTCCACTATAACTTTGAAAAGACCTTCATTGAATTGTCAACTAGGGCTCATAGGCTTGTGATGGCACTTGCATTGTATGTGCTTTCAGGGATCAAATTATATAACTTATCTAATACAGTACTGGCAATCATGCTACTTATTAACAAGAGAAAGTAATGTTGCTACAATTGCTACAGATACTTTGCAATGTAAGATTGTAACAAAAGATTATTAAGGAATGAACTTTAATTTGCTAATGACAACTTTTCCTATCCTCCGGAGTATCATAAGTCAATTGAACTAAGCAACTTAAGAATCTAATTGATCTTGTATTCATAAAATAATTACTACAGCAATTATAACATACAAGAAATAAAATGAAGGACAGTTATCTTGAGTGGCCCTTGTTCAGGTGACTTCCTCACTGCTTAAACTCAAATCTAGCTCTTTTAAATCAACACAATCATATGGATTCTAACATACATTGCACAATCTTTTCAAATAGTGCATAAAATCTTGCTGAACTGTAATATTCATAGCTCACAATCAAATAACATTGTCTGCATAATCTAGAAAAGATTCAGATAGCTATATCTGCGATAGAATAAGAACTATTCAAAACTAAACTTAACTAACTAACTTCTACCTAACCACCAAACCATAATATAGGCACAAGAGAGTTATTGAAATAGGTCTCTTAACTGTAAACATAAAACATCACTCTGCATGAACTAGAGTGTAATGAATACTGACAACAATGACTAGAAAAAGAAGGAAAGAAGTGTCCTAGCAAAATTAGAACTCTCTGTTGAAACAGGAGAACATGGATCAATTGAATCAGTTCCATTAGTCTTTTAGTTGCAACAAAGTCCTTTAAGCTTCCAATCATCTTTATTGATCACCTATCACGATGCGTGATTATCTCCATCAAGTGTCCTCATGCCATGGTTGTTGCACTTAGTTGAGTTTGGAATCTTCCCTACTTTGTGCCTGGAAATGTTGTGGTTGTGGGCAGCATCCTATAGTTGTTGCGGGTATAGTCCTTCCTCTTTTAGCTGCAAGGTTAGTCCATAAACATGTACAAAATACTAACAACCATAATCAACACAAACATTCTCAATAATCCATACATTCCCACATATAACGTACAATTCCATCATATTATAATCATATCTCCATATACTTAATTAACTAAGTTCAAGTCTACATAATGATCATAAAGGATAACATAACATAGAAATATGCTTAAATAGTGTAGATGGGAATGTCTTTCAACTTGCATAAAACTATAAGAAAATAGGCTAATAACTAGGCTCATCAAGGACCTGTGGGAAGGTGTTATTCATGTGGTGGTGATCATTATGTCAGCCAGTGTCCCAATAAGACACAAGGAACCTAGCCATGAGTAAATCCTTACCCTCACAATAGGCAGCTTTCTAGCAATGGATACATGCAGCCTTGGATAATAGGCAAGCTAAATATCAAATCACTCCAATTGAAACCACAGGTATTTTATCTAGTTTTCTGATTTTGGTTTTGATAGCTATTGGTGCTACATAATGTTAAATTATTTATCTAAGATTTTTAAGTAAGATTTCTAAAAAAGCTGGATACATGACAAATACTTGGTCAGTTAAATATGCTAATCAGACCAAAGCTCAGGTAGAGCAATGTTTGTTTGAGGCTAAGGTTGAACTTCTGAGTTTCTCCACTGAAGTGAACCTTTATTTAGCCCCATTAGGCTCATATGATGTTATCCTTGGGATAAATTGGTTATGGAGACATTAGGCTAAGGTGTATTATTTTGCCAAAACAATAGAATACCTAGATGACCTTGGGAATAAAGTCTTCTACAAGGCAACCCTAGAGAGGTTAAATTGAGACAAATATCTACCCCATAGATGAAAAGAGCCCAGAGAAAAGGATGTCAACTTTTTGCCATTAAAATGGAGAAAATAAATAATCATAAGGAATCTATTTCTCAAGATGACTTGACGTTTTATGAATCTCATAAACTCCAAGGATTACCTCCCAAAAGAGCTTTTATTTTTTCAATAGATATAATTCTAGGATCAGAACCTATATCTAAAGCTCCTTATAGAATGACCACCACGGAGTTAATGGAGCTAAAGGCTCAGCTGCAGGAATTACTTGATAAAGGGTTGATAAGACCAAGTGTTTCACCTTGCGGAGTCCCAATAATTTTTGTTAAAAAGAAGGACGGTACTATGTGATTATACATAGATTATTGTATGCTAAATAAGGCAACGATAAAGAACAAGTATATATTGCCCCACATTGATGATCTCTTTGATCAAATGCAAGAGGTAACTATATTTTCAAATATCAATCTTTGATCAGGATACCATCAATTGCGGCTAAAAGATGAGGATATTCATAAGACTATATTTTGAACAAGGTATGGACACTATGAGTTCACTGTCCTACCCTTTGGGTTAATAAATGCACCTGCAGCATTTATGAACTTAATGAACAATGTGTTCAGAAACTGCTTGGACAAGTTTGTCCTTGTTTTCTTTGATGATATTCTGATTTACTCTAAGAATGAGGAGGAACACCTTAAGCATTTGAGGATTGTTCTTTAGAGGTTAAGAGAGCATAAATTATATGGCAATCTCTCGAAGTGTACTTTCTTTCAAAAGGAGGTGCAGTATTTGGGTCATATAGTTTCAACTAAGGGAATAGCTATGGACCTAGCAAAGATTGGAGCCATTTTGGAATGGCCAACACCAAGAAATGTGCATGAGGTCTGAAGTTCTATGGGCCTATCAGGTTATTACAGAAAATTTGTGGATAATTTTTCAAAGATTGCTTATCCTATTACTTCTTTGCAAAGAAAGGGTAAAAGATTTGATTGGTCAAAAAAATGTTGGGAGGCATTCGACCAACTAAAAGAAATATTGACTACGACACCTATTTTGAAGGTACCTGACCTGAATGGCCATTTTATAGTCATTACCGACACCTTAGGGGAAGGATTAGGTGTGTACTTGTTCAGGATGGGCAAGTTATTTCTTATGAGTCCATAAAACTGAAAACTTATGAACAAAATTATGCTCCTCATGATTTGGAATTGGCAGCAGTGGTTCATGCACTGCAAATGTGGACACTATTTACTTGGGAATCCTTTTGAACTAAAAATAGATCACCAAGGGCTTAAATACATGTTTACTCAACCACATCTAAATGCTTGCCAAAGAAGATGGTTAGAGCTAATATCAAATTATAATTTTGATATTAAATATATCCAAAGCAAGGAAAACTAAGTGGAGGATGCCTTAAGTAGGAGAAGACATATCTCTTCAATGATCTCCATACATTCTAATTTTTGGAATTAGGAATTGCAAAAGTTCAAAGGAGATGAGTATTATGAGTAGGAAAAACAAGCTCTTATGGATAATCCTCAAGATCCTAGATATGATGGGTTTTATGTTGAACTAGATGGGCTATTAAGGTATAAAGGATGTGTTGGTTCCCAAAAATACAACACAAAACTCTAAAACTTTCCTAAATCACCTAGGCCAGGGATTGTCGTTAGGGTGATAGGAAGAGGTTTATCAACAAGTTATGGGTGATTTTGGCCAAATACATGAGTGGGTAAACTCCTCTACTCTTTGAGCTCAACTTAAACTCTAGAGGGATATTCCAAGGGGTATTATACCTGAGTAGGTATTAAAATCAAACCAGATGAATAAATAAAATGTTAACAACCAAACCCAAATTGCTTTCTTAGCCCCAAATATATCACTAGACTAAGAACAGCTGGTTGTTGTAAGACCCCTGTATAGATGATAATTGCAATCCTACACAATGAGGATGCATTAAGATTACTTTTACTTCTAAAGATAGGATGTATTATTTTTGTTTTAAAGATGGGTGATCTAAGGCTACTCAGACTGGTGCCTATCTGTCAGGCTATAGAGTCTAATGTAAAATAGAGGAAAACAATCACACAGAAGTGTATAACTACCTATTTGATAAATCAAATGCAAGGAAATCAATACCAGATTACTAAAAATACTTAACAATCCCCCACTATACCATGTTCTTCCCTATGCAATACTGAAATGACCATTCACAAAGCTTGGAAATGGATTAAGAATTGTCACATTCATCAAATTAGAACAATCATACCACTAAATGTGACAAAAGCAAACTATAACTACAATTATGGTTTGCTAAGAAAAACACCTACAACATTAGAGAAAAACAATAATTTGATACAAAGATTTATAAATTATGTTACATATACTTCATGATTGTTTCATGTATAAACAAAGGACTGCAAAATATCCTTTCTTGATCTACCTCCTGGAGCTCACAATCATACTAAGAAAGTTACCAAAATGACCACCTACTTCTACAATTCAAACCCCTACATATATAGCATTCAAACTTAATACATACTCCTAGGCACCACACCCTATCAGGGACTGTACCCATGTTACATTAAACTCCAATCCTAGTTTGTCAGAAGAATTCAACGTTGGGATAGCAAACCCATGCTCTGTCGCTTTTGCAAACAATCAAAAAAGGATTGCTTGCACTCCAATTGTACTTTGAGCAATAAAAAGGGAAGGTTCTAATCCTTCCTTGCCACCTGCAACATTGACTTCTCTAATTCGTCCTTTGTGCATTTCACTGTTTGAACAACATGCACAACTCTGGCCTGCAACTCATTAATGTTGAGTACAAATCTACATTTATATTCCTGCAATCAAGGCATACATTTGGTGAATTATCCATTTCAGGTATTGACAACATCCCAATATGTTTTCCTATTGTTTTGTTCTAGTCATTTGATTCTAACTGTACCCTATGTGTGCTGAGCGCCCTTTATCAGCCACTTGCCATTTTCCCAAGCTATCTTTTGATGACCTTTTCTTCATTCCCTATCAGCAAATCTTGCCCTTCTTGAACTTGGAAGACATATTCTTTTCTATCTTCATTTTTGGCCTCTTTTATGCATCATCGGCAAAACATCATTTTCTTGAACTGGGCTTGAGTTGCCCTTTGTCGGCAAATTTTACTTTTGTCAAACCAAGCTTCCTTTTCCTTATCGACAATTTCTTATTTTGTCGAACTATCCATTTGCTTATGTTTATCACCTTATCAGTGATTTCTCAAACTTTTCAGAACCTTGACTTGCTTACCTTTACTATCTTTTGTCGGTGAATCCACTCATTCATTGGAAAAACATGAAATCTTCAAACCATTATTGGCGAAAAGACAAGTTCGTAAACCAAGACATTCGCTGACAAAAAGACTTAGAAGTTTATCTTACCCTTTGCTATGACTCCCTCCTTCACTGCTGCCTTAGAAAATTTCCTTATGTTGTTGCTCTTTATCGGCAAAGTGCCCATCGGCCGAACTCTTAATCAGTGAACCTTTAGGTTTTTGAACTAAGACATTTCATCAACTAAAGACCTTTTCTTTGTCCTTTATCACTTTGTTGCAACCTTTTGTTGTCTCATTCCACCTTGTCAGTGAATAGGCAAACTTTTGAACTTCCGAACTAGTTTGCTAATTCAGACTTTCACCAATTCACCGACCAAAGGAAAAAAATGGAAAATTTTCTAAGGGAAGAAAGGGAACCTTCTTGGGGATTTGACTTAGCCATTTTTTTGAGAAAAAATATCCCTAAAAACTATCTATGATCGGATCTAAACAAGGGGTTTCAATGGCAAAGGCATAAAATGGGGATTTTTGAATTTGTGGCACAATAAGGCATACTTGGGAACAAATTTTTTTTGTAGGTGCCAAAACTGGCTCTGGTTGGGGATGTGTGACATGCAATGTCACAGTGAGGATTCAAATCTCCAGGAAGACCCAAAAACACACAAAAACACACAAAAAAGGGAAAACACAAACAAAATGTATTTATAGCCACAGCTTATATACACGACACAATACAATCATAAACGCTAGGGCAAAACAAGATTATTGACTGCATTCAAAATTCAGGGGAAGCACTTACTCATGAGAAGTAAAGCTTTAGATGATGTCCATGAATGGGTAGCTCTAGAAATTCTCCCTCCATATTCCTGATGTAACATGTACTTGTCCAACTTTTTCATCAATCTGGTAAGGGCCCATCCACAGTGGCTCAAACTTTCCATGCTTACCCTTGTCTTCTACTTTTGTATTCCATAGGAGAACCAAATCACCAATCTGAAAGCTCCTCTTTATTATTTTCTTGTTGAACAAATATTCAGCCTTTTGTTGTTGTTGTAGGTTTTTATCATGTGCCAACCTTCTAGCCTCATCCAACTTAGCCAACTCATGCATTCTCAGAATCAAAGCATCATCCCCATCCTCTCTGATTTGTTGCAGCAACTGATATACTGGCAATTCTAATGACATTGGCATTCTTGCCTCTACTCCATATACTAGCTCAAATGGGCTCCTTCCAATGGATTTCTTGAAGGTTATCTTGTTAGCCCATAGAGCAAACTTCAATTTATCATCCCATCTTTTCTTATTCTAATCTTACATCATCTTTATGATCTTCATGAGACTCTTATTGTTGGACTCATCTTGTCCATTAATCTGGGGATGATATGGTGATGAATGAATCAACTTAACTCCATATTTAGAACACATATCAATTATATCTTGAGATCTAAAGCACATGGCATTGCCTACAACAATTCTTGATGGTACTCCAAATCTGGTTATTATATTGTTCATAAGGATATCAATCACCACCTTGGATGTGGCATTGCGAGTGGGGATAGCCTTAACTCACTTGGTGAAATAGTCAGTGACAACAAGGATCCACTTAAATCCATTGTTGGATTTATCTTGAATTTCTCCTATAAATCAATGCCCCATTGTTGAAATGGTGCTTCCACTACAACTGGCATAAGGGGTAATGCTCTAACGAATTTCATCTTGCCAGAAAAACATTGGCAAGCACCACATTTTCTGACTTATTTGGAAACATATTTGAAGAGACTTGGCCACCCAAAGCCTTCTCTAATGATTTTATGCATTGTGGTTTTGGTATGGAAGTGCCCACCACATATTCCTTGATGATATTCTTCAACTACTACTTCTGATTGTTGTTGGTTTAGACACTTCAACAATAGTCCCTCATGATTTCTCCACATTAATACTCCTTGAATTAAGACATACCTTTGGGACTGAAGCTTAAGGGTCCTATGCTAAGTGACACCCATGCCTGGAGGACAATGCATGTTGACAAGGTAAAAGATAATATCTTTATACCATGGATTGTCAGCTAATGAGCAATGAGGAGTTGCATTGTCTTCTTCAATTTCATTTACCTCCACTGCTTCAAGATTTGAATTTGCCATCAGCTTGGATAAGCCTTGGCCTCTTACCAACTTGGTGACTTGTATGTCCATATCATATTCTTGGATCCTATTGATCCATCTGCACCTTTTACCCAAATCCTCCTATTGCATGAATATGTCTTTCACTGCTGTGTGCGGCACATATGCAATGATCTTGGCTCCAGTGAAATAGGATCTAAAATTTTTTGTGGCCTTGACAAATGCATATGTGTGCTTCTCCATAATAGAATAATTCAATTTAGCATCCTGTAAGGATTTACTAAAGAATCCTATAGGTTTCTCAAATCCATCTTCATTCTTTTGTAATAACATAGCCGCCATAGTATAAAATGAGGCAAAGGAAAAAAGTTGGAAAGGTTTGGAATAGTCTGGGCTTACCAGTACTGGTGCATTTTTCAGAGCCTCCTTTATGTCAAGAAAATCTTTAGTCAATTCCTTGTCCCATATGATGGATTGTCCCTTTTTAAGCATCTTAGAGATGGCTTTAGTCTTCTCAATGCAGTTAGGGATGAATCTCCTTACAAAATTAATTTGTCCAAGGAAAGACTGAATACGTTTGATTGTTTTATGCTAGGGAATATGGTCAATGGCCTTAACTCTGTTTGGATCAATTCTGACCCCCTCCTCTGACACAATGTGTCCCAGCAACTTTCCTTATTCAACTCAAAATTGACATTTTTTGGGATTTAAAGAGATCCCATACTCTAAACACCTCTCAAAAATCAACTACAAATGATTGCAATGATCATTTCTATCCTTTGAAAATGTAGTTAAAGCATCTTGGTAAATAGCTATGATCTCATTAATGAGGGTAGCAAAGGCCACATCCATTGCTCTTTGAAATGTAGATCCTGTATTTTTTAAAACAAATGGCATTCTCAAATATACATATGTACCCAAAGGAGTGGTGAATGTTATTTTGTATTGTTCTGACTCCTTAACTAGCACCTAATTATACTGGAATCCATCCATCATTGACATCAATTCTGAACCAACCACCCTCTGCAATAGACGATCCATGCTTGGAAGAGGATAGTTATCCTTGTAGGATTTAATGTTCAAATTTCTAAAGTCAAACACATAGTCTAATCTCCTCATTCTTCTTTCTTACTGGGACAAGATTAGACACCCACTCAGATTGCCTGATAGGTTTGATAATACCTCCCTCTTTCATTTTTAACAACTCCTTTTGCATCTTGGGAGCTATGGTGGGGTTTATAGGCCTTTGTTTCTACCTAAATGGTTTTGCATCAGGTTGAAGGGGGATAGTATGCTAAAACAAATCCTCCCTGTAAGCTTTTAGTTCATCATATGACCATGTAAAACACTTTCTAAATTTCCTCAATAAAGTATTTAGCATTTTCTTTTTGTGATGCTTTAGCTTCTTGCCTATGTAAACCATATTTGGTGCCTTCTCAATTCCAAGGTTAACACCATCTACACTGTCTTCTTGAACTAGTTTACCATTGCTTTTCCAGTGGTTAGCACTATCAAATATCCTCTCCAATGCCACCAATCCCTTGGGAATGATATTGGTCTTCAATTGTACCACCTCGCTACCAAATAATGTTTCCTTACCATCATCCATTTTGACCATAGGCTACCAGTCAATTACTTGACTGTCAAACTCATCTATGTAGTTTCAGAAATTAAAATTCTAATTGCTATCATTGAAGACTTACCAACTGTATACATTATCTGGGATGGTCGGCCTTGTAAGTACTTCAACAACTTGATGGTCATAAGGAGAAACTGACCTAGGATCAAATTTAGACGTAGCTACAACTAGGGAGTCTGTCTTTTCATTTCTAGTTCTATCAACCCATTCAATGCCAATGGCATCACACAGCTCCACAATATCCCATACATCATTCCTGTATCCCCTTAACCTTTTATCCTTGGCAGAAAATTTATTTCTAATCTGTTGCACAACCAATTCTGAGTCACCATAAATCTTCAAACACTTGATTTTATGCTTGTGAGCAATATTTAATCCTAACAATAATGCCTCATATTCAGCTATGTTGTTAGTGCACTGAAAATCAAGTCTGAAAGACATACCAAACTGCTCACCATCTAGGGATATCAGAACAATTCTAGCACCTAAGCCTTCCCTTGAGCACACACCATCAAAATATAGCATCCACAAATTAGATGCTTTAGAATTAGAAATAATAGGATTGGAAGATGAAACATTCAGGGAAGGATTATATCATCACTGCTATATGTCATAAAATGGTCTATTTCAGTGTCAAAGAAATTTACATGATTCTCTTTTGTTTTATATCTATCCTCTATATGCTCATCTTCCACCTTCTTCTCCCTATATAATTTCACTTCCACGCCCTAGACAGGAATGGTAGGATATGATAGGTCCATCTGAATACGTCCACCCATAGATGCAGCCCACTTTCTAGATAATAGCATGCCCCACTTGGTAGGGCAGTCCACAATAATTATGTCCATGAGGAAAGACTTATCAAGATATGCAACTAGTTGGACCTCAACATCCTTGACAAGACCTATAACATTGACTTCCCTAGAATCCATGGCAAAGCACTTGTCAAAAGATTTGGTCACCTTTAGCCCCAACTCATTCATAATTTCTAGTGGCATGACATTACTAGATGCCCCAAAGTCAAGCATATAGTTGTGTAACAGCGAACCATTTATGATCAGTGTTGTATAAAAAGGATCTACTCCCATCTTTCTATTAACTATGGAGGATCCTAAGTAAACCTTTATTATTTCCTCATTTCCTACGCCTTCATCATTACTATTGGGAACAACAACAGGTTGTTTTTGTGCATCTATAGCAATAATAAGAGACTCTACCCTATCCCTATGTTCAAGGATTCTAAGGAGTTCCACTATTGGCACAGAAATTCTAATTTGGATAAAAACTTGAGCCATGTCAATAGGGAGATAATTTGGCAAAGGTGTATCACGTGAAACAGTCACATCACTTGTAGAAGGAATATAAGGTATGACTTGACTAGATGAAATATACTTACCTTCATCCTTTGTCTTGTCCTTTTTTTTATCCTTTTTGTGTCTGGGGCTGATCACGCTTATAACCACCTTTTGGATAATGAACCCCTAGGACAAGTGTAGTATCTATAGGCTACACAATTGGCATTGGATTCTTTTGAACATACTTGTGTTTTACTGTTGGAGATGGCATTGGAACCTTTTTATTTTTAGGGATGTTTCTCCTGTGAGCGCTACTCTTCTTCTGCTCCACATTCCCTTTGCATTTGTCCCTATGCTCATCAAATCTCTGTTGTTTCGATTCTTTGGTAGGGACGCTTCGAACAAGGATAGTTATGTTCCTCAGTTGATAGCCTCCTTGGACTTGCAAGATGGCTACATCAGTTAATGCTTTCATATCCTCTTTCGAGGGCTTGGACTGCTGATATTTTTTCTGCATAAGGTCCCTTAAATGTCCAAAATCATGTGCTGGCAATTGAAATCTTTTTGGACCTTCATCATAATTGTTGGCTAACAGATTTGTCCTTATTCTGAAAATAATTTATTCTGACTCTATACTCCTCTTTTGAAGAACAAATGAGTTAAGCAACAAATAGGTGAACCTTTCAAATTAGTTCCCCTCTAAATTTAGGTACAACTTCCTTTAAGATTTTCAATGAATTTAATCTATTCAACTATCCAAATGCACTTGTAACCAGAAAATGCTTAAGGCAGACTAACATTCATACATAACTATGTTATGAACGCGATAAATTTATACAGTAACAGTGAGCAATAGAATACATAGATTATATTTTTGGTACATTCAAATACATGAATACATTCATACGAACTTGCTGAACCAATAAATAATAGAACGCATATGACGAGTTGTCCAAATAAAGAGCAATTACCAGATGAAAGGAGATTTCACACAGAAAATCTAATTCCACACACTCAGACGCACAGATCCAAATAAGCAGTAATTGTTTCTTCTTCTCATTCACAGATGAAAATTACTCAGACAATCATCACATAATGTAAAACTATGAACAGTTTTGCTAAAATTCCTTCTTCTTTTCTTTTCCTAAACTTCTATATCCTTTCAAAGATTTTAAAAACCTATATATATGAATGTCTTAATCATGTCTTTGAGTAAATCAAACCCAGAGTTAACATAACTCTGACCGTATCAGATTTAGTTTGTAACAACTGATTTCAAAGATCAAGATTGTTGAAAATAACATAATAGAGGAACTGAAATAAAGAAAATGAGCCAATGAGGTCATGACGGGGACGACGGGTTTGTATCTCCAGATTTGTTATCGGTGGCCTGGGAAGCATGTTGGGTCTTCCACTCCTGAAAAGCAGCAACGAACTCCTGAATCTTCGAGAAGTTGGGAATACCTATATGCTTCATTCTTGACCTCCAAACTTCTTTTTCCCTTCGCATTTTCCCAAATTTTTCTTTGTGTTCTGGAAGTCCGTCTATATAGAGATAAAGTAATGACTCAACTTCAGAAATCCAGGAGAAATCCTCAATTAAAATATTGTTATTTTCTCTGACAAAGCAGATTTTATCTTTGAATGATTGTACCACTGCGTCGACATCTTCCACTGGTTTTCCATCATCTTTTATGTATTGAACATCAATACATTGCAAGTCACGTTGCAGCGATTGAGTGAATTTTGTTATCTCCTTAATTAGCTTTGTGAGTTCAAAGCGTCCTTGCCAGGATATGGAATTCCTCCATTCAATATTTTTCTTGTTCACATATAATAAATCTTCGTCCAAACCAGTCAGGTTCTTTTCTGTCAAAAACTTCGCCAGCCCATATTTCTGAACTTCATCTATTTGGTTTATTACATTCACCCAATTGCCCTCATCTTTCGCCCAAATAGCAACCTGTTCTTTAAGATCTTCAATGGTGGTAGCAGTCAGATCATATATGCCCTTGAGTTCATGGATGTATTTGGTTCCTTTCTGCTCAATGTTATCCAACCAACTGTTAAATGTTTTTGTCACCATTTTGCTTCTATGAACCTGATCTAACATCTTTTGGTTGATAGGTGATTTCAGGTCAAAGGATAGGGGGAGCTGTGAGATCGACTGTGGGTTAGGGTTGTTAATAGCCTCAATGTACTCTGCCATTGAACGCAGAGTTTGTTTCAACTCCCTCTTGTCCTTTTCATCTTTCCATGTTTGACTGACCATCCTCTTAGTAGATGCTTCAAGGTGGTGGACATCTGCAGCTCTAGAAGCAACATCGAGATCCACTCTCTCCATAGTGAAGTCATGTATTGTTGGATCTTAAACTTCTTCCTCAGTCACAGGCTTAGCTATTTCAGCACTCCAGTTACCAGTGTTTGGATCAATGTTTATTCTGGATGTCATCTTGAGTTTCTTGGACTTGGGGGTTTTCCCCAAACATTTGCTTACCATGTCCTCTAAAGGGATAACAAAAGGAATCACTTTTTTCTTGTCAGAGATGGAACTCTCTAGCCACTTTGGTGCAGGGGCTGAGGTTGTCTTCTCAGGGTTCACTCCATCAGAGGATTCATTTAAAATCATTAATATTTCAGGGGTCTCTAGAATGACCCCTGGCTGTGGCCCGGTGTCAACTTCCTCTGTTCTCTGTGGACTTAGCTCCTTGTCACCCATAGGTTCTTCTGGATCTTCCTCTGAATTCAAATCAACAACTATTGTTTCAGAAACCTATTTCTTTCTTTTCCCTTTAGTCCTCAACCTGGTAACACGAGAGGGTAGAATATCTATGAGAACTCTTCTGGACCTCTTAGTGGTAGGGCTTCTTTCAATTGATGGCTTGGAAGCACCTGCACCACAGATAGCAATAGGTTGATTAGAAGAGCTTATGGGAAGTGGTGATCCAATCATTGAGGAGATTTGTTCGGTATTTTTATCCTGAAGCCCTTCCTGTCTCTTTTCCCTCAACCATTTTTTGGTTCTCCTTATCACTGGAAGGGTATTAATTTCAATTCTATCTTCCTCCTTTTTGCTCCAGTCAACTTCTGGAATAGGTAATTGTTCTACTCTTTCAAACTGTGGGTCAACTAGCTGTTCCTCATCATCAGAAATTCCAGAAATATCCATGTTTAAATTGAGTGTAGTTATCTGCCCCAAAGAAAACCTACACCACAACCTTCTTCTGACCTCAAATTCATCTGGACAGTCTTCCCAGTAATCCTCCAGCTTAGGAAGGTGTGAATGCCATGTTCCAAGATCTAGGTTATCTCTAAAAAATCGTTTACTGTCGAATTGAGACCTGGCAGTGAAGAACTGAAAATTGAACCTTTTAAGGTTCACCTCCATATTCAAAGCATCAGATTTTGATTGGCATGAATAATGCCCAAGTTCAATGGGAAAAGAAATACCAAAACCCTTTTTTGATGAGAATTTTTTATCTACATGTGCTGATTGTCTACATACCTCCATCACTACGAAACGGTCAAACACATATCTAGGTAACTTCACAAGTTCACCATCAAATCCTCCAACTCTGATGTAAGTGAACTCAAAAAATTGAATGAAGAAGCTACCATAGATGTTGATCAGTTGCATTGCCTCACTGGACATCCTCTTACCCCGATTGCCTACCAGTTCATAGGTCTTTTTCCTAGTGAAGACATCATTAACCCTTTTATAATTTTCATAGCAATTCCTTCTCTGCAACTATGAATAATATTCATAAATCTTACTATTCTCAGTTAAGGGTGCATGAGGTAGGTCGAACCACTGTCTTGTAGATGCTAGACAATAGAACAGGTAGGAAGACATATAGAAATCTCTGTCACCCAGATAATTACTCAAACCCTGATATAGACAGTCAGCCACTATTTCAGCCCAATCTAAATATTGTTCCCCTTGAAGGATGACTTGTATGAAAAAGTACATCCAATCCTCCCAATAATAGGCATGCTAACTGCCCTTCAGTCTGTGTAACAATACCACGATATCCCTTACTTCTTTTATCAAATGATCTCTAGTAAGTGGCCTAGGCAACCTTGAACCGCCCTTCTGAAATTTCAATAGCCAGTTTCTCACTATTACACTTTTATAAGTCAATTTCTTCTCTGAGAAATGCCCATAGGAGGAAGTAATATCAAGGCTGGAATACACCTCTTTAGGCGATATCTTCATCACAGACATGAGGGTTTGTCTGTTGACATGAAATAACACATCACCGTTTGCATTTCTGATGCATCTGTCCTGGGGGTCATACCTATTCATACACTCCTGAACCAATTCTGGGCATAGTATAGCCTAAGGAAAAGCTACAGCTTCAACTAAACTGTTGTCTACAATTTTCTTCATCATAGGGCTTTGAACAGGGTTTCTAGTTCTTTCTTTAAATTCCTCTAAATCATATTGAACCAGTACAGTATCTCCAAATTCTGAGTGAGAATAAGTAAGACCAGGACCATGTTCATTCCCCAAACACATAGATTTCAAAGACATACTTGGAGGATTACAATAAAACACTTAGAATTTTGAAAACAACAAAAATTCCAGAGATTCTTCTTTCCAGCATAAGAACTAAGAATAGCACATGGGAAACAGAACTCACCTTCAAGATATCTGAATTCACTGCAAAAACTTGAATAATAAGAGCATTACACTTTCGGCGCTATCCTCCTCCATGTTGCATAGTATGTTTACTTGCTAAGCTTGACTTGTTCTTGGTTAATAATGGCACTAACCAGATTGAATAATTATCGCTCGAAACAATACGTGCCAAAAATATTTGAAAAGACATGAACTCTAATTTCTTCATTAATAGAAAGTATTATTCATGCGCCATCATGAAGTATAATGATTATCCGTAGCCTCCGCTAAATTAGAGCTCTTGGTTTCATGATGAGTTTCTGACATATTTTCCTCCAACTTTCCCGCTAAATTTGACTTAGAAAGCTGCGGGAACAAACGGGACCAAAATCACCAAATCTTTGAACTATTGAACCATTGAACCTTTAGGACATGGTTCAATGCAGTGGTTCAATGCGGTGGTTCAAACATGCCAATTGGACCATATAGATAAGCATAGGATTGACTTACAGAAATAGGAACTTAACTCATGAATCGTTGAACTTGTAAAGAGATGGTTCAATACGAAGGTTCAAAGACGCAAGGGTTATGTAGACCAACAAACAGTTACGCGGCTTTGGCAAAAGGCTTCCAACTATGAAACAGTGAACTGTTGAACCTTGAACCATTGAACCCCGCTACAGAGTACAAGCGGAAGGTTCAACGATACATTAATTACACAAGGTAACTACGTGACCTGACTTATAAGAAGACAATGAGTGTTAAACCTTTAGACCGTTGAACCATTGAACCTCGAACAAAAAGGTTCAAGTTCAACCTGAAAGTTCAAAGACGTTTAAGACAAACAAAACGACAGCTTGCTTTATGAGACACTTCAGACATATTGAACCATTGAACTTTGAACTTTGGGAATGGTTTGGGTTCAAAGGTTCAAACCTTAAGTAACTTTGTCTACAAAGACAACAAACGGGTAAAAAATTGAAGGACCAAGGGTCGATTTACAAAACAAAGGTATGACCAAAAATACAACACAGCAAAGCGGCTCTTTTTGAAGAAATATTACCAATAAATAAATAAATAAGGGCGACTCAAAAGGTAACAATAATCATATTGAAAAATATTATCATCTTCTTTATAATTGTCACAATCAGCATCCTGATCTATTTGTTCGTAATCCTCCGCATCAAACTGATTTATTTCTTCTTCATAGTACTCAGTTGCACCCTCCTCATTTGGGAATTCTTCTTTGCTTAATGAATGATCCACTGCACAATTTGATGGATCATGGGGAAGGAAGCAAGCTTGGCATCATAAAGAATCATCTTAGAAATTAACATGTTCCTTTCTCAAAGGATCAGGGGTGTCCCTTTTAGGCTGTTTGAAACTGACATGCAAGGGAACAGCATGTATATCATTCTACTATGGTCTCTTAGACCAATCAGTATTATAAGGTCTATTATGAAGCCTTTGAACTTCATTAAAATTTGTTACAGCACCCTAAGGTGGAAACCCTTTGTCATTTCTGGCAACCCTATAAGTCAAATCTTTCACAACCCCCATAAGTTTGTCCAACTTATCATCAGTGGTAAGGGGTTTATTGAAAACAACTTTGTCTGGCTAGGATAACTTCATATCAGCCCTTTTAATGTGCTTCCCTAAAGCTCTCATGTTACTCTCTATATTTATAGATGTGGGATATGCCTCTCTTAATGTTTGTGGATTCTTGTCCCTCAAATAATAACCTAATTATGAATCAAAAGCACCACAATATAAAACCAAACACATAGATTCATTAGGTCTCATGTGAGGAGGTACCTTTCTCATAGTCATAATGAAGTGGATATTGAAATTAGCTACTGTCTCATTGATAGCCTTTTTGATGGCTGTGAGCTCATGAATGGCAAACTTGGGGTCAATCCTATCCCCATATTGTAGTCTAAACACCCTCATGAATTCCTCCCAAGAATCAATGTTGTTATGAGAGAAAGCCTTGTACCATTCTTTTGCACTTTCTTCTAATGAGTGCACAAATAACTTCATCATTACATCTTCATCTTCAATCTCATACTCATCAGTGACATTAATAAAATGTCTCAAGTGTTCCTCACTAGTGATAGCATTATTGCCTTGAAATCTTGGAATCTTCCCTCTAATCTCAGTTGGAATAGGATTAGGAAAATCAAGAATGCCAAGGAAACCAAGTTTCTTGTACCTCTTTATTCCCAATGGCTACCTCTATGCAATAAACCTATGTGCTTGTCTTCATTGTGCATTCCCAATGTTCTGAATGTTGCCATGATGTTGGTTTGCTTGATTCAGTGGTGGATAAATGTTAATATTGTGAGCAGGGGCTTGATTTATGCCCTGCTATCCCATATGATGATGTTGTTGTTATCTCTAGTTATTCTATTGATTGTATTGTTGTTGATGTGCATGTTGTTGCTATGCATTTCGATTCAGGCCTTGTTGCTGGACATTCTAATTTTGTTGGGCCTGCTGGGCAAGTTGAGCTTGTTGTTGATCAAGCAAGTCCTACACTTCCCTTTGTCTATTTCTGAGATGATCAAGTAGATCCACTTCATCCTGGATTCTTCTTTCTCTTTCCTCATCATTATCAAGATGCTGCTCCTGATCATCCTCATTAGGGATAGTGTCTTTTTGACGTCTAGATGATCATGTGGGAGAATCAGGACACCTGGCATCCTGATATATCTCTTCATTATCACTGGGCATCCCAAAGGTTCTCACATGTGGGTCATGCGATTTATATTTACCTCCTCTACCAATAACATTCTCATTTCTTCTAACATTATACTCATTCCTATTTATTCTTCTACTCATCCTGAGCATGTTATCAATAGATTCCTCAGAAGTGTACTCATACTAGCCTCTGAGATCAACAAATACGTTACTTCTGCAAGAGGTACCAGTCTGGTCTCAGGTATTCAATGGAGGCACATCATTAGGGTTTTTTGTTCTCCATTTACTCCTCTTGTTTCCTACACTACTAGAGGATTCCTCACATCTAGGCTGCTCTTGGTTTCTTTCTCTATCCATTATGAAACTTTTTTTTAAATTGAAATTAATTCTGGGTTAAAAAATAGAGTCGCCACTTCCCTTCTAGGAATAAAACTTTAAACAAGCACTGTATTTCAAATATTGCAGCAACCAGAACTAAAATTGATTCATTGTTACTGAGGACTTCAAATTTTAACAAAAATATTAGCTCCCCAGCAACATCGCCAAAATGTTGTTTCCCAAAAATATAGCAACACAAAACTCTAAAACTTTCCTAAATCACCTAGGCCAGGGATTGTTGTCAGGGTGATAGGAAGAGGTTTATCAACAAGTTATGGGTGATTTTGACCAACTACAAGAGTGGGTAAAATCCTCTACTCTTTGATCTTAGCTTAAACTATGGAGGGATATTCCACGGGGTATTATACCTGAGTAGGTATTAAAATCAGAGCAAATGAACAACTAAAATGTTAACAACCAAAGCCAAAATGCTTTCTTAGCCCCAAATCTGTCACTAGACTAAGAGCAGCTAGTTGTTGTAAGACCCTTGTATATCTGATAATTGCAATCCTACACAATGAGGATGCATTAAGATTACTTTTACTTCTAAAGATAAGATGTATTGTTTTTGTTTTGAAGATGGGTGATCTAAGGCTACTCAGACTAGTGCCTATCCATTGAGCTGCAGAGTCTAATGTAAAACAAAGGAAGACAATCACATAGAAGTGTATAACTACCTATTTGATAAATCAAATGCAAGGAAATCAATACCAGATTATTGAAAGTACTTAACAATCCCCCACTATACCATGTTCTTCCCTATACAATATTGAAATGACCATTCACAAAGCATGGAAATGGATTAAGAATTGTCACATTCATCAAATCAAAACTTACAATCATACCACTAAATGTGGCAAAAGCAAATTGTAACAGTGATTATGGTTTGCTAAGAAAAATACCTACAACATTGGAGCAAAACAAAAATCTGACACAAAGATTTTGAAATTATGTTACACTTCATGACTATTTCATATATAAACAAAAGACTACAAAATATCCTTTCTTGATTTGCCTCCTAGAGCTCACAATCCTTCTGAGAAAGTTACCAAAATGACCAACTGCTTCTACAATTCAAACCCCTACATATATAGCATTCAAATTCAATGCATTCTCCTAGGCGCCGCATCTTGTCAGGGACTACACCCATGCTGCATTAAACTCCAATCCTAGTTTGTCAAAAGAATTCAATGTTGGAATAGCAAACCCATGCTCTGTCACTTCTGTAAACAATCAGAAAAAGATTGCGTGCACTCCAATTGTACTTTGAGCAATAAAGAGGGAAGGTTCTAATCCTTCCCTGCCACCTGCAACATTGACTTCTTTGATTCATCCTTTGTGCATTGAATAATTTCACTGTTTGAACAACCTACACAACTCTGGCCTACAACTCATTAATGTTGAGTAGAAATCTACATTTATATTCTTGCAATTAAGGCATACATTTGGGGAATTATCCATTTCAGGTATTGACAACATTCCCAATATGTTGTCCTATTGTTCTATTTTAGTCATCTGATTCTGACTGTACCATGTGCGTGTTAGGTGTCCTCTATCAGCCACTTGTCATTTTCCCAAATTATCTTTTGATGACCTTTTCTTCATGCCCTGTAAGCAAATCTTGCCCTTCTTGAACTTGGAAGACATCTTCTTTTCTATCTTCAATTTTGGCCTCTTTTATGCCTTATCAGCAAAACATCATTTTCTTGAACTGGGCTTGAGTTGCCCTTTGTCGGCAAATTTTACTTTTGCCGAACCAAGCTTCCTTTTCCTTATTAGTGGTTTCTTATTTTGTCAAACTATCCATTTGCTTATGTTTATCACCTTATCGGTGATTTATCAAACTCTCAAACTATTTGGATAGTTCGGCCTCCTATTAGTTTGTCAATGATACCACTTTTCCTTCTTTATGCCTTAAAAAAATCATCACTTCATTTTTTCTTTGTCGACAAAAAAGATCCATGCTGAACCTTTTACTCGGTCATTCTTTTACCTCTTTCTTATCACCTTATCGATGAAATATGAAAAACTCAAACCTTTTGATTAGTTCACCTCTCACCCGATTTGTCGATAGCCTTCCTTAGTCTTTTTCTTCTTATCGATAAATTTGCTTTTTTTAAAACCTTGACTTGCTTACCTTTGCTATCTTTTGTCGATGAATCCACTTTTCCAAGAACCTTGGAAAAGCGCCTACTTACCTTATCTTGTGTTTGCTCGACGGGCCCTCCATTTATTGGCAAAACATGAAATCTTTGAACCATTATCGACGAAAAGATGGGTTCATGAACTGAGACATTCACCGACAAAAAGACTTAGAAGTGTATCTTACCCTTTGCCATGACTCCCTCCTTCACTGTTGCCATAGAAAATTTTATTATGATGTTGCTCTTTATTGGCAAAGTGGCCATCAGCTGAACTCTCAATTGGCGAACCTTCAAGTTTTCAAACTAAGACATTTCACTGACTGAAGACCTTTTCTTTGACCTTTATCACTTTGCTGCAACCTTTTGCTATCTCCTTCCACCTTGTCGTTGCCTTGTCAATGAATTGGCAAACTTGTGAACTTCCAAACTAGTTTGCTAGTTCAGACTTATGCTGATTCACTGACCAAAGGCAAAAAATGGAAAAATTTCTACTGAAAGAAAGGGAACCTTCTTGGGGATTTGACTTAGCCCTTTTTTTAGAAAAAATACCCTTGAAAACTATCTTTGATCAGATCTAAATAAGGGGTTTCAATGGCAAAGGCATAAAATGGGGATTTTTGGATTCAGGGCACAATAAGGCACACTTGGGAACATAAATTTTTTGTACGTGCCAACATGAAGGATGTATGTTCCAAACTCTGATGAGTTAAGGAATATTGTGTGGAAGCAGGTTCACTTGTTGATGCGGGTAGATATTTGTCATTGATGTCAAAGTGCATTTTGTTGATGCAGGAAAATATTTGGCATTGATGTCAAATGCAATTCACAAAGCCATTTGTTGTTGATCTCTAGGCTACTCAAGATCAAGATCCAAGTTGATTCAAGTTTTAACAGGTTCACCTTGTCCCTGTCAAGATTCAAGAGGTGTAGGGCTCTTCATGGCAACTTGATGTTTTTAGTAATGATTTGGTGTCTCCAAACAAAACCAAACAAAGACATGATGTTGGTACAGTGAACATTATATCAGTAGTGATTTGGAGCTAGTCTCAGTACTTATTGAGAGCATTGTGCAATCTTTGTTATCATGGAGTTTGAAAATAGAACATAACATCCTTCAAAGATTATAGTTGCAAGTACTTTTGTAGACATGTGTACAAAATGTGGTAAAGCTATTAGGGAATTGAAAAACTCTTGCAGAATTCTCCACGGTTATGTGTTCAAAGGAAGTTCAAGTTGGTTAGGGTTTGTCAAAATTTTCAAAAGGCTACCTAAAGTGTTATGTTTTTTAAACCCTAACCACCAGTTAAGAAAACCCTAGATGTTTGTCAGTTCTAAGGGTTACAAATTTGTTTCGGCAGGTTGCTTTTTCTTATAAAAGCAAGGTAACTTTCTACTTCTGGTCACCAACAACTTAAGTGACAACTTAAGTCACTAACAATGTTGGTTTACCGGCCCCACCTCCTAGAGCAAACCGGGATCATCAGGTATGTTGTGTTCCTTCAAACAGGAACCCCACATCCATGATGGATATGAAGGCACCAAAGTTTAGATCAACGAAGGACATTTACACTTGGTTTAAATTGCAACGAGCCATTGACCAGGATGAAATTTCATGGGTGGTTTTTTGAATTGTACCCTAATTATTGTCATTCAGTTGCACAACTGCATCCGAGGGCCAGGGATTTAATTTAAAGAGTTGTATGAATGTTTTGGGAGGTTTTTGATGATTACATCTTGATTGATGATAGTAAGATCTGAAGGGAAAATAATCGTGGTGTTCATGTTTTGAATATATAATGTGTAGGGTTATAATGTTCTGTGTAATAGTTTGTAACCCATAGTCACTGATTCACAGTGTAACCTTGTAATGAGGTTTTGTCTACATAAGGGAGTTTGTGATGTTCTATCTACAGAAGGAGGTTATTGATGTCTACCATGATTTGAACTCAATTTGTATTAAGGTGTACATGTTTGAACAGATATTGATATAGATATAGAATTTTTGATTAATGATTTGCATTGAAACAGAGTAACCCTCTGTATATCATCCTCGATTACTCTAAGATTGTTGTAATGGAGTAAGGGCTCTTGTTGCCAGAGATGTGTTGCAAGTGAGGCATAGAATGTAACTAGTGAGGCTTAATGAAGTTCATTTTCATAGTGGTTTTTCACCCTTCTAGGGTTTTCCACTCAAAATACATATGTTATGTCTCTGCTTGGTAGTTTTGTCACATGGTGTTTAATAGGTTATCTTTGTTTAAGTATTATGTTTTGTTTTACATGTTATTGTTACATATGATGCTTGAGGTGTTTACAATGGATTTCTTTGCATTATAAACAAGTGTGTTAATAAGTTAAAAATTTGAATTCTCATTAGACCACTGATTCACCCCCCCTCTTAGTGGTCATGTACTCCAATAAGTGGTATCAGAGCCTTAGGTTCCTTGCCCAAGTTTAATCAACTTAGGAGATCCTGGTAGTGGAGTACTTGTCATGGCCAATCAGGAGGGTTATTCTACTTCCAAAGCACCATTATCTTCTCTAGGATATGATGTTTGGGTAGCAGTAAAGAATGAGTATACTGCAACAAAAGCACTTTCCACAACTGATGAAAAGAAGGCCTATGAGTGTAATGCTAAGGCCAAAAATGACATTTGTTATGGCTTGACTAATGATATCCTAGTCAAGATTATGGATTGTAAATCTGTAAAGTTTGTTTGGGATAAGTTATCTAGTATCTATCAGGGTGATGAAAAAATCAAAGAAGCCAAGTTACAAACCTATAGAGCCAAATTTGAAGGGCTAAAAATGAATGAAGAAGAGAAGGTTGCTGATTATCTCCTAAGAGTGCAAGAGACGGTCAATGTTATTTGTGGTCTTGGTGAGACCTTGGAAGAAAAAGTAGTTTTCAAGAAGGTACTAAGATCACTAACATCTAAGTATGATTCCAAGGTATCTGTTGTAGAAGAGAGGGGTATAAATAAGCTTACCTTAGATGAACTTCATGGCACATTTACTGCTTATGAGATAAGAATTTGTAATGATGGCTCCACAAGCAAAGAGGCTACCTTTAAATCTATCAAAAAGGACAAAGAGATAAATTCTGATTTAGAGGAATTGAATGGCAGAATCCACCTTTGTAAGCAGATTGAAAAAAGGGTTAGGAAAGTACAAAGGGAAGCTTCCATTCAAGTACTTCAGTTGTGGTAAGATAGGACATTATGTTGCTCAATGTCCCTATAAAGATCCTGAAAGTGATGAAGAGGACAGTAGGAGACAAGGAAAGAAAAAACAATATAATCCTAAAAGGAAAAACTCTTTTAAAAAGAAGAAAAGTCTATTCATTAAGGATGTTGATGTAACTGATAGTTGTTCAAAAGATTCTTTTGAAGAAGGAGAGGAAAATTTGTTCATGACTATTGTTATTCTAAGTGAAAATTAGAAAGAAAAGAGTGAAGATCACTATGATAATGATGAAGAAGAGGTTAATCTTGAAGGAGAATTGAGATGTGCACTTGATGAAATTAAGAAACTTAAAAAGGAGGCTATAATGCAAAGAAATTAGACCCTAAGGTATACTAAAAATCTGATCAACAAGGTTAACGAGTCTGATAAATTAGTTGCAGACCTAAAACTTCAACTTGAAGAGAGCAAAAGGGTTGTAGAAATCACCAAAATGGAGTTAGGCACCAAAGAAAAGGAGTGTTATACTTTAGAGGCAGAAGTTTTAGCCTTGAGGAAAAGGCTTAATATGTGTGGCAGTAGTGACAAGTTAGTAGATCTCTTGGGTAAACAAAAAGGCCACAAGGATAAGACTAGTCTAGGGTTTGTAGAAGGTCAATGTTCACATTCCAATGATCTTCAACATGTTGATAGATTTATCAATGTCACAAACACAAGATTCATGAAACCATCAAGTACCAAAAGGAATATTCTATTCAGGTATAATCTACATTTCTTTGGTTATTGTTTTCATTGTAACCAATATGGGCATAAGGCTAGTGAATGTAGAATTGTAGCAAGAAGAAGATCAAGTTTTGTAACTAGAAATCCTTTTGAGTTTTTGAATAAGTTGAGATGCTTTAATTGTGACAATTTTGGACATATAGCTAAATTTTGTAGACCTAACTTGGAATTGCAACAAAAGAGAATTAGTGTTCATTCCAAGGTGACATCTCCTAATGCTGATAAGAATAAGGATAAGATAAAATTAGTTAAGAGACCAAAGATGATTGACAACAAGGTTGAAGATATGTTTGTTCAAACTGCCCTACATGTCAAGAAGAAAGAAATATGGGTTATAGATAGTGGGTGTTCTAACCACATGATTGGGGATAAGAGCAAGTTCATCAAATTTGAAGATTATACAGGTGGATTCGTCATGTTTGGAAATGATTTTTGTGTTCAAATCAAAGGAAAAGGTACTATATCTTTGGATGATGATTCACCATTGCATGATGTATACTATGTAGAAGGCCTAAAACATAATCTCTTGAGTATAAGTCAAATTTGTGACAATGGATTCAATGTTCTATTTAATGCTCAAGGAACTGAAATAAGAAGGAAATTAGGAAAAATAGTTGCAGTAGGGTTAAGGACAAGAGGAAATATTTATAACCTTCAAGAGACTAAAAACATAATAAAGATGGACATGTTTGCTTTATGGGACAAGTTGAAGAAAGTTGGTTGTGGCATAAGAGGCTTGGTCATATAAACTTTGACAATCTTGTCAAGGTCAGGAAAAACCAGAATGTGAGAGATATGCCACTTATTTCTAAACCAATCAGTAGCACCTACAAGGAATGCCAACTAGGTAAGAAAACAAAAATCAGTTTTAAGTCAAAAGAGTACTCATCTACTAGACCTTTGCAACATGTTCATACTGATTTATGTGGTCCTACAAGGACAAAGTCATTAAAAGGTGAAAGATACTTTATGCTTTTCATTGATGATTATTCTAGGATGACTTGGGTGACTTTTTTGAAGCATAAACTAGAAGCGTTTGATAGATTGAGGATCTTTAGAAAGATGGTTGAAAGAGAGTCAGATTTGAAGATTAAATGCCTGAGGTCAAACAAAGGTGGAGAGTACACTTCAAAAGAGTTTGAGGACTACTATGAAAACCATGGCATTAAAAGACAATTTGCAACCTCAAGAACACCTCGGCAGAATGGTGTTGCAGAAAGAAAGAATAGAATAGTCAAGGAGATGGCAAGAACAATGCTTCATGGTACCAATCTTCCTAACACCTATTGGAAAGAAGTAGTCCATACAGTAGTATATACTCTAAATAGAATGCAATTAAGGGTAAAAACTAAAAATACTCCATATGAACTGTGGTATGGTAAGTCAGCAAATGTTGGTTATTTTAGAATTTTTGGTAGTAAATGCTTTATCAAAAGAGATGATGAAAATTTGGGCAGTTTTGAGTCTAGATGTGATGAAGGTATATTCTTAGGCTATTCTACACATAGCAAAGCCTATAAGTGTTTTAATAAGAGACTCAAAAGAATAGTTGAGAGTACTAATGTGAAAGTTGATGGGAAGTTGTAGCCTTGTGAACAGAAGATAGAAGATAATGAAGAAGAAGGTCATGTATCAAAAGAAGAGGTGGAAGATCAAGTGGAAGAAAGTACTCCTGAAAAGCCTATGGAATCAATAGCTAAAACTTCTTCAAAAACTCTACAAAGAAATCATCCTCAGGAGCTAATCATTGGAGACAAAAATACTAGTGTGCAAACAAGGAGAAAGCTTGCCAACACAAGTGATCAAGCACATGTATGCTTGATATTAGAATAAGAACCAAAAACTTACATAGAGGCCAGTAAAGATGAGTTTTGGATGAAAGCCATGGAGGAAGAGTTAGGTCAGAATGAAAAGAACAAACCATGGGAACTTGTTCCTAGGCCTAAAGACAAGAATGTTATTGGGGCAATGTGGGTCTTTAGAAATAAACTTGATGACAAAGGCAATGTTGGTAGGAACAAGGCAAGGCTTGTTTGTAAGGAGTACTCTCAAGTTGAAGGTATTGATTTTGATGAGACATTTGCACCTACGGCTAGGCTTGAAGCCATAAGGATGTTCTTAGCTTTTTCTGTTTACAAAAATTTTAAGGTATACCAAATGGATGTAAAATTAGCTTTTCTAAATGTATATCTTGAAGAAGAAGTCTATATGGAATAGCCTGAAAGGTTTCAGTGTGAAGGAGATTATGTTTATAGACTGAAAAAGGCATTGTATGGGTTGAAACAAGCACCTAGAGCATGGTATTCTAGATTAGACAAACATTTACAAGATCAAGGATTCACAAAAGGTGGAGTGGACATCAACTTATACTTCATGTCTAAAGGTGAAAACAGTCTTGTTGTTATTGTTTATGTGGATGATATCATTTTTGGGAGCAATGATGATAATATGTGCCAAACTTTTCCTAATATTATGAAATTTGAGTTTGAAATGTCCATGCTTGGAGAGTTGTCTTTCTTTCTTGGCTTACAGGTTTCACAACGTGACAAGGGAATATTTATCTCTCAAGTTAAGTATGCCAAAGAAATGCTCAAGAAATTTCAAATGGAAGATTGCAGGCCTGGGTACTCCTATGGTGACAGGTTGGAAGTTAAGGTTGATGACTCACCTGATGTAGATCAGTCTCTATTCAGATCTATGATAGTAGTCTCTTGTATTTAACAGCCTCTAGGCCTGATATTATGCAAGCAGTATGTTTGGTGGCCAATTTTCAATCCTCTCCTAAGCAATCTCACTTGCATGAAATCAAAAAGATCATTAGATATCTCAAAGGAACAATAGACTATGGCTTATGGTATCATAGATCTAATGATTTCACTTTGCTTGCATATACTGATACTGATTGGGTAGGATGCATTGATGATAGAAAAAGTACTAATGGAGGAGCATTCTTCTTGGGTAGAAGGTTAGTATCCTGGCATAGGAAGAAACAAGAATTAGTGTCCTTGTCAACTACATAGGTAGAATACATTATTTCTGCATCATGTTGTTCTTAGGTTTTGTGGATGGTTCAATCTCTCAAGGATATAAAGGTAGATGTACCTCTATTGAGTATAAGGAATACTGAGAGGGGGGGTGAATTAGTATTCTGCAAAACCACTTCTTAACAAGTTTATTAATCCAATTTCCAAAATCAATAACATGAAATCAGAATAAACATAAGAACAGCAACCATGAAGACATAACACATGGACACCAGGATTTTTACATGGAAAACCCAAAAAGGGAAAAACTATGATGAGTGTTAGCTCACAATATATTATGATAGCACAATACCGAATTACAAGAAGGCTCACTACCCTATGAAGAAGTGCTCACTGCACAAAGGCTCACTACCAAGAGAAAAAGAAGATACAAGAAGAATTGGCTCACTACCAGGAGATGAACTGTTGTAAATGCATCTACCATATGCTGGATCACAGTTCCATTGAAGGCTCAATATACAGATTCAAAGGTCTTCATCTATTCTATCATGCTTCTTAACTCGCCTACATGTACTATGTTTTCTTTTTCTACTTTGCACTCTGCTCATAATCTTTCACACTTTGAATTCACACATTGCACCACACTCTACACCTTTTCAACATTGCAATCCATCAAATATTTATATCCTCAACAAGATTCATTTAATAATCAAGTCGGCAAGCCAAACATAAAGCGTGTATACAATGTATTCTACCTGGTCGGATTGATCAAGTATGCAAATAGTAATGTGGACCAAACCAAACATATAATGATCTTCATATAGGTCAGCACCAGTCATACAACCACTTAGATTTATTATTCAAATGATATATCTTCTCGGCATAAAGATCTAATAGCCTGTCAGCTTGTCTCTTAAGAACATGCTTGACCCAATTCATCTGTCACATCAAAACTCTCACTACGGACTATAGGAGACTCAAGGATTCATAACCAACATTCATTCTTGACCTCTAAGCATACCTCTAGAATTGCAAGACAAAATATGCAACTGTGGAGAAATGCAGACCCTTTTTCTCAGGCAATGTGCATTGTTCCTGTCTTAGTTCTATTCACCCAGACTTAGACATTTCATAATATGACTTCCAAAGGAAGTCAGGTCTTGATCATTGAAGAAAATCATCATCAAATAGCTATGAACAACATACCTAAACCGCATGTAATGATCTTCTACTGCGGAGGCATACTGACTCAATCTCTGTCACTTACTCTACATACAATCCATACTTAGTCATTTTAGCCTTCCGGACTTGAATACTTTTGTGCCTTGTTATCAAACCAAGTTGGTCTTCTAGAGTAATATATCTTTTTCATGCCAATGAAATCCTTTTTCCTTGTTTCCATCAATGACAACATGCAATTATTCATCAGAGCAGTGTCTCTTGCCAACAATCTCCCCCTTTGGCATTGATGGCAACACTTAGTAAAAAATTCTTGTGTCTACTCCCCCTTACTCTATATTTTATTTCTCCTTTAGATGTTTGCCCATTTTTCACTGGTCTTATTCTCCTCCTTTGACATCAATGGCAAAGGTGTATGTACAAGAGTCAAAATTGTGTCAAAACTACAAGTCTGTCATACTCTACCGCATATGTACACATACAATTTTCAACTCAATTAGTTGTAGGTGAGAGGATATCCTTATACACAATCTTTAATTGTGCAATCTCTTCATCCCATCATTTCTTATCTCTTTCCAAAATTTGGATGTGACCATTTATCAAAAAGACTGATTCTTTTGTCTTTTGCATGTCAGAATGTATGTCAATTTGTGAAGCTACATGTGCTTCTGCTGCAATACTAATCATTGAATCTAATTTGGGATTAATTAGTCTTCTCAACTAACACATTTTATTTTTCATTTGATCCCTCTTATTTAAAAGATCACTTAACTCATTATGAATATTAATTACTTGTATTTCTTTGTTGCTCACCAACTCAGCTACTAGATCAAATGATTTAGACATATTTATCAGCTGCATTTTCAGATCATTCATCTTTGCTTCTAGCTCTCTTGTGGCTACCGTCTAGGATAAAAAAAATTTGTATAGGTCACTTGCTTCTTTGATGGCACTCTATATGTCTTTCAATTTATTGTCTAGTAGAGCTTTGTCATTCACTATCATAGTCTTCAACTCATTTGACAATTTCTCATCAAATTCATGTCTCACTTTTGTCTCAGAAAATTTCTCAAAAGATTCAAAATGCTGACTTACAAAATTTATGAGTCCTTTTAGTTGACTTATTGAAGACAAAGAAGTGTCCTTCTGGTATGATGGCATCAGCTTCTCCAAAATGTTGGATGCCTCACCAATCATTTCACTATCATGTATGTGAGACTTCAAAATTTCTTCATGTGCCTTTACCTGCACAATTGATACCAGTTTAAATTTATGTACCAGAGACATTGAGTCCAAGTTTATTGGACCTTGCAAAAACTTAGGCTCATCAAGTACATGTTTCTCTTTTTCCAAAAATTCTTTGAATGACTCCACAGTGTCTCTCATTGTACCAGAGACTTCTTCTTAGTTTAGCTCCTGAGCATCTAAATCCTTAGCTTCATTTGTGCCATCCTTTTGTTTCGGTGCAGGGATTTCCTTGTCTTGTTTCTCTTCTTGATCATCAGCCTTATCTATCTTCTTAATCTTCTCCATTCTTGTCTTGTCACATGTTTGTTGTTCCGAAGGAGAACTAGTTTCAATAGCTATAGCAGGGGCTTTCTTCTCTTTAGCCACTTTGTCATCTAACCCTTGGTCCAAATCAACTTCCAGAAAAGATGTATCATCTCCAAAATTTGTTTCATCATTGTAATATATTGTTGGTAGATCAAATTCCTTTAACACTCTTAAAGTGATTTCCTCAGTCTCCTTCACTACTTTCTCAATGTCATCTGACATGAGAGTATTCATCCTTTTCTTTGTTCTAAACTCCTTGCTGACTGCTTTGGATATTTCTATTTTGTCTTCAAGGGAAATCTCCGGACATAACTTTATCAGTGTATGCTCATGGAGTTCAATGTCTTTTGCCATAGCTACTTCTTTTCTTGTAGACATAATACTGCCCAAGGTGTCTAGAAGATCAATAATAATCTCAATAAGGGCTTTTTTGTAGATGTCCAAATATCTGACAACAACAGTCTCAATAATTCTTTTATCCAGATCATTATACTCCTCATACAGTTGGGCTATGGGCTTTAAATTTCCATCAATAGTTATAGCTTTTAGGACATCCTCAAGATTTACAGTGGCTTCTCTTATCTGAGACACGTCTTTCCTTGGCCTTTTCTCAGCTTTACCCTTATCAGAGGATTTCTTCTTGTTGCTCCTGGAGGCTTTGGTGGCCTTAATTTTCATTTTCTTTACTTCCTCATCTGACTTAGTCTCTTCCTCATCTGCTCCTATACTAACATATATTCTACGACCTTTGGTTTTTTGTCTCTTGGGGCTGGTTGTACAGGTTTCCACACTTGCAAAGGGTGTGGGACTAGAGGACATTGATGCAGTTCCTGCAGAAGTAGAACTTCTAGTTCTTTTTGTTACTGTTGGGTTTTCTGGCTGCCTCTTAGGCTCTTCCAGAGCCTTAACTGGTTCACTTTCCTTCCTCTCTTTTTCTTCTCTCTGCTTGTGCCTTTTCTCTTGTCGCTTTGATTTGTGTTTTGGTGAAACCCCTTTTTAGAGCATAATCTTCTGCCCTCTTCTGGGCCTTTCTTGAAATTTCAAGTTTTCTCACCTCAACATGTATTTTTGCAGATAGTTCCTCATAAGTCCCAAATCTTTCTTCATTGGGATCTCTAGGTTTGCTTAGTATATGTTGGGCATAATTTTCCAATATTCCTCCATCTACCTCATAGCCCATTAGCATAACCCATACTATTCTAGGCTCAATAGCCTCCATCAAGCATTGGTCTTTTATCACAATAAAGTAGATATATCCTTATACTTTTCAACAACTGATCTAGGGATCCTTTATCTAGTTTACATTAACTTCTGGAAGTTTTTTAAATAGCCACATAGGGCTGAGTTTTGGGCATCATGGCTACCTATTCTATTAAGATGATTTCTAATTTGAAATGCAATTGGTTTATCACTTGTCCAGAATAGATTCGTCATACCTGGCAACTCTTGCATGAAGTAGAAGAACAAATAGATAATTAGTGTACCATACTTGAATGAATATTTTTACTCTTTGGTCTTCCTTAAATTTTCCATCAGCTGTTGACGGAGCAATTTACAAAGATCATACTCTGCATCTTCTTTAACCATCTCAAATGCTGTGTAGATTGTAGTACCAAAGACTAAATTTTCCCAGTTTGAGAAATAAACTTTGTACCCAATAACCATGGATGCAAATCTTACTGCATGGTCTTCAATGTCATTGATTGTTAGTGCCCTTTTGTCAAACTTAGCTCTGGTGGCTTTCATTACAGTATCATTCTTTACTGCCTTCAATATAAGAACTGCACTGGTGGAATTTAATCCAGTAACTGCCCTTATGGCATCCTTAGTGATCATGAAAGGTTTCTCTATCCATATGAATTCATCATGCACTCTACTTAGAACATATCGGATCCATTCATCCTCAGTGAATGTTGGGAAATCAATGTACTAAATGAATTTCTTTGTTTCTAATGTCTTATATTCAATTTTTAAATCATAATCATCATCACACAAGTGATTTAAGAATAAATATGTGAGTTTGTTGTTTCCATGTTCTTCTAGGGCAACATGAATATAAGTCCTCACATCCTCCGCATGCATAACTCCATATGGTATATGAGAAAATACACCTATTGGATCTACTTATGTTGATTTGAAAGGATGTTTCTTGAATTTTGGCCTCGGTCTTTCAGTTATATCAATCACATGTGGTGTTGCCATTTTTTTGCAAAAGTTTAAACAAAGTCATAGTAGGGTTTCGAATCTAAAAAATACCTCTTTTCACCGAATTAGGGTTTTCTTTGGTCTTGTCTTAATTTTCTTTGGAAATCATTGAGTCCTTGGAATTTCACTTCAATTTGCCTTAGACATTTTGACAATTTTCCATTGAATGAGCCCCTTTTTAATTCTTGACTTCATCACCATAAATGCTCCTATTAAAAAGTTGTCAAACACATTTCTACAGAAAGTAGTCTATTAGGATTGCTCTGTAATGTTTCATTTTTTATCCTTTTCTTCCAGAATTTCTTTCAAAAGATCTGTCATATAAATCCTTTCAACATATCTTCATGTTGGATCTCAGCACTAACCATCTGGCTGGGGATTAATATTTTCATTGTGGGTCCCCCTGAGCCAGAGCTCACAAATTCACTTCCTGGAGGAAGTATCTGCACTAGATGCTGGTTGACTTCAATCACATCTTCCTTGATCTAGATCTTGCCCATTTCTTTCTTAGTTTCAATTGGATCAACTTTTTCCTTTCCCTTATCATTCCTCTGATCTGTTTTCCTTTCTTCAACATAGTAGTTTCTTTTCACATTCTTGCTTTTGCAAAAATTTGCCATATGACCAAGTTTGTTGCAATTATAGCACACAATACTTCCTTGTCCTTGATTCCTTCCTCTGAATGAATTCATCCTTGATCTGCATTGATTAGCCATGTGTCCAAATCTATTGCAAGCAAAACACTTTCCATTGAATGATTGAGTATTCTTTGCATTGTAAAAACCATTCCTTACTAGACTTCTACATTCATTTGATCTATGACCAATTTTCTTGCAATTGAAACATTGACCAGAAAATGATGGAACATTCTGATTTATTCTACTCCTACACTGAGTAGCTTTATGTCCAAACTTATTGCAATTAAAACAATGGCCATTGAAAGATGGGTACCTTTGAGAATTTAGTTGTCTGACCAGAGGTCTTCTAGGTCTTCTTCTTTGATTCCTGAATTGGTTGCCTTTGTTTTGCTTCAACTGAAAGTTTCCTTGACCTGATTTAGAACTTTCTTCTTTCTCAAATCCCAAGCCTTGCTTGTCATCTGAACTCTTCTGACTTGTAATTAACTCCTGACGCTTTACAGAGCTTATCTTAAACTTTTCTTCATAGCTCTTAGCTTTTTCCAAGTCTATTTTTAGGCTCACAACTTCTTTTTCTAGTTTGGCACATTCTTCTATCTTGATTTTTACCATCAAATTTAGATCCTCTTCTAGTTTAGCTCTTTCTATAACTTCCACTTTCAAATCATCCAGGGTTTCATTTGCCAATATCAATTGTTCACTAACATCTCTGTATTTTTCTTTGAATTTCTTGACTTGTTCTTTCAACTTTAGAATGCATTCATCAGCTCCTTGTATGTTGTCCTTGAGATCCCTGATTTCTACTTCAGATTTTTCAAGATCAATAAGAACTGCTTCTAGTTCAACATTGTTTTCATATGAAAAGTTTCCATATCTTCTGGCTTCCATGAGAAAACTCTCCCAGATCTTCCTCAAGCTATTAGGCCTCTTCCAAGGAACCTTTCTCTGATACCAATTGTTGAATATAAGGAATACTGAGAGGGGGGTGAATCAGTATTCCACAAAACCACTTCTTAACAAGTTTATTAATCCAATTTCTAAAATCAATAACATGAAAGCAGAATAAACATAAGAACAACAACCATAAAGACATAACACTTGGACACCAGGATTTTTGTGGAAAAAACAAAAAGGGAAAAACCATGGTGAGTGTTAGCTCATAATTTATTATGATAGCACAATACCGAATTACAAGAAGGCTCACTGCCCTATGAAGAAGTGCTCACTACACAAAGGCTCACTGCCAAGAGAAAAAGAAGATAGAAGAATTGGCTCACTGTCAGGAGATGAACTGTTGTAAATGCATCTACCATATGTTGGATCACAGTTCCATTGAAGGATCAATATATAGATTCAAAGGTCTTCATCTATTCTGCCATGCTTCTTAACTCACCTACATGTACTATGTTTTCTTTTTCTTCTCTGCACTCTACTCATAATCTTTCACAATTGGAATTCACACATTGCACCACACTCTACACCTTTTCAACATCGCAATCCATCAAATATTTATATCTGCAACAAGATTCATTTAATAATCAGGTCGGCAAGCCAGACATAAAGCATGTATACAATGTATTCTACCTTGTCAGCTTGATCAAGTGTACAAACAGTAATGTGGACCAAACCAAACATATAATGATCTTCATATAGGTCAACACCAGTCATACAACCACTTAGATTTATTATTCAAACAATATATCTTCTCTGCATAAAGATCTAACAGCCTGTCGGCTTGTCTCTTAAGAACATACTTGACCCAATTCATCTGTCACATCAAAACTCTCACTGTGGACCACGGGAGACTCAAGGATTCATAACCAACATTCATTCTTGACCTCTAAGCATACCTCCACAACCGTAAGACAAAATATGCAAATACAAAGAAATGTAGACCCTTTTTCTCAGGCACTGTGCACTGTTCCTGTCTTAGTTCTATTCACCCGGACTTAGACATTTCATAGTATGACTTCCGGAGGAAGTCAGGTCTTGATCATTGAATCATATCATAATCAAATAGCTCTGAATAACATACCTAAACTGCATGTAATGATCTTCTACTATAGAGGCATACTAACCCAATCTTTGTCACTTATTTTGTATATAGTCCATACTTAGTCATTTTAGCCTTCCAAACCATAATACTTTCGTGCCTTGTTATCAAACCAAGTTGGTGTTCCAGAGTAATATATCTTTGTCATGCCAGTGAAATCCCTTTACCTTGTTGCCATCAATGACAACATGCAATTCTTCATCAAAGCAGTGTCTCTTGCCAACAACCTCAACTTGTCCTCATCTTGTGTGATAACACTAGTGCAATAAATATCTCCAAGAATCCTATTATGCACTCAAGGACTAAGCATATTGCAATTAGATATCATTTCTTGAGATAAAAGGTGTTGGCAAATGAAGTTGTTTTGGACTATGTTGCTTCAAGTGACCAGGTAGTTGATATTTTCACCAAGCCTCTGACCAAGGAAGTTTTTGAGTAGTTGAGAGAAATATTAGGTTTCCTTTCTCTTACTTCTCTTCACTGATTCAAACCTTGTTAGCATGGTTTTAGGGGGGTTCATGAATTGCTTATCTATCCTGAAACTAGATTCTTTTGAAATTAATGATAGTTCCTCTTTGAGTAATCAATATTTGCATTGACTTATGTTTTGTTTCAGTACTTCAGTGATATTTTATATTGGATGTAGTCTTCACAGAGTTGTCAACTGTTACAGTGTTCTCAATACTGATTCTGTCACCCCAGGATCATAGGAAGTTCATGTTTATGTCTGGTACAGTGTGGATAGTAGATTAGATTTGGCAGATGTACAGTGATAGAACTACTATCTAACACACTCTTTTCAGTCATAGCTTACTTTTGCTTTGCTGTCAGTTACTATACAGTGGTGGTGATGTTTTGTATCCATGCTACAGTCTGATGCATGTTTCATTTCAATGATCTAGTTCTTGATATCAATTATGCTAGTCATGTTCTTTTGCAGGGGGAGTTAGTTTTATTTTGTCTTTGATGTCAAAAGGGGTAGTAATAGAGGAGTTAAGAGTTTTTCCATCAATGAAAAAAGGGGGGAGTTTGTTGATGCGGGCAGATAATTGTCATTGATGTCAAAGTGCATTTTGTTGATGCTGGCAGATATTTGTCATTGATGTCAAATACAATTCACAAAGCCATTTGTTGTTGATGTCTAGGCTACTCAAGATCTACTCAAGATCAAGATCCAAGTTGATCCAAGTTCTAACAGGTTCGCCTTGTCCCTATTAAGATTCAAGAGGTGTAAGGCTCTTCATGGCAACTTGATGTTTTTAGTAATATTTGGTGTCTCCAAACAAAACCAAACAAAGACATGATGCTGGTACAGTGAACATTATATTAGTAGTGATTTGGAGCTAGTCTCAGTACTTATTGAGAGCATTGTGCAATCTTTGTTATCATGGAGTTTGAAAACAAAACATAACATCCTTCAAAGCTTATAGTTGCAAGTACTTTGGTAGACATGTGTACAAAATGTGGTAAAGTTGTCAGGGAATTGAAAAACTCTTGCGGAATTCTCCACGATTATGTGTTCAAAGGAAGCTTTTCTTTGTCAGGTTGGTTAGGGTTTGTCAAAATTTTCAAAAGGATACCTAAGTGTTATGTTTTTTAAACCCTAACTATAAGTTAAGAAAACCCTAAATGTTTGTCAATTCCAAGGGTTACAAAGTTGTTTCGACAGGTTGCTTTTTCTTATAAAAGCAAGGTGACTTGCTACTTCCAGTCACCAACAACTTAAGTGACAACTTAAGTCACTAACAACATTGGTTTACTAGCCCCACCTCCTAGAGAAAATTGGGATCATCAGGTATGTTGTGCTCCTTCAAGTGGGAACCCCACATCCATGGTGGATACAAAGATGCCAAAGTTTGAATCAATGGAGGACATTTAAACTTGGTTTGAATTGCAACGAGCCACTGACTGGGATGAAATTTGACAAGTGGTTTTTGAAATTGTGCCCTACTATGCCCTAACTGCTTTCATTCAGTTGCACAATTGCATCTGAGGGCCATGGATTTAATTTAAAGAGTTGTATGAATGTTTTGGGCAGTTTTTGATGATTACATCTTGATTGATGATAGTAAGATCTGAAGGGAAAATAACCATGGTGTTCATGTTTTGAAGATATAATGTGTAGGGTAATAATGTTCTGTGTAATAGTTTGTAACCCACAGAGTCACTGATTCACAGTGTAACCTTGTAATGAGGTTTTGTCTGCATAAGAGAGTTTGTGATGTTCTATCTACAGAAGGATGTTATTGATGTCTAACATGATTTAAACTCAATTTGTATTAAGGTGTACATGTTTGAATAGACATTGATGCAGAGATAGAAGTTTTTATTAATGATTTGCATTGAAACAGAGTAGCCCTCTATATATCATCCTCATTTACTCTGAGATTGTTGTAATGGAATAAGGGAACATGTTGCCAGTGAGGTGTTTCCAGTGAGGCATAGAATGTAACCAATGAGGTTTTGGCTAGTGCGGCTTAATGAAGTTCATTTTCATAGTGGTTTTTCACCCTTCTAGGGTTTTCCACTCAAAATACATGTGTTCTATCTCTTCTTGGTAGTTTGTCACATGGTGTTTAATAGGTCATCTTTGTTTAAGTATTATGTTTTGTTTTACATGTTATTGTTACCTATGATGTTTGAAGTGTTATCAATGGATTTCTTTGCATTATAAACAAGTGTGTTAATAAGTCAAAAATTTGATTTCTCATTAGACCACTAATTCACCCCCCCCTCAGTGGTCCTGGAGTGACAAAATTGCTATCTAATGTGAAGCCTTTATATTTCTAGAAGGGAATGAAGAGGGATGTTGCAAGGTTTGTAGTTGGATGTCTAGAATGCCAGAGGGTGAAGGTAGAACACCATCACTTGGCAGGACTTTTATACCCTCATGAGATTCCAGAATGGAAATGGAAAATAGGACTTCCTATGTCTAGGAATAGACACAATGCTATTTTGGTTGTGGTGGATAGACTCACCAAGGTGGCACATTTTATACCTGGGAATTTGACATGTGGGGCACAAGTCATAGCCCACAAATTTGTGCAAGAAGTTTTCAAATTGCATGGTTATTCTGAGAAGATTATCTCAGATAGGTATGCATGTATGACATCAAGGTTTTGGCAAACCTTATTCTCCTTGGTTCAGCATAAGCTCTGCTTATCATCCCAAGATGGATGACCAAACTGAAAGAGTAAACCAAGTGTTGGAAGACCTACTGATAATGTATTGCATGGATCAACAATACAAATGGGAGGATTATCTTTCTCTTGTGGAATTTTATATAACAATTCCTATCCTTTTGTTATTAAGATGGCTCCATTTGAAGAATTATATGGAAGAAAGTGTTGAACTCCTATAAGTTGGGATAAGTAGAAGATAGGATTAGCCTTGGTCTAGAAATGCTGTCAAAAATAGAAGAGCAAGTCCATCTAATTAAGAAAAGGCTAGCAGAAGTGAATGATAGGTAGAAAATTTATGCCGATGCTAAACGCATAGCAAGATATTTCTCAGTGGAAGAAAAAGTCCTTTTAAGGGTTAAACCACAAAAGAGTTCTATTAAGTTTGGAAAGACATCCAAACTACCCCCTAGGTATGTGGGTCCCTTTCAAGTTCTTGAAGAGGTCAACCCAATTGCATACAGGATTTCTCTATTGCTAGCTCTTGCCATGATGCATAATGTTTTCCATGTTTCTTATTTGAAAAGATATATTGCATGAGATAATCATGTTCGTATTCTTGATTGGAATGCCATATAGGTGAAGGACCCAGGAGTGGTAATGATCGAGCCCATCAAGGTGCTTGAAATACATAAGCTACACTTGTGTAATAAAGAGATTACTCAATGTAAGGTCTAGTGGGACCAAGATGCATAATAGAATGCCACCTGGGAGAATTATGATGATATTTCTCAAAGATTTCCTTATCTCTTTAAAGATTTTATATGTGATGAACAAAACTCTTTTTATGTTATAAACTTTGGATATGTTAAATCATTGGGGATGATGATTCATATGGGGGGAGATATGTTACATCCCCAACTTTGACTATATTTAACTTTTACTTTTTACAAGATTCACTGGGTCAGTAATCATAGATTAATGATTTGATGTTTATGGAAAATGTTAGGATAAATCATTGGTTATATGGATTATGATTAATGTTGTTAAATTAGACATGAGATTACATGTAATTGAGATTAATTTAGTATAATGCATAATGATTTGATGATGATACACTAATCATGGTTTTGAATGATTGTGAGTGTAACCAGGAAAAGAGAATTCCAATTCCAAGAAGGGAAGGAGAGTATCACCCGGGTGAAGGAAATAGATGTTATGGAAAAAGATAGTTTGCCATCTGAAGTTTTAACATTAATCTTTACATGAACCATTGCAAGTTTGGGTATGTTTGGCCAATCCCTCTTGTTGAGTCGATTTTGATCCAACTAATTATCGTCATGACAAGTTAAGGTTTCTCGATGTCTTTTATGTCGATCTGACTAAATAAATGTACTTGGAACATTATTGTTAGTCGAAGTTAACCTCTGTCTTTGTCAGGACTCTCCTATATGTTTATTTATTACGTTTGAGTATATCAATTTATTTACTCTATATATTTTGCTAAGATTGTGAAATGGGGAAGTGAGCTTCAACCTCTCGTTTGCATTTTGGTGCTTACTCAATATTTTGCCATGTTGTTAGTAATGTTATTTTGGTAATGGTGTAGATTACCATATTATATATTATAGTATATTTTGTGATGCATATATATGTGTGTATTATGTGGTTATCATTATTCTTTTCACCACCTTTTGCTATGATATCTATCTAGTGATGTATTATCACTGTGTACTCATAGCTGATGCAACCCATGTCCCTCAAAGTAGGGAGGAGTGGGAGAAGTTCTTTGGATGCCCCAACTGACCCATGTTTGTAACTTGATCAAGTGTTGCATGCTCATGATGGGAGAGATTTTAAGTGATGGTGGAGATATTCTTACGAGAGTGGGAAGGAGAGTGAAAACTCTCGATACCTCAAGAGAGAGGAGTCACTTTGGAAGTTAGTTTTTGGGTATCAAAAAAGAATGGAGCTTTGGGGAAGAGCAGAGAAATTTGTGAGTAGTTTGAAGCTCAAGAGAGGCATAAGCTTCAAATACAACTATGCATAGAATTCACATAGTCTCAGGTATTCCATTAACTATGTAACATATTGTGATACAGTAATACATTTTCAAGTTGTTATTTACGGCCTTAAAGGTAGAAATATATAGTTAAACTTTGATATGACTGTAGAAGCCCGTCGAGGCCATGAGGCCAAGGGCTGGAATCTTTGATATGACTATAGAAGCCCATCAAGGCCATAAGGTGAAGGGGGCATTGGAACTATGTTTGTATTAGCTAAAAGCTTGTCTTTGCCTTTACAACCGAGTCATGACATTCTAATAGAAGCTGTGGAGGCCGATAAGGCCGATAGCATACCTCACTACTATAGCATTGTATATATGGATATAGTCATAGCCATGGTAATGGCTAGTATTTATACAAACTTAACTCAAAACTATAAAGTCTTTAGTCTTTATATAAGGCTTAATCGAAAGCCTATCTTTAGCCATGCTTTTCAGATAAGGGAAGATGGTATATTATTTTGTTTACCTGGTAGTTGGCTGAAAGCCACTCCACAAATTTAGTGTGCTATGTCTTTATTGAATTAATGTTGTATAAATCTTAAGGTTCTTGGCATATGATATATATTATAAAGATTTCTTCTTATATGCTTTCTATACATGCCTTCAGTTGTCTCTTGATAGAAAGAGAACAGTAGGCTCTTCTTTAGTCATTAAAGATGACTGAGTTGGTAATGAAACTGAGAAGCAGGGATATTCTTCTGCCTACTCCTTCCATAAAACCAATTGCCAATGAACTTGTAAGAAAGCCCCAACTCAGAAGTCATAAGGAGCATGTTGGTGCTGGGGTTTCTCAGAATACTAGGGATGTTCTGACTTAGCCTATTAACAACAAAGGGAAGGGTATTAGGGAATATATATCTCTAAAAGGTGTCATTATTCTTGATAAAGAGGAAGAGAAGGATGTCAAGCCTGACAAAGGTAAAGGTATTCTGAAGGGAAACAAATGTAATATTTTAGGAGACCCTGTTGATCCTCCCCACAAGAAGAAAAAGGGGACAACGGACAACATTTAGGAGGAATTTAATAGGCATTGCACTTCTTGTAACAAGCTGGTGGATCAAGTGGCTACTTTGTATTAGGCCCATGACCTGTAGAACCAAGTGCTGAAGTGGCAGCTTACACAGTTACATCATTCCAAAAGGAAGATTCAACATTTGGAGGTCATTACCCAGTTGGAAACAATGAAGTGGCCTAAGGAGAGAAGAGATGACCTATGGGATCAAGTGGAGAGGATGGCTAACAAGTTTGAGAAGTGGGAGAGAATGGAGGAAGAAATTGTTTAGATAAAAGAAAATCAGGCCAATTTTAACAAGAAAGTGACTGAGCTGGTTAATTATAGTAGGGAGACTGTAAAGAACTCCACCACCATGCTCTATGTGCTATAAGAAGAACTTGAGAAAAGGAAAGCCTTGCGGGAGGGTAGTGTTGGCAAGGCTAATCAGTAGGTTTAGAAATAGGGGAAGGCATGGCAAACTAGCAAACCCAAAGCCAAGGACAACAACCATAAAGGCAAGCAGGTGAGTTTCCAGATTCAAGAGATACATGCAGAGGAGAACAACAATCAGGAGATGCAGATCTAGCAAGGACATGATGAGGAGGAGAATACTTTAGAGGAGAATCTAGAACTCCTCAATAGGGAATGGCAAGCTATTAGTAGTCTCAAGTTGATGGCCAAGCAGTAGCCTGGCTGGTTACTAGTCTTTTTTGGTTTGATTGGTCCTGCTGGCCAGTTCCTCTCTTTTTGTTGTTTTATGTTAGTTTGGTTATTTTACCTCTTGTGAAACTCGTTCTCACCTTGTTTGGCTTTTGTATATGGGTTCAGGCCCTTTCCTGGTTACTTTTATCAAAATATTATCACACTATGAATATATATATATATATATATATATATATATATATATATATATATATATATATATATATATATATATATATATATATATATATATATATATATATATATATATATATATATATATTATGAACCTTGGATATGAGATAAGATGCATGGATATAATCTTGCATTATCTTGGAAAGAAATCAATAGAGTAGGATAGCTAAATGATTGTGCTATCTTTTTTAATACTATTTATAAAGATGGAAGGTATTATTATTACCTATCAAGTCTCTAGTAGACTATGAATATTTCTATGACAAAAGTTGATATATTTATTGTTATCTTGAGATAACTAATGATTTTATAATGACATCAGGACTGGAGATGATAGCTCTCTAAGTACACCCTGACACTTATGGTAAAATATGAAATTTGTTTTACAATGGTATTGTCAATTTGAATGAACCATGTTTCAATCGACAAGGATCAAATGGAGATCTATTAACCTAAACATTTATTCAAACCCATCTCATAGAGATGTTATCCACAACTGATTTTGTGGTAAGAAACCAAGAACTTATGTACTTAATAAATAGAGTGACGAGGATCCATTTCCATGTTGCAGATGTAATGAGAAAACCAATGAAATTTACTCCAGGAAACGGAGTTGGAAGTCCAAGAGGATGGACTAAATTTGTGACCAGGAAGGGTCAACCAAAAACACTATAGGATGAGATAACTTCTGAGTCAAGTTAGAGGTGTGTGAACATTCGACTACATTCATTGTGAAATGTTTATTTATATTAAAAATTTGGCCAAAGTAATGCATCCGTCTTTGCATGCATTAGTCGGTTCACTGTGCTCCAGATGGCATAACCATCTAGTAGTGTCATACATAGTTAGAGTGGATCTATATTTGTATGATCATGATGAGTTATGAAGGACACAACACTAGAACTCAGATGGCAAACCTTATAGTTCCTTATATCTACTTCCTTCATGAAGGTTAGGGCCACTTCCAGGTAGGAAGTTGTGTGGGGGATTGTCAGTCTGTGGTTGGAGGAAAAGCACTCGGGTGATGCTCTCTGGTGCAGGAGCACCTACCTGACAGCTGGCCTTCATGAGGCAGTTAGTTGTTTTAGGTCTTGTTTATGTTTCCAAGAAGGTCTGGTAAGACCAAATGCATGTAATAAGGTCACGCTGATCATGATAAGATCATGCTGACCAGGCTTTTACTATTTTTAGTTAAGTTTGTTAGAACAGCTGTCATGATGTATGATCGGTTGGATCTCCCAGCCGCTTGGAGTCGAGTCAGTAGTACTCGTAGGAAAATCTATTTAAGCTTGAGATCGGTTGATATTGCAGAGACAGAGGGATATCATCGATCGGTAGTATAGTATTGCAAAGGAGTTCGAGTGTGCTGTGTGAGAAACAGTATATTGTATTGCATCTTTGAAATCAATAAAAGATCCTGTTTCATTTTCTGCTTGATTTCCATTGTTAAATCGATTTGCTGGTTTGAGAGGGTTTATGGATTTACTGATCCATTCCACGGGTTGATCCGTCTGATCGGTGGAATGGCGATGTACAGTAGGTTAGATTGTAGTTTGTTTGTTTGCATGCAGGTGTGCAGGTTCGCCGTCAAGAGATGTTGAAGACCCTAGCATAGGTATGTGCTAGGTCAAGCTGATAAGATCGAGTGTGGAAGATCACCCTAAGAGTAGATCGGGTCATCCCAGGAGGATCGACGAAGTGAAATTTCGCTAAGTGAAGAAGTTCGCTAAAACGGCATCACCAGGATATTTCTGCAAATATCCTGCAGTCAGTTCGGATATCGTCATCCGGATAAGTGGAGGAGAGCATGATGCTTTCGAGTGCATGAAGTGCAAGTGCGTCGGGGTGATCATCATCAGGAGGGCCGAGGAGGAGCGTATCGGCATCAAGTTGAAGATCGGGTTGATCAAGTTGATCGCGGGCCGAAAAAAAAACTAAGTTTGGCCAACAGCAGGATATGACGTCATCATCATCATGATATACGTCATCAGGACATTTCAGAGCGGCAGGATATTGAGGAGCTGCGGGTGACGTCATCGTCATCAGGATCTACGTCATCAGGATATCGGGTGACGCAAGCATCGAGGAAAGGTGCGAAGAGTTAAGGTTTGTCATCATCAGGATAAATGGGAAGAACCGGATGTTCGTTATCCTGTTGATTATCATGATGTTGAATATCATGATGCTGAAGGAAGAGAAGATGGAAGTTGTCGCTGAAATGAACAGTGGACGTCAGGAGGATGTTCGCGCTGGTCGAACATGATGATGCTGTCGATAATCGAGTAAGGTGATGCTGCTAGGCGAAAGTGCGAAGGCTTGTCTGCAGGAGGATATCGGTCAGCAGGTGAAATATGATGATGATGCTGACAGTGAAGTCAAATATGATGATGATGAGGATGAATATGATGATGATGATGGGCTGCAGACGTCCATGCTATGTGTCAATGTTTTAGTGTGGATGCCTCTGCATCATAGTGGTATCAGAGCTCAGCAAAAGGTCTGGGCTGTTGTGTGTTGATTCTGTCACTGAAAGGGCAGAGGTAGAGTTGTTTGTGTTGTGTGTTGATTGAGAGGTTGACAAAATGCCTCCGAAAGGTAGTGGTACTGTAAGGGAATTGCAGGAAATGAAGGAGAAACATGCTAGAGAAATGAGGAAGATGAAGGAGCTTGCTGAAGCACTTCAAGCCAGGCTGACAGCCCTGGAAAAAAACAAAGAGGGAAGTGGAAGACAGTGAGTCTGAAGAAGATGAAGATACTGTTGAAGAGTATGAAGAGGTAGCTGAAGATCTGGATGCTGAAGACCAGAGATTGGCAAAACTATTAAAGGCAGTGCAGAATGATAAACCTAAGGTAAAGGTTGATGTTTCCAAATATACTGGAAGTTTGAATGAAGATGAGTTGTTAGATTGGATTGCTGCACTTGATAATCACTTTGAATGTGAAGATGTTGCTGAGGATCAGAAGGTAAAGATTGCAAAGACCAAGTTAGGAGGTCATGCTTTGGTATGGTGGGATTATGTACAATCTGAGAGAAGGAAACAAGGGAAGTCAAAGATCACTTCATGGGATAAGATGGTAGCAAGGATAAAAGGGAAATTCTTGCCAAGGGATTATGAAATCCAGATGTTTAAGAAGCTGCAATTTTTAAAGCAGAAGGAAAGGGATGTGAAGACATATACAGAGGAGTTTTATAAGTTGAGTATGAGATCTGGTCATCATGAGAATGAGGTAGAAAAGGTGGCTAGGTACTTGGCTGGTTTGAGGTTTAACATACAGGATGAGTTAGTGTTAGCTAACCCTAAGAATGTGGAGGATTGTTACCAAATGGCAATCAGGATTGAAGAAAAGATGAATAGAGGACATGATAAGTCCATGAGAGGAAGAGGAAACCATAGGGGAAGAGGAGCAGCCCCTACACAAAAGCAAACCAATGAGGGTCAAGAAGACACTGGTAAAGGACAGGGACAGTCTGATTTCAGGGGTGGATGGAAAGGTAATAGAGGAAGATTTGGAGGTGGTAGAGGTTCTACTACATTTTCAGGAAAGTGTTACACCTGTGGTGAGTTTGGTCATCCATCTTTCAAATGTCCAGAAAACAAAGGTTCATCATCTAGAAATGATAGAACTAATGACAAGAGAGTACAACTTGTGCATGAAGAGGAAGTAGAAGAAAGTGCGCAGAGTTCAAACAGAGAGCCTGATAATTATGGATATCCAGAGAGTGGAGAATCATTGATGTTAAGGAGAATTAGTTTGCAGGCATCAAAGGATCTGATGCAAAGAAGAGCTCTTTTCAAGACCACATGCAAGAGCAAAGGTAAAGTATGTAAGGTTGTCATTGACACTGGTTCAACAGACAACATGGTATCCCAGGAAATGGTGGATAAACTGAATCTGGAAAGGATTCCACACCCACACCCTTACAAGGCCTCTTGGGTGAGTGATAGTCAATCACTTTTTGTCTCTGAACAGGCATATGTGGATTTCCAGATTGGAGCCTATCATGATAGAATTTTGTGTGATATTTTGCCTATGGAATGTTGTCACCTACTGTTGGGTAGACCATGGCAATTTGACAGAAGGGTACTGTATGATGGGTATGCTAATACCTACACCATCAAGAAGGATGGGAAGATTATTAAGTTGATGCCATTACAGGCAAAAGCTGCAGTACAGAAGGCAGCCCAAATCATTTTAATGGGAAAGAAGGAATTTGTGCAGATGCCTAGAGGAGCAGGCATAAAGGCAGATGAGGATACTGCAGGGAAAGGAGTTGTTACAGACAACAAGATGAAGAAAGTTTCAGTTGTGACTGACAGAGGTCAGCAGCAGGTTCAGAAACAGGTTTGCACACAGCAACCAGTTCAGAAGAATGACAGGGATGTTGTCATAGTTGGGACTATTGCTTGTCCTATAAAGATTGACAGGAAGGTAGAGTTGAACATTTCAGCAGTTCAAGAGGTAGTTCAGACAGAGGTTCTGGTCAGCCAACCTGGCAAACACAGGGTATGTGAGAAAAAGGCCTACATCAACAGGCATGATGATTTACTTGCCAGAAAGCAAGTTACAGTTCAGAAGTCTTGGAGAAGCCAAGAGACAGCAGAGGATAAAGCTAGAGCAGGTCAGAAGACTGACAAAGCAAAGTGTAGAGGTGGAGGACTTCCACATACTAAACTCATGGGACATGAGTTCTTTTCTGTTGGGGAGTATGGTGCAGGAGCACCTACCTGACAGCTGGCCTTCATGAGGCAGTTAGTTGTTTTAGGTCTTGTTTATGTTTCCAAGAAGGTCTGGTAAGACCAAATGCATGTAATAAGGTCACGCTGATCATGATAAGATCATGTTGACCAGGCTTTTACTATTTTTAGTTAAGTTTGTTAGAACAGCTGTCATGATGTATGATCGGTTGGATCTCCCAGCCGCCTGGAGAGTTCCCAGCCGCTTGGAGTCGGGTCAGTAGTACTCGTAGGAAAATCTATTTAAGCTTGAGATCGGTTGATATTGCAGAGACAGAGGGATATCATCGATCGGAAGTATAGTATTGCAGAGGAGTTTGAGTGTGCTGTGTGAGAAACAGTATATTGTATTGCATCTTTGAAATCAATAAAAGATCCTGTTTCATTTTCTGCTTGATTTCCATTGTTAAATCGATTTGCTGGTTTGAGAGGGTTTATGGATTTACTGATCCATTCCACGGGTTGATCCGTCTGATCGGTGGAATGGCGATGTACAGTAGGTTAGATTGTAGTTTGTTTGTTTGCATGCAGGTGTGCAGGTTCGCCGTCAAGAGATGTTGAAGACCCTAGCATAGGTATGTGCTAGGTCAAGCTGATAAGATCGAGTGTGGAAGATCACCCTAAGAGTAGATCGGGTCATCCCAGGAGGATCGGCGAAGTGAAATTTCGCTAAGTGAAGAAGTTCGCTAAAACGGCATCACCAGGATATTTCTGCAAATATCCTGCAGTCAGTTCGGATATCGTCATCCGGATAAGTGGAGGAGAGCATGATGCTTTCGAGTGCATGAAGTGCAAGTGCGTCGGGGTGATCATCATCAGGAGGGCCGAGGAGGAGCGTATCGGCATCAGGTTGAAGATCGGGTTGATCAAGTTGATCGCGGGCCGAAAAAAAAACTAAGTTTGGCCAACAGCAGGATATGACGTCATCATCATCATGATATACGTCATCAGGACATTTCAGAGCGGCAGGATATTGAGGAGCTGCGGGTGACGTCATCGTCATCAGGATCTACGTCATCAGGATATCGGGTGACGCAAGCATCGAGGAAAGGTGCGAAGAGTTAAGGTTTGTCATCATCAGGATAAATGGGAAGAACCGGATGTTCGTTATCCTGTTGATTATCATGATGTTGAATATCATGATGCTGAAGGAAGAGAAGACGGAAGTTGTCGCTGAAATGAACAGTGGACGTCAGGAGGATGTTCGCGCTGGTCGAACATGATGATGCTGTCGATAATCGAGTAAGGTGATGCTGCTAGGCGAAAGTGCGAAGGCTTGTCTGAGGAGGATATCGGTCGGCAGGTGAAATATGATGATGATGCTGACAGTGAAGTCAAATATGATGATGATGAGGATGAATATGATGATGATGATGGGCTGCAGACGTCCATGCTATGTGTCAATGTTTTAGTGTGGATGCCTCTGCATCACTCTCCTTCCCAAGGAGATGACAAGCCGGGACATATGAAGATAGATATCAATACTCTAGATGCACTATATTCTATTATATGACTTGACAATCAAAAATTTTATGTAAAACTTATCAATATTGCCATGAGCAAAACATTATGATTGTAAAGTGAAGGAATTCACTATTATGTTATCTTTGAATATGTTACAAATTTCAGTTTTGAAATTATTCAAAAAAGATATGCATTTAATTATTGATTATGAATTTGATTATTATTAAACAAAAAAATGATTATGTTGATCATGACTATTTACTTGATGGTAAATTGAGTTGATAATCAGGGTAATATGAGTTGACATGTTACAATTAGGCCCATTGATCCTCCATCTAATAATAAAGAATATATATACTGGTTTGCACTAATTACCTAACAAAATGGGTGGAGGTGAAAGCTCTGAAAGTAGCCAAAGACAATAAGTTGCCACATTCCTATATGAGTAAATCTTTACAAGGTATGGAGTCCCAAAGGAAATAGTCACAAATCAGGGACTGCAGTTTACATCAGCCCTAATTGCAAGCCTCATTCAAGAATATGAAATTAGACATAAGAAGTCCACTCCCTATCATCCATAGTCAAATGGCCAGGTTAAGGTCACAAACAGGGAGATTAAGGATATATTAACAAAGATAGTTGCATTACACATAAAGGATTGGTTAGTAAGACTCTCAAAAGCAGTTTAGGCATATAGAACTACATGGAAGACAACAGCAAGGTATACACCCTATGAACTAGTTTATTGTAAGAAAGTTGTCCTTTCTATTGAGTTTGAATACAAAACATTGAGAACTACCATTCAACTTGCGATGGACCTATCAACAGCTCAAAAAGAAAGGTTGCACCAGCTTAATGCCTTTGAGGAGTTAAAGATGGAAGCAGTCCATCACACTGAAATAATCCAACAGCACAAAATCAAATGGCATTACCAGTACATCAAAACCAAGGAATTTCAAGTAGGTGACTAGGCCTTGCTCTATGACTCAAGTTATAAAGACCATAAAGGTAAATTGTAGACCAGATGGTTGGGTCCTTATGAGATCAAGGAAGTTTTTCCCAATGGTGCAATTCAACTAACAACAATTGATCTAGTAAGATTTTCACTAATGGTTAATGGACACTGATTGAAATTGTATAAGAAGCCATTGGATAAAACTAGCTTCCTCCAACAATTAAGAGAAGATATGGGTACACAAGTTCCACAGCAGTCTACCTCAGATGAGGCATGCATACTAGTCTTAGATGATCCTATCACTCCAGTAGTAGATCAAGCCATCGTCTTGACTACATTACCACCTCAGGTAAACCTTGTACATAAATAAAACATAAAACATATAAAAATAATAATAATAAAACAAATAATAAACATTCAGGCTCCATTGAATTAGCTCCTTCTATCCAGTTGAAGATTACTTTGGCCGCCAGCCACTTTAACGAAGGTACCTATAGCCAAAGGCTCTCTACTGTGTTAAGGGACCTATACAATTACACTTGCAGCAACTACCATGGTCATCATTCTCGAGGGATCTGTAGTTGTTGCACCCACGGTCACAACATATGGGCCCTATTCATATCATGTTTTTGATTGTGTGCAAGCAGCCACTCTGGCCCGCAACACCTTTTCTCATGGCATCCGCATGCCGCCATTTTCTACTATATACTATACCTTCCAGCTACGTGTCATAATGCTAACACACATTCCATCCGCACACTTCTTCAACATCAAATCCATTTGATTCACTCTGGCACATTCTTCAAACACATCAACTCCAACCGCCATGTCATCATCTTCCCATGCCACATTTCCAAGTTCGACATCACTCCATAGGTATTTATCTCACTATTGCTTTAATTAACTTTTAATACTACTTATTTTAGGGCATTCTCACTTCACCAATCATTATTTCAACTATTGTCACCAAATTGAATTGCTTTCAAAACTCTCTTCCATACTTTTAACCTATCATCTCATTTGAGAACAAATGACACCTTAGTTGGGGGGGAAATTCCATACATAGGAATTATTTCATGTACACTGAAATCTCTCCCTTCATAATTATGACTATCCGCACTGCATAACATACAATCTAGCAGATAGAAACTAGTAATAAGTGACTAGTAAAAGTATTTGTTGAAGAACAGGGGATTGAATTGAGGAAATTGAGTTTGTAGAGTGGAATTTGGTTCAGTAGTAGATTTTTATAAAATATCACAATGGGTGGAGAACCGATCAGGAGAGAACCTATTGTCCACACGGTATTATTGTTTGACAGAGATTGCATGCCTATCTTTCAGCAAGTAGGATGGTTGGATTATTTTCTTAAGCTGACAGAGTATAACAAGGCCATGAACCAGCAATTTGCAAGAACATTTCAGAATAATGAAGCTACAGTTAGAGGTTTGTGGGTTGATGCCTCTGTAGCTGCCATTACCGAGGTAATGGGGCTACGGGTAGCTGGAGAAGAGTTCACTGTGAGAGTTGATGTCATTTCAGCAAGGGTTGATATTAGCCAACAAGGAGAAAAAATGGAATCTACATCACAAGGTACTAAACGAGTCTCTTTACCCTAGTTATGGGCTGCTATTGCTACCTATATTATTAGATTTCTTACCTGTGATGGGAGGCAATCTTTGCTTTATATTATGCATTTCAAACTTTTAAGCCATCTTTGTCATGGGAGGGTAGTGAATGTTCTAAATTTCTTGTTCAATTTGTTAAAAAGAATGTCTGCTGAGTATAGAAGGAAAAATAGCTAGTCTTCATTATCTCCTCATGGCCTAGTTGTGCTATTAATAAAAAGGAGTTTATCTATTCAATGCCCCAATATTTCTTGGGAACATTTTCTTGAAATTAATCATATTGATGAGGGACCTTTGAGGGTTGAACAAAAAGAGAAGAAGAAGCACAAGAAGAAAATGTACAAACAAGGGAAGAAGAGGAAGCACCTGCAACCTCTTCCCAACCAGAAGCTTCAATTACCCACTACCATGCAGCTACTGAGGAGCATCCAACTCCAAGTCTTGATAACCCTATAAGTGAACCTGCAAGGTCTCCCTCACCTGCAGCTTCACCAATGTCAACCCCTTTGCTAGAGCATTCACCCTCACAGACCTCTAGCTGTACAAAGCAAAGTGTAAAGTGAAAATTGTAGCTTGGAGCTACTAGCTCACCACCCACAACACCTAAAACTACCCAAAATATTCCTTCTTCCTCAGAGCCCACAAAGAAGAGAAAAGCATCCTCTTTTTCTTCTAGAGCCAAAAAGAAATAGAAGGTAACAAAGAAACAAAATCTAACCACTCAATCACATAGGTACTCAGACCGCTTGAAGGAGAAATGAATTTTAGGAGGGAAAACCCATCTTGAACAGAAGAATGTGGTCGATGTGCATACTGATATAGATTCCAAAAGGGAGCATCTGTTTGTTGATAGGGAATAGAGAAATGTGGGCCACACACTTATCTTGGAGACTAACTTAGAGTCAGATAAGGAGGACTTATATACAGCTAGGAAATGACATCAACCTCCCCCTGATACTGAAAACCTAGACTTATCAGCCTTCCCATATGAAATTCAAGTAGAGGAATTGTTGTTGGATTCTAAGGATACAGCAGAGGAAAAGAAGAATGAACTGTAGGTAGCCCTGCAAAAAATTATGGAATTGGAGAAGCAATTAAAGGATTACCAACAAAAGGAAACAAGGTTAAATGAATAAGATAAGAGGTTGGAGGATTAGTTGCATGTTTACCAGTAAAAGAGGATAGGACTAGATCATTTGACCCAATTGGCCATTATAGAAATTAATAGAAGGAATCTAGAGCCTATGCAACAAGAAGAACAACCAGAGGAACCTGCCCCATCAACCCTATTAACATTTACCTTGTAGTTGTGGAATAAGATAGATGAATTGGTAAAAGAACTAGATGAATTGAAGGAGATGCATAGAAAAGAGATTAAGGTTAAGAATACAAAAACAAAGAGGCTAAAATTCAAAATGGAACGGATGGCAGATATGACTATCTAGCTGATGAGGTGTCAGCCACATGTAAGGGTTTATGCCTTTTATCTATAGGAGCAGTATTTAAGTTTTCAATTTAGGCAGCTTATAGTGATGCCCCTGTTTCACTTTTTACACCTTCTTTATTTCTAACAGCCTACCAACAAGCTACCCCTAAGATGCAGAATCAATTGTGTGAATTCTATCTACATGATTTAGCCATTCATTATGACACCAACTGGAATCCCCTAGTTGTTATTGGGGATGTGTAGTTGAAGGCTCTAGCATCATTCATCCAGAATGAGCATAGGAGAGGAACTCTACAGTAGTAGTATAATGAGAGAGAAATCAATCCCTCTCAAAATCAGGGCAGAGGCCCCAAATCCCAATAGGATATTGGTAGAATGGATCAATTTAATTGAACATCCTAAGGTGGAAACAAAACTCCTAGAATGTAGGGCAATGGATTACAAGAAATTCAAGGAATTAGCCGAGGGGAGTGGTAAGGAGGCTTTGGGTTTTTCACAGGGTAGGTGGAAAGAGTTGACACTAGCATTGCAAAGGAAAGAACCTCATTTAGTGTTCAACCTCTCAACAGCAATCAATAGGGCATAGAAAGCCAATGAACATGGAATTACTTGGCTTCCTTTTGTGTTCCATCCTTCCTTGCTTCTTTATCTAATTCCACATTGGTTGGAATAGAGGACAAACCAAGCAACAGAACGGGCTAGGTGGAACAGGTTGGCAGAGAAGAAGGGTTTCTATCTCAATCATGATAGAGGAGTAGAAGAACCTACAGATTACAAGGAGATAGCTCTTAAATATAATCAGAGACCTTGGTTGCTAGAGGACCATCAACATGTTTAGTTGGGGGTGTGATGAGGCTATGTTTTGTGGACTATTTCTCTTGCTTTAATTTCATTCTTTTCAAAGACATTCCTAGACTTTTATATATATTGACTATGCCTATAATCATCCTTAACACATTGAAAGCATTAAGATTGGTATATAATATGTTGGTAAATGATTGTGTGTGAATTAATGATTGCTCATGAAATATGGTAGTACTTTCTGTTAATTTTAGTAGTTGTGATGTATAGATATCATGTGATGAACTAACCCCCATGCAGCAAGCATGTGGCTACATTTCATGAAGACCACCTATCACTTGCAACAAAGGAGGTGTTGTCATCCATAGCAGACGGTGCAGTCACTCGCAGCCAAAGGAAAAGGACTCTGAATTGATTGGACATGAGTTAGTCATAACTCCCCACTCTTTGATGGTTATCCTTCAATAGTTGACATAGTCATGAATAATGAAGGAAGATCATATCGTGGTCCATGTTTTGTTTCTAGTTATGACTATTTTTCATAATGACTAAGGAGAGTTACAATAGGACTGTGTTGTCTACATTATCTCTATGGTAGTTTAGTTTCCTATTCCTAGTTTGATTAGTACTAATGTCTTCTCCCTATGTTGGTGGAGAATAGATAGTTATGGTATTTATTGTTTGGTAGTTTTTGTTCAAATAGGAAAGAACCCGATCTTGTCTATATATGTTGTTAGATTTTGTATACAAAGAGGTTAGACAGAGATTGTGTCATCAGAATTGTTATTGTATTTTTCTCAACATTCAATAAAGGAATGCATGTTTTGAGTTCAATCAATGGTTTAAGTGATATAATATAGATATAGTTAGATTTTATGGGATTACAGTCACTCAAGCAAGGGCCACTTGAGGTAACTATGTCTCTCTTATATGTTTATGTGTTTAGTTTATGTTACTAGTTTATGTTTGTGTGATTAATGCATGTCATAATGAGTTTATGTCATATGAGTTAGTTAGACATTGATAATATGTATTGTTGAGTCAAGGTGATCACCAATTAATTATTATTTGTTCCCATGTTTTGAATTACATAAGATCGTTTGATTTACAGCCAACTGAATAGCATTGCTTGTTTCTTATCAGCATTACTTATTTATAGTACTTGTCAATTCTTACAAAGTAGAGTTTGTTTTCCTTTCAATAGTTTATTCCTATGCACAACTTCTAGATTAAAATTTAGGAATCCTTGACTATACACATAGTATGGGCACCATCCAAGAAGAATACGATTCCTTGGTTTAACAATTTAAATGTAACACATTATAGCTAGTAGGTTGCTTGATATAGGATCTTTTGGTCCATTGAGCTGTGTGCATGCCCTTGTTGTATCAATGTATTGGTTAATAATGGAGTTCGACATAGCTCACACTTTATTTTTAATTAGATTTTTTTAGTTTCTATTATGGAATTATAGTGGTCCAAATTTTAATAGAGGATTAAATTTTTGGATCTTGACAAATCAAAAGTTCAAATTTTATTGTCTTAAATTGTTTTGTAAAGTTTGATGAATAGGAATTGGTAAATTGTTAATTGTTTGCAATTCACATTTATTTTTGTCAGCTTCAGTTTAGTAGAAAATAGGATAGACATGGATTTCAAAAGTAGAGAGGCTCAATGATTTAGGATGTTTATCATACCATCAATGTTTATTAGCCATGCTAAGACTGTAGAGATTGGAAACAGAGACATGTAGTTATTCTTGCAATCTTGACAAGACATTTCCAACTGAACAAAGTGTTAACACATCTATTTCACTAACAACTTTAAACAAACATCCCACCTAAAGATAGAAGTTGTCTCTATGTAGTGGCAGGTGTGCAACAAGCTTTGGCGTGAAGATAGCAAAAGGAAAACCTTGAAAACATAATAAAAATCCTTCAATGAAATAAAGAAAATATGGAAGAAGTAGTTGGGCCATCAGATGAATAGATGAAAGAAACAATAATAGTAGTTTAATGGAATTGGTAATGCCTTGGCTAGTGGGTAGGCTTCTAGTGTCTACAACATTGTTGGGTGTGTATTTGGCCTCTCAAAATACACCATTGACACTATAGGAACATTGATTTTTGTTCCTTAATTGTCATGTGGGCAAGAAAAGAAGTATAAAGCTTTTTCTAGGTACTCCAATGCGGAGAAGGTGTAGTGAAGTGGGAGGAAGGTTTTTGGATCCCAAGGGTTCCTCTATTTTTTTCCAAAATTAACATTAATGGTATTGGCACTAGAGTGAACTAAGAAGGGGGTAGAGCTTCTTTCCCATCATATTCTTCAATCAAAAGTAATTACATGTGCTCTCCTCCACCGCCCATGCTCACCACTAATATTTAGTTCTTTTCTTTATCTTGATTTTTAGTCAATGCTCAATGTTTTAGTGTATTTAATACATCTTATTAGATTATGGTAGAGAATGAATCAAGCCCTATGTAATGTTTTATTATTTGTTTAATTGACATTTAGCAATTAAATGTTTGAATATTTTTCAAGAGGTGCTACAAACTCTCAGGCTCCCTCATTCATGCTTGGGAAAATTTCCCTCCACAAAGAATGAACTTTCTTAGTTCATATCTTGCAATCATTGCAATCCAAGAGAACACATCACGTGCCTTGCCTATGCTTCCATATTTTGCATGCATGTCTACTAGGGTAGTTGCAACTATAACATCTGACAAAAATCCCGCTGACATTATCCTTTGATAGATGTCCATACCTTATTCCAAAGCTCCCATTTTGGTACAGGTAGGTAGGATGCTGGAAAAAGTTGTGGAATTTGGATTTATACTTGCTTATTGCATTTACTTGAAATTTTGTAAATTCTTTTTAAAAAATCTTTTTTTTTGCATATCCTACAATCATGGAATTCCATGAGACAACATTTCTTTGAGGCATTATGTCAAGAAATTTACTACCTTTTCTATGCTACCACATTTTGCACTCATGTATATCAATGCCTAACTATAATATCTAATAGATCATCATTCCATTATGCTTTGATGGATGTCCATACCTTGTTCCAAAGTACCCATTTTAGCACACATAGGGATGATGCTAGCAAAGGTTATGGAATTTGGATTCACAGTTGCCAATTGCATAGTTTCATCTTTCCAAGAAATTTACATTGGAATTTTAGAAAGACAAAATAAACTAAGAAAAAATAATGAATTCATTCCAAATCATAATAAATTGCATGAGATACCCTCTTGCTAGTTGAGAATGTCCATGGTCACAATATTAAAACCATGTTAGAAAGAATTCAAATGAAAGATTAATTTCCTTACAGTAAGTGTATTTCACTATCTTCAACAACTCTTCTCTAAGTGCAATTGGATTTAACATTAATTTGTTTATTACCTTGCATTTCCCATATTGTATTACATTCAAAATCCCAAAGAAAATCTATTCAGAATTAGAGACAATGTTAATTGCTATGATCTACTCATAAGTGAAAGAAAATAAAAATTCCCTCATATGCAACTCATGCCACTACACGATATTGTTGGACAACCCTTTTGAAGAAAGTTTGTTCACTACACAAGTTGCAAAAGGGACATGAACTTTTCCTTCCATCATAATTTGATATGCACACCACACAAGCAGGACAACAACATTGATTGTTGTCTACATGTAGAGCTACATCAACAAAACTTTCCAAAGATTGAAAATATTACATATGAACAATACAAACATGACATTCACCTATTGTGTTCTTGTTGCATATATTCCAAATACATGGAACGTTTATGCTTGCGATGAATAATTTCATTATTTATATTGTCAAACAATGACCATCTTGTTTATTTTTTAATATTGAACATTGTTCTTTTAATAAACAAAAAATTGATTTAAATAATGTTATTGCACACATGCTATACATGTGTTATGTCAAACTATCTACTCGTTTTGTTTTCTATATTTTAAATCTATGTTTTAATCTCTTACTATCATTGTTGTCTCTTTACCTCCATCTCTCCAAAGTACATAGTAAATGTTGGGTTTTTGATATTAACAACTATGGAGTTTTAATTTGCATAGAAATAAGTTGCTTTGTCTCCATAGGTTTTGGTTGAATTAGAATAATTATTATGGTCAAATCATAATTGATCTTTGGAATAGTGCATGGGAATTCATCACAGCATAATCAAAACTAGATTTTGGTTAAAAAGTGTGGTTGCAAGTGCCTTCCACTAGTCTCCACTACCTCATTGTATTATCTATGTTTGAATTTTTTTCAAACTACTTAACAAAATGCCACAAAGAAATGTGATGCAATAGACAAGCAAGCAAACTATCTATCAAAATGAATCAAAGATGTATTGCATAGACAAGGTAAATGAACTATTACACATAATGTTTCAACAAAATACAATGCAAATAAGGGGTGTGCACTATTGCATAGAATTTCCTTAAAAATGCAAACATATACAATACACGTGAATTGTTGACATAATGCTTCAAGATAATGTGAAATCATATGCACGTGGAAACAAATATTGCTTAACAAAATGGCTAAGAGAAATGTAGCCTCATAGCCACATGTCAAGGAGAAAATTATATTTAACTAAAAGAATGTTCATAGTTTGCCCCAAAAATTAAACAAAATCAATCCTTTTGAAAGCTACTAGAAAACATATAAACAACTACCTTGCCCATTAACTTATGTGTTCATAAAATGATCACAAAAATAGTAAATCATCTACACAACAAAGCAATTTCACTGCTTTCAAATGGAATGTTTATGCATCTCTATTTTTTAATGACCTATTTTTATACTTCCCATTAATTTTGTGCTTGAGTCACATGTCCAACAACATCTATCACAAACTGCTTATCCACATCTCATCTATGTGCGAGCATAATTTTTAGTAAATCCTCTATGTATGTCAATAAAAAATGTTTTGTCAAGATTACAAGCATAGCTATGTGTCTTTGTTTCCAATGTCTAAAATTTTGGCATGGTGAATAAACTTGAGGGCATAGTAAAAATCCTAAATTGTCAAGACTTCTATGGCTTGGGAATTTATGTCTATCTTATTTTCTTCTGATCTGAAACTAATGAAACTAAATTTAAATGGTAAACAATTCCATAAAAGTAAGCTTCTTACCATAACCCTTAACATGTACATTAAACAACTATATTAAAAAAAGATAGTGAATAATAGAAGATGACCAATTCAAAAAACCTTGAAACAGATTTCTAGCACATGTTTCTAATGTTTTCATGCATTAAAAATAGTTTGAAGACATGTTTAAATGTGCATATGTAGTTTATAGATAAATGTTGTTGCATTAGTCCTGTTTTAACTTGTGAGTTACTCAAGGGTCTCATAGAATAAATAAAAATGGGGCATTAGAAAAACAAAGAGGTTAAATATTTTCATTTGACAATAATAAAAAGGAGTTGTGTCATTTTTGTAAATGTCAATGCCCAATTATTGATAGCTCGATGTTTTGTGATAGTTGGGTTCCCCTTGTTTTGTGAAAATGCCAACTAATCTTTTTACAATGCCATGAAAGTTTTACACAAGGAACCTCTAACTATCTATGGAAATGGGAAACAAACCAGAAATTTTTAATATGTCTTTGATATGGTAAGCTAATCATTGCAACAACAAAAATTGAAGTAAAAATGAAGTTATATATTTTGGCCATTTTATTGTTTCATGTTGCATATTAAATCATACATTGGCAATCTTGAAGATTGAAGATATTATAGGACTTATGGAGGGCGAGCATGTTGATTCATTCAATATTCTGAATCTTGGGTAATTCATGATGTTGGAAATAAAACGAGTTAGTTTTAAATCTTATAGTTTTATGCTATTGAAATGAATGTATTGCATGCTTAAGTGTACATGGTTTCTATACTATATATAGGTGGTTGTATGCACTAGATATTGCTTAAAATTGAATTATGGGCTTGCACTTGTATAGAAGCTATGCTTTACTATCAATTCAAGTTCTAACTATGCAAAAATATTTCCCACAAATTTGCATCAATTTGTAAAGTATATGATTTTGAACATTGTGTTTGCTCAAGGCTTTTTGTTTCCTTTAGACTAGTTAGAGTGGACACTAAAAAATCATCATGAACTATAAGTAATTACATATAAATTTAATTTTCTCATTAATCATGTATTGCAGGTTGTCAGGTTTCAAATTACTCATATTAATTTTAGGTGTAGGAACTCGTATTCCTCTTTTGGTCTCCTAATAGGGTTTCTTAATATGTCAGTCACAATAGTCATTTCCCTTGATGACACTTTTTAGATGCTTCTCTTCTTTCTTCAAGTGATCAAGGTTAAAAATTTGAAGAGTTTTATTAAATAGAGTGTCCAAGTTCTAGATCTATCCAATGAGTTATCATGCAATTCCCTTCAATGGTAAGTTAATGCAACACAAAAAATGTATTTGATAAAGTCCCTAATATTTGTTCAAGCTCTTAGTGTCACATTTATGGATCGATCTAATTTGGCTTGTATTTTATTGGTTGTATTTTTTATCAATGAATCTTACTACTATTAACCCTCGTTGCACTTCAACATAGAAGCATTTCTTGCTAAAGATCTTTTTCAAAGTAGCATTTAGTTTAAATTTCTTATTATTTTGTCCTTGACATTGTCATTTGGTGCCATTATAATATGTATGTTGTGATTCAAAGGAGCATAGTACCGTTGTAGACACCTAAAATTGCCTTGCTCTGCAAGCCAATTTCTCATATCTCTACACTACCAAGTATCCCTCCTATTAATTAAATAAATCTAGTTTATTTAATTTATCCCTAATCATCTACCCTTAGCCATTTATCCATCCTTTATGATCAATTAAATCATTTAATTAATCACTATACCTTATAACTATATCCTCATTGATTAAATAAATTTCTCAATATTTATTTAGTCAATTTCTCCATCTCCTAATCCTGATTAATTAGATAAATCATACTTATTTGATTAATCTACCCTACTAATCAACCTAAACCTAGCCTAGTTGATTAAATAGCAATTATTTAATTAGCTACCCTAGCCTACATGACCCCTAGACCTAAATTTATTAAATAAATCATTATTTCATTAATTTTAATCCTTCATTAGCCCACAAACTAATTTACTACAGCCACATTAGTTAAGTTAAACACTTAATTAATATGGTCAAACCTTGCTTAACCCATCCTACACACACTTTGAATAAAAATCAATTTTTTATTCAAAAGGTCACATGACCCTTCCAACTCACCTTTCTATTTTCATGTTAAAACATTCTCCATGAAATTAGATTACAAATGTAAGGCCCCAAAGATGTGCATCACACTCCTCTATAAAACATAATTTTTATTCAAACACTCCCCCACAAAAATGAATTGTCAATTCATTGACAAGTCCACATCATCCTCACACTCTCCCATGGAAATAAATTTTTAATTCATTCCTCATCCTTCCCAATGTGAATTAAAAATCCACATTTAATCTCATCCACTCAAATTTGTTGATGAGATCTCCACCCTTGATCTCATCCTCCTATCTCAACCATTGATCTCTACTTTGAATCCTAGCCATTGATTCAAATCTCTCCAAAATTGTCTACAAATACAAGGCCAACCCAAGCCATTTTCATAACTTCTCCATAGCATCAAATCCATGCCCAAATTTCTCCAAAATCTCTCCATCATGCCATCACAATGCCAAAACCTCTCCAAGCCTTTCATCTTCATCTCTTAAGCATTTATCCATAACTTAAACTCTCATCTCAAACACCATCTCAATCTCTATCTAAACCCATCATCCTCATCATTATTGTGTTGAAGACAAGGAGCAATCCACATCTATACTTCATTAGCATTGGATAAAGCTAGGAGATCTTTTGGGTGCAAGCTCCTCCACCTTATCAAGGAGTGAAGAAGACTTGAAGATTTGTGAAGGTTTTAGGGAAACTCTACAGTTTAGCGATATCTACACACAGAACGGTGCCACTGAACTAGTTAGCTAGGTAAGACATGTAACAGACCTTTTAGCATCATTTCCAAAAAATTTAGTGCCATCCATAAATATTTTAGCACCATCCTCTATTTTAGTGCCATCTTCCAAATTTCTAGCACCATCTTCTGTTTTAGCACCATCTTCCAAAATTTTAGCACCATCCTCTGTTTTAGCACCATCCATCAATATTTTAGTGCCATCCTCTATTTTAGCACCATCTTCCAAATTTTTAGCCCCATCTTTTGTTTTAGTGCCATCCTCTATTTTAGCACCATCTTCAAAAATTTTAGCACCATCTTCTTTTTTAGCGCCATCTTCTGTTTTAGCGCCATCTTCTTCTGTTTTAGTGCTATTTTCTGACAGTATTTTTTGAAGTCTATGCAAGAATCTAACTCATCTTTATAAGTATCCAAATGTTTGTCAAAGCATCTTTTATCAGACTACTAACTAATTTGGTGCAAATTTGTTTGTCCAAGTTATCTTTTTTTATCACTAAATCTTAGTTGCACTAAAGTTAGCTTAGTGGTAAATGAATCTTGTTTGCCATGCTTGGGTTTTCTTGTAGATGTATGCTCTTCCCTCTCACCTTAGGGTGATCATGGGTGATCAAAAGTCTACTTGCAAACCATCTTTGCTTATCATTGTATCCTGAAGGGGTCACCTTTTGTGTATGCTCTCCCCTTGCACCTTGTGCAATCTTGGGTGATCAAAAGCAAAGGTGGTTTCTTTAGGAGGCCTACTTGGGGATTTCATCCCCCCAAGGGATGACCTTAACCACATGTACTAGCAGGGTATATCAAAGGGAGGAGAGTGAAAGTTGTGCCTCAATCTAGTTACATTATCATTGGGATTGCCTTGGGGCCCCAGGTGATTCCAAACACAAGGTAAAGTGGTGCTTGCTTGATTGCTTGTGCCACATCCCTTTAATGGACTAGTGTTCACGGTCTTGTGCCTCATATACCTTAAGTATGAAGAGGACTCCCTAGAATCTCATTCAATCCTAGCTTAAGACCTCTTGGCCATATGCGATTTTGATGCACCGGATACCTATAGGGACTGAGAAGTTACTCATCGCACAATCCACATTGATTTTATTACCAAGTGCAAATTCCCTCTAGAAACAAACATGCATGATGTGTATGCTCTTCCCTCATGAAGTAAGAGTGATCTTGGGTGATCAAAAATGGTTAGCTCCTCCTCATGGGACTTGCATGTCATGCCTACATAAAGGCAGTGAGATGAGCTCATAATCTTGTATACACCCACTTGAATAAATATAGGAATGTTCACGTGAATGGTGTGTCTTCTATGTCAAAACACGTGAATCAAAAATCAATTTTATGCATTGAAGTTAGCCATTGTGTCTTTTTTCTTGCAGTATCTCTTGCTAAGAATCTTTGAGCCAAGAAAAATCAAATTCATCCATCAATCCAACAATTTCCAAAACTTCACAGTTATTTAGCACCTTCAGTCCTCAGTTTAGCACCATATGTTCATCTTTTAGTGTCATTTCCCTATGTTTTAGTGCCTTCTTCATCTGTTTTAGTACCCCCCCAATGTTGGGTTGGGATTTCCTCCCAACACCACTAAACCATGCCCCCATTTATCAAATCCCATCAATTGAGCTTATACAATCCATTTATCTGAGCTTAATCAAATTTATCCTAATCCACTTCATCCTTAATCATAGTCTATCTTCATCATCATAATCATTCTTATCCACCTCATCTTAATCCAATCACCCATCTATCCTAATCATCATAATCATCATCCTATCCATCTATCTTATCCACATCATCATCTAATCAACCTATCACTTTCATCCAAATCATTCAATCCAATCCTATCATAATCACATCTACTACATCCTTAAACAACTGCATCATCACTCTAGCCAACTATCCAATTCATCTTTCAATCCAACAAACATTATTCTAACCTTATCCAACCTCATCCAAATTCTCACCAAAACTATCCTACATCAAAAATCCTCAACATCTTCTAAAACTTCATCAAAATCCTAATCTAATCCATCCTCCCCTCATCCTCCATCAACCTTTCATCCAAAATCTCAATCCCAATCATTATCAAAATCCCCCAACATCATTATCAAAATCCAAAATCCAAATCAAGACCTTAGTTGATCATCATCAACCTTTATCAAAACTTGCTTAAGATCATTAGTCTATCTTAAGTAAGTCATCAACAATCAACAATCAACCCAATCAACTCTAATGCTAATTGTCATTAGTCTACCTTAAGCATAGAGAATCATCAATCATCCACCAAAATAAATCAAATCAAATCACCCTAAGGTCTTGAAATTTGATCCCCAATATCACAATCATCCATTATCCATTTCATCTCCTATCTCTCCAACAAAATGGATCCTTATGTGGCAATGCAACATTTACAAAGACTTAAATATGCCTATGAATATTTTGATCCTATCACTAAGGAGAAATGCAAAAACATCATTAAATATATCCCCTTAGCACATCTCATCATTGGAGATTCCCAATCTCCTACTTCATCCACATCAACACCCTACATATCTTCCCCATCAACCTCATATCAACCTTCATCATATCAACCTTTAACCTTATATCAACCTTCATCCCCTTATACATCCATCCCATTATACCTACCCAACCAATCAATACCTCCAACTTACCCATCCCCCAACCTTTTTCATGCTACCTTTGATCAAGGGAACATCAACCTAGCACACAAACAACTTATGGCCAAAATTAAGATCTTAAGTGCACAATCATTATCCTATGTGAATCCCCACCCTATAATCCCCATCCTCAAATCGATCCATCACAATATCCCTCCAATCCTATCAACCTTAATCCATCACCCTATCTACCTCACAATCCATCAATCTCAATCCCCTTACCACAATATCCCTCCAACCTTATCAACCTTAATCCATCATCCTATGTATCTCCCAATCCATCAATCCCTATCACCCATCCACCATCTAATTTACTATCTAATCCACCATCAAACCTTCCAAATTCTAAGCCCACAACATCTAACAAATCCTTGAGGGATTTTCTCCAAAGAAAAAGTAAAACTATGGAATCCCTCAAATCCCCCACCCTTCCAACACCACCATTTAATCCAACACCTATCCTTGAACCCATCCAAGAACCATCAATACCTAATCCCATCACCCACCTATCCAATCCCAATCATAATATTACACCATCCACCCTTATTATCCATCCATTATATTGTTCTTCAACCCATACACTCATGAAGGATGTCATCCATTGGCTATTGGAAAGGAATCAAACACCCCCATGCAATCCAACACCCACCAAACGCTTTGAAAAAACTCCTACCATAAGTACCTCATGTAGCCATTTTGAGGAGCCCATCCAAACACCTATCACATCCATCCAAGACCCTATCACACCCATCCAAATCACTTCCACTTCCATGCAAACAATCAAGCTATGTCTAGAGACAAATCCAAAGCATGTTGAAGCATCAACCTTCTATCCTAATCAAGATCTAAGTATCCCATCTAACCCCATCCCTAATCCCCTCCCATCTAGTGATCAACCTATTGATCCCTCACCATCTTCTATCACTCCTATATCATCCCCCATTAATCCTTTACCTCCACCTATCAACCCTATCCCAATTCCACCCTCTTATCCACTTGGACAAAGCACCTTCATCCATGGTGGCTCCCTCATAGGAGGTGAGCAACTTCCTTCCACCACCTATCCTCTTCCAACAAATAATGGACTCACATCTTGTTTCCAAAGCACTAAACATCCCATTGCATGTTGCATGCTCCAACATATTAACTATTAAGGCAAAGGCTTAAGCCTTCATGAACAAGGCATCTTGGAGCCCATCCACACCATGTTCCATCCATCCTCACATGGCCTTGGCTATACATCCCAAGGAAAACAATCTCAACATGTTGGTACCACTCACCCATCTTCCAAAATCCATTCATCCAATCCCAAACACGGTGCACCTCATCGCACCTCCAAACCATATGTCTCCATCCCTCCTCCATCATCATATCATTTGCAAAAGCATGTGACCAAACACATCCCTCTATCAACTTTACCTCTACTTCTACCAACTCCTAACATCCCCATCTTCAAATCCCCTTATCCTCCCATTCTCCCAACTCCTAATATCCCTATCCTCAAATCCCCTCATCCATTTATCCATAAATCCACTTTTAACCCCTCCACCCATAAATCCCTAAAATCCCCAATCAAGACCAACAAAAGCACACATCATCCAAACTAGAAGCTACCAACACACCCATGGGATTCAAAAATAAAAATTTGGATGCCTCTCTACATAAAGCAAAACATCCACAAAAGCCTATAGATCATATCTCTCCCAAGCAAAATCAAAAATCCAAAAGGCTACCAAAGCCCACATCATCAAAAGAAAAGGCAAAAACAAAAATGGTGTGGGTCCTTAAGCACAAAGTAAACAATTCAAATGAGGCATCCACCTCCAACTCTCAAAAATCCCAAACATCTTGCTCCCCATCTAAAAATCCCATAAATCATAAGTATATTTGAGTCCCTAAAATCCCAAATCAACCATCTAAAAATCCCCTATCCCGATCCCCATTACTCCCAACTCCACATCCTAAGTATAAGTTTCCAAATACATTACGGTCTTTACAATCCTTGGTCATGATTCCCTTCCAACACATGACATTCCCACATACCTCCATCACTCCATCTTTCATCCACTATCCTACATATCTCCCCTATCACATCCCTTTGGTACATGCTTTTGCATAAACCTTACATAATCCACATCATTCCATCTCCCCCTATCTACCAACATCCATGTGCATAATTCCATCTCTATTTACCTCACAACTATCCAACATGGGACCATACTGTCCTTGCTATGGAAACGGATGCTAGAGTCCCCACTCCATCAAAAAATTTAAAAAAAAAATAAAAAATAAAAAAATTAGTAAAGAGAAAAAATCCATCCAGTGGTGAAACCACTCCTTGTGGCATCTTGGACAAGTATCATGATGAAAACCCCTTGTGGGCATCATGTGTAATCCCTTTCCCATCCATTTGTACCCAATACTTGGGGGCAAAATCATATCCTTCATCCTTTGCATATCTTACCCATCATCCATCCTTATCCTATCATATTCCTATCCACCATCCTTCTGTTTACCCTATCATGTCCCATCCATCCTATCTACTATATCTTCCTCCTTATATCTTGATAAAGACAAGGGGAAAAATATCAAAACATGCTTTGGACACTTCTCAACATACATGTTGGCAAGAGACACTGTGTGGCTTCTTGATTGTTGTCATTGATGGAAACAAAGTCCATCCCACACATCTACAGCACATGGTATGTCTATATCGGAAGTCAGATTGAAGAGTATTTTGGTTCGATGAGCAAGAACAGAGCATGCAGCAAGCTCCGACAGTCAGGTCCAGATCTCTCAGAGGATGTATCTTAGCAAAGTGCGGACTTGGAGAAGTCAAGAAGATTACCATGACTATCACATTCTAGAGATTGAGCCTCCGGTGATGAAAGACTGAAAACATATGAGCACCTAAGTGTTGGGTTCCTGACAGGCAGAGCAGACTGAGCAAGAACTAACTGGCAGAGCATCAGACCTTAATCCAAATGAGAAATTGATGATGATCAAGCTTCTTAAGAGATCATACATGGTTGGCCAACTTGATTGATGACTTCTAACTCTATGTCTTGGATACGCATCACTTTGTGAGCATGGATTCAGCTGACAAATCAGGGTTTAGTAAATATCTTGAGTATCCTGGTTGCTGACTAGAAAGATGTTGAAATCCTTGGTGCGGATATATATACCAGATGGATTTTGGTATGAAGGTGTGTGTGGTGTGATAGAGTATGTGAAGAAAAGTAGAGAGCAGTGTGGAAGCAGCTATATAAGTCTAGTATGTGACAGAACAGTAGCACTAAGCAAAGGAAGAATGAAGTGTAGTAGATCAGTGTATTGAGCCTAACCGGAACTGAACCTTAGCATATGTGGATGCCTTTGATCAGTTCAAACACCTGGTTACATTCTATATACCTTGTAGACAGTGAGTCTCTTGTAGGCAGTAAGCCTCTTGTGAGCAGTGTGCTCGGGTAGTGAGCCCTAATTGGCAAGTGTCATTTTGTACTTCTTATTCTTTTAATAGAGAATACAATCTTGGGTTAGTCACCCCATGGTTTTTCCCTTAACAGGGTTTTCCGTGTCAAAATCATTGTGTTATGTGTATTGATTTTATTTCTGCTCTCATGGTTATGCATGCTTAAATGTTTTAATGTTGCACTTATTGTTAAAGAAGAATAGAAAGTTAAATTATTTAAGATAACTGATTCACCCCCCCTCTCAATTATCTACCTTGTTTCCAACAATACATCCCTTTCCAATCATATCCTCTATACATTCATCTACTACAAAGTCCATTCATCCTTTCCAAGAATTTGCCCATCACGCAAAATCCTAAGCATCATACCTATAATGGGGCATATGATTCCTTGCAACTAACCCTTGGAGAAAATCCTTATCCCCATCTTCCATCTATCTAACATGCATCCCTATCACTTGTCCATCCATCTATTTTGAATATCCTATAAATTATCCTTTCATTGCTAATCCAACCCAATCCTATCACTTTATTCACCTTCACCTCTAGACTTGGTGTTCCCTTGTCATTGGTATCTAGAATCTAGGCTACCCAAACACAAACTAATACAATCATCTCATAATAAACCATTCCCTATCCAAAAATCACAAAATTCCAAAAATTAGAAAATCTAGAAACTCCAAAACAATAAAAATATCCACAAAATCCTAAAAATATCCATCCCAAAATCAACATCATCTTACATCTTCTATCACACCACCAATCAACCATCCCACATCATCACTACAAATCAAAACTACATATCATCACCACCCGTATCTTAAAGTGCCTTGATCATGTGGACACAGGGTATGTAGGCAGTATGGAATACGAAGGAAGTATCCAGTGCTCAGGCACAAAAGATGCACCCATCCAACCCATTTGTATGGTCCCTATCCCTTGAGATTACACTAGATCCAAATCCAATATCCAAAGCATTGCATCACCTATCAAAGCATCATTCCTTAACAAAAATCATCAACTACCAAATCAACATCAACCACAACTTGTAACCATCATATCTTGCACCAATCTTACAACATCAGCCATCAAAACCATGCCCTAGGATATATCATTCCTACAATGGGGATGATCCAATCATCAATCGATTCCTACCTTAGGATATATCCTTCCTACAATAGGTAGAATCCATCATCCTATCATCATCCATCTTGGCAAGAGACACAATGGCTATTTGTTGGGTCAGCTAGTCTTTTGGTTATTGATTTTTATCTTTTGTCCTATTCGAAGATCACATCAAAACTACCTTGATCTCACTATATCATGGCATGTGGTGAAAACATCTAGAATAGGGAATAGTCTTTCTTTTTTATGTTGTGGTTGTGGGTTGGTCTCGTTACTCCAAGATAGTATTCATATCTTGTGAATCGTAGGGTTGGTTCTAGCATATTGATCTCCTTTTTCATCTAAGTTTCTTCATACCTTTTGTGTATTAAGGGCTTATCCTATGAGCCCCCTTCCCTCATCTAGACAAGGTTGTACTATCTTGGGCATGCATGGGATCACCCTCTTGTTTGTGTGTCTAGTCCATGCAAATGGTGGATGTACATCATCACCTTTGTCTTCTATACCTTGGTGAAAACATCCACTTTGCTATAACAAACCTAGGATTGCTCTAAATCATTTTCAGTACAATAATCATCCATCAATCAATCTACCCAAATCAGCAATCTTTCATCTCACCCCTTTCCCTCCAACGACTTCAACTAATTCATTTCATCCATTTCAAGAGCACACCCATGTTCTTGCAACCCGCATGTCCTCTCGAGGGGGCATCACCCTTAACAGTCATCCCTAAACCTTACCCTATTCTTCTAAACCAAAATCCTTTTCTATCCAATTCAATTCTATAGTTTAAACTTCTTTGAAATAATGTTACTTAGCCGCAACACCATTTCAAAGAAAGGCAAAATGTAGACACCTAAAATTGACTTGCTCTGTAAGCCAATTTCCTATATCTCTACACTACCAATTCTCCCTCCTATTAATTAAATAAATCCAGTTTATTTAATTTATCCCTAATCATCTACCCTTAGTCATTTATCCATCCTTTGTGATCAATTAAATCATTTAATTAATCACTATACCCTATAACTATATCCGCATTGATTAAATAAATATTCTCAATATTTATTTAGTCAATTCCTCCATTCCTAATAGTGATTAATTAGATAAATCGTACTTATTTGACTAATCTACCCTACTAATCAACCTAAACCTAGCCTAGTTGATTAAATAGCAATTATTTAATTAGCTACCCTAGCCTACATGACCCCTAGACCTAAATTAATTAAATAAATCATTATTTAATTAATTTTAATCCTTCATTAGCCCACAAACTAATTTACTATAGCCTACAACCACATTAGTTAAGTTAAACACTTAATTAATATGGTCAAACCTTGCTTTACCCATCCTCCCACACACTTTGAATAAAAATTATTTTTTTATTCAAAAGGTCACATGACCCTTCCAACTCACCTTTCTATTTTCATGTTAAAACATTCTCCATGAAATTAGCTTACAAATGTAAGGCCCCAAAGATGTGCATGGGTCACATGTCCTCACACTCCTCAATAAAACATAATTTTTATTCAAACACTCCCCCACAAAAATGAATTTTTAATTCATTGACAAGTCCACATCATCCTCACACTCTCCCATGGAAATGAATTTTTAATTCATTTCTCATCCTTCCCAATGTGAATTAAAAATTCACATTTAATCTCATCCATTCAAATTTGTTTATGAGATCTCCACCCTTGATCTCATCCTCCTATCTCAACCATTGATCTCTACTTTGAATCCTAGCCATTGGATTCAAATCTCTCCAAAATTGCCTACAAATATAAGGCCAACCCAAGCCATTTTCATAACTTCTCCGTAGCATCAAATCCATGCCCAAATTTCTCCAAAATCTCTCTATCATGCCATCATTATGCCAAAATCTCTCCAAGCCTTTCATCCTCATCTCTTAAGCATTTATCCATAACTTAAATCTCTCATCTCAAACACCATCTCAATCTCTATCTAAACCCATCATCCTCATCATTATTGTGTTGAAGACAAGGAGCAATCCACATCTATACTTCAACAACATTTGGTAAAGTTAGGAGCTCTTTTGGGTGCAAGCTCCTCTACATTATCAAGGAGTGAAGAAGACTTGAAGATTTGTGAAGGTATAATCCACTTTATTTTGTGTTTCTTTCATGTTTTACTATCTTCTAGTTTTTCTCATCTTCAACCGTAATTCAAGTTTTAACTGTATATGTTTTATGCTTCAATTATTCTTCCCTTAAACAATAATTTTAGATGCATTTCATGTCTACAAGGAACCAATGAGGCAAACCAAAACATTAATTATATCATCTTTTCTACATTATGTCTTTTAAGAAATCACCAAACTTGTTTAAGTTTGTTTTCTACATTAGATTCACATAAAAATTTGGGGTTAATATTTTCCTAGTGCTTTATCCCATGAATATTGATATGTACTTAATCTTGCAAGTGTTTGGATAAGTAAGGATGCATTAAAACCACTTTGTGGTTTGTTAAACTATAAAGACCCAAAAATTCTAATACTTAACTCAAGATTTGGAGTAGAGCATGGAAATCCACCACAACATAATCAAAACTTCTTAAATAGTAATTCAAAAATCCTATAAACCTAACAACTTATACAAAATTTCCCTACCAACATTTGGTATGAAATAAGCTACAATGCAACTCTTGTTTGAAATGGATATATTGAAAATAATATATTTTAGTGTTATCAATGTTTCTTTTCTTATCATTTTGTTTTATAAGTTATTTTAATATTGCATAGAAAAATACTTTTTAATTAGGTTGTTTAGGTTAATTAGTTAAAGTTATTAATAAATAATAATTAATTTTAATAATAAAGTTGGGTAAATTATAAATGTTATAATATTTTTTTTTAATTAAATGTAAAGGATAGTGCACTTAGTTGTGTTTATTGTGACGAAGAAACAATTCTAATGTCACATAGAATCTAATTGTCTTAGTACTATCAAATGGACTCTCTCCATCTAGAAAATGTCTCATATTTAGAATAGATGATGGATTCTTTATAGACTAAATTTACATTGTGTGAATTAGATCTCATGCTCTATATTAATGACAACTCCTGAAAGTGCTCTAAAATTCACAAGATTGAATTTTTTAACTGTGGACTACAAAAATTGATGTCACCTACAACTCGAATATCTACTCATGTATAAGGATTGTTTGTATTGAAAACTACCTTGGGGAGATTGTTAGATCACAAGGGTTAAGTTATCTTAGGTTGACCCCTTTGATTAGGCTAACTTTATAGTCATATACTTGAATATTGATGACAATAATTAGGCAAGTAGGTATTTGAGATAACTTTGATGTAGATATAGGTTCCTTTTAGTGCTCCAAAGCAAAGTGTTCCATCAATGGTTTCTCCCTTTCAACACAGGATTTTTAGATTCTAGCTTCTTATGAATTAATTGCACAATGAATGCCTTTAAATATGAGCATAGAAATAAATCTCATAAATGTGTACCAAGTTGGCTCATAACAACTAGTGAATTTGGAGGGAGTTAACAAAATTTGGATTCAAATGGAATCTTTAGTTTTAGGCATCAATTCTTCATGGTATAGGATCAAACCCACATGTTATGGGATTGATTAGGTAGGGAGTGTTGATGATTATTTTACTCACAATCAGACATAGATAGAATTCTACTTTGAACACCTATCTCTCTTGAAAGATATGATAAATTCAAGATGAATATATAATTTCAAGGCTCCATTAGTCAGGTCTTGACTTCGCATGTAATCACTCAAGGTTTGTTGTAGGCTGTTTTTCTTGGGGACTTACAAATATTGCATCTAAGCTTCTGAATCTAGGCAATTTCCTACAAATATCACTATTATCATGTATGATCTACACATGTCATGTGTAATTCTTGTCAAATTTATCAATTAATGACTAAGTTTTGAGTAGATTGTTTGTATTTAGCATAACTTTGAATAGTTCTTCTGAATTATCTCTACTTAACTAAATCTTTGATCAATTTTATCATATCTACTATAACTTTTATTAGTTCTTCTGAATTAACCTTGGTTAACTGAACTTTACTTAAGCCTTCTATATTTGCTTAAAGATCTTCTTAAAAGTGTCGAATTCGTTGATATTATTGGTTATTTCTTCAAGATTTACCATTGTTTTCACTAATTTAAGACAATTTAAGAAATAAAGAATAAAAGATAAGGTTTGAGAAGGAAAGTCCTAAGAATTTAAAATTTTCAGTAATCTCACATATATATCCTAACAAATTTATTAATTGAAGTTAAAATCTAGTTATACTTCACCAGGTGTTCCACAACTATGTATAACATATGCAAATCTTTAAAGGACAATTGATGATAGTAATAAATGGTTCGAATGCACTCCAAGTGATGCAGCAATTTGATATTTCATCACCAAAAATCAATTAGAAGATCACTTATGATTTACAATGAGGTAGTAATCCATATCCTTCAATCCATTCATATGCACAGAATATACAAATGATCTCACTGAATATAAGATAAAATCATGAGGTAAGCCAAAAAGTTACTAGTGTAGCTAACTTAATCCTTAGAGAATTTCATCAATTCCATCTCCCCATCTACAATGATTCGGATGCCTTTTATAAGACAAGGATCCAAAATCAGTTACAACCACCAACGGTCAGGATCTCATTCTCAAAATCAACGATCAAGAAGCAAGGCATGTGATTTCTAGTTGGCACTCAATTGTGGACAGTAGCTAGCTCCAAAATATTCTTTCTACTGCATCAAGATCTGAGAATATTCCAAAATATCCCCCTTGATTACCTTACCTTAAATTGTTCTTTATTGTTTGGCGACCTTTCTGCAATTATCATCTGGATGTCCATTGTACAATACTTTGAGAAAAGGAATATCCCAATTGGATATCCATCACTCATAGTATCAACCACTCATACTTGGTAATCCAAAAACACTTAGCCTCAAAGAGTTATACTACTCTGTATCAAAACCTTCATCATCTTCAATAAACATTTGTCTAGACTTCTTAGCCATGTATGCATCATATGATGCAATTGGTTTCATAATGTCATCCCTATCAAAAGCCTAAGCTTTAACCTTGGTGTACTCTTGCATTTGGATTTGATCAGTCAAGGCTATCCACCTATTTGTTCAGGCATCCAATTTGCCCTTATATCCTTTTATCTTCAAATATAGATCCATTACTTCATCTATGACCTTCTCTAAAAAATGGCCTACTAGATCCTCCAAAACCAGGCCATACTTGGCCTTGAAGTTCCAGCTGAGGCTTGCTCCTCATATACTTTCTTCTCATCCATCAGTTGGCTAGTTATCTCCTCCAAAATCTCCACTTCATTGGCGAGGAGTTCATGAGCCTTGTTGTTGATTTCAATGGCCTTATGCCGACATGTTTTCAATATCTATTCTTCAAACATCAAGTCCTTCATCCATGCTGACATACGCGGCATTGTCTGGAATGTCATTATACGTTGGCATATTATTACCTTGTCAGGCAATGTTTGGATGGCCTTCAGGTTAGTGATGTCCTGATCATCCTGGTCCATCCTTGTGGCACATTCTGCCTTCAGGACATCAGCCTTATTTTTATGAAGTTCATGGTGTCCCAGTTCGACAAAGCGGTTTGGATGACATCCTCCCCTTCTTCTAAGAACTTATGGTACCACCCCTCCATGACCTGAGCTTGATGCTTTTTTGCATCCAATTCCATGATTTTCTCTTGGGTAACCTATGTCAAATTGGGCAGGACCTCCGTTATTGATGCTCTAGGAGTGAATAACCCCTTAATGAATGATTCCAGATGGGCAATGTGCCCTTTTATCTCCTGCTTCTTCAACTTATTTTTCCTTATCCTAGCTGCTATAGCCTCTACACTACCTTTGATCTCATCTATCTTCTTCTCTGCAGTGGCATGCCCTAAATCTAGGGTGGTTATCTCGTACTCACCCATAGTTATTTTTTCTTTGGCTTTGTCAACTATAGGTACAACCAATTGGGTTGTCCTACGTCCTATGGCATCATGCCTGATGGAGGATACCACCCTCACCTTTCTCCTAGGCTTTATTTTCTTAGTAGAAAATGATGTTTTAAAATCAAAAGGAATCAAATGAATGGGAGGTTCTTCTACCTCTGATGTCAGCCACCCTGGGATATCCGATGCAGGACCTTCTTGACCAAATTGCTTAATTTGAACATCTTTTATTTTCGGTTCATCTTTCCTGTGTTGTTCTTCTTCATGCTAAGGAACTTCTTCATGCTAAGGTGCTTCTTCATGTTGAGGAGATTTACCTTGATCTTGTTCCTCTTCTTGGTGTTGTTCACCCTTGTCCACCTCAGGATCATGTCCATTATTAAAGGCCTCAATATCTTTGTTCTTCTAAACAACCAGTTAGTCTACATTCATGGGCTTAGGCTTTGGATTCTCCTCTTCAAGGGGTGCCTCTTCGATACCCTAGTCCTTTTGACCTTCATCAGAAGCCAACTTTTGCTGCACCTCTTTATCTTGATCCCTTGTTGGATGCTTTTCACCCTAATGTACATTACCTTCCTTAGAGACATCTCTAGGAATCTCTTCCTTATCCTTGGGAGGAGTGAGGTCCACATTTGTCTATTCTATCTCCAATTTCTATGATGAACCTACCTCCTCCTATGCGGTTGTGTCTGTTATGGAGTAAAAAGTGTCCACATGTCTTTTTACCTCTGTATTTAGCTCCTAGGTCACTATTCTTACATTATTCATTCTAAATGTTCATCCCGATGCAAAATTGCCTAACACCGATGTAAATTGGGAATAAGCAGCCCATATTTTATCTTACCCTAGACCCAAAAGGAGCTCAAAGATTTGGGCACCACCGCCCAAGTCCCTCCTAATTGGTCGGGGCTAAATTCAAGTTATGTTAGCTTGGGACCTTTCAAAAGGTTTCTCTTTGTCGGCTCTTTTGGTTTAATTTCACGATTATGAGCAGGAAAGCATATATAAGTGTGTTTTTGAGTTCAATGTAACCTAGATGGATATAGCTAACTTGAGATATTGAAGGAAAGCAAGCAAGAGCATTCATTGTGATTCTAGAGCAAATTTGTGTGTTGTTATTATGTGTTTGTTGCAGGCATGGAGCTATCATCTATCAACCTTAGGGTTTGAAGGATCTTCATTATTCTAAAGGATCATCACATAGGTGATATCATTGTTGTTTATCATCATTGTTATCTTTGTTTTTAGCCTCTACCCCCATGAGGTTATGCACTCTCTATCAATTAACGGTATTGGGAAGCTTGAATGCTATCCGAAGATTTGATTGAGGCAAGTCCCTGAACACCATAACCCCCCAAACTCTCTTGTCATCTTATGTGTAGGTTATAGGAGCAAGATCTGAAGAATGTGAAGATACAGGAAGACTGAGTGAAGATAAGGGTTTCAAGATCTGACAATAGTTATGGAATATCCAAGACTTGGACGGTGGTACCATAGTCTTTCTACCCTTTTTGACTTCAGATCTAACGTCATCATCTACAACATCTTTCCAGTTCAGACCTCAAGTAGAATCCTTCAACCAAGACTTGGGTGGTCCCGAATTAGTCCTCTGACACCTCTGGTTTTAGGAGACAGGTTCTATCTTCCTAATAATCCCTATGCAATTGGTTTCTAGATTGTTATTGTACTTTCTTTATTGTGAGTTGATCATTGTTAAACTAGGGTTTCATGCATTGTTAACCTAGGGTTTGATGGAAAGTCTAGATTAAATTTGATTCCTCTATAGCATACCTAAGTACAAGATCTATAGCTAAGTCCACCTCCATTTGGTAGTGATTTGGCTTGGTCTTGTCCTTGAATGTTATATGGAAAAGGGTTTGATCTAGTGTGCATTCTAGTTGTCATCATTCTCCTTTTTCATATTAAATAGTGCCCACGTCTTTGACCCATTCTGTTTGGTCTTCTGGCACATTTTGAGGTCCTGACATCTCTGTGTCAGATATCACCTTGACTTCTAGACCTTTTACCTCCTCTCTCTCAACATGTGTTGGTTGTGACTCATCTAGTTGTGATGCTTGAGGCGTAAATAGAGAGGAGACTAGATTATTTGTCACATCATCGATGAACTCATCATTGGTCAGGTCTACAACCTGATCTAGGGGCAATTGCATACCCTCTACCCTTTCTTATTACTAGATCTCCTAATCCTTCTTCATTTCCTTGGCCATTTTACTCTTTACCTGAATGATTTATTATATCTTTGGGGCTTGAGGTGCTAGTGATTGTATCAATTAAAGCTTAGAGTGGGAAGAAGTAGATGCAAATAACATCTCCATGGCAATATAAGCATCTTTGGATGTCTCTGCTTCTCCATCTTTGTCCTTTAGGAGGACCCCTCTCATATGTGCAGTCAGTTGGGGCATCCTCCTCTTTTGCCTAGGGATCTCTAATCATTCTAGGATGTCCACTGTTGGGTGCTCCAATGGTGCTGCATAGGACAATGAAATGGCACCTATTGGTCGTTCCCTATCTAGTGAAGGAATTGTGGCCACACTTACACTGGCCGAAGTCAAGGGTGGTCTAGAACTAGATACGCCATCTTTGGCCAATGCTGCCTCCATGACTCTCCTCTTTACTACGAGGAATTCATCATAATCTGTATTTGTTCGGTCTTTCCTCTTCCTCTTCTTGCCATATGTGCTGTCCACTCCTTTGGACTTTAGTGCATTCACCTATTTATCTACCCATCTTTGAGTAGTAGCTAAGACATTCTTGGACATGACATCAATTGATGTCTCATCAGGCTTTGTCCAGTCTAGGAGAGGTAGTGTCTCCTTGTATACTTGTTTGTTATCATAGTTTGGATCTAAGGTTAGACCATCATCAAACTTGATCTAAGGAGGCACCTCTAGAATCCCTAAAGTTCTCATCTGGTTTATGGTTAAGTTTGATATCCTCTTTTTCAAACATCCTCTTCATCATTGTAATCTACCTAGAAGTCTTCTAGATGGGGCACATGTTGCAGCTTCTTGTCCACATAGTTTTTCATCCTATGGTAGGGATCAAACATTCTTTGGAGCAGGAATGGTTGTAGGTTTAGCATTTATAGCTCAACTTCAAATAACTTAGTATCCTTGAACTTGGTGCACTTGAACTAGCTGATATCCAATGGGAACTTCACCATTCCTTAGCCCTATTTCTAAACATATGCCTCAAAGGAGGGGATAATTTTCCTAGTTATCTCTAGAAGTAGTACCTTGTCGATAGGATACCTCGGCAATATTTATGGGTGACCTTTGAACCCCTCCATCCAAATGTACATGAAAGTTGGAAATTGTATAAACCAAGATCCATGGGGGTGATGACTACCTGGGCCTCTCTAGATATTCTCTGTGCCCTATCACCCTCCATCAACTAGACAAGCCACATTAGTAAGCAGTCATTAACCCTTTAGAAATGGGAAATGGATTGATTCCTCTCCAATTGAGGATAATCACTAGTTGTTCTTCATCCTTATTTCCCCGCTTGCCTACTATATACAAGCCATTAAACTGTGACTTGAAAGCACAGGAGTAAACAATATATGAGGTCATGAAGAACCTCCTCTTCTTCTTCTTCCAACCAACTAGGTCATTACGCATTAAATCGCTGATTAGTTGTGCCCAGTGCACAATGCCTCCAATATCTTTTACCAACCTGATCAATTCAAACATCCAAAGCTCAAGGGACCTGACATCCTTGTTCCTAACCATCCTTTTGAGCAAGATGATCATATATTGGACTTCTTCATTGAATTCAAACTTGTACATCATTTGTGCCATCTTGGACACTACCTTTGGCCTTGTTGTTGGGTCTAGCCATGAGTTGTGCATTACCTTCCTATACCTAGCAGCATTTTAGTTATATTACGTAGTTAACACATTTAGGTCAATCTCAAACACATCCCTAATCCTTGGGAGATTGAATGTCTCCACAATGCCCTTGGGTGAAAAATCTACATAGGTTCAGCCTTGGTGCTCCACATTCCTCTTGAATGGGTTGTACTTTTGTGCACATTGGATAACTAGTTCCAAGGCATGGACATGGCTACTAGGAATCCCACTGCATTGTACATGTCATTGGTGACAATGTTCTTCAATACCTCGCTTGCATCATGGCCATGGACCTTCTTCTTGAACGCCTCTATATCTATGTTTCCATAATGAGTGTCTGAGGCATAACCAAACTTGCTCTAGACCCCTCTAGGAGTGTGACCCATTAGGTCCTTGAACTCGTCATCCCTTTGCTTCTGCCTTTTCATCATCGTGTCCTGCATGATGTGCACACACCAAAGTTACTTGTCTATGTGGGGACTAGGGTTACAAGTTAATTCTTTTACTGCCTTAGTGAAAACTAGATTCTGTAACATATGTGGTTATGGATTAAAGCATGCAAATAATAAGGAGATTTTACTATAGTAAAGAACTAATCAGATTTACTCTAGGGAAACAAAATTACCCTTTTGTAATTGACAAATTAAGGTTTTGTCTTATATGTACCTGTATGAGTAGAATTTCACCTTTGTAGAGATTCTATAATAGATGTCTTTTACCTTTGGTGCATTCCATTCTACTATCTTGCTCTATAATTTTCACTTCCGTTTGCCTTAAGATCTCTACAAATTGCTCTTAAAACTCATTGCAATTTCACTTAGGATGCTTGAATGCTTTGTGATTACCAAATTGATCAAATTATGCTTTTATATCTTGTAAAATTCACTAAGTGTTGATGCATTCAATACTATGATATAGTAGGTGAGCAATTACTCTTTAGGAGCGGGGAAACATGACAGTTGGATTGGTTTTTTGCTTTAAATTTAAATTCCAACAGCAAAAACCAATTCATTTTATGGGAGTTTAAAGTGGACAGGACCGGATGGACCTCAGGACTTCATACATGATATCTGGTCAAAATGTCCTATGGAAAATGTCCAATGGAAATATCCAGTGGGAAAGTTCAGTTAACAAATGTCTTATTGAAAATGTCTGATGGGACTTCAACTAGCGTCAGGTAAGGGATATTATGATGACCTTTCTAGATGATGTTATCATGGTCATGGTCAAACCAATGTTAACCAAATGTTTGGGCAAGTGGATCTTCACCTCTTGCTTCAGAAGGTCCGTACATGAGAATGTCTAGTCAAAATGTTCGGTTGAAAAAGTTCAATTGAAAATGTTTGGTTAATTGGGAAAAAAAGCTACTATTAATGTTTAGAAAGGATCTTTAAGTAGGACCATACATGACAAATGTTTGGTCCTGTCTAGTCGAAATATCATGTCCTATAGGATCAAAAATTATTTTCTTATGCTTCAAGTCTAGGGTTTATAAGGATAAATTTGACGGTCTTTATAGGACCTAGACATGGATTTACTTAACGTGCTACTATCCCAATCAGATTAGAGAATTCATTGATCAAATTTGAATTTGGTTTCAGTTTTGGGCATTTTTATGAAGTATTTGCAACCTGATATGGACACCAGACATGACTTGACCATCTCATGAAGGTCCCTGTTCAGTTGACTAGAAATATCCGGTTAACCAGAATGTCTGGTGGGCATAACTTGCTCATTTTATCAAATTTTCAAATACTTCAAAAGGTAACCCCAGCTAAAATTTAATCCTCTATCCATTCCTAACCTTAGTAGGGGACACTTTGTAACTTGAAATTCAACCTCAGTGACTTGATATTTTACCTATACCACCCAAGCAGACAACAAAAGACCAACCAAGCAAAAAGGGTTGGGTCCTCATTTTGCCAGGGAAAAATGGGGTGTGTTGTAAGACTACACAACAACTTGCAACCAAATAAAATAATTACATTTTAAGCAATTTAAAAGAGAAAAGAGTAAATTCAGACATAAGATTTCTAAATTCCATTAGACGTGACCTTACAATTTAGTTATAGGAAATTGCATTCACCAGAATAACCAAGATTCAGAAGGAATTCAAGTGTGTGCTTTTGGTTCATTTCCTTTCCTTTTGAATAGTTAGAGTCAATAGATATTTGCATTAAACTACATAGTTTGGTTTAACCTTTTAATCCAAACTTGGATAGAGCCTTGCTGCCAGTCAAGCGTCCATAGCCCCAGCAAGGTTATCTCTGTAATTCTCCCAAATAATACTCTACTGCCAGTCAGGCATCTATAGCCCTAGTAGAGTTACTTGGATGACCTATAAGAAGTAAATCCTTTTCTTTTTAATTTTCAATATTTTGCTTTCATGTATTTTCTTTTATTGATATATGTTGTCATCTCATTTGCAATGTTATGACACATGTTAGGTTGAGAATTATAGTGGTAGCAAAGGCAAACCTTTAGATTTTTCACTTAATGCAAACAACTACGACTCCCAGCTGATTCAAGGAATTTTAAGTGTGTTTGTTTGTGTGATTCCTTGAATGATCCATGTTATTGTTGGTGAATATAATTTCCAGAAACAAACCAGACCAACTATACTTATGAAATTCACAACTTATGTAGGAATTTAAACATATTTCCTAAATTCAAGAAATTCCATTATTTTCTGAGGTTGCAATTTGCCCCTTATTGCAACCAAAATAAAGCTTAACAAACAAGAAACAAACAAGAAAAGCAACTGTACAAGGATATGTACAACAAAGTACATATATACAGGTATTTTAGTTCTCCTTCCCTTTAGGTGACTTCTAGGCTTGGAAGTAGTGTTTTAGGAACTGTCCATTAACAGGCAATGGAACATCATCCCCTATTAAGGTTTACAATCTATAAGTATTGTCACCCAAAATTTTGGTAATCTGGAAAGGAACTATCTAAATTTTATCAAATTTCCCATGGTCTCCTTTCTTTCATGAGCCTTGTCCCATGATAAGACGAGGTCTAAGATTATAGAATGCACATCAAAGGGTTTTTAGATATGTGTCTGAAGATGATCCAGTCAAGATTTGAGAGGTCCGCATGAAAATGTGGAGGATTTATGGCCATGAGAGTAAAACTAGTTCTGGCAACTGTTCAGAGGTGACAGAGTGACACAAACAGGTCCGGTGAGATTGGGAAATACAATATCATGTTCTGCTGATCTGGTGGCATGTTTAGGAGGCTAGTGTGAATTGACAACTCAATTGGTTTATGGTTTGGAGGTCCACAAGAAATCCTTCTAATGTGACAGAGATGGCCGACTATGTTCTTGAGATTCTAGATGAAGATGCAAATGATTATAGTAAGCAGAAGTGGTGCGGATGTTCTTGGTGATTCAAGCAAGCTTGTGGGTGTCTCTAGATTGTGTCCAGTTCGTGTTGGCAGTCTGCATTGAAGATTGAGCTCATGATTGAAGATTTACCTTCGGGTGATGGTGTTCTTCCTAGTCTTGGCTAACCGGATGATTTGCACATGTTCCGGATGATCTTGAAGATGTTTTGCAAAGCATGGCATGTTCCTTGAAGAAGATTGAAGTCCCAGCTATGTGTGGCTGATAGTGTAGTGATGCGCATGAAGTTTTTGTAATAAGTCAAGTTGTATTTTTGTAATTGCTCTGTAATAAAATAAGTGTATGTTGTGCTGACTTTGATGATCATTCCAAAGTCGATGTCATGTATAAATAAGAGTTGCGAAGTCATTCAAATGTATCCTTGTGGTCATGATGAGAAGGTGGTAGTGAAGAGGAATGAAAAGCAAAGTAGAGGTGTTAAGCTTAAATGGAACTAACTCAAGCATAGTGAAGATTCTAATCTCCAGTTCAAGTATGTAATACTCATATTCTTCTGTAGACAGTGTGTCTCCTATAGGCAGTGGGCCTCTTGTGAGCAGTGTGCTCGAGTAGTGAGCCCTAACTGGCAAGTGCCATTTTATTCTTCTTATTCTTTTAACAGAGAATACAATCTTGGGTTAGTCACCTCGTGGTTTTTCCCTTAACTAGGTTTTCCACATTAAAATGTTGGTGTTATATGTGTTGAATTTGTTTCTGCTCTTGAATTATTGCATTATGCTTTCATGATTGAATCATTGATATGTTGTTGAAATATAAGAAGGTTTTAAAGTGAATAAGGAATAGGATTTTGGTGTCAACTGATTCACCCCCCCGCTCAGTTGTCTGTCCTAAATCCAACAAGATATGATTAACTCCATAGACTAACTGATAAGGTGAATTTCCTAGAGATATCTTCACTCTTGTCCTATCTACCCATAAAGCATATTTTAGTAATGTGTTCCATCCCTTGGGATTTTTTGTTACCAATTTCTTAATGATATCCAATAGGTTCTTGTTGGTGGATTTAGCTAAACCATTACCTTGGGGATAATAGTTAGATGAAAACTTTAAGGTGATACCATATTCAAATAACCAATTAGAAAATTTTAATGAAGCAAATGTAGGGCCATTATCACATACTAGAGCATAAGGGATGCCAAATCTAGTGATGATGTTCTCTTCCAGGAACTTGATTATGATGTTAGTGGTGCACAATTTGTTGCACATTGCTTCAATCCATCTAGTACAATAATCAATAATGGTTAGGACATAGTTATGTCTAGCTGATGATAGAGGGTTGATCATCCTGATGAAGTCTATCCCTCATTGTCTGAAAGGATGCATCTCCATCACTAGTTGCAACGGTTGGGCTGCATATCATTCTCTGCTTGTTGTGACTTGACATGTATGGAAATACTTTATATGTTGTGATGTATCTTTGAATATGGTTGGCCAACAATATATAGCTCTTAAGATTTGGTGCATAGTGGCTAGATGTGACCCATGGGTTGTTCTAAATTTGTCATGTAATTCTTGCAGCACTTTATCTTCTTCCCCTTAGTTTAGGCATCTCAAATATATGCCTTCATGATTTTTCTTGAAAAGGGTTCCCCCTTTTATCATATATCATTGAGCTTTGAACCTCAATGATATTCTTTGTGATGCCTTTAAATGTGATGGACATCTGCTTGTGATCAAATAGTGGGTGATATCTGCATACCACTCAACTTGTTCAAAGGTATTAACTTCATACTGTTGACTTATCAGGCCAGGTTCTATCTCTGCGATCATCTTCATCAAAGCTTGTCCTTGCACTAATTTCATTGGAGTGATATCTAGATCATACTCCTATAGGATAGTTATCCACTTAGCTCAATGCCTCCTGGTTCATTCTGCATCAACAGCATTTTGACTGCTGAGTCAGGCACTACCGTGATCACATGACTTCTCAGTATGTAGTGTCTAAACTTTTTAACCACCCTAATGAATGCTAGAGAATGTCTCTCAATGTCTAGGTACTTCAACTCTACATCTTTAAATGGGCTACTCATGAATGCAATAGGCTTTTCCAACTTTTCGTCGCTTCTTTGTGTCAACACTGCGGCATAGGTATGATCAGATGCAAATGAATAGATGTAAAATGATCTAGAATAATCTAGGTTGTTCATGACAGAGGCATCAGCAATGGCTTTCTTGATATCTTTGAATGCAACCTTAGCTTCAGATGTCCACTATATCTTTGTATCTTCCTTCAGCATTGCATTGAGTGGTCTCACAATCTTAGTGAAACCAGTTATGAACTTCTTGATGAAGTTGATCTTACCAAAGTATGACTTTAATTCCTTCTTACTGCCTAATAACTAGAGTTTCATGATAGTGTTGACTCAGTCAGGATCAATGGATATATTAATTTTAGATATGACATGTCCTAATAACTTCCCAGTTGTAACTCTGAAGATACACTTCTTCAAATTGAGAGAGATGCCATATTGTTCACATCTCTGCAATACCTTTCTTAAATCTCCAACATGATCTCTATTTTTAGAGAAAACTGTAAGGTCATCCATGTAAATGATGATATGTTTGCCGACCAGACCCCTGAAGATGATGTCCATGGCACGTTGAAACATTGCACCAGCGCTAATTAAGCCAAATGGCATCCTTTTGTAGGCATAAATTCCCCATTTGGTGGTGAAAGTCATTTTTAATCTATCTATTTTATCCACCATGACTTGGTTATATCTAGAAAATCCATCCAAAAATGACATCATCTGGGCTCCATTTACCATTTGTAACACTTCATCTGAGGCAGCGGATAACTATCTTTCTCAAATGCCTTATTCAAATTTTGGAAATCCACGCATAACTAAATATCTCCATTTTTATTCCTTACAAGTACTAAGTTTGTGACCCATGTTGAATGTCTGACAGGGAAGATTATGCATGCATCAAATAACTTCTTGACTTCTTTAAATATCAAAGGCTCTAGCAATGCATTAACTAGTCTTTGTTTCTATCTAAATGGTTTTACAGATCAGGTTTCAATGGGATGGTATGTGTGATGATTGATGTATTGTATGTCTTCATTTCATCGTATGACTATGCTATCAAATGAAAATAATCATTTAAGGCTTGGGTGATACTTTCTCATTCTTTTAGGGTGCATACCTTTCCTATCAGCACCTTCCTAGGTTCTAGACCTTCATTTAGATTGATGGATTTGTAAGTACCTCCATCTGTCTTGGGGATGTCTTTCTACTTTGTCATTTTATCTAGATCAAACAATCTTTATAGCTTGATCATCCCTTTGGGAATTTTGTTGTCTTGCAGATTAATAATAGACTTCTTGTCCCACTCAGGATCTTCTTGATATTGTTCATCAATCACTTGTGCTTCAAAAACATCATGATTAGTGATGAAATTGAGGATATGTTTGTCATCATCAAAAACTTAAAAGTTAGTGACATTATCTGGTATGGATGGAGTGGACACTAATTCCACGGAGAACCTCTTCAATCTTGATATGGTTAATGGCTCCAATGTGCTAGAATCTATAGATAAAGCATTTGCTTGATGATTAAATTTTATCGGCACGTGAGTGATATTGAAGGCATCAAAACCTTCAATCAGGTCCCATACCCGATGTTTGTAACTTGACAATCTTTTGTAATTGCATGTGTACTGCTTCAAAACTTGTTTAAGGATTAGTTCTGAATCTCCAAACACATGAAGTATTTTTACCTTCTTCTTTAATGTTAGGAGAAATCCATGGATTAAAGCTTCATATTCTGCAACATTATTAGTGCAGTGAAATTGTAGTCTATATGCCACTAGGAATGACTTACCTTGCAGACTTACCAAATCAATCCTAACTCTAGCTCCCTGTTTAGACTTAGATCCAAAGAATTTCAATATCCATGAATGGTCATTTCTCATGTCATTTTCAGAATCTTTCTTTCTTTTGACATGCTTTGGAGGATTGTGTTTATTAACAGCATATGGTTTGGACTGACTTAGTCACTTTTCTTTTGTTCTATTCAGAGCAATGATTATACCAGAACTCATTCAGTTCATTATCTAATTTGATGCCAATATCCAGTTGCACTTGTGTGTTTTGTCCATCCAACAGAGTCTTATCACCTAATTGTTGGATGATATTCAGTCAAATCAATTTCTACATATCTATTTCTTTTTTTATTATGTCTAGATCTTTGTCCAACTCAAAATCAATTCGGCTTTGTATATCTAGTCCTTCTTCGCTAGAACTTTTGCTCTTGTCACTATTCTTTCGCAAGAATATGCATTTGTTCTTGTTAACCACAGTTAAGCATAATGCACATGTAATTTTAGAATGTGAAGCATGGTGTAGTCTACACCAACCGTCCATTGGTACTTCTTTCAATGGAATTCCTTGTTGCTTGCACTCTCATGCTTCTTTAGACATATGACTTTTAAAATCATGTAACGATTGTTCTCCTCATCTAATAAGTCATAATCAAATACAATAAAAATGTTAGTACCTAGTGTAATCTAACTTCCTATATTGTCTTGTGTTTGGTCGCACATCAATATATTCTCAACTTGAACCTCTAGATTTGTGACACAGTACACTCCTAGTTCTACTTTTGTATAGAGTACTTCATTGTTTTGATGGTATTCTATAATCATATGTTTCATTTTGGGTTCAGCTTCTATACATATTTGATTAGAAATTCCTCTCCACGATAACCACATGTGCAAGAAATCTGTCAATATGTATCTAATGTCTCTCAGATTTGCACCCTTGCTGAGTTGTAAAACTTGGCAATCTGGAGAAACATGGGATCTTTCCTAGTCTATGGATCACCTGTGTTTGGAAAGAACCTCCGGAGAAGGCTGACTTCCTAGCTAGTTATCACCTAAAATCTACTGGATTTGCAGAGGAAAAAGGAGAACGAATGCTTTTAAAATGAAAGATAAAACTGGAAAACTTGAAAATAGGGGTGATGTACCAGGTGAATACATACAATCTGGACGCGAATGAAGAATCAAATGTGGCATATTTCAAGTTGAGGTCTGCCTATTGTATGTATATGTGATTGTATCATCCCATATACAATCCTATATACAATTGCATATACAAAAGTTAGATACAACGGGGATATTCAATGTGGACCCGACTAGGAAATTAAATTTGGCAAACTCAGTGGTGGGGTCCACAGTTTGTATGTTGAAGTGCATGTATATGCCAATATGCAAAAGAGCAAAGATACAAAGCCAGACTTGTTTCAATGATCCAATATGGTTGATAATCCTTTGAGTTCCGTAATTGTATGTACATGGGATTGTATCTCATATACAATCGCATATACAAACTCACATACAAGGGGATTTTCGGCGAGACAAGCCTTATCGATGGCTCAGTTTGAGGTCTCTCCGATGGCTGATAAGGATGCAAATATTCAGCGATGGGTCCTAGGTTCAGCTTAGTGGCAAATCAGATAGTGCCACGTGTCAGGTAGATGCAAAGCGATACACAGATGCAAGATGCAGTTGACCACAACTTTGATCGTGGATATCTCCTTCATTCTGGCAAATTTCAACATGCTTCAAAAGGAAAAAGTGCGCCTCCTCTTTCATATGGCGGGCTTTTGAGGGGAATGTTCTCACTTTCAAAATATGATCTAGATTTGCATGCTCGGCTGATTGGACATCTCAGCAACAGTTTTGGCGTGTGCAGGGGCATATATTTTCGTAGTAACTCCGGTTGGTGAGCTTTGTGGGTGCATTCATGGCAAATGGCTTCAAATTCTTCAATGCACATGGGTTCCTCTGGCTCGCTGGTAGATATCCTCGTGGCTTGCAATGACTTTGGTGCTCCTCACTTCATGTTTTGCCCTTTTTTGCATGTGGGCAACCATTTCTCAGGTTGCAGACCTGCCAATGACATGGTTCCTGTCCTTTCACCATGCCCCTATCTTTGTGTCCTTGTTCCTGCATTGATAACCTCAAATCCTGTGGAGCAACTTCAATGCCTTCTGTGTAAGAACTTGACCTATAAAATGCATTGTAACTTCATTTTTTAGGAGGATGGTTTTATTTTGGGCTGTTATGCTATTTTTTTCTGTAGTCAGACCTCTTAGTGTAATTGCAAGGTATGGGAATGTGACTCACTGTGCCTAAATCTGGCCTTTGTTGTCTTCCTTTTATCCACCAAATGAATGTGATTAGCTATATTGTGTCTACTTCTGCTACTAAATATTATGTAATGTAATAGTTTCTGGCCTTCGTGATTAATATATGCATGACTTCTTGCCTCTCTTGTGTCCTGATTTCTGTGTTTTAATTGGAGTTATAGTCTATTCTGTGAGTAAAACAGCTCCTCTACAGGTTCGACCTTCATATCAAAGCCTCAATCAGTCTTATAAGTCTGTGTGAATCCCCTTCATCATTGAAATCATTGTTGTGTCTACACCAAGATCACCATCTCTCAATGAATCTAGTGCATCACCCTTATTTTCAAGTTTTCTAGTTTTATCTTTCATTTTAAAAGCATTCCTTCTACCCCTTTTTCCCCTGCAGCATTAGCACTAGATTTAGTCACTTTTCTCTAAGAAAAAGGCTTAGAAAGAGGAAGTTGGCCTTCTCTGGAGGTCTGATCTTAGTTCGCAAGGTCCCACACTTCAAGATCTTTCCCATTGTGTCATTAGAATGCTTGGACTCTCTCCAAGCAGGGTGCGATTCTATGTGACAACAGTTTATGGCACGCCCGGTGGGATTGTTCAAGTCTGAACAGTGCTTATTATTTTAATCATATTGCTGGTTTTGATATGCTATCAGCATTATCAGGCCTTTAGGAGGCAGTTTTCTGCATATCTGGAGACTCATACTAAAAAAAGGACAAGTAGATCACTGTTGTCACACATTTTATGAGAAGGATACAGACTCGGAGTTCGAGTTCATTTGATTATTTGCAACTGTCTCCACCTAGAAGATAGAGTAGAACTGTGGTAAGAACTCTGGTTTCAAAAAGAATACAATCAACCCCATCAAGTTTCAGACCAATAATACCTATAGTTCTTGCACCAGTTCAAGCAAACCCACCTCCAGTTGTTCCAATGGCAAGGAATCAGCCATTTGTGGCTTTTGATGGGGGCAGCCCACTAAACTTGACAGTGCATGATAATATACCCATGGTAGCTTTGAAGAGCCTACCTTATTTCACTAGGGAGGATCAAACTACCCCAATTGAACACATTAGAGACGTAGCTTCTCTATGTGGTGTTCATCATGTAACTCAAGAAAATGTAGCCATGAGGCTGTTGGCTGCCTTGTTTAAAGGAAAAGTATTACAGTGGTTCAGGAGTTTACCAGTGCAAACCATTGCAACTTGGGATGATCTAGGTGATAAGTTGAACAAACAATTTCAAGATAAGTCTGATAACTTATCGTTGGTTGAACAGTTGATTATGATAAAGAGAGCTCCCCAAAAGCAAATGATGGATTTCAATTTCTGCTTTCAGAAGACATGGAACAGAATTCCTACCACGGTAAGGCCTTCATCAGAATATGCATTTCTATATTTTTTGAAAGCTCTTAATGGTGACATTTCAGTAATGATACAATCAATGGGAGGTACAAATTTACCTGATTCATATGAAATAGCTATTACAGTAGAAAACAGCCTGATTCAGGCTGGGAAAATAGCACCTAGACCACCAGTGCCCCTTTTTCCCAAAATTCAAGCTTCAATACCTTTGTCGATCCCATCTTTTGCCCCTTTACCTATTGTAGCAGCATTGCCAAGTACTGCCAATCCTGAGACTAATGTTTCTAGCTCATCACAGGAGTTAAGAGAGATTAAAAATAGCCAACAGAAAATAGAGAACATCCTGTAAACTTTTGGGAGTGAATTGGTGAATATCAAAAAATAGTAGTCCCAGAACAGATAGCCTTATCAGCCACACAGTCAAGGGCAAAATCAGCCTTATCAAGGGCAAAACCAGCCATACCGAGTTAATAGGCCACCTTATCAAAGCAATTACCAGGGTGCTAGGCAGAATGTGAACCAGAGGCCTTTCTAGCCTTACAATCCTACACCCATTAATGCAGTTAGAGACCTTGTCCTTGTTCAGAACAACCTTGTAGCTGAGTATGAATGGTGTGTTCCATGTAAGCAGCCACACAGTCAGGCAACATGTTCAAATGGAGTGATAAATCAGGCTCTAATGGTGCAAAATGTTGCAGTTTCACAACCAAACACGCCTAATGATGAGGTTGTACAGTAGCAAGAACAGCCTTAGAATGATACTACCTTCCTACACTGATAGGAAGATGAGTTGTGTGGCGTAAACAGAGATGATACTTCAGTTGCAGCAAATACGAGAGCTAAAAAGAGGGGTTATGAGATAGATCAAGCAGTAAAAAAAGGAAAAGGACCTGCTGATCCTTCTACATCCAAGATCCCCCATATTTTGCAAAGGAACACTCAAGCAACTGCCAGGGAACAGCCCCATTTGCAGGCTGATATTGCTGTTGCAATGTCACATCAGAAGGTAAAGGTTACTTCACCTTTCAATATCATTGAAAATATGAAGAAAATGAATGTGACAATATCTATGTGGGATTCCTTAGCGATCCTAGGTCAAAAGGACATGTTATAATCTGCCTTGTCTTATTTAAAAGTGTTAAATGATGCAACTGTTGACCCAACTAGGGCCGTCCTTACCAATTCATCCTAGGACAACAGCAAATAGCCAAACAAGAGTGCTAAACCACTTCCATTAATATGTGTCATTAATAATAGGAGACAAGTTAGTCCATAACTGCATGGTGGATAGTGGTGCAAGTAGTTCTGTAATGCCAAAATAGATTGCAGACCAATTAGGATTGAAATACCAGCCCCTTACGAAGGGTGTACTCTAGCTAGATGGCACAGCTATTAACACTTTAGGTGTGATAAAAGATCTAGGTCTCACTTTGCATACCTACCCAAATGTTTCCATTTCCCAAGAGGTGTTCATCATAGATCTACCTCCTCATTTTGCCATGTGTTTGTCAAGAGAGTTCACAGCCAAGATAGGAGGATATTTATCCTCGAACTGGTCCCACATGTTTTTTAGGACCTGATATGGTACAAAAGTGACCATAAAATTTGAATTGCTTGCCAAGGATCACATAGAGCCTTATGTCCCAAGTGTTGTTAACGCAAATTACGTTATTTTTTATGATCCTGAGCTTGTTGCTGCTCAAGAATTGTTGTTAAGGGAGTGGGCCTTAGAAAATATTGTAGATGATCCTGAAGGACACATTCAAGAAACTGGTATGGGGGTTTACATGTTGCACGAACCTAAAACAACAATTCCAAACCTTGTAAAGAGTGCAGAACAGCAGGTAGAACAGCAAGATGAGGTATGGAAAATGTACTTTGATGGCTCTAGGAATAGGAATGGATCTGGTGGTGGTACAATGCTTGTGTCTCCACAGGGTGACAGATATTATTCTGCTTTCCATTTTGCTTTTTCATGTACAAATAACACTGTTGAGTATGAAGGGTTGATTCTGTTGGTTGTTCTTCTGAATCAGCATTAGGGTTTGCCAGTTCTAATGCACAGGCAGATTCAGCTAACTGAATACAGGAGGTTGCGTGAGCTCCTCCCCTTCACTTCTGGTTCTGCCACACCAAGGGGGGTGTCCCTATTTGATAAAAGTATGACCTTGACTAGCTCAATGACAAAAAGATTTAACTTGACAGCAACAGGCAGAATACCCTCATGTAAGGACCAAGATTTGTATAACAAATCACAAGGTTGGCAACATTCTTGGACATAATGTCTGGTTGGGTATGAGAGCATGTAGGGATCCTAATCCTACTCCTACAACTAACAGGTGGAAGGATGAAATGGTTTGAAATGGTGTTTTGGAGGGATGGGACTTTCCTAGACCCATTGAACAGACAGATTTCCAAACCAGTGCCTTATCTGGGCAGCAGAGTCATATCTAAGACTGTAAATGTCTCCCCATGACAACATAAATTCATATCCAGAGGACCTGAGAATAATACTACTGCCTAACAGCAACATGTCCAAGAAAGAGTATCATTAATGATCATACTTAACAGATCCTATGATGCAATCTATTTTCCTTTGTATCTGATCAAAAGCCTATTTAACCACTCCTTGAGCAGACGCAATAAATCAAACACACAGTATGCATATACTGAAAAACTTGGAAGCCTTTGACAACCTTGTTTGAAAGGAAAACAAATGACATACAGGAGACAATCAGAAACAATACACACACAGGTGTTTTTCATTTAAAATCAATCTGCATAGAAGGTCATCACAGAGAAAATCATCATTTACAATCCAAGATAGATTAGTACACCAGACTAAGGACCGAGTCTGTAGCAAAAAATGCCTTTCAAAATGTGAACACCTTATGTTCAGAGTCAGAGTAGAAAGCCCAAAAACATCCAACCTCTAAAATGTAACACAGCGAGACCATTTATACAGAACCGTGTACATTCAGCAATTAATTACATGGCCAGAAGTCAAAAATTTGCCAGATACATTCACTCTGAGGAAAATGGCCTGCAAAGATTAAGTGCGACAGACAGGGGGAATCTCGAGCTTTGCGCCGCCATCTGAAAGTCTTCATCCACGATCAGGCAGCTTCACCATTTGTACCGTCGCCCATACCCCTGCACGACCGTCATTGATGGCTCAACCACCCGCACTTCACTTGGAAACTGTCGCAACCTTCAAACGGAAGCCTCCCGCCAAAATGTGCTTCACTGAAAGTTCAAAACTGTAGGAAGAAAAATCCCACATTGGTGCCGCGGAGACAACTTTATCATTTTAAAAACATGGCCGCATGGATACTAAGTGTCAAGCATTTTGCCGCGCTCGACACACGACCCTTCACCCACAGCCCATCGCCATGACATACATTATCGGCCTACCGTACAGATCTCCTGCCGACCACAGCGGTCTCGCCGATCGCAACATCTCCACAAGTCACCAACATCCCCATCGGCTAGAGGAGAACCATCGGCCAGCTCCACAAAACTTACCCCGACCTCACTAGTCTCTCCGATCACACACTACACTGCCCCCCTGTCGGTGTGACTTACGCCGATGACACCCTTGTCGGCCAGACACTCTCCATCGGCGGACCTTCCAACGGCTAGCGCGATAGCTCCTGTCACGCCGAAACCAAACTCTATTACCACCATCGGCTAGACACTACCCCATACTCGCCGATGGCAACTCCATCAGCCAGACCTGCGCCATCGGCCAACAATTTGCCCGTTCACCCGATAATCCTCCATTACACCAATGGCGCCAACAAACTATACTCTGTCGGCGAGACCTCAGGCGTCGGTGAACCACAAAACACCTACACCGATAGGTAAAGTCTCAGCGATAGAAGATAACACGCCATTGGTACCAAAAAGATCGCCAAGACACATGCAAACTCATGCCGATGGAGAAAACAAGAAGACCACCTCCTCAAAAAAAATGAATGCAGATGTTGAAGAACACTGAGAGGCCCCAATACTAAATTTTTTGGATACTTTGGGATGGTGCCTGCATAAAAATTGCTCAAGAACTGACAGTCAATTCAGGCACCAACAAATTCAAGTTTTGCAATGGGCAAGAAAGAGGAAAATTGGTTGTTTGCAGGTGTATGGGGACAACGAACTTATTGTGAGTCAGGTGAGGGGACTACATGTTACAAAGAATGATGTTTTGAAATGCTATAAACATAGGGTATGGGATATGATTGAGGAGTTTGATTCTTTCAATCTAATCTCTATTCCAAGAAATTAGAACAATCATGCAGATAGGTTAGCTACAATTGGGGCTCAGTTTGATATCCCTAGTGATATTCAAAGAGAAAAAATATAGCCTCATGTGAAGATAGTTGATAGGCCCTCTATTCCTGACAATAACATTCATTGGTAAGTTTTTGAAAGTGATGAGCAGGTTCTGCGTTTCTTGTTAGAAGAGGATGAGTTTTCTGCGATGAATCAGAACAAACTCAAATAGTAATATGATGATGATCAAGTTGTTCAGTTAAGGACTAATAAGCTGCCCAAAGGGTTGGTAACCTTGGAATCTATTTTTGGTACTAATGATCAGCTAAAAAAGAGCAAAACCAACATGTAGGTCAAAGAGGAACATTATGAGGAGCTGGAAATTTTCAAAGGTAAGCTTCTCAAAATTGGTAAAATCTGTTCACTTGAGGATAGGAAAGCTTTTATTGCTCTTTGTCAAGAATTTGAGGTTGTGTTTGCTTGGGAATACTCAGACTTAAAGGGGTTTGACCCTCATATTGCCCAACATACTATAGAATTAGAGCCAAGTGCAAAACCTGTAAGGCAGAAACAAAGACCTTTAAATCCAAAACTTGAACCTCTGATGATTAAGGAATTAACCAAGTTGATCGAGGGAAATATCATTTTTCTAATCAAGCATACTTCTTGGGTCTCGAATCTTGTTCCTATGAGGAAAAAGAGTGGAGAGATTAGGATGTACATTGACTTTAGAGACCTTAATAGAGCCTCCCTGAAGGACCACTACCCACTGCCCTCAATGGAACAAATTCTGCAAGTAGTGGCTGGTTCAGAAAGATTCTCCTTACTTGATGGATATTCCAGTTATAATCAAGTATTAGTCAAGGAGGAAGATCAGTTAAAAAATGCTTTAACACCAAATGGGGCACCATGGCCTACAGAAGGATGCCTTTTGGTCTGTCAAATGCTGGCTCTACTTTTCAGAGAGTTATGGATATGGCTTTTAAAGGTTTGCTTTATAAATTGGTACTTGTGTACCTTGACGACATCATAGTTTTCTCTAAAGATGCAGCTAAACATTTATCCCACCTGAAACAAGTATTTGAGAGATGTAAAGAGTTTGGGATATCTCTCAATCCTAAGAAATGCATTTTTGTTGTGCATGAAGGAAAGCTTTTAGGACACATTGTGTCAAAGGAGGGAGTTACCATTGATACAGAAAGAGTAAGAGCTATTTTGGAGCTGCCTCTACCTAGTCACAAGAAAGGACTGCAAAGTTTTATTGGCAAAATTAATTTTCTACAAAGATTTATATCTGATATTGCAAATTTATTGAAACGATTGACCTCTATGTTGAAGCAAAATGCAGTTTTTAGCTGGACAAAGGAGAGCAAACTCAGTTTTGAGTCCATAAAGGAAGCATTATCAGCTGTACCAACTCTAGTAAACCATGATTTCTCAAAAGATTTCATTTTGTATGCTTATGGCAGTATAGATATAATTTCTGCAATTCTGGTACAGCAGCAAAGTGAAGGCCTTGAGCAGCCAATTGCTTTCTTTAGTCAAGGACTGGAGGAGTATGAGCAGAGTTATAGTTTCATTGAAAAACATGTCCTTGTAGTGGTAAAGAGTGTCAAATAGTTTTGGCACGCCCAGTGGGACAGATTGGACTATCATAGTCCACAAGTCCTATATTCATTATTGATATTTGGTGTGTATGTCAATAACATCAACCTATAGAGGCAATATTCACACACCTGGCAACTCTACAAGCAAGGAATCAGCTGGTTTTAGTAGTCTAGGTACAAGTAGCTAATGAGGTTAGTGCTACTTGTTAGTTTTCTACCATTTGAAAGTATTTTCTCAACACCTGGCAACTCTATTTGGTGTTATAACTCATTTCTTAGTGTTTCAAGACCTTGTTGCCTAGATACATTCCAAATCAGTTATCTAGACTTGCCTATGTTTCATGTTTTACTCTTGCAATGTCTAGTTATCAGTATTATGGTGGTTTTTCACCTCCATTCCATGAACATCATGCATATATACCCTCTTTCCAATCATATCACACAGAGCAGCTTGCTGGTTTTATTCCAAATGACCTTGTAACAGTAGATTACCAGCAGTCCTATCATGTTTTTCACCCTCCCATCCCTGCTCAACCTCAATATCAATTGATATATGATTAGGTTCAACCCCAAGAGGAGGTTTTTGATACCAAACAATAGGATTATTCACATAGTTGGCCTCAAGAGCACCCTTACCAGAATGTATTGGATCTAATCCAAAAGTTTGACTTTTTTTGTGGGATTTGAGCCAAAAGCTTGAACTTACGAAGATCAGTGATATTAGTAAGGAGTTCTCACACATGTATTGGATGTTGGTTGAAATTGAGAAGAAAAAAGAGATTACCTTGCAATAGCAAGAGTTGGCTGAGCAATCCATTATTTATAATCAAGAGAGGGTGACAAAAAGAATATAGTTTGAAAGAAATCTTGAAGGAGAGATAGCTGCTAAAAAGGAGCAAATGAAGTTTTTGTCTGCTCGGGTGCAAAGTAGTTGATCTTACTCAAATTATCAATACCAAAAGGGTGTGAAATCCAATCAATCCCCTCCATTCCCAGTTTCAAACATCCTCTCCCTTTCACACCTGCTCAGCCTACTGCAAAAGAAGCCCAAAAAATTAAGATTCCAAGCTTCAAGCAGGATAATCCATCTGCGCCTCCAAAACCACTTCCCAGCTTTAAAATCCCAAGTTTTAGAGGCCCTCATCCTTCACAGAAGCCTTTTCTGGCACAAATTCACCCCCTATCTCCTATTTGCAGCCCCTTCAAATCCCCTTATCGGATGCAAACAAGGTTGAAATGCAAAGATTGCATGGGGAAAACCTTCAACTGCAAAGGCAACTTAAACACAATCCAGTGGAGTTACAGTCAAAGGATGGAGGCATAGGGGAAAAAGTTGTTAAGGTCACTTCAGTGGTGGATGATGCTGCCCTACTTCATGAGCTACCTAATTATGTTGAAGATGAAGAAGACGGGCAGCTGGTCATGGATATGCAGCAACATGGGGACTGTGAAAATGATGGCAGATTGTTGCAGGTTGAGGCTGAGCATGACAATGAGGTTCCAAACCATAAAGAAGGGCAAGCATGTTGCCCTATGCTAGATGATGTAGAGGTTGATGACACTGATATGCTTGAGAAGCTTCCATGCTTTATTGAAAATAATGAGGAGACTGAACATGGACAGGAGCAAATTATAGATTTGTTCTTTATTATCCAGTAGGGATATTAGCTTCTTGGTGGGGAAATCTTCTCTTTTGAGCATGTGCATGGCTCATTTTTTGAGCCTAAGTTAGAAAATCATGAGCATCTTGTTCATGAGGTGGAGACAACCATATCTCTAATTGAGAAACAAGAGCTAGAGTATTCAGACTAGCAAGAAGAGAAAGAATCAGAACAGAGACATGAGATCAACCATGATGATTTGCATGTCACTTCAAGGGGATGCCCAATCAGGCATCTAGCCCAGCTGGAGACACATCAAGAGGACTCACCATTTGTCATGCTTACCTCTAAGCATGAAGTTGAGCATCAAAATGGGTGGGATCTGCCCATTTATTCACCACAAGTTAGCAGCATCAGCAATCAGTCCAGGTGGATAGGTGAGTTTATCTCCATTTTGTGGGAGATGTTTTATCAATTTGTCATATGCCCATCCCTCCCTCGCCATTTTTTAACTACCCGCATGCATGAGAAACATTGTAAAGTGTTAAGGAAGGGCAGTTACTTTCAAGAACCAGTTAATGGATTTGTTTAAGGCCACCTCTGACTGGTTAGTTTAGGATTAGAGTAGGTTTTATTTCAGTTTTAGGTTTCCTTTCAATAAGTGTCCTTGCACTTTGTTGTATTCTCATTAGGAGATACATGCTTGCTTGTTGTTTTTTGTTTTGGCTTGGTATCTTTCTCAGTGTTCCAGCTCCTCCATTCTTGTTGCAGTCTTTTTTGACTCCATGCCCAATGGATGTCTAAGGCCACTGATCAACTTTGTTTAGTAGGCAAACATCCCTGAGAGGTCACCAAAATGTTGTCATATTTTGCCTAGCCCCAAAATATTCTTGTCCCCCTCTTTCTATCAAAGAAATCCGATCAGAGAAAGCCTAAATAGAAAAAGGAAAATCTTAAATCCTTCATTTCCCCATGCTGTGCTTGCCAAAAATACCAAACACTTGCCTAGAGAATCCTTGAAGAAAACCCAGAAAAACCCAGAAATTGTTTGTCTCCAAGTGCTTTCCATCGCAGATAATTCTTAGTTTTATACTTAATCATTTTTGTATGTATCGTTGTATGTATATCTGTTGTATCGCATATACAATCACATATACAATTGTATATACAAAGCAAGATGCAAAGGCAATATACAAGGCGGGATACAAATGTGTATCGGGTTATCTTTGTATCTGCAATTGCGCATACAAGCGCATATACAAGGCAATATACAAGGGAGAGATACAAAGGGTGTGTCCATTTTTTGTATGTATATGCGATTGTATCTTTGCACATACAATCTTATATACAATGGCATATACAATTCTGAGATACAATCTCAGACCCAAAAGAGTATGCATTTTGGTTTAGAAAGGCAGATGCGGTTGTATGCACCTTTGTATGTATGTTCGCATTGTATATTTGCAGATACAAAGGGTAGATACAAGGTCATATACAAAGTCACATGCAAAGGTCAGATGTAATGTTTGTATGAATATGTGGTTGTATGCAATTTTGTTTGTATATTCACATTGTATATGCGATATACAAAAGGATGATGCAAAGGGGAATACATACAATCTGGACGCAAATGAAGAATCAAATGTGGCAGATTTCAAGTTGGGGTCCACCTATTGTATGTATATGTGATTGTATCATCCCATATACAATCCTATATACAATTGCATATACAAAAGTTAGATACAACGGGGATATACAATGCGGACCCGACTGGGAAATTAAATTTGGCAAACTCAGTGGTGGGGTCCGCAGTTTGTATGTTGAAGTGCATGTCTATGCCAATATGCAAAAGAGCAAAGATACAAGGCCGGACCTGTTTCAATGATCCAATATGGTTGATAATCCTTTGAGTTCTGCAATTGTATGTACATGCAATTGTATCTCATATACAATTGCATTTACAAACTCACATACAAGGGGATTTTCGGCGAGACAAGCCTTATTGACGACTCAGTTTGAGGTCTCTCCGATGGCCGATAAGGATGCAAATGTTTAGCGATGGGTCCCAGGTTTAGTTCAGCAGCAAATCAGATAGTGCCACGTGTCAGGCAGATGCAAAGTGATATACAGATGCAAGAAGCAGTTGACCGCAACTTTGACTATGGATATCTCCTTCATTCTAGTGAATTTCAACATGCTTCAAAAGGCAAAAGTGCTTATTTTTGCCTCCTCTTTCATCTGGCAGGCTTTTGAGGGGAATGTTCTCACTTTCAAAATATGATCTGGATTTGCATGCTCAGCCGATTGGATGTCTTAGTGACTATTTTGGCATTTGTAGGGGCTGATATTTTCGCAGTAACTCTAGTTGGTGAGCTTTGTGGGTGCATTCATGGCATATGGCTTCAAATTCTTCAATGCACATGGGTTCCTCTGGCTCGTTGGTAGATATCCTCATGGCCTGCAACGACTTTGGTGCTCCTCACTTCATGTTTTTCCCTTTTTTGCATGTGGGCAACCGTTTCTTGGGTTGCAAACCTACCAACGACATGGTTCCTATCCTTTTACCATGCCCCTGTCTCTACGCCCCTATTCTTGCATTGATAACCTCGGATCCTATGGAGCGACTTCAATGCCTTCTGCGCAAGAACTTGACCTATAAAATGCATTGCAACTTCATTTTTGAGGAGGATGGTTTTATTTTGGGCTGTTATGCTCCTTTTTTTTCTGTAGTCAGACCTCTTAGTGTAATTGCAAGGTATGGGAATGTGACTCACTATGCCTAAATCTAGCCTCTATTGTCTTCCTTTTATCCACCAAATGAATGTGATTAGCTATACTGTGTCTACTTCTGCTACTGAATATTATGTAATGTAATGGTTTCTGGCCTTCATGATTAATATATGCATGACTTCTTACCTCTCTTGTGTCCTGATTTCTGTGTTTTAATTGGAGTTATAGTCTATTCTGTGAGTAAAATGGCTCCTCTGTAGGTTTGACCTTCATATCGAAGCCTCAATTAGTCTCATAAGTCTGTGTGAATCCCCTTCATCATTGAAATCATTGTTGTGTCTACACCAAGATCACTGTTGCTCAATGAATCTGGTGCATCATCCTTATTTTCAAGTTTTCCAGTTTTATCTTTCATTTTAAAAGCATTCCTTCTACCCCTTTTTCCCCTGCAGCATTAGCACTAGATTTAGTCACTTTTCTCTAAGCAATAGGCTTAGAAAGAGGAAGTTAGCCTTCTCTAGAGGTCTGATCTCAGTTCGCAAGGTCCCACACTTTGAGATCATTCCCATTGTGTCATTAGAATGCTTGGACTCTCTCCAAGCAGGGTGCGATTCTATGTGACAACAGTATCTATTCAAAGTCTTTGACCAGTCTCTACTTAGTAACATGCCATATGTATCTGGTATATCAACTACCTGGATATCGATGAAATGCTACACTCTAGGATCAGAAGCTAATTACATGTGAATATGAGTTAACTCGCCTATGACATTGACCTCAAACTTATCCAGTTGAGTAACTTTCTTCAAATACTTGGCAGGAGAGAGGCCTAGAATTTGGTAAACTAACAAGGGCATGATATTAGTGGATGCTCGAGAGTCTACTAGATAATTATGCAAGTTCTTACCAAAAATCCTCAAGGTTAAGAGAAATGGAGGGGACTTTGTTTTTTCTTTATAAACTGTGATCTATGCATCAGTGATATGCACTTGACTCTTATCCTTTAGCCTAGGAGGGACATCTTTATTCTAAGGTTCCTTGGTCTGGACATTACTAGGAGCACTTTCCTTTGGCGTGGGTTCTTCTAAGGATTTAAGGAAGGCTTTCTTGATGACAGGGGTCTTAAGTAATTCGGACAAAGACAAGCTTATTTTCATCTTCTTGATCTCCTCAGCTAAATAATTAACTAATTTATCTAATTCAAATATTCATACATACCTCTGGTTGTAGCTGAAAATGAGATTGTATGTTGTTGACTTACCCTTGGAAGTGAAGATTTGTTACTTGATGACACATCTGGAGGTGTGTTGAAGTTATTAGGTGGAATGGAACTTGTCAGGGGTCCTGACAGTTGATTATTGTTGTTCTGTAAGCTATAATTGTGACCTCTTTGGAATTGTTGAAAGGCATGGATCTCATCTACTTCCTATTCTAGCTCATTATCCTCCTCAAAAGGGAAAGTATAAGCCTATAGTACTAGAGTTGATTCTTCACATATGAGAGTATAATTCTCATGAATCACGTTCATTATTTCTTTTGGAACATTTGATTCTCTTTCGGTGTTATGCACTTCTACCTGGAAGATACTTGCAGCAATTTTGAACTGCGGACAATCTAGTTCAGCATGTGCACTTGTGTTATGTATTCTGTACCAATTATTTCGTGCAGCTTCAGCTAAATTAACTATGGTTGTCTGCTTCAGGTCTGTAGGAATAGGATTATCCAAAGGTGATGGAATACTCCCATTGTTCAGCCTTGTGTTCTAGACTCTTGGAGGTCTAGGTGCATTATAACCTCTATTTTGTTGATTCTGGTTGTTATTCTAAGCATAGAAGTTATGATTTCTTAGTTGTCTTACTTCAGTTGTCAATATTTTCAACTGAGTCATGATCTCTCTTATATCTTCTTTCTCTTCTTGGACTTTAGCTACCACATTATCTTGAGTAGGAAGGAAGAAAGAATTATTGTTTCCATTTGGTCAGACCTCAGTAAAAGTTGTTCCAGGATGTAACACTAGTTGATTGTTCCCTTGTGGTTCGAACACACTAATCGGTGGCACCGGTAAAGAATTCATCAGAGTATGATTTGTCAAAGCTCCATTGATCTATTGCATTTGGTTGTAAACAACTAGATTTCCTATGCTTTGCAGTGGACCATATCCTACTTGTTTCATCTCAGTATTTACTTTTACTGCTTTAGCATAAGCACCGGACAAGCTTGTTATGTAAGGATTTTCCCTCCTCATGAGCATTTTGGTCAAAGGATCTAGGGCTGAGTAGTACACTAGCAAGGCTGCAAGTTCAGTGATATTATAAGGATCCATTGACCTTGAGTAGCCCTTTTGAAATCTATCATTGAATGTTGTTATGAATTCACCTTCAGCTCTCTTAATTTCAACAAACTGATGATATATCATTGTTGCATCAATAGGAACTCTGAATCTAGCTAAGAAATCTTGATCCATTAGTTGCCAAGTTGTTATTGAATTTTGTGGTAATTTAGTGTACCATCTGTAAGATTCTTCCCCGAGTGTATAGGGAACAACCAGCATACAACATCCTCATGTTGAATCCTTACTCTAAAGCAAGCCTCATTAAAGGTTCTAAGATGATCTTCAGCATCCTGATGGAAATGATACTTAGGACACAACTTGTCTAGATTCTTTGGCATATCATTATATCTAGCAAAGCTGATAGGATATTCAACATTAAAGAAGGCCATCTAGACTTGTAACGAGGCTATCAGAATAGTACGGAAAGGATTTCTTGGTTGTGCACTAGCTGAATGAGTTCTTTGCCTTACATTAGGCAATTCACTCAAGGGACTATTGGATCTGGACCTTGTGGCAGGCCGATGAACTAGCTCGTGAAATCAGAGCAAAATTTAAAGTTCAGGACATGATCTTTGCATAGTGACGTCCCAATAATGCAGTAATGAGGATATTTGATGTAAACTGTTATGACCAAATCTTCAAGGAATATCAACTCAAGATGCAAAGCATCAGTCCCTTCTAGTACCACTTATGTTGATGATGATTTTAATCACAATCAAACACAGATGGAAATTCTACAACGAATCCTGAGTGACTACATGTGAAGTCAAGACCTAACTAACAAAGCCTTGGGATTATAAATTCATCCTAAATTTATCATATCTTTCAAGAGAGACAGGTGTTTGAAGTATAATTTCTATATATGTCAGATTGTGAGTGAAATCATCATCAATAAGGAGGTGTGAATCTAAAAGGTGGGGAATGAATGTACTAAGGCAAGTGCAAGGGTAGGCATAATAAATGACTAGAAATGGTGAATCTATAGGCATATGTGCAATTAGGGATTAGATAAGGTCAAATGTATGGAAGTGTGTGTAAGTAGGGATGGTCAAAGGATCAAGTAATGAACCCAAATTTGCACAAGAGTGTGGCATTTGCCAATATGTAATTATATTGAGAAATTCAATCAAAATGATACCACAACTAAACAGGAATTGGACGGGGTATGCAAATTTCATCATTGTGTTTTTCCTCCACTTAGAGGTGCATGTGAATCCTAAATGAACAAGTATTTCAAAGTATATGATCACTCACAAACATGCATGTAAAGTAAATATTTAGACATAAAATGAAATTGGAGTCCATATAAAGTAATGGATCCAATTGGCCCTCTTCATGTGTTCCTCATCATTGGCATGTGTGCTCCATGGGAACCTGCAAAATAGGGAAAAAATGTGCAATGAGTAGTTTATATCATGCAAGTAAAAATAAGCACAACTAGAAATTAATTTTATAGTCTTAAAAAATGAGAGAGAGAGAGAGAGAATATACCTATATGTAAGGTGGTATGGTGTATCAGGTGATGCCACATGGTCATGTGATAAAAATGTATATGGACATAGTGATGAGTCTCTGTATAAGTTTCTATAACTATCTACAATTTCAACATAAGAATATTATCAAAAAGATATGCCCCCTTGGATTTTTTCTTCCATCAAATGTAAGGAATTAGAGGGGAGAGAGAAAATAATACATGAAAAGAAAATGCAATCTAAGCATGTAAGCATATGGATCATGTAAAGTAATCAGTCTCGTAAATGTGTCATGTGACAAACAAGTAGGTCAATATCAAATGATAATCATGTAAAGCATATAGACTAGAGATAATCATCAAGGCATAAGGTTTCCCCTATTAGGGAAAATCATAAGGTTAAATGGCCCTAGAGGCATAATGTTGGTGTAAGATGGGGAAAGCATGGTGTCCCCAATGTGGCTCTTAGTACATGATAAGGAATTTGAGCACACACAATAAGATAGGAGAGGTCATGATGCCACCAAATGATAAGATAGCCCTAAGAAAATAACCAGGCATGTGAGCACAAAATGATATGGGGCAGATATAATGCCCCCAATATAAAATTATAAGCAATGATGACACAATAGAAAATGGGGAAAATAAGATGCCCCTAATCTAATAGGATATATAAAGCTTGATAGGATAATGAAGGCTCAAATAATATGGGAAAAGCAAGGTGCCTCTTAATGTAATAGGATGACATGGCAATGAAAGCACAATATGGGAATATAATATGTATGCAATAATCATAGGTGTATAAGAGTAATTTAGGATAATAATGGCATGATAAGGCCCATAGTTATAATCATCATAAACACATGGTCAAAGTATGATATACACATCATAATGCATAGCCATAGAATCATAAATAGATAAGTATGAAAAACATGATCAAACAAATATCATATAAACACAAAATAAGAATAAGGATACATAAGATAGGAGTAGGCATAAAAGTAGGAAACAATGAAGAAATAATTAACCAAAGAGGTAAATATAAGTAAACATAAAAATAAGTAAAGTATGCAAGGGCATAGCAATGACCAAAAAGCAACAATGTCAAGTAAGAAAGAAGGAAAATTCCCCTAAGTGGGGAAAGGAAAAACATGAAGCAAGATATATAATGTGAAATGATTATATAAATAAATAAAATAGGCATAACCAAAGAGGCCAAAGTGCAAGGAAGCAAGTAAAATACAAAGGTGAAAACTAGCGATATAAGCATATAGGTATGTGATCCATAAAATTGGTATAGCTATGTTGCACATCAACTTATGTATTTTAAATAAGATTATTCAAACCTCCTCTACATGCATTTAACCATCTCTAATTGCTACCTATGAACATGCATTAAAGGAATAAAACAAAAACATCTCAAATGCATAACATAAAAAAATGTATCACACAAAACGTACATGAAACACATGTAATTCATGAGAAATCATCAACAAGGTAAAAAACCACTTGGAAGAGTGAGCTATATGCATCGTGTCACTAATCCTTAGTCTTACATGTCAATACATTACCTCATGGGCTTGTAAAAAGTCTATTTATTAGAATCGTTACTACATCCAAAAAACTAACCTGAAGATGATGATGACCTCACCTCCTCTTATGAATTTGTGGAATAAAGGAGAATACCTCTCACACCAATTCTATTTCCCACACCTAAAAGACTCTAAAAAATGACATTGTATTATCCCCACTAGCTCAACATGCAACCCAATTAACTAATGCATGAACCCGCTCTGCACCTTGCATCCTCAAGGTCCATCTTTGCACTAAACCATCCACACAAATAAACCTTTGACAACCTTCAAGGACTAACAATTCCTTAATCTATGAACACGGACTCCTTCTCTATCCTTTTTGCCATGGTGAAAAGATCTTGGATCCAAGGAACTATTGGCAACCTCCAAGGGCTATTGCTCCCTCAATCCATCACATATGTTCTTTCCTTCAACCTTATCTCTCATCCAATAATTTATTCTAGTTCATTGTTCTCTAGGGCTATCACATTAACTATCCCTCCACCTATATTGATATAGCTCCCATTTGTGATCAAGTAGTTGAACAAACCAAGCTCCCAAACTTTGAAACTCCTTCCTTCTACCTCTTTGCACTTGCAAAAAGAATCAGCAGTCTTGGGAGTAATGGATAGTTGCCTTTGGCCAATGGACCATCCTTAGAAATCCTTGTTGATAATTTGTCTACCTCATGTTGAAGCAATGCTCTAGTTTCACAACCTTGATAGATTTCTAGGGATGCATGATGTAAAATATTGTGTAAACATCCTCATTTAATGTTCTAGAATGACTTCTCCTTTGGGGTTGCAAGCCTCATAATCTAATTATGAAGTCACTTTGTAAGTACTTGGGTGAGGCTAGAAGTCCAAGTGTGGCTAGGGCAAGAGAGGCATGTGTAAGAGAGGCCAGGTGACTTCTTGTTGCCACTAGAAGCAAGCTAAGAGCTACTTCTAGGGCATTATTTTTATCTTGTTTAGATACAACAAATCTAGTGTTCAAAACATTATAGGGTTTGAAGGAGACCTTAGGGTGTCTTATGTGATTTTAAGTTCTTTCTGCTTCTATGTTTATTCTATGGTGACTGCTCTAGTGGAGATCAAAGGTTTCTCTTCCTACAAATCCTTAGTACGGAAGGTGCACTCCCTACCAGGTTACAACCCTCTTGTCATTCCAAATAAGGTAGAGATGGGGGATAGAGATTTCCTCTAGAAGTCATGGATTCAAATGGGACTTGCTACTCAAGAATGTAGGTAACAAGGGTTTGCACAAGAAAGGTGGTAGATAGTAGAACTGTGTCTTGGGAAATTTAAAAGAATGTGGTAGATAATATTATAGAAACTAAGGCATGTAATCTAAACTTTCTTAATCAAAGAAACATTGAGGAAAAGATGCATGTAGTATTCATTTAGGAAAAAACATGCAAAAAGAAGTGGCAAAAGTTGAGGAGTGTTTTAGGAGAGATGTGTGGCCTCATGTAATTCAATATGTCACCTAACTAGGGTGACAACCATTTAGGGAGAAATTGCACAAAATGGTGGTGTGTAATCAAAAGGGCCTTTAGTAATTACACATTAATGATACAAGGCTCCTTGAGAAAAGAGCTTTCTTATAGAGGGCAATCAACAAATGTCTACTTCAAGTTTAGTAAAAAATGATAGGTGAGGACACATCAAAAAAATTGCCTGAGATGAGGAAAGAAAACTTTAGGTGTCATACATAGTGTTGCAAAAGATCATAACATGCTAATGAGGAAACAAGCTTGCAAGCATGGCAACAAAACACACAAAGACAAATATGTACAAGGGGAAAAGGGAGAAATTATATATTATGATACAAAACACATGGGGGAAATTTTCTTAAGAATGATACTTAAGGTACATAAGATTAATTGGAATCATAAAGGTGAAACCTAACATGTCAAGTATTTCAAATGCGTCTCCTTTTTGAGTCATGGTAATCTAATAAGGTCTACTCCATAGTTGCTCAAACTTTGAATGAAATCCCAACTTAGCCTAATTCTCATCCTACTCCAAGACTAAGTCACCAAGTGAGAAGCTTTTTGAGATTACACACTAATCGAAACATCTCTTCATGATTTTTTATGCTTCTCGAATCAACTAGAAACCATTCATCTTGCTTCTTGAAGCTTAAGGAGTTTTGTGAATCTAACCTCCATTAGAGTGGCTTTGGCAATTTTTTTTAGCCTAATCAACTCAAGAGTCAGGAAATTATTATGGATGTACAATTAAACCTCCATGTTGTAAACCAAATAAGGTGATGTACTTATGGTATGTTTCTCAATGATGTAATTATTCCAAAGGGCATAATGTAGTAGGGAGTTCCACGCATGTGGGTTAACCTTATAGTTCGACCAATAATTCACTTCAAATTGTTATTTATTAATTTCATCAAACAATTACCATAGGGGTAATAATTTGATGAGATTAGGTAAATGTCATATTTTGATGCAAATTCAATGACTTTTAATACCATGAAAGCTTTCACATTGTTAGAGATTATGGTAGAAGGAGAACTAAAGAGGGTTATGATTTCATACAAGAAATAAATGACTTGATCCTCCTTAGCATATTTAAGGGAAACTCCACTGGTAAAGTAGTCCATTGTAGTCAAGATCCATCTATGTTCTCTACTAAAGGGAGGATTCATCATGTCAATGAAATCAAACCCTCAGTACTAAAAGGGAGCATGAGTTAAAATAGGCTTTAGGGGAAAGGGGGGATTTCTCTTTCTTCTAGTGAGACATTTATAAGTTTCACATACTCGGACAATATTATGTGCATCATTGAACATAGTGGGCCAAAAGTATTAATCTTGCATTATCTTAGTGATCATGGTCTTAGATGACTAATGGTCACTTGCAAATTCTTCATGGAATTCACACACTAATCTATCTATTTGTTCAAGTCTGATACATCTTGACAAGACTCCATAAAGGGTCTATTTGAACAAGACTCCTCTGATAAGTTAGTATCTAACACAGGAGAGGTGAAAATGTTGTCTTTATGTCTTGTTGAGTTCAGACAAAACACATCTAGTCTTGAAGTATATTTAGATTTCAAAAATCTAGTCTTTCTCAACTATGAGAAAAGTGAGTGGAAACTCTTGTGCCAGGGATACCATTGGGTTGGGATAATTACTTTCAAGAGAATATGGAAATTATAGATTCTTTGTGAGATGTTGGCATAAGCCTCAACCTTAGACTAACTTAGTTAGTTAGATCTTGATGTCATATTCCATTATCTTGGTGATCTTGCTCACTTTTTTCACATGGAAAAGGTAATCCCTCATGCTAGAGTTGTATCTCCCCATAGAAAAGGTAATCCCTCATGTTGGAGTCAATTATGAAAGCTTGCACTTTGCTATAGTAGACAAGGTGTCTAAAGTATTTTGAAGACTCCACAAGAGCATATGCTTGTTTTTTCTAGAAACATGCATCTCTCCTTGTAGTCCTTAAGGATAGTACTCTTAAACATTATCAAATTCTCATCCCCATCTACATCCTTCTGAGTGTGAATAACTACTATGCTATAGTTTGTTCCGAACGCATAAAGGATGAAATCATTTGAGATATTAGGACTGGTAAGGACCAACACTTTGATGATGGTCTTCTTGATGAGTCAAAATGATTCCTTTGCTTTGGGAATTTATTGGAAGTCAACATCCTTCTTTAGCAGTGACATGATGGGTCTTGCAAGCCTAGAGAAGTCAAAATGAACTTTCTAATGAAATTAATATTTATGACGAAAGATTGAATACTTTTTATCATGTGAGGTAATGATAAGTCATTAGTTGTCTCCACATGATCTAGATCTATTTCTATATGATCTTTGGAGACTACATGTCCCAAAATCTTACCTTCGAGGACAACAAAAATGCATTTCCTTGGGTTTAGACAAATGATAAATTTGTGGTAATGTTCAAACACTTCCTACAAGTGGGAAATATGCTCCTTAGGTTTCTTTGAAAACACTATGATGTTATCTAAGATTACTAAAATATACTCATTTATGATGCCCTTGAAAGTGAAATCCATTGCTCTTTGAAAGGTGGTGCTTGCATTGGTCAAACTAGAATGCATCTATTGGTAGGTGAAAGTGCCCCACTTGGTGGTGAATTTCATCTTAAACTAATCCTTATTCTTCACCCAGAATTGATTGTATCTAGAGAAGTCATCCAACAATAAATAAATAGTTGAACTAGTAATGTTGTATAAGATTTAGTCCATTGGAGGAATAGGATAGTGATCCTTGAGCAACACTTCATTGAGGTCAAGGAAATGTACGCACAAGAAAATTTCACCATATTCCTTTCAAACAGGAATAAGATTAGGCCCATGTAGAATTATTGATGACAAAGATGCCTTTAGCCTCAATCATCTTGGTGAGCTCCTTTTGTATCATTAGTTTAATGCAAGGATTCGCTAGTTGTTTCTTTTGTTGCATAACATGTGTGTGTGGGGATCGGTTTTAATAGTGTGTTAGATGATGTCATTGTTATAAACCTTAAGATCGTCATAGTGCCACACCACATATCTTCAAACTCTCAAGAGATGTTTACTAAGATGCTTTAAAAACCATCAAACATAATTTTCACTAGCAAGATTTTCCTACTAAGGAAGAATTCATACTCGTAGTAGAGCTCAATCTTGATAATCATATATCTTTACGCCTTTCACTTCACTTTGTCATGAGAGATAAAGATGTTTTTCTAAGGTGATCAATCCTTTTGAGATTTTATTAGAACTTAACTACATAATTTGATCAATATGGACAATGGATAGCCTTCCCCACAGATCAATCAAGAATTTAACCTTGTTCTAGATGAAAATGTGATATCGTTATCATTTTCAAAAACTTGCTAGTGGGTTTCATTACAAAAATGGAGGTTCAAACAACCATATTAACATACACTTCATGTTTGGGGTCCACTCACTAATTGAATAGGTTGAAAGTGAGATCAGAATTGGTGTTGATAGTAACGATCCAATCAACTTATTTGTGTTGAAATGATGGGACTGCTTAGATACTTAGTGGATCAAATCCTTCAAATAGATCCCACACTTAGTGCATGTATGCTCTCATCTAAGAATGCTTGGTGGCATAGATAGAATGAACTTGTCTTAAGATGGGCTTGGTGTCTTCAAAGATGGATAGCTATTTGATACCTCATTTTTTAGCTATCTATAGTACTTGAAGAAGCGCTTCATACTTGGCCACATTATTGGTGCAGTGGAATTGAAAACAAAAAGAATGGAAAGGCTTGCTCCTAAAGGAGGAAATGAACACCACACTTTCGCTTACTCCAACTTTACATTTTGCACCATCAAAATACATCTATAAGATACCCTCTAGTTGATTTTCTTCTTCTTTTGAGAGATTAGGAGGCACAATAGCTTCACCTTCATTAGCACAATAGTTTTTGAGACCCAAGTCATCAAACAAACCAAATTTTTTGAATTGCTAGTCAAAAATATCATAATTTTCCATCCAACTGGTCTTATATTCATCTAGGTTATTTGCATTGTCCCCTTGATGAGTGTCTTCTTGGTCAAAATTATAGGCATGAGCTTCCACAATCTATTATGCAATAGCCACAACCTTGAAGTATTCAATGATCTTTGGGGTGAAATAAGGCTCCACATGGTGGGGTGAAATCACCACATTATCAATCTAAACCTTTGAATTATAGTGTGTTCAAATCATAATATGGAACCAATCCAATCACACATAACTAATTGTTCTTATGGTGAAATCCGTAGACAAGTAGATTACAAATAATGGTGGCAGGTTAATAACATACATATCCTATGGATTTGTTACACTTAGGTAGGAATATAGAGTGAGAAGATAGTTCTTATACCAATGGTGGGAATATGAGAACCATAAAATTAAGTGATACCATTAAAAATTATCTCATTAGTGAGACCAAGAACATCAAAAACCAACTTAGAAATGATAGTGTTACTTTCTCTAGAGTCAATCATACAATTGTGAACTAGTTTATCTTTAATAATGGGAGTAAGATAAAAGGGTTTACGTATAGACCTTACTTCATGACCTTCAGTGATGTGGACAATGGGTGGTTCCTCACATCATCTATCAAGTTTTATCACCCAATTTTCCTTTTGCCACTTGAGGGATTCTTTCAATAAATTAACATGTCCAAGTAACGACATAGCTTCCCACATAGATAAATTCACTAGAGACTTCTTCATTAGCTCCATTGTGCTAAAATGTTGAGAGTTAACAACCACATGGATTACATATAATCCTTATGGTCTTTTCAAAAGGGGAAGCAAACATGAGTAATAGCCTTAGGGGGAACAAAACTTAGATGTTGGGTAGCAGAAGTAGAAGTGACCGAAACTAGGTCCAACCAAGCTGTAACATCTGGTGATACTTTCAAGGGAAGTGGAGAAGCTACCTTTGATCTTTTGGGAACCTTGGATCCCTATAGAAAGTAGAAATACCACTGGGATATACAACTTCATCTAATACTCTTTTTTTAGCTTGTGTAAAGAGTTTGTGAGCAGATTTGTTGACAAAAACACTTCCACTTGAACTTAGAACCAAGAACTTCATCAGCTAAAAAGTTAATAATAACTACTCCAAAGGTGTTGAGGGATCTTCAAGAGATTCCTCCATTGAAACAAAGTAGCTAGTGTCTTGCAAAATAAGAACCTCTAAGGTGTACAAAAGATGATCTTGGTATTAAACACTAGTTATTAGATAATGTCTGGTGTTGTAGTGGGTGTACCAATAATTAAGGATTAGAGTCTTCTCTGCCATCAATTATTTTAATGGGACTAGTATAATAAATTTAGACTAGTCAATATTTCTTAGTGGAGGTAGGTGAAAGGAAGCTAGGTGTGTGGAAATTGCTTCCTACACTAATCTAATGAAGAGAGATGTATGCAAATTCAATTTTAATTCTTACAACTACAGCAACATAGAACATCTAATAGATATATTGCAGCAATACACATACACACAAAAAGTAGACAAAAGAGAGAGAGAGAGAGAGAGAGAGAGAGACAAGATATACATGGGGAAAACCCTTACGGGTGAAAAACCCCACACTCCAAAACACAGCTCAAATGTATTACAATAAACAATAACATATTACAATACAGTTTCAGAGCCAATGCTCTTTCAGGAGTCTTTGAATGTCGAATCTAGAGATATTCTAGTAGCATAATAGTACCTGTAAAGCACACTACATATCTCCCATCGAAGCACCTATTTTTATAGAGTTTACAAGGCAAATATGGAACCTTCTAGAGATGGGCGTCCATCTTGGACTCATGCCCCAAAACCCACACCTAAGGACACATGTCCAACATCCCATCCCAATGTGGGCGCCTTGTCCCAAGATAGGCTATGACAAATGCTCTTACGCACCTTACAACTATCATAGAATCTGTCATAACTAACAGCACTTACAGTTGTAAGAGAATCTATCATACACTGACTAAAAATATCTTATTCCTCTTACAACTTGTCATAACCTCCCTTGACCACCCAAAGATGCCTTTCTCTCATGCAAAGATACTCATTGACACTTGTCATTAAATAAAAGTCAGTTGAGGTTTTGGGGGCGCTGCCCCTCAACCCCGCCCTATACCGCGATAGGGAGCACGCCAGGGGCGCTGCCCCCAAACCCCCGTTATTTATTCAAGGGGGAAACCGTGGCTGCCAAAGTCACCAAAATTTACCCTGCTACATGTACACAAGGTGCCGACTATGCCAACTCAACATGGGATAAATAAATACAACATTAGGAATTTGCAAAGGTTGAGACACCTTAATTCCCAATAGTAGGTTTAGATGAGGATAAGGAGGAGCAACTAGGGCATGTTATCATTGAGATGACTAGTAATTTAGCCCCCTGATATTCTTGAGGTTGTTGACCTTGATGTCTCTCCATGGTGGTCAACCTTTGGTGATACGTCACATCATCTCCAACAAACCTTTGTTAAATTATATGCTCATAGAACTAGAAGAAGTAGATGCCTCTCTTGGAGGAGCTAAGTAGGTACTGGGGTAAGGGTAGGATATTGCACCTGCACTAGAATATAGGTGGCTAAAAAGAGTAGGGAGAAGTAATATCTAGGAATCAAATTATTTATAGCCTAAAAGGATAGGTCAAAGGAACCATTAATCTCAAGGTTGATGTCTCTAAGGTGATAGATGAACATTGGTCCTGTAGATGGTTGGATTCCCATGTCTTTCAAAAGCATATGTTGAATTTGAAGAGAGACTTTGTAGAGGCTCACTTGATATGAGAGATTTATTGCAATGGTGAAACAGAGTCCCCCCTTTCTTTGAAATGTTCACATAAAATCCTTTCAAGATTGTCCCATCTTTGGACCCTTCTAGGGTCAAATGTGTGGAACCAATCCATAGCCCTACCTTTGAATGAGGTACCAACAAGTTTGAGAGCCACACCCTTGTCAATGATGTGGTACAACGCACACATGTTGGCAAGATCTTTGATGTGTTATTCTAGAGTGATTAATGTTTCCTTGTTAAACAAGGGAAGAACCTTGATGAAAATAAGAGGTAGCTCATTCTAGTTAGTGATTCTAAGAGAGATACTATTATCCCATGGGACAAAAGCTTCATTCCTTAGAAAATCCATGACTAGTTGTAGAGGAACTATTGGAATTGGGGGCCAAACCTTGAGGATGAAGTTGTTTAGAGTTCCTCCTCAAGGGGGGAAGTTCTTCTAGTTCAAAATTGCTTGGAAATATTTTTCTTTCCTAAGACTTGGTTAGGATTTATCTCATGCATGAGAATAGTATACAAAAGAGTCTAAGGAATGGAGTCACCAAGTGATTGCATAATTCTTAGAAAGGAAAAGCTCTCTAGGTCTTCATTAATACCAAGAGTAGCTAGTGAAAGTATAAAAACAACATGCACAAATAATATTTCAAGTGTCAGAACTAGTGGGAAACTAAGTTAAGACCCATTGAGCATGCTATAAAGTTATTATTGGTGGTGGATTTTCAACCACAAACATTAGGGGAAAAGTTATCACAAAGAGGAGATAGGAAGGAATCATTACACTCATATATTGGCATGGAAACCAAGCCTCATGGGTATCCAAACCTTATAGTTGTGACCACTACTTACTAGATACGATGAAATTATGAATTGCACCGATCAATTTTGCTAGTGCATGAGAAGCTCCAACAAAAAGGGAACTTGTGCATCAATAGTTACTTCTGAATAACTACATGGGAACCTCCAAAGAAGGTCAACTTCCTCTTCTATTCCACACCTACAACTAAACTACCTAAATACATGCTACTACTACAAATGATGCAGAATAGGTAAACTACGTTAGTGACTAGCCTACCCTAACTAACTAGTTAAAAGAAAAATGATAGGAGGATATGGGTTGGAAAAGGAGATAGGGTTGGAGAAATAAATTAAAGGGTGGGAGAAGGAGCACTAAAGAATGGTGACTAATCAGCTTTCTCTATAGCACACAACTAATTCTTCTCTATGAATGAACATGTGTCTATGGAGGAGTTGCCTCAACTTACATTACATGAACCTACTTTCATGCATAACAACATTAACTAACATCTATGTCCAGTGGGAATTCAAATACACATAAATAATTCACTTCATTTTGGTGGCATAAGCAAACATACACAAAAACATTCATAGTATCAAACTAGTAGGCATACTCTAAGACAAGGCATAGGGAACATAAGAGTTGAAACACACTCACATTCACTACAAGATAATAGATTATTATTAATTAACTCTTCAATATAGAAAGTTGGAGTAAATTCTATGTTAGAAAGATAAAAATATTTACACGAGGGCATAACCTATATTTATACAACCATGGGAAGCCCTTATGCAACATCACAACCAAAAGAATCCAAGAGAAATTATAAAGAATAAATAATGAGTACAAAGTGGAGGACAAGTGTCAAAAAGGTTTTAACATATGGTGTATGATCTTTAAATGATATCAAATCAAAGGATGATATGAGGTATCATAGGTGGTTCAAAACTCTGATTGTAGACAATTAGAACCATGATGGCTTCCTATGCATGCATGTACCACCTATTATATTTAAGTGTAGAGGGCCTGTGAAATTTTGTAGAGAGTAAATCTCAACTAACCACAGTGAATGTTAGGCAGTGGCCCACAATCAATGGTTGATAAGAGTGAGTGTGTGTCAAACATGAGGTGGGAGATGCCACATCAAATTGGTATTAACTGACTAGGGAGATTAGACATAATTGGTGAAAGGATGAACATTACTGATGTCACCAAAAGTGGAGACAACTTTCACACAAAGATCTTTTCAGAGGTCCAACTTTATTGATAAAGGGAACCCTAGGAATATCTAGACAACTAAATCGTGCTTTCAAATCAATTCCTAGCAAAAAATGAAGATGTGCCAACATGGATTGAGCTCAAAAATTTCCCAAAAAGAGGAGGTAGATTGAAGCAAGTCCTATTGTAAGGTTAGGATTAGTAGCACATGGAAAATGTGATGTGAAAGAAGTTGCACTATCATATGCTATCAAAGAACAACAATTGGTTTATCTAATGGGATGTCATCATGGCTATAATTATGAGGAACCTCTAAAAGAGGAAAATATGAGAGAGGTGGGACCCGTTATGACATAAATGTCTTTGAAAGGAAATCACTTGTGTCATTAGATGAAATGATAAGTGGATCATAGGGACTTAAGCCTGTTGAATCACTAAAAGGATGGGAAGGATTTTAAATCTAGTTAGACGGAAGGAGTAGGGCCCATGCAAGAAAGAGGCTTGTAAGCATTAAAATATATAGAATTTATAGATGTAACATTAAAATATGCCTAATGAGGCTAAGGACTTAGCCAACATCATGAATAGGGAACCACAAGTGGAATAAAGGAACTAAAAGTTAAGAGAATGTTTCCATAGACACCATAACACGTATGACTCAAGCATTGAGTTGTGTGGATCATGGGAAATGATTTGAGACTTCAAGAAGGGGAACTTATGGGCCCAAGAGTGATTCAAAGTTCAAAGAAAAAAACTAGAAGGGACTCAAGGAATCCATCTATATTAGCATTGATTACTTAAAGGGAGTATGTGAAGAAAACACACAATAGAGCACACCCAAAGTTAATCCTTTCTAAATATATTTGATGTAACTATGGATAGGGAGCTAATTCAATGGTTACCATCTCCTTATAGGAAAACTTCACAACACCATATCTAAGGACATGAGATGTGGTGTATTACACATAACTAAACCATTTCTTATAAAATTCCAATACAATGACAATATAAAAAGATTCTCAACCATTAAATGTACACACAAAATTGAGACAAGTTGATTTTCAAGGTTAATTTTGATGAGAATCCAAGGACACATATTTGATGAAATCCAAAAGAAATCTTAAGATTCACATATGATGCCAAATCACTAATCTAAAATTAGAGATAAAATTAAAAAACATTAACTTACCGACTTGCTAATTTCTGAACCAAAATCAAAACACCAATGCATAGATGAAATTGATAATTTTATTGCTCTTCTTGAAACATGTTTACATTAGATTTCATGAGGAAATTTTGATTGATACTCTCCTTAAAAAATTATATTATTGGACTACAATAACCCTACAAACATCTAAGACTAAAATTACTACACACAGAATATGCCAAATGCAAACTAGTAACACAACTTTACAATCTATAATCCCACACCAACAATGTCTTCACCCTTGAGCTCCCAAGCTTGGAATTGAAGTCTCTAATGTCTTCCTTCACCATGAAAATACAATAAAATTTATGGATGTCCAACTCTTCAGTTGCTCTCCTCTCCTCGTTATCTCACTCCATGTGTAGCACCAAAAATAAGACGCTTTATGAAAGGTCAAGACTGCAACTCCCCAAGTATAATTCCTCCTTGATCGTGTGTCATTCTCCAAGGGAATAAACTTGTGTAATTATATGACATCAATCCTGTTGACTTTTTCCCAGACTGGATGCTTATTCCCAGATTTCCCTACAAGGTAGCCATCAGTGATCAACAGGATCTCTGGGCCAGGGGGCCAACAGTGTAGGAGATAGACTCTATATTTTATCTCCTCTTCTTCTTCAAGCTCTGCAAGACCTAGGGGGGTATTCCCTACTCAACATCCATGAGGATATGCATACAAGGCTGGGATGCTGACAAAAAGCAGATAGTCCTCTTGTAAGTAGACCAAAACTGAAAGATAAGAGCAAAGGGGCTAGCTTTGGGCCTATTTGCAGTTGTAGACAGAGGACTGAGGTTCCTAAAACTAACTCTAATGTCCTAATGGTTGTTTTAGATTTTGATTTGGAGTTTAAGTTTGGATGCAAAGCTGGACATGGTTGTAACACAAACACAAAGCAAGATTGGTGCCTATCCAGGGCCTGGAGTCAGTAGACATACACCTGTGAATGATCAGCATAAACAGCTAAAACTAGATTTCAAGGGGATATATGTGATACCTGCCTTACAGGTATCTCCCAATACAAAGTGTTAGGTTATCTCTACTTATGGTATCCCTACTGCAGTATACCCTTCCCAATGTTCAACCTGAAAACAGTTTAATCTACCCCTTGAGCAAAAGTTAAAAGATCAGACATTCAACATAGGAATTCTATGCTCTAGAATCTAAACATTACTCAAACATCCAGATTCAGAAGAAGAATACATGCAATACTGGAGACAGAATTAACACAACACATGCTAAGATAGCATTTCTCATATAAGTTTAATCATGAAATCAGTGGGTTCATGCCAAAAACATACAACAAGAGATACATAAACTCACAGGTAAGCTGTACAGAGCAACCAGATCAGCTTGTTATGAATTACAGAGCCAAAATTCTTCAACTTTCAACAACCACAAATGAGCAACACAACCTGCTTATAACAGCCAGGTAGGTGCTCAGCAATTAATTACATGGTTGACCAAAAATCCCGCCAGATACACAGTATCAGAAAGATGGCGCTCAAACACTACCAGATTGGCGCCCAAACTTGAATGCAGCAGGTAGGGGAGGAGACAGGAAGATTTCTCGAGCCCTGCGCCACTGTCCGCTGATGTACACCTTCAATCAGGTACCAGATCCGCCCACGCCATCGCCCATACCTCTGCAACAATCGCCATTGATGGCGCACCAACCCGCGGCCTCGGGAAGAACATTAATTCTGCATCACAACCATTTCCTGCCGAGATTCATCATCATGATATTTGAAAATGCAGGATATCAATTATCCCACATGCACCCCGCAGCAACCTCCTTAACACTTTATATACTAGGTCATGAGCATATATCATGTCGGTGCTTTTGCTCCTGACGACACTAGTATAAGACTTCATCATCATCATCCTCCAGCAGCATGATATCCTATTGCTTGAAAAATCACCCTGACGTCAGCATCATATCGCAATACAACCTGCATGATAATCGGCACAACCTGATCCATCGGAGGAACATCCTCCTGCTGAGCTTATACCAAAAGTCTGGCCGATGAACATCCTGATGACATCATCATCATATCCTGCTGACGTCATCATCATATCTGCCTACTGCGCACCTCCTCATATCCGGATGACGTCATCATCATGTTTGCAAATATCAGGAGATCTCCTCAAGATGATCAGTGTTAGAAATATGACCCCCCCAGGACCTTGATGACGTCATCATCATATTAACATCAGGATGATATTTGGAAGACAACCGGATATTTGGAAATATCATCCTGATGTGCAAATATCAGGTTGCACTGTAGCTCCACTATAAGATCGGGGTGATAGATGAATATGATGATGCTTGAAAAGATCACCCCCACTAGATAATGCACGAAGCCGGCAGGCGGATATCTCCTTGATATCAGCATCATCATGACGCTGGAACAAACATACATCCGGATGATATTCAAAAATGAAAATATCACCCCCTCCTTCAGAAATATCATGATGCAGATAGGCAGAGAAAAAGATATCACCCTGATATAAGGATGACGTCAGCATCATCAGGATGACAAAACAACGAACAAGAAGTGATACAACATCATCAGGATGATATTGACTAAGATCATCCTGACGTTCAAAATATGATGACCCTAGTGAATATCGGGTCGCACTTAGAACTCTTCAACAACATCATCAGGATGATCATAACCAAGATCACCCGATGATAAAGATATCACCCCGGCGAAATATCATGAAGGCAGAAAATATGATGACCCTCGCAAGCAACACGGTGATAACTGGAAACATGATGATGATGATGACGACCCTTAAGAAAAAGCAAGTCAGGTCGAACAACTTAGAGAATAACCCCTTCAGAATATCAGGGCAACATCATCATCATGTCTGGGCAAGGTGATAAATGGAAGATCACCCGATACTTGAAAAATCACCTCCGCAAGCAAATCAGGGCACACTGTAGCTCATCAGCAGGATCAGGATGATATCCAAACATCACCCGATAATAAAATATGATGATGACGATGAGAAACCGGTCGACGGAGAACACGATGATGCAGACCATCATCGAAGACAAGATGATGATGATGACCTCCTCCTCAGGAAAATATGATGCTGCAGCTGAAAAATGCTGAGGAGGTCCAACACTTAGAAAAATGGGCAAGAAGATAAAGGGTTCAAATGAAGAAACCCCCTGATCATGAAAAATCAACCCCAGGTCAAAATGAGTGCTAACAGTGGCTCCGAATGGGGACGTGCAGGTGAAAACCTGCAGCGAGAACCAGATCTCCGGGTAGACCAGACAAAAAGCCAAAAAATGCAAGCTGTACAAGGCATTTACACTACATACATATTTTTACAAATGTGCACAGCAACCAGTCATTTATGCAAAATAGAACTTAAGGAATTGGCCATGCACAGGCAATTCCAGAATTTCACCATCTAGGGCCTGGAGGAAATAAGAATCCTCCCCATGAGTATTGCAAACCTGATATGGGCCCATCCATAAGGGTTGAAATTTACCATGTTTACCCTTTTCCTGACCTTTAGCATTCCAAATGAGCACCAGATCATTGACTTGAAACTTCATTTTTGTAGTTCTCCTGTCAAACTGATATTTCACATCTTGTTGTCTTTTGAGATTGATCTAGTGGGCTTTCCTTCTGTCTTCATCCAATGCAACCAGCTGATTCACTCTTTCTGTCATGGAATCTTCAATCTCCTCATCATTTTCCTGAATGAATCTATAAACTGGTAGGAGATTGTTTATGGGCAGTCTAGCTGGTGCACCATATACTAGCTCAAAAGGTGACTTCCCAATAGCCCTTTTCACTGTCACTCTGTCAGCCCATACTGCTAAGTTCAACTTTGAGTCCCAAGCTCTCTTGTTTTTGTCCAGTATCCTCTTGATAATTTTCATGATGCTCTTATTGCTTGATTCTGCTTGACCATTTCCTTGTGGGTGATATGGTGATGTATATGACAGATTTATCCCATACCTGTTGCAAAAATCAACAAATTCACCTGATCTGAAGCACATAGCATTATCAGTGATTATCTTAAATGGTACTCCAAACCTGATGATGATGTTTTCTAGTATGAAATCTGTCACCACCTTACTTGTAGCTCTCTTAGTTGGAATGGCCTCAATCCATTTGGTAAAGTAATCAATTGCCACCAAAATCCAACTGTGTCCCCCACACAATCCTTTATGCATATCAATCAAAACATTGTTAGCCATATCCTCATCCACACATCTCAGCAGCACACCATCAGGGTTTTTCCAGTATAGCTCACCTTGAACAATAACATACCTGATTGCATGTAACTTTAAAGTCCTCTTTTGATTGTCACTGAAATGGGAAGGACAATTCAGATTTTGCAAGTAATAGATAATATCCTTGTACCATTCAGATCCTGATACATTTACACTCTCATCTTGAACTGCATTAACTTGGCATGCTTCCAAGTTTGACTGTGCCATCATCCTGGCTAATCCTTGTCCTCTTATCAACTTAGTAACTTGTATGTCTATGTTGAACTCCTGCAGTTTGTTTATCCATCTGCACCTTCTTCCAGTCACCTCCTGCTGAGTGAATATGTCTTTGACTGCTGCATGAGGTACATATGCAATTATATATGACCCTACCAAGTATGGTCTGAAACTTTTGATGGCTCTAACTAGTGCATATGCCTGTTTTTCCATAATATCATACTTCAACTCAGAGGCCTGCAGGGACATACTGAAGAAAGCGATGGGCTGTTCAAAACCATCTTCGTTTTTCTGTAACAAACATGCAGCAACAGTATGAAAGGAAGCAAATGAAAATACTTGGAATGGCCTAGAAAAATCAGGAGATTTAAGAACAGGGGCCATCTTGATTGCCTCTTTGATATTCTGAAATGATTCTATTGCTTCCCTTTCCCAGTTGACAGTTGCATCCCTCTTCATCATCTTGGAAATGTTCCTTGTGGTTTCTGCAAAGTTGGGAACAAATCTCCTAACAAAATTTATCTATCCAAAGAAGGACTGAACTCCTTTCACAGTTTTTGGCATTTGAATCCTGTCAATAGCAGCCACTCTCTCTGGATCTATCCTGACTCCATCCTTGGAGACAATATGTCCCAGAAGCTTTCCTTCAACTACCCCAAAGGCACACTTCTTTGGGTTTAGAGAAATACCATATTCTAGTGCTCTTATGAAAATCTACTCCAGATGCAAACAATGCTGCTCTTCTTTCTTCGAGTAAGCAGTCAGGTCATCCTGATATACAGCCAGGATTGAATCAATCAGCCCTGCAAAAGCAACATCCATTGCTCTTTGAAATGTAGCACCTGCATTTGTTAGTCCAAATGGCATTCTAACATACACATACGTTCCCCATGGAGTGGTAAAGGCAGTCTTATATTGTTCTGATTCCTTTACCTTTACCTGATTATATCCTGAAAATCCATCCATCATGGATAGGAGTTCACAACCAGTCACTCTCTGCAACATAGCTTCCATATTAGGCAGTGGATAGTTATCCTTCAAAGAGGATACATTGAAGTTCCTGAAATCAACACAAAGCCTAATATCACCATTCTTTTTTCTGACTGGGACAAGGTTAGACACCCAAGTTGAATGTCTGATTGGCACAATTATTCCAGCTTCCCTGAGCCTTTTGAGTTCTTCTTGCATCTTGGGAGCTAAGGTAGGATTAATAGGTCTTTGCCTTTGTCTAAATGGCTTAGCTTCAGGCTTCAATGGGATCTCATGCTGGAATAAGTCTTCCCTATAGGCTTTTAGGTCCTCATATGACCAAGCAAAAACATGTTCATATTTTTTCAGTAATGCAATCAGCATACTTCTAATGTGTGGTTTGAGCTGTTTACCAATATATACCTTCTGAGGGGCCTGAGATGTCCCCAAATTTATTTCTTCTAAATCCTCCTTATTTGTGGGGGATGTCCTTGTGACCAATTTATCTCTACTGTCAAAAACTCTTTCCAAAGCTACCAACCCTCTAGGGATTTTATTAGTCCTCAACTGAATGATCTCTTTTCCCACAAGAGTTTCTTTTCCATCTACAGTCTCTACAAAACCTTGGAAATCAATCTGTTGATTCTCATATTCATCTATGCAGTGCAAAAATTTCAGCAAATCCCTATCATCATTAAACACTTGCCAACTACATATGTTTTCTGGTATGGCAGGCCTAATTTTAACTTCTACATTTGTAACACCCGACAGAGTGATGTCATCTGGCCTTATTGCAACATTGGCTAAGAAATCAGCCATAACATTTTTTGACCTTTCTACCCAGCCAATTGAAAATGCATCAAATAATTCAATAGTATCCCAAACAGCATGCTTGTATTGTTTCAATCTTTTATTTTTTGCAGCATACTTATTTCTGATTTGGGATACAATCAGCTCAGAATCCCCAAATACTCTTAACATCTTAATTCCATGTTTGAGAGCAATATTTAGGCCTAAGAGTAAAGCCTCATATTCTGCAATATTGTTTGTGCAATCAAACCTCAGCAAGAAAGAGAATTTGAGGAGCTTACCAGTTGGAGACAGGAAAACAACTCCAACTCCAGAGCCTTCTTTTGCACAAGCTCCATCAAAAAACATGGTCCATAAGCCTTGCTGATCCAGCTCTCCAATGCATACATTTTTCTTTTTATCTTCTGTATCATCTGAGACAACCTTGAAGTTATCACAGTCAGTGTCTACAAAGCATACTTGTTCATTTGCTTCTTGGTCTTCCACTGTCTCTGATGATCTTTGCTCTCTGATTAGCTTGACATCCCTGCCATTCATTGGAATCATGGCATATGACAGGTCCAGCTGCATACTTCCACCAATTAGTGCTGCCCATCTTCTTGACAACAGCATACCATACTGTGGCTTGATGTCAACCACTGTTATATTCATTTTATATTGCTTTTCAGGAAATGCTGCCAGTTTGAAATCTACATCCTTCATGATTCCAATGACTGGTACCTCTCTGGCATCCATTGCATAACATTTTCCACATGCCTTGTCAATTTTTAATCCAGTTTGTTGCATGATGGCCAAAGGCATGACATTTGTGGATGCTCCAGAGTCAAGCATACAATTTCTAATTATTTTTCCATTTATAACCAGGGAAACATAAAACGGTTCCACCTGTGAAGGACACTTTGTCATAGTCACTCCTAAATAAACTTCAGGAGTCTCATCTTCTTCATTACACATGACATGTTTCTCACCCTGGGTCTGATCATTTTGTTTAGCTTGAAAAGGTACCCCTGAGATTAGGGATATTGTCCTATTCTTGATCTCTTCCACTTTCATGAGTTCCATAAGTGGAACAGAGACCTTTACCTGAGAGAGGATCTGGGCTATATCAAATGGAGCACAGTTTTGTACAACAGTTGTAGCTTGCTCCACAATCTTGCTTTTATCCTGAGCTGATTTAGTTTTCATTTTCATAGTTCCCTGATCATCATTCTTGTTTTGGGAACCTCTACTTTGATCTTCAGCCTGAGGGATTTTGTTTTCTGGTCCTTGAGATTCATGACCTATTCTATGTTTAAAGTTCTGTTTATTATTTACCCACTGCCTTTTTTGTGGTTCAGTTCCTTTATGACCATGCACCAGCTGACCTGCAAAAATATCTTCTAGCTGATGTGGGTTGCCTACTTGATTTTTACCTCTGAGATTGTAGTTGCTTTTGACTTGAGCAACTGCTGCAGCTGTGAAGGCTCTAATTTCCTCATCAGAAGGTCGTTGTAAGTTACTCAGAAAATTGTGTGAGTTCTGAGCATACACATAGTTATCCTCATTATCTTCATCATATGGGGACTGTTGGCAGGCCTGAATTTGATGATCTGTATTCTCATCAGCATCATACAGAGTGTATCCATTGCCTATGGACATCATATTAACATCATCATCCTGCACATGATGTGGCTCATTGCATTCATTACAAGATGTAGCATTATCATACAAGGATTGAGCAATCATACACTGTGACTGTGAATGTGGCATCTGACAAATTATACACCACGGAGCGTCATCAGCAATATTTATAGTTTTCTTTAGGGGATCAGGAGTTTCCTTGACATGTTGAGCCCTCTGATTTGTGTTGTTACGTGGGAATACAGGCTTACCATCATGCCAATTGGTGTTATAAGGCATATCATGTAATGATGGCCTCTTTTCCTGCCTTTGATAGACTTGCCTATCAGGACCCATCCCTTTTTCACTTCTAGCTAATCTATAGCTTAGGTCCTTAACGACATTTGCCAATTTGTCTATCTTATCTTCAGGAGCAGACGTACTACCTTGAGTGTTCTGAGGCTTGTTTGGATTCTGCAGAATTTTTATATCATCCCTTCTATTTGTTTTGCCCGATGCTTTCCTATTGTTTTCAATATTCACTGCAATTCTGAAAGCATCCCTGAGAGTAGCAGGACCTTTATCTCTTAGTCCATATGCAGTCTTTGCATCAAAGGCATTGATATACAAAATTATGCACATTGGTTCATTTGGCCTCATGTGATGTGGCAATTTGTTCAACACTTTAGTAAATCTTGCATTAAAGTCAGCAACCTACTCATTTGACCCTTTGGTGATACTGGTGAACTCATTTACAAAAAAGCTAGGGTCAGTTTTATCACCATATTGCTCCTTGAACATCCTTTTAAAATCATCCCATGATGAAATACTTCGGTCAGGCAGATTCCTGTACCATTCTCTTGCCTCATCTATTAAGGATTGCATGAATGACTTCATGAAAACATCCTCATGCTCAACCTCAAAATTATCCATGACATTTTGAAAGGCCTTTAGATGATCTTCTCCTGACACTGTGTTATTTCCTGAAAATTTAGGCACTTGCAGCCTCAGATGCTTGTCAATGGGGTTAGGATACCCAGGAATACCATCAAACACCAGCTGCCTGAATCTATCTAGCTGCATGGGCTGTCTGTTTGGCTGATTAACATTAACATTTCTGTTTGCATTCTGGTTTCCTGCATGGTTCAGTGGTATCCTAGCATCATTCACATTTTGTCTCTCATCATGATGCTGATGTTGCACTTCATATCTTTGCTGATGTCTTTGCACATTTGCATTCTCTAGGGTAGGAACTGAATCATTTTGGGCAGTTCTTAAGGCTTGCACTTTCTGCTTCATATCATCTCTGATTTTCATGGCTTGTAGGTATTCTAGTTCTGCTCTTAGACTTCTGATTTCTTCAGCCAATTGTTCATCCTTAGGTCTGGAGGTAGATGGTCTCATACCATTCTGGTCATCATCTTCATCATCCCTCAGAGACTCTGCCTCTTCAAACCTTTCACTTGGGTCTAGAAAAGGGCGTTCTTGGAACACCTCTGACCTCATTCTCATGCTACCACCCTGTTGCCTCTCATATGCACCTTGAATATCAGCTTCTGCATTTGAAAAATAAGGCGCATGCTGTCCTGATGGCCTAGGGTTATCTTGTATATCATCACCTTTTCTAGGGGAGCTCTCATGACTAACTGAGACAGTTCCCTTTCTTCTATACATCATTCTTTTTGTTAATGGTAACTCTTCAAATAAAGGATTTTGTTGGGATCTTCTCCCCTACATATAAATTTTACTTTGACCGGTTGGGAGATTACTTCGGAGTCGCCACCTATTACTAGGAACTGTTTTCTTCTGAAAACCAGGGTTCTTTCACAAGGTTCCCCAGCGGAGTCGCCAATTTCTGTTGACTTTTTCCCAGACTGGATGCTTATTCCCAGATTTCCCTACAAGGTAGCCATCAGTGATCAACAGGATCTCTGGGCCAGGGGGCCAATAGTGTAGGAGATAGACTCTATATTTTATCTCCTCTTCTTCTTCAGGCTCTGCAAGACCTAGGGGGGTATTCCCTACTCAACATCCATGAGGATATGCATACAAGGCTGGGATGCTGACAGAAAGCAGATAGTCCTCTTGTAAGTAGACCAAAACTGAAAGATAAGAGCAAAGGGGCTAGCTTTGGGCCTATTTGCAGTTGTAGACAGAGGACTGAGGTTCCTAAAACTAACTCTAATGTCCTAATGGTTGTTTTAGATTTTGATTTGGAGTTTAAGTTTGGATGCAAAGCTGGACATGGTTGTAACACAAACACAAAGCAAGATTGGTGCCTATCCAGGGCCTGGAGTCAGTAGACATACACCTGTGAATGATCAGCATAAACAGCTAAAACTGGATTTCAAGGGGATATATGTGATACCTGCCTTACAGGTATCTCCCAATACAAAGTGTTAGGTTATCTCTACTTATGGTATCCCTACTGCAGTATACCCTTCCCAATGTTCAACCTGAAAATAGTTTAATCTACCCCTTGAGCAGAAGTTAAAAGATCAGACATTCAACATAGGAATTCTATGCTCTAGAATCTAAACATTACTCAAACATCCAGATTCAGAAGAAGAATACATGCAATACTGGAGACAGAATTAACACATCACATGCTAAGATAGCATTTCTCATATAAGTTTAATCATGAAATCAGTGGGTTCATGCCAAAAACATACAACAAGAGATACATAAACTCACAGGTAAGCTGTACAGAGCAACCAGATCAGCTTGTTATGAATTACAGAGCCAAAATTCTTCAACTTTCAACAACCACAAATGAGCAACACAACCTGCTTATAACAGCCAGGTAGGTGCTCAGCAATTAATTACATGGTTGACCAAAAATCCCGCCAGATACATAGTATCAGAAAGATGGCGCTCAAACACTACCAGATTGGCGCCCAAACTTGAATGCAGCAGGTAGGGGAGGAGACAGGAAGATTTCTCGAGCCCTGCGCCACTGTCCGCTGATGTACACCTTCAATCGGGTACCAGATCCGCCCACGCCATCGCCCATACCTCTGCAACAATCGCCATTGATGGCGCACCAACCCGCGGCCTCGGGAAGAACATTAATTCTGCATCGCAACCATTTCCCGCCGAGATTCATCATCATGATATTTGAAAACGCAGGATATCAATTATCCCACATGCACCCCGCAGCAACCTCCTTAACACTTTATATACTAGGTCATGAGCATATATCATGTTGGTGCTTTTGCTCCTGACGACACTAGTATAAGACTTCATCATCATCATCCTCCAGCAGCATGATATCCTATTGCTTGAAAAATCACCCTGACGTCAGCATCATATCGCAATACAACCTGCATGATAATCGGCACAACCTGATCCATCGGAGGAACATCCTCCTGCTGAGCTTATACCAAAAGTCTGGCCGATGAACATCCTGATGACATCATCATCATATCCTGCTGACGTCATCATCATATCTGCCTACTGCGCACCTCCTCATATCCGGATGACGTCATCATCATGTTTGCAAATATCGGGAGATCTCCTCAAGATGATCAGTGTTAGAAATATGACCCCCCCGGGACCTTGATGACGTCATCATCATATTAACATCAGGATGATATTCGGAAGACAACCGGATATTTGGAAATATCATCCTGATGTGCAAATATCAGGTTGCACTATAGCTCCACTATAAGATCGGGGCGATAGATGAATATGATGATGCTTGAAAAGATCACCCCCACTAGATAATGCACGAAGCCGGCAGGCGGCTATCTCCTTGATATCAGCATCATCATGACGCTGGAACAAACATACATCCGGATGATATTCAAAAATTAAAATATCACCCCCTCCTTCAGAAATATCATGATGCAGATAGGCAGAGAAAAAGATATCACCCTGATATAAGGATGACGTCAGCATCATCAGGATGACAAAACAACGAACAAGAAGTGATACAACATCATCAGGATGATATTGACTAAGATCATCCTGACGTTCAAAATATGATGACCCTAGTGATAAAGATCACCCGATGATAAAGATATCACCCCGGCAAAATATCATGAAGGCAGAAAATATGATGACCCTCGCAAGCAACACGGTGATAACTGGAAACATGATGATGATGATGACGACCCTTAAGAAAAAGCAAGTCAGGTCGAACAACTTAGAGAATAACCCCTTCAGAATATCAGGGCAACATCATCATCATGTCTGGGCAAGGTGATAAATGGAAGATCACCGGATACTTGAAAAATCACCTCCGCAAGCAAATCAGGGCGCACTGTAGCTCATCAGCAGGATCAGGATGATATCCAAACATCACCCGATAATAAAATATGATGATGACGATGAGAAACCGGTCGACGGAGAACATGATGATGCAGACCATCATCGAAGACAAGATGATGATGATGACCTCCTCCTCAGGAAAATATGATGCTGCAGCTGAAAAATGCTGAGGAGGTCCAACACTTAGAAAAAATGGGCAAGAAGATAAAGGGTTCAAATGAAGAAACCCCCTGATCATGAAAAATCAACCCCAGGTCAAAATGAGTGCTAACAAATCCCTCTACAAGTGGCACCATTCTCTAAGAAAGTCAAAGCAAGAATCAAGGATACTTTTGCAACTCCTTCCACCAAGACACCACAATGAAAGCAAGGCATGCAAGATTCTCCACCAATAGTAACTCCCATCCACATGGACACTTGAATTAGTAACAATGGCATGCAAATTGGGGTTACACATGAAAATTATATAATTAACATGCAAGTGGCTAGCAATCAAATTGCTCTCATGGAATTGTGACTCTTCAACTTCCATCTAGAGTGTCGTGTACTTTTGTACAAGTGTCAAATGGATCCACCATAGATTGTCTCCAAGTGCATTGCCCAAATGGGGATAGAGAAGACATTTGAAATTTAAATTTAAAGATGGAATTCTCATCCATGCCTAGGAAACCAAGGTTAAATCAAACAAACTAAAATTTGAAGCAATAAAACTGTTTTTGGTTGATGTCGATTATCCAAACCCCAAGATGCTCTTACATCAATATTGGCTAGATTGTAAGGGGTATGGTTGGATTTTCCATAATTCCTCTTCTATTGTTCATAGTTTTGGTGATAAATGCCATTTAAGAAGGCAACTATTGAAAGGAAGCTAGGTGTGTGGAAAACGCTTCTTACACTAATCTAATGAGGAGAGAGGTATGCAAATTCTTTTAAATCCTTACAATTTCAGCAATGTTAAACACATAACATAAAGATTACAGCAGCAACACAACACATAAAGAGAGCGAGACAAGATATACTGTGGGGAAAACCCTTTCAGGAGAAAAACCCCACTCCAAAACATAACTCAAAATGTATTACAGTAAACAATCATAGATTACAATACAATTTTAGAGCCAATGCTCTTGAAGGAGTCTTCAACACTCATATCTGGAGATATTTTGGTAGCATAACAGTACCTGTCAAAAACTATATGCATCTCCCATCCAAGCACCTATTTATATAGAGATTACAAGGCAAAATAGGAAGATACCAGAGATGGGCGTCCATCTTGGCCTCATGGCCCAAAACCCACACCTAAGGACACTTGTCCAACATTACAACATGGATTTTACACTTGTCACAACACCCCATCCCAATGTGGGTGCCTAGTCCCAAGATAGACTATGACAAATGCTCTTACGCACCTTACAGTTGTCATAGAATCTGTCATAACTGACAACACTTATAGCTGTAAGAGAATCTATCATAAACTGACTAAAAATAGCATATTCCTCTTACAACATGTCATAACCCACCTTGGGCGTCCAAAGATGCCTTCCTCAAAGATGCTCTTCAACACTTGTCTTCACCTGTCATAGAACCTTCTATTTTTTACTCTTACGCATCATAGAATCTGTCATAGGAATCTGTCATAACACTTACGCATCTAACTCCTTACACACTATTCAAGATGCTGACACATGGCAGAAAACCTCTACCATAATATGGGACGCCTATATCCACATGAGATGAGTTGACCATCCTAGTCACATTCCAAGTGGAGTGACAACACACGATGCCACTTCACACTAAATGACAAAACAGGATGTGCAACATAAAATACAACATAGGCAAATAAATAAATAAACAATTAAATAACCAATGCTAGGAATTACCAAGGTTGAGACACCTTAATTCCCAACATTCTCCCACTTTTCGAACACCTTGTAAGAGACAATAGAAATAACAGGATTTAACTGCTATAGGCCGAGAGGCCCATAGACTCTGAACACCATCTAAACTTGTCTATGCCCACTGGTTTTGTCAATGCATCTCCAACATTCTTCAAAGTGTCTATCTTCTCCAATATCACCTTCCCATCCTCTACCATGTCTCACACAAAATGAAACTGTACATCAATATGCTTTGTTCTGGCATGGAAAGTCAGAGTTTTTGCTAAGCAAATCGCACTCTAACTGTCACAACAAATAGTAATCTGTCCTACATCAACACCAATATCTGAACACAACCTCTTAAGCCAAATGGCTTCCTTACAAGCATGAGTAGCTACCATATACTCAGCTTTTGTCATGGACAAAGTGACCATAATTTGCCGCTTACTCATCCAACTAATTGCACCACCAAACATAGTAAACACATAAGCACTGGTGGATCTCCTATTGTCAATGTCACCTGCCCAATCAGAATCCACAAATCCATGAATACTTATAGAATGTGGAGGTCCTGTAGGATGACCATTATAACATAGGAAATACTCAAAAGTACCCCACAAATATCTAAACACTCTCTTCACTGTATCCCAATGTACCTATCCAAGATTAGCTACAAACCAACTAAGGACTCCCACTGCTTGGGCAATGTTTGTTCTTGTACAAACCATAGCATACATCAAGATGCCAACAGCACTAGCATAAGTTTTCTTCACATCCATCTGCTCCACCTCTAAATCATAAGCTGCTACAAGAGATAACAGGAATTGAATAAATGTCAGTGTTGCAACAGGAGAGAAAACTTCACCATTATCAATTCCCTTCACTTGTGAGTACCCCTTCGCAACCAATCTAGCCTTGTACTTCTCAACACTTCCATCACTAAATTTCTTCATGAACACCTATTTACAACCAACAGGTCTCTGTCCTTCAGGCAAAGGCACCAAGTCCCAAGTTTTATTCTTTTCCAAAGAAGCCATTTCATCTTCCATGGCCTCCTTCCAAGAACATGCATCTTTCATGCCCATAGCCTCTGTCACAATTCTAGGCTCATCAGTATTAGTAATCAAGGAAAAAGTACAACTAGAATCTAACAATGAATATCCAAACCTATCAGGTTGCTTCCTTGTTCATGTAGACCTCCTCAAAGGTTGAGGTTGAGGTTCTGCTTCTTCTTCTGAGCTTTCAGAGCTGCTAGAGCTCTCCTCATCATCAGGTCTCACAGGGTCTTTCAGTTCATTCTTCTCAAGGGTAGAAGGAAATTGAACCACATCCTCTTTCTTTTCTTTCTCTTTTGGCTATAGAACAATAGGAGAAGGTGTTAGCTCTCTGAAAATAACGCTTCTGCTATACAACACTTTTTCAGCCATAGGATCCCAAAGCTTGTATCCTTTCACACCGACACCATAGCTAATGAAGATACACTTAACAGCCTTGTTCTCCAATTTTTACCTCTTCTCCCTAGGAAAATGAGCATATGCCTCACAACCAAAAACATGAAGATGTCTTATTGAAGGCTTTTTACCAGACCACACCTCCATGGGTGTCTTATCAACAAGAGCTGATGTAGGAGACCTATTTACCAGGTAGCAAGCAATGGCTACAACTTCAGCCCAAACTTCTCTTCAAGGCCAGCTCCACTAAGCATACTCCTAGCCTTCTCCATCAGTGTCATGTTCATCCTCTCTGCAACTCCATTTTGTTGCAGGGTGTATGGAGTTGTCTTATGTCTTTCAATCCCATGTTCTTTACAGAACTTATCAAACTCTACCGAACAAAACTCACCACCATTGTCAATTCTCAAACACTTAATCCTTCTATTAGTCTAATTCTCAACAAAAGTTTTAAACTCTTTGAACTGACTAAAGACTTCAGATTTGCTTCTGAGAAAATAAATCCATGTCCTTCTATTGTAATCATCTATGAATGATATAAAATATATACATTTTTTTTGGATTAAGGATAGTCAAATCATATTACCAAAAATAGAGTTGTATCATTACATATATTGTGGCCAAGATGGCCACCATCACAAGATTCAAAGCTTTACAGCCAAAAACAAAAAGAAAACCAGTTTACATCTTATAAAAATAGTGCATCATATACCCTGCATTGCTTAAAAACACCAAAGTGTTGTTCCAGAAACAAAATTAGATAAATATCTGTTAAACTTTCTTCTATACTTCTGGAAGGTCCAATATTGGTTCATCTTTGGACAGGTTACTCTCTGTATCATCTAGATCTAATTCACATTCTGGTTCAGGTTATGCATGGCCCACTCCTTCTCTATCCATATATATCTAATCTTCTTCAACTAAAACAGGAGCAGCATGAAGCATATAATCTTCTTGAGTTCTATCAACCTAAGATTTATTATCATTTCCTGCTTCAGAAAGATGCAAGTTTTTGAACTATATATGCAATTCATCTAGCCTCGAGTTGACAAATTGGCTAGCCTTGTCAATGTCTATCGGCCTCATTTCAGAAAGAATAGATTCAGACTCTTGTGTTGAGGAGAACCCCCTATCAGCCATCTTCGACAGATTGGCTAATTGATCCTTAATAGAAACTACCACCTGCAAATAAATATCAACATGTGTGAGTCTTGAATCAGACCCAGTAAGAATTCTAGGCTTGCCTTGAAATTGGTCCTCATTCCTCTTTTTCCACAGAATCCATAAAACTTTAGTAGTTAGAACTAACCAAAATATTTTATTTTTAGAATCAAGACCAGCAAAATGACCAAAAATAATTCTAATTTTGCATTTAGAATCAAATAAAGACTAGTTAGGAAGACTATTCAAAAAAATATCCCAAACCTGACAGGTAAAAGGACAGTCAAAGAAAATGTGATCACAACTTTCATGGACATTACATAGACTACAAAAGTAACTGTTGAAACCTACTGGCAATTTCTTCAACCCTAGCAACCACCTAAAACATATAAAAAAATAATGTAGGTCTCTAATGTTAATATCGCAGTCCCAAGCCTTGACACAATGTTCGCAGATCTCATCAAAATCTCCAAGAAGCTTATAGATCCTTTTGGAAACACAACTTTTCAAATTGCCTCCGTCTTTCCACTTTACCATATTCACCCAGTCCTTCTCACACAAGAAACTTGGCTGGGCAGGAATGACTGAATATGCAGAGACCATCATAGAATAAGTTCTCCTTTGAGTGTCTTTCAGCCCGAATTCATATTTTAATGATTCCCAACTTTTTAGGCCATTAGGAGTTGTCGCTTCTTGGAAGGAAGACAAGCCCAATTTGTGCCACTTAAGTCCAGAACAGCCTTAGATAAGAGCCAAGGGCTTCTCCTTATGTTTCAAGGACCACCATATAGAATTGTGATTTCCCCAATGGACCAAAGTAGTGTCTCCACTAGGGATAGTAATAAGAGATCTGCAGAGTTCCCAAGCCTGGGGCACCTTTAGGGCTTGCCAGTTTAATATTATTTCTCACAAGAACTTTCCAAGGCTCAAAAGCCTCCATAGAGTTTAAAATCCATTTAGCTACTAGTGTTATCTCATGCAACTTCAAGTCCTTCAACCCTAACCCACCATGATCTCTGCTAATACAACACCATTTCCAATTGACATGATGTTTTTTTCCTTTTCCTTTGCCATCAGACCATAAGAAAAATCTAATTACTTTCTGAATGCTCTCTATCTACATGTTAGAAAAAAGCCAAATGGAAGCATAATACACAGTATATGCAGATAAATTTTTTTGGCAAACTTGAAACCTCCCAGCTAGGGATAGGGCTTGCCTATTCCAACTATTAAGCTTAACCTCAATTTTTGTGAAAAGCCAACCCCACATTTTCTTGAGGGAGGGATCAAGAGAAAAAGGAATGCCAACCTAACTATCTTTTCCGAACCACCCCATTGCCAATCATCCACACCGAGCCAAATAGGTGGGGAGTCAAACCAACCAATGAGAAAGGATTTATTGAAGGAGACCATTGCACCTGAGACAGAGCAGAATACATTCAATCTGAGCTTTAGGTTGTCTAGATTTTCTTTTTCTAAAATAGGAAATAATGCAGTATCATCTACAAACTACATGTTAAGCAAGGGATTACCATCTGGGAGTATAATGCCTTCAAATCTTCTTGGGATTTTATCAGTTATCAGCAAATAATACAAGGCTTCAAATGTAATTACAAATAAGGCAAGGGCTAAAGGACATCCTTGCCTAATGGACCTCCCCATTAGAAATGAAGAGGAAAGAACACCATTGACTTCAACCTAGGCCGAAGCATCTCTAAATAGAATTTCTACCATTTTTAAAAACTCCCATGGAAAACCAAAAACCTTGAGAATGCAGATTATAAATGACCATTCCAACCTGTCATAATCTTTTTCAAAATCTAATAGTAAGATCCCTACATTTTGCTTAGATTCTATAGCCCAGTGTGTAGCTTCCTAGCTAGTTATAAGGTTTTCTAGGATATATCTGCCTTTGATAAAGCCTGTTTGAGTCACATTGATTATTGTAGGTAGAATGTCTACTAATCTTCTTGCCAACACTTTGGCAATAATCTTATATGAAACATTGAGTAGTGTTATAGGCCTCCAATTCCTCAAGTTAGATTTATCACCCCCTTTGGGCAATAGTTTAATTATACCTCTGTTAGTATCCTTACCCAAAGATACATTACTGATAGCTTCTTGATACACCTTGAAAAGGTCATCAACTATCCATTCAATATTGGCTTTATAAAATTCTACTGGCAGCCCATCAATCCCAGGAGATTTACAATTACTCATGGATTGAATGGCACACTTAATTTCCTCTTTGGATAAGTTCTGCTTCAGTTTCTTTGCCATTGCCACATAAATTTTCCTAGGACAGATCATGGAGCAGAGCCTCTATGCGTTAACACATACAACATTACCATCCTCTACTTTAAAGAGATTCTCATAGAAATTTTTAAAAAGATTCTTAATGTCATTGAGCTCTATATAAGTAGTGCCTTCTTCCACAATAGATTCAATGTGTTCTTGCCTAAATTTGCTTTTCAAGAGATTGAAGAAATATTTAGATCCTCTATCGCCTCCTTTAATCCAATTCAACATGGCCCTATTTTTTGCACTTTGGGCTCTAAGGGTTTCAAACCATCTGATTTTATGCTTAGTGGCATTCAAAATAGAGTTCAAATCCTTATCAAACAGGGCTGCTTGTAACTTCTTCTCAAAGTCCAAAAAAATTCTCTGAAGCTCACACTCTTCCTTCCTCATATCTATTGCACATTTCTTTCCACATATTTGAAATACCTCTTGGCATGCCTTTATGAGCTCAGACCACTACCATATAGGGTTGGTAAGGGAATGGATTGACTTGATGATGTTCCTTACTAACAGAATTCCTTACATGCAGTCATCATTTTCTAGTAACCTTATATTAAGCTTAAACAAATTGGAAGCTTTGGCTTTGGAGACCATATTATGATCATTAAGGAAAATATCTACACAAATCGGGTGGTGATCAGAGAGAGAACTTGGTATGACTTTAACTGCATTATCTCCTTTAGAAATTTTAAACTGGAAAAATTCTTTGTTTACATAAATTCTATCAACTCTGCTATGTATTCTTCTAGTACCAGCTTGGGCATTGCACCAATTAACCAAATTCCAATGCTTTTGCTTTTGGTGCCATCTAGAGGGTCTACCAACTTAAGAGACTTTTTAAAACTAATCCAAAAGAATTTTTCATTCCCTTTCTAGTCTGCATTGATACCTCCTACCTTGTCTTCTTTGTTCTCCACCATATTGAAGTCCCCTACAAAGATCCATGGAATTTTAGGGAGATGAATAGTAAGCCATTCCCAAAGCTCACCCTTTTTTCTATGGTCATTTGAAGCATACAAAGAGTAGATGCCAAATTTCTTACCATTCTTTTCAAAGCATGCCCATGCCACCCTATTGCAGGGAGAGAACCCAGATTGGGACAAAAATTGTCCCCAAACTGGGTTAATTAAGATAGCAATTCCTCCTTTACCCCTGTTATGCTTGGTAAAAATTTTAAAGGAATCTTTCCAAATGAATCTGAGTACATTGTCTAACTGGAAATTAGTAGCTTTAATTTCCTGCAACATAAGGAAATCCAAGTTCCTATTCTTGTTAACCAGATCCCTAACAATGTATTTCATGTCTGGGGATTCTAAGCCCCTCACATTCCAACTAATGAACTTCATAGAGAACAGTAAGTTTTAAGCACAGCCCAATAGTCATTGAGCCTACTCCTTGGAAACACCCATTTTACCAAAGCACTTGGGGGGTTTCCCCCCCTTTCACCCTTTTACAATCAACCAATTTCCTTTTGACATACTTCCTCTTTTTTCTTTCCCCATCCCTTTTAGGATAGCTTTCAATCTCTTCTACATCAACCACTCTAGCCTTAGCATCCTCAGCCTCCTTTGGTGGATATCTGAATGAGCAGGGAGACCAATCTCCTGCACAAGCTCTTGCATTTTCCTTGCAAATAAATCTTCTCTAATTTTCATCAGAGCAAGTTGTTGGGCATTCTTCTTGTCAGGAATCACCACCGGGGTGCCTCCATCACAACTTGTCAAAACCTTCCCTAAATTTCTGGGAGTATTACTAGAGACAACCTCATCTAGGCTTTTCAAAATTGGATCACTCTCTCTTGCCAGGACTGAATCCCAAACAACTTTTTTCTCATCAGCGAGGGGACACACCAGTGATAAAGAATCCATTACCGCAGCAACACAGGGGGGATTTAAGATATCTTGAGGGGACTCGCCCACCTCAATCACACTAGCATCACCGAAAACTACATTCTGCTTAGTAGCAGAGGGAGATGGGAAAGGTGAGGCCTCGACCATCTCAGAGGAACCAAGTATGCCATCATTCGATGGGATATCATCTAAATTCAATTTTTCCATACTGTTTCTAACTTCTCTTAATGCACCTTCCAAGGAACCGAGACCAGGCTGGGAAGGCTGAGGGCACGGAAAAGGCTCAGCCACCACAAGGACAGATTCTTTTGCCATAGTGACCAGGTCACTTCTATGCCCACCTCCTCTCGACCTAGAGACATTTTTAACTGGTTCACTAGGTTCAAACTGATTATTATCATTCCTTTTTTAAAAAAAATGGACAATCCTTCCTTTGGTGCTCGTCAGATTTACATAAGAAACAAGAATTAAGGCCTACAACTGCACATTTGACAGTTTTGTTTTCAAGAAGCACCTGAAGCACTTCAGGTATATTTATTCCCGATTTGAGGGACACTAACACCCTAGCATCTAGATGGGGTAGTGTCATTTTAGAATCTTCCACTTTCAAGGTTTTTCCCAGAGGTTCAAGTAAATTGGGCAAAAAAGCCCACAACTGAATAGGCACATTTATAATCAAAAGCCATCTTGGAATAGAGCAAAACTTCATGTCATGCATAGAAGCCCCAGGACTCCATTGAAACACCTTGAATAGGGATCTTCCTACATTCCACATTTCCATTTCAAGAATCTTTTTTTGCATGGTGTGATTTTTTAAAATTATAACAAAAATCCCTTTTGAAATGATTATGCAGAAGGAAACAAAAACTCCCATTTTTTTTCCCCACACGGAGTAAAGCCAATTATAAAAAAAAATTCTTGCAGGCATTTTTTCCACATCCAAGCAAACAAAAAATTGAGCCACATTCTTAAGTCTAATCTCTTCTAAATTAACTACATTTTGCATACCAGGATTAGGCTAAAGGATCAACTTTCATGGCAAGCCAAAATCCTTACCTTTGTTTGCCTAGAGCCCTCCTGCCCTTTGCCACTACTACTCTTGCAACCTCCACTGCCCTCTTCTCCCTCCTCTCATGCCTGAAATCTTGCATCTTCAGGCAAAGGGGCAACATGATTAATATCCAGCGCCTCCTTAAAAGTTTTCCCTGCAATAGCAATTCCATCACAATTCTCTACTGAACCATTAAGATCTATAGGCTTAGCCATTACCTCTCTCGGCTGAGGAGTAAATGCCTCAGCTAGCACCATGTTATGTGAAAGACTTCTCACATGTGCCAGGGTTAACGACCCCCAAACCCACCCTGGCAGGAGAACCAAAAAATTAAATTCAAAAACTGAAAAAAAAATCCTAAAAGGGCTATAGTTAGACTTCAAAGAATAAAAAGGGGATTTTTACAAACTAATATTTCAAAAAGCATTCACAATGAAATTTTATGAATCAATGCAAAAAGAAGAGGACTAAGAGGACCAATTATCTGTTCATGGAGAAGACTCTACAAATTGTTCATGGAGGGGAACCAGAACCCTCAAACAACTTGCAGAGCCTTTTCATTTGGGGTATCATCAAAATATATAGATTTAGAGATTGAAGGAACATTAACTGGACCAAACACATCAGAATGAATAAGATCCAACACACCAGAAGACTTATGAGAACTTGAGTAAAATTAAACATGGTTTTGCTTTCCATATATACAATATTCACAAAATTTGAAATCGAGATTACAATCATCTAACCCCTCAACAAGGTTTTTATTTTTCAGGGCTCTAAGACCCTTCTCACCAATGTGGCCAAGTCTCTTATGCCATAACAATGTCTTCTCAGTAGGAAGTCTAACTTCCAAAGCATGAGCACCCTTAGGTACCCAAAATGCACTACATCAGAAGTTGATACAATAGATCATTTAGTTGTTGGTTCCAATGGTGGATGTGAAGTGACTGCAGCTCTTTTCTTCGAGTCAGAAAAACTATTGCACTGTGAAGGCATGCCTCCAACTAAAACGAAGTACCTCTCTAAGTACCCTTCACAAGCACCATAGCTCCTCTAGTCATCTTGCATCCTTCTTTCGAGAAGACAACCTACACACCTGCATCATTCAATTTACTTACAAAAAGTAGGTTCCGTGCTAAGCCTGGGATGTGCATAACCCTAGAAATCCCCTTCACTCGTCCATCAAGGAATCAGATTGTGACTCTTCCATGGCCAACTATCTTCAGATGAGAATTGTCACCCAGGTACACTCTTCCACCATCAAACTCTTCATACTTTGTAAACTAGTCTCGATGTGAGGTCATGTGAAAAGAGGCACCAGAATCAATTAGCCACACATCATCAGATGCATGGGTGGCCAAGGCAGAAATGAAGGCATCACCATCATCTTGTGACTTGTCAGACTCAAAATCAGAGATGTTCTTCTTTTTCTTCTTCTCCTCCTTGCACTCCTTTCGAAAATGCCCAATTTTTTCATAGTTCCAACATAGTGCCTTGGACTTTCTAGAAGATTTGGATCTCCCACAGGGTTTAGATCTACCCTTCTCATCGTTCTTGTCCTTCTTCTTCCCTTTCTCCTTGGGTCTTCCATGAACCGTAAGAGCTTCTTTGGCTGACTTGGATGACTTCCTTTGCATCTCTTCAGATAATAGTGAAGACACTACCTCATCGATTTTGAAAGTGGTTGTAGTGCTTCTGATGGCCATTATAAGATGATCCCATGAGTCCGCCAAGCAAAAAAGCAAGGTCATACAATGATCCTCCTCCTCCATCTTCACACCAACAGATGTCAATTGTGCAACTAGCATGTTAAAAGAATTCATGTGATCTGCAACCAATCCTCCATCTTCCATCCTCAGAGAATATAGCTTCTTCTATAGGAATAACTTGTTTACCGAGGACTTATCCTAATAAACATCACTAAGTTTCTTCCACAGCTCCTTCGCAGTCTTCTCTTCTTGAACATTTAACAGGACAGAATCAGCCAAATAGAGTCTCACAAGACCCTTGGCTTTATGATCTTTGAGATCCCAATCTACATGTGCCATTGCCATTGGTTTTGTACTAGAAATTATTTCCCATAGGTCTCTATCAACAAGCATGTCTTCCATTTTCAGTTTCCACAACTTGAAATTGTTGCCATTAAACTTCTCTACCTCTATTCTTCTAGATGTGTCTGTCATCTTCTTCCTGCAACAAGATTATAGAATACTCTACATAGACTCCCACTCAATCTAAGATTAGTACAAAAAACCCCTACCCAGCAGCTAGGACCAAAACTGGCTAGGCTTTAATACCAACTAAAAGGAAGCTAGGTGTGTGGAAAATGCTTCCTACACTAATCTAATGAGGGGAGAGGTATGTAAATTCTTTTAAATCCTTACAATTGCAGCAAAGTTAAACACATAACATAAAGCTTATAGCAACAACACAACACATAAAGAGAGCGAGACAAGATATATCATGGGGAAAACCCTTTCGGGAGAAAAACCCCACACTCCAAAACACGGCTCAAAATGTATTACAGTAAACAATTACAGATTACAATACAATTTCAGAGCCAATGCTCTTGCAGGAGTCTTAGACTCTCGTATCTAGAGATATTTCAGTAGCATAATAGTACCTATCAAAAACTATATGCATCTCCCATCCAAGCACCTATTTATATAGATATTACAAGTTAAAATAGGAAGATACTAGAGATGGGCATCCATCTTGGCCTCATGGCCCAAAACCCATGCCTAAGGACACTTGTCCAACATTACAACATGGATTTTACACTTGTCACAACACCCCATCCCAATGTGGGTGCCTAGTCCCAAGATAGACTATGACAAATGCTGTTACACACCTTACAGCTGTCATAGAATCCATCATAACTGACAGCACTTATAGTTGTTAGAGAATCTGTCATAAACTATCTAAAAATAGCATATTCCTCTTACAACATGTAATAACCTATCTTGGGTGCCCAAAGATGCCTTCCTCAAAGATGCTCTTCGACACTTGTCTTCACCTATCATAGAACCTTCTATTTTCGACTCTTACACGTCATAGAATCTATCATAGGAATTTGTCATAACACTTACTCATCATAACTCCTTACACACTGCTCAAGATGCTGACACATGGTAGAAAACCTCTACCACAATATGGGATGCCTATATCCACATGGGATGGGTTAACCATCCTAGTCACATTCCAAGTGGAGTGACAACACACCATGCCACTTCACACTAAATGACAAAACAAGATGTGCAACATAAAATACATAGGCAAATAAATAAATAAACAATTAAATAACCAATGCTAGGAATTACCAAGGTTGAGACACCTTAATTCCCAACAACTATCACCTCCTCATGGTCATGGTAGATGTGTCCCTTCTCATTGCCAAAATAAATTATCATGTCTAACAATTCTTATTTCACTTTCATACACATGGAGGCAAAAGAAGAAAAAATATGATAGTTGGATTGGTTGGAAGCCCACATTTACAACTATTCATATTGTAATAATGGCAATTAGGAGAAAAATTAAATGATCCATATTCTCCTCTACCAACTATAAGGCTTTTTCTCATAACAAAAATTTTTATTTGCTATATTTAATTTATAGTACTGACTCACTTCAAACTTGAGTTAGTATGTTTTTATACTTTATATTTTTTCTTTATTGACTAGTTAACTATCCTTGTGAGGTATCCTTGTGAGGTGTCCTTGAGGTTAGATGTTGTAAATACATGTATCTATTCCATAAATTTCATTGAGGACTAACCTCTAACCTCATCTAATAGGGCATGCCATGTTTAAAATTAATGGGATAATCGACTCATTCAAAATTGAATGTGGTAGTTTATTTGATTTAACATTTAACATTTTAACATTAAACATATAATATGTCTTGTCAAAAATTGAACATGAATGTTTCTTATGAAAAGCTCAATAATCAACCACTTGAACCCATGTCATTTAAATTTAATAAAATTTTAAAATTATTTATAATTTAAATATTTTATATTTAAATATTTCACTTTCTTATAACTTGTTTGCACTCTTTTTTCCTAATACAATGAACATAATACTTTATATAAACTTGCCCTTGCACAATGTAAAGGTGCAATTGGTGTCAATAGGTGTTTTTTTGCCATTATTATAGATTTTTTTCCTATAGAAGGTTTTTACAAATAATTTATTTATCTAGGTACTAATAACATGCTTATAAGTTTTGAGTACATATAATTATTTTAAATCTTGAGTGATACACTTTTTACATCTATTGTTGGCAACATGTAGTACGTGGTAGGGGTGAAAAGTGTTTTTATATAATCCCTTGGTTTTGTAATGCAAAATCATGTGTGAAATATTGTAAATTAGCTATTTAACCAAAGAAGATACAAGATATTGATTTGCAAATTTAGTTTTTTCTTTTGCTAATTTGGAGGTTTATTGTTATAATATTATTCTTAAAATATACTATGTATAGTAAGTATAGTTTCACATATGCAACTAAATATATTATTTTACTTTATGGAACAAATTGAAAAGAGTTAAGAGTGAATAGATATCTTACAATTTAATTGACATTATTAAGTTAATTATTTGTCAATAGTAACAAGAGAAATAATTGTTAGGAAATGTGTCCCAACCTTGCATCTTAATGTTCAAATGCAATTTATGGGATATAGAGGTTCTTTTTTGCCTTAAAGATTTACTAAAATGGGCTTTAACTAGCTAAATAAGTAATGGTGATGTGGAGCTCTCTAAGATCTTTAATTTTAAAAATATGGGCTCAATCAAGTTCCTAGATCAAAATTTATGGTCTTTGGAAGTTAAGCTCCCACTTTAGGAATGTAAGAGCATCTATGACACATAAGGGAGTTGTATTGAGAGAATTACACATGTTGACCAGGGACATTCACCAACACATGGCATGTCATTATGACTATCATAAAGCATCTTTGGAGGGTCTGAATAAGACAAATTAGAGCTCCCAAGTTGGGAGGATAATTATGACCTATTATAACAAATTCTTATAGGACTTCTTTTTGGATTTGGGTGTTGGAATTTGACAAGGGGATTTGAGTGCCACTTTTGGGTAGTATGAGCTCACGGTTTTGTGATTCCCCTTTGGTGGTTTAATGTATTGGTTTCTCTATTTATTGGTACTTGAGATGGAGTTTGTATAGTGTATTTTGTAGATATTGTTATGATGTCGGTACTATTCTAGATTTGAGTGTTGTCTCCTATGAAGACTCTTTGCCTAGATTGTATTATAATTGATATTGTTGGTGAGGGTGTTGTCTCTTATAAAGGATCCTTATTTATATTATATTCTAATTGATATTGTTGGTGATTATTACATTGACTCAGAGTCTGGAGGATGGGTTTTTCCCAAAAGAGTTTTCCCATAATACATCATTGTGTTATGGTTATTAATTTTATTGTATTGTTTTTTTTGTAAAATATTTTAGATCATATTTTTATTCATCTCTCCTCTTAGATTAGTGTAGGAAGAATTTTTCACCTTAGATTCCTTTCATTTGGTATTAAATCCTATTCAACTCGAGTGCTAGGTGGTAGGAACAAGGTTTTTTGTACTAATCTTGGATTGAATGAAGAATACATAGAGAAGATTAGTGTTTTGAGGAAGATTGCAAGCACATTTGTACTAGAGATGTAAAAATCTAGTGGCACTAACTTTAATCCATTGAAGCTAAAGATGGAGGATTTGCTCGTTTATCAAGATTTGTGGGATATTATATCTAAATCTAAACTAGCTACAATGTTACTGGAAGATTAGGCAATGTTGGACAAAAAGGTGAGAAGCCGTATTAGGCTTTGCTTTGCAGACTTTGTGTTATTTAATTTTTGTGAAGAATCCACTATAAAATTCCTCTGGGAAAAATTGGGGAACCTATACCAAGCTAAATCCCTAGTTGACAAGCTTTTTCTATGGATGAAGCTATAAACTTTGAGGATCGGTGATGGTGATTATATTACTGAGCACTTGAATGTGTTTAACACAATTATAAGCTAGGTAAAATTTTTGGATGTGAATATGGAAGAAGAAAATTGATGCATGACCCTTTTTTGTTTTCTACCAAACTCATGGGACAACCTAGTATGGTCATTAGAAGCACTATCTCAAAACTAGTGCTTAATGAGATCACATTTGTTCTTCTCTTAGAGGAGATGATGAGAAAGGATACTAAATCCACTAGGGATGCCTTGGTTGTTCATGGGTAGTATAAAGAAAAAGAAATAAGAAGGAAAAGGTTAGATCCAAATCTCATGGGAGATCTAAGTCTCTTAGAAAGTCTAAGGCAAAATGTTGGAATTGTGACTAGACAAGCCACTTCAAAAGAGATTGCAAGGAGGAGAAAAATAAGAATAAGGGTGAATTTGATGATGATTATGATAAATAATCTTAGGAGGATGTGGGAGATTCTTTTTTTGTGGCCTTAGCAACACATGCATGAGAAGATGCATGGATGTTAAACTCCAGAGCCTCTTTCCACATGACTCCCCATTGAAAGAGGTTTTCAAATCATGAGAAATATTATGGTGGGAAGGTATACCTCAACAATAACTCATTTCTTAGCATAGTTGGTTGTGAGAGAGTTGATATTTTATTTTTTGATGGGAGAATCAAAGGGATTATTGGAGTCCTACATGTCCTTGGTTTGGCACACAACCTATTATTTGTAAGTAAGATTAATGATGTGGGTGTATAGGTAGTCTTCAACAATGAAGGTTGCAATATGGTTTGAGGAGTTATGGTGCTCATGAAGGGGGTTCAGATTGGTACTCTCTTTTGACTTGATGCATGCAATTTTATATAGTACAATAGTTCTTTAGTACATGTAATAAAAATATATGTAGTCTACACCATAGTCATCAAAACCTACAATGAAGAGATCATTGTATCTAGTTTTGATGGTCTTGAATTTTGGGTGCCTAAGCATTCTCTTACCTTAGAATGGAAGTTACTTGTTGAGAAGACAATGTTATGACACTAGCACATGGGCCATATTGGTTAGAAAGGTTTATGGACCTTGAAAAAAAATCTAGTAAAGGGGTTAGTTCATTATTCTCTTAAGTTTGATTTTTGTGAGCATTATATTTATGGAAATAAAATTGTGTTCAATTTTACTCTAGTTTTCATAAGTCTTTTAGGTTGTTAGATCTTATTCATCCTAATGTATTTGGTCTTGTAGATGTTCCTTCATTGTCAAAATCTTTGTGGTATATTTTCTTAGAAACAAATATGAGGTATTTAGTAATTTCAAGGAGTTTAAGGCTCTCTTGGAAAACTAGATTGGTAGAAAGATTAAGGTGTTGATAAGTTTAGGTGGTGTAGTGAACCTATGGGCTTCTCAACCCCTAGTAGATAGTTGGCAGTGTTGGTATTCCCTTTGTTATTGCAAGATGTTTGACAAGTGGGAGATTTTAGGAAAGGTGTCTTAACCTTGCATCTTAATGTTCATATACAATTTTAGCCTATAGAGGTCATTTTTGGCCCCCAAAATTATTGAAATAGGATTTAACTATCTAAAGTAGATTACAGTGATGTGGAACTATCCAAGATTTTCAATTTAAAAAATGCTCAATCAAGTTCTTAGATCAAAATTTATGGCCTTCAGAAGTTAGGCTTCTACTTTAAGAATATAAGATCATCTATGATGAATAAGAGAGTTGTAAGAGGGAGTTACACGTGTTGACCAAGGACATTCACCAACCTATGACATATCATTACAAATATCATAAAGCAGCTTTGGAGGTTTTGAATAGGACAAATTAGAGTGCCCAGGTTGGGATGATAACTATGACACGTTATGACATATTCTTATAGGACTTCTTTTCGGATTTGGGTGGTATTATCTCATGGTTTTGTGATTCCCTTTTGGTGGTTTCATGTATTGGATGCTTGGGATGGAGTTTATAGAGTGTATTTTGTAGATAGTGTTATGCTATCAGCATTACACTAGATTTATGTACATTGGTGTTGTCTCTTTTGAAGGATCCTTCCTTAGATTATATTGTAATTGATATTTTTGTTTATTAATACATTGGTTTAGAGTTTGGAGGCTAGGTTTTCCTTGAAAGGGTTCTCCTATAATACAAAAATGTATTATGGTGAATGATTTTATTATGTTGTTTCTTTCCTACAAGTTATTTTAGATCATATTTTCCATTTATCTCTCCTCTTAAAATAGTGTAGGAAGCATTTCCACACCTTAGCTTCCTTGCAAGCACAATTTTTATAATTACTTTTGGTAATAAAATTATACGCATTATAAGTTGTTGTACACAACTAAAGCCAACTTATATGATTATACATCATTATCCTATGCATAGCTATCATACTCTCGATCATTGTTGGAGGATTCCTTTGATGGTGATAGTTCATTATCACTATCATAAAGAAATGTATTGATTTTAATTGAAAGAGTGGATTTGACAACTTAAAGAGTTAGAGTGCTTGAGTGTGCACTTAAATATCTAAATGATGGTGTTACAGAGTGAATGTGAAGTTTGATATTGTTGTTGCAAAGGATATGTCATTCAAGGCATTCTCATTTTTGGATCAATTCATATCTTTTGTTTCATCAGCCTTTACTAAATTTAGAAATTATAAACTAAGTTCTCATGTTAGATTGAAGTTGTTGGTAATAACTACGTAAATGATCATTATTTTGTAGATGCAATTGCTAAGAAATAGATTGTGAAGTTCTTGGTACAAGCTATCAAATCACATAGTCAAATGTCAAATGTATATATTCATAGGACCATTGTCATTGTCAAGATTCACCTTGACCTTATTTTCGTATTTAAAGTTGAAGAGCTTATTCTTCCTTAGAAAAAATTGTTATGTCAGAAAATGTTCCCTTGGGGGCTTTTCCCTCTTAAGGTTTAGCTCCTGGGTCCTTAGAATGCATTTAGAGCATATTGCATGTTAATTTTGAATCCCAATGAGAAAACCCTAAAGTCTTATAGCAAATAGGACCTAGGGGGTGCTATTTTGATGACTCCTGCCTAAAATAGGGGGGAGGACTTAGGTGCTCGTGCCCTAGTCCTACCCTATTTTGGGTCAAGCCCCAATTTGAAGTGTCAGTTATATGATTGTTGTTAAGTCCTATGCCAACACCAAAAATTTGAATTACAAAATTCTTAGCAAGAATGTTTGTAGTTGCATATATAAACATGTTTTGGTTCTCATTTGTAAACTAGAAGATGATTGCAAACTTTAGGTATACTTGTGATTTTAGAGCATCCATGATATTCATTGTTGCATAGCAAAGCATTGTTATTGTGTTTGTGATTGCAGATTTGACTTCATCTTCTCATGTCTTTGAAGAGCCTTCATTTATATGAGATCTACACTTCAAGGTGACATTTATTGTGTTTTCAATCATTTATCATTTAGATTTTGCCTCTATCCCACAGTGATACACACTCTTATCTAACAACGGTGTTCAGAAGACTTAAATGTCTCTCTGGGGATTGACTGAGGTAAGCCTCTAAACACCACAACCCCCAACCACACTCCTTTGTGATTACAGGTTACAAGTACCGAGTTTCGTAGAGTGGAGTTGTAGAGCAAGGTTGCAAACGACAAGGATTCAAGATCTGAAAGAAAGAAGTTAAACAAAGCATTTTCAGGACATGGGAGCCTAGGGCAATGTCCTCTAGAGTTTTAGAGATAGGAATCAAAGTTATAGGGACATTCTACATCTGAAGGAGCTTCTACATCTTGAAAATCAGCCTACACTGCACTAGGGTGCCCAGGGCAGTGTCCTCCGCATTTCAGGTGACGAAAAATAGATGAAACAATGATTATCAGTACCGGAAGGAGTTCTGTATTCCACGAAGAAAATAGTACCTTGGACTTGGGCACCCAGGGCATTGTCCTCAATTCTAAATTTCAAGAAATGGTCAGTTATTAATCTCTGTCCTTTTCCTTAATCTGTAAGTATTTATCTAAATTTACCAGTTTATTCATTGTTTTGCACAATTAGGGTTTCTTACATATTTAAAATTTACATCAAGGCATTAGTTAACAATTTATGAGCTTCCACATTGATCCAAGTGACAGCCTAACCTGTTAGGTGAATGCTCTCACTTAGCAGAGATTCAACTCAGTTGATATGTCCTTCAATGTTTGTGGTGAAGGGAGAATCTAAACCAATCAAACCAAACAAAACCCCATCCTCCTTTTTACCGCAAAACATTTTGGTGAACCCATGTTTTTGAATTTGTGCACCTTGCTAAGTGTTGTGTGATAGATTTGCATTCATTCATTTTATTGCATTTCAAACATTACAGAAAAAATGAAAATTTTGAAAAAATTGGCATCTTAGGCTTGCATTTTGGCATAATTTGAATTGATTGGCATTTAATTTCTGTTATTTTCATTAGATCTAATTTTAATAATAGAAATTCATCATTAATCATTCATTTGCATTGCATTTTCGTGCTTAAATTGGTGAAAATTGCTTGAAATTGTGTATTTTTCATAAAAACCTAGTTTTGCACTAGCTAGGGTTTGTAGTTAAAATCTTGTTTCAGATTTTACTACTATTTCAAACACGCATTTAGGTCTGATTTCTAATTGTAGTGTTGCATCATAGTATCTTTCTTGCAAAATTTCATGTCTAAGGTTTAAAAAACTTGCATTTTTCACTAAATTTTGGCATATTTTGCATATAGAATTGCATTATAGGGATGTTTTGAAAGATATTGTTGCATCATTGGACTGTTATTAGGCATATTATTTGCTGCCCCTCATCAATTTTCTTACAACACCTTTTCTTTCACTCATTTGCATTGAAAAAAGTTGAAAAATTAAGCATTTTAGATCATATTCATACATAGTTTTGCATTCATATACCATGGATTCTCCTCGTCATTCATCTTTGGAAGATTTATTTGAGTACATTATGAATTTTGATAATTTTTCCAAATTCACTGATAAATATCCTCAATTCTTTCATCAAATAGCATACATCTATGGTATTGACATGTCTGTAAGCACTACATGTGATATTCTTTGAACAATAGCCTATTTTGAAAGCTTTGTCACTATTGTCGGTGTTTTCCCTTCAATATTGGAGAATCTCACTAATTTCATTTCTAAACATAACCATAAGGGAAAGTAGCGGTGAAAACATTATTCCCTCTCTCCCTTCATTTCATGATGACATAATGGACATTCTCTCTGAGACCTATGAGACCGATATAGCCCTGGGTGATTCATCCAATAAAGAGATGTGTCCCAACATAACCCCACTTGGTGAAGATATTTTGGCACAAGAAGAAGACATCATTGACACATTCCTTAACGCTACTCTACCATCCCTTCCTTCTCTACCTGGCCAGAATGAAGCATTGGATGATGCAGATTCCCTTTGTGAACATTTGCTTCAACCTGTTGAAACTAAAAATTTACAAACTGATGTTCAAACACTTCTCAACTACATCTTAAACAAAGAAACAGATCATGGGCCTTTACTTGGACCCTCACATACCTTGGAAAATAATGAAAACTCACAAAACATGGAAGAACAAACTATTCCTCACAACCAAGGTATTCCAACACCCTATATATGGACTGAAATGGGCACTTTTCGAGTTCCTCAACAACCTCGCTCAACTGGAATGGGTATTATAAAATCTCCTACATCATCTTGTTTGACCGACATAGAAAATCATGATATTCCCTCTTTACCATCATTAATAGATACCTGTCCTACAAGGATAACCCCACAAACTCATGAAAATGTGGAAGAGAGAAGAAGAGATAAAGCTTTAACCATTAAAGTAAAGATCAAGATACATGATGACCGCTAGCTCAGTTGTCCCTACAGGTAAGTATCTCTAACCCTTTACCTTTGTGTTGTGTTTCCCCCGTGATGTGTTATGTGTTGTTTAGGCCTCCTAGGATGACCCTTGATACTCTTGTAAGGTTAAGGATATCGGGAGACCGCCTCTGTTGTGACCCTTCTTCTATTTGTATCATCATTCTTCTATATTGCCTCTCCTCTATTTTCATTGATGTGTGTTGTGTCTGACAGACATAGCATTGCGATTGGTGACTTGGGGGCACCCTCCTACGTGATTGTCCCTAAGGCACATGTTTCTCCTCTCTTGATTTATTGTTTACCTTCTTCTAGTGGTTCTATCTAGCTAGCGGATGACGAAAAACATATAATACTGATACAGACCTAATGTCCCTTCAGCGAGAAATCAAAAAACGGACCTAGTCCATACATGATGATGGGGTTGATATATATTATCTAAGGCTTGGCTAGTAGAATCACTCCATGTGACATTTTGATGTTGTCTTATCGCACTTACAAAACATAACAATATTGTTGCTCCGTGCACTTTGTTTGTCTTGGATCTCACCTTGCTTGACTCTTTATGTGAATGATTACATGAATTGTTGTTTATCATGATTATATGGTTGCTAACACCTTTTCTTGTAGGAAATTGTGTGTTTGTGGGAACATTTAGTGATTGTAAAGTACATGTCACCTCCTGGGGGCATGGGCTTTGCGAGAGCTCATGTTCCCTTGTGTATTTTCTCTCTACCTTAACGCGCTTGATATTGGTACACAATATCAACCACCTTAAGGTGAGGGCATATATAAGGTAAGTTGTTTGATGATTTTGGTATTAATGAAGCGTGCTTGTAAGCCCTCTGCAGAGGTGAGATATTGTATCTCTGAGTGAGTGCACATCTTTATTTCTATATTGAAATCATTAAGCTCTCTACGGAGGTGGGATATTGTGCATATCCTTTTTATTTTAAGCCCTCTGTGGAGGCAGGGATGGTGTATTTCTCGAGGAGATTGCATATCCTATCATTTTCTAAAAGTCCTCCAAGCAGGCTGGGTTGGTGTATCCTCCCTTAAGCGTGTCTTCGGCAATTTTTGTGGCGAAGCCTAATCATCGATGTGTGCATGTAATGTGCCTGAGATGGTAGTGAACCTAGCAATAGGTTTCTTCCATCACTTGTTTTCCATGTTTTCTCCATGTCTTCCATGTGTGTGTTTATGGCATGTTTGTTCCCAAGCATAGTCTCAAGACTGGTGGTGATGAGCTCCTCCTGTGCTTTGGGATTTGTATGGCGTGTTTGTTCTCAAGTGTAGTTTCAAGACTAGTGGCGATGAGCTCCTCCTACACTCTGAGATTTGTATTGTGTGTCTGTTGCCCTTTATGCAGTCTCAAGACTGGTGGTGATGAGCTCCTCCTGCATTTTGGGTTGTGTGTTTACTTTCCTTGTACTTGCATTTGCATTTCATATATGAGAAAATGAAAAATAAATAATCACTTCATTCACTATGTTCACTGTGTTTTGCATCTCTTCAATGTTGTCTTCTTCGTGTTTTGCATGACTGTAACTGTCTTCTTTGTATTTTGCGTCCCTATTACTATCTTCAATGTGTTTGGCATGTCTTTGGCATGTTTGCTATTTTTGTTGACCGTACTTTAATGCATTTATGGGCTTTGCGTTCATTCATACATTAAAGTGGGGGCTAAATGTTATGTCAGAAAATGTCCCCTTGGGGGCTTTTCCCTCTTAAGGTTGAGCTCCCAGGTCCTTAGAATACATTTAGAGCATATTGCATGTTAATTTTGAATCCCGATGAGAAAACCTTAAAATCTTATGGTAAATAGGACCTAGGGGGTGCTATTTTGATGACTCCTACCTAAAATAGTGGGATAGGACTTGGGCGCTCGCGCCCTAGTCCTGCCCTATTTTAGGTCAAGCCCTAATTTGAAGTGTCGATTATATGACTGTTGTTAAGTACTATGCCAACACCAAAAGTTTGAATTATGAAATTCTTAGTGGGAATATTTGTAGTTGCATATATAAGCATGTTTAGGTTCTCATTTGTAAACTAGAAGATGATTGTGAACTTTAGGCATACTTGTGATTTTAGAGCATCCATGATATTCATTATTGCAGAGCAGAGCATTGTTATTGTGTTTGTGATTGCAGATTTGACTTCATCTTCTCATGTGATTTAAGAGCCTTCATTTATATGAGATCTACACTTCAAGGTGATATTTATTGTGTTTTCAATCATTTATCATTTGGATTTTGCCTCTATCCGACAGGGATATGCTCTCTTATTTGAAAACGGTGTTCAGAAGACTTGAATGTCTCTTCAAAGCTTGACTAAGGTAATCCTCTAAACACTACAACCCCCAACCACACTCCTTTGTGATTGCAGGTTACAGGTATCGAGTTTCGCAAAGTGGAGTTGCAGAGGAAGGTTGTAGATGAAAAGGATTCAAGATCTGAAAGAAATAATGAAACAAAGCATTTTCAGGACATGGGCACCTATGGTAATGTCCTCTGGAGTTTCAGAGATGGGAATCAGACTTACAGGGAAATTCTGCATCTGAAGGAGCTTCTACATCCTGAAAATCAACCTGCACTGGACTATGGCGCCCAGGGCAGTGTCCTCTACAATTTGGGTGATGAAAACAAACAGAACAGTGATTATCAGTACTGAAAGGAGTTCTGCATTCCGTGAAGAAAACAATGCCTTGGACTTGGGTGCCTGGGGCATTGTCCTCAAATATTCTGAATTCTAAACTTTGAAAATTGGTCAGTTATTAATCTCTATCCTTTTCCTTAATTTGTAAGCATTTATCTGAATTTACCAGTTTATTCACTGTTTTACACAATTAGGGTTTCTTACATATTTGAGGTTTACATCAAGGCATTAGTTAACAATTTATGGGCTTCCACATTGTTCCAAGTGACAACCCAACTTGTTAGGTTAATGGTCTCGCTTAGTAGAGATTCAACTAGGTTGATATGTCCTTGAATGTTTGTGGTGAAGGGGGGATCTAAACCCATCAAACCAAACAAAACCCCATCCTCCTTTTTACCATAAAACATTTTTGTGAACTCATGTTTTTGAATTTGTGCACCTTTCTGAGTGTTGTATGATAGATTTGCATTCATTCATTTTATTGTATTTGAAAAATTACAAAAAAATTGAAAATTTTGAAAATTTTAAAAAAATTAACATCTTAGGCTTGCATTTTGGCATAATTTGAATTAAATGGCATTTAATTTCTGCTATTTTAATTAGATCTAATTTTAATAATAGAAATTCATCATTAATCATTCATTTGCATTGCATTTTCGTGCTTAAATTGGTGAAAATTGCTTGAAATTGTGCATTTTTCATAAAAACCTATTTTTGCACTAGCTAGGGTTTGTAGTTAGAATCTTGTTTCAGATTTTACTACTATTTCAAACACTAATTTAGGTCTGATTTCTAAGTTTAGTGTTGCATCATAGTATCTTTCTTGCAAAATTTCATGTCTAAGGTTTTAAAATCTTGCATTTTTCAGTAAATTTTGGCATATTTTGCATATAGAATTGCATTATAGGCCTGTTGTGAAAGATATTGTTGCATCATTAGACTGTTATTAGGCATATTATTTTCTGCCCCTCATCAATTTCCTTACAACACCTTTTCTTTCACTCATTTGCATTGAAAAAAGTTGAAAAATCAAGCATTTTAGATCATATTCATACATAGTTTTGCATTCATATACCATGGATTCTCCTCGTCCTTCATCTTTGGAAGATTTATTTGAGTACATTATGAATTTTGATAATTTTTGCAAATTCACTGATAAATATCCTCAAATCTTGCATCAAATAACATACATCTATGGTATTGACATGTTCATAAGCACTACATGTGATATTCTTCGAACAATAGCCTATTTTGAAAGCTTTGTCACTATTATCGATGTTTTCCCTTCAATCTTGGAGAATCTCACTAATTTCATTTCTGAAAATAACCATAAGGGAAAGTAGTGGCAAAAACATTATTCCCTCTCTCCCTTCATTTCATGATGACATAATGGGCATTCTCTCTAAGACCTATGAGACCGATATAGCCCTGGGTGATTCATTTAATAAAGAGACTTGTCCCAACATAACCCCACTTGGTGAAGATATTTTGGTACAAGAAGAAGACATCATTGACACATTCCTTAGCACTACTCTACCATCCCTTCTTGCTCTACTTGGCCAGGATGAAGCATTGGATGATGTAGATTCACTTTGTGAACATTTTCTTCAACCTGTTGAAACCAAAAATTTACCAACTGATGTTCAAACGCTTCTCAACTACATCTTAAACAAAGAAATAGATCATTGACCTTTACCTAGACCCTCACATACCTTGGAAAACAACAAAAACTCACAAAACATGGAAGAACAAACTATTCCTCACAACCAAGGTATTCCAACACCCTATATATGGACTAAAATGGGCACTTTTCAGGTTCCTCAACAACCTCACTCAACTGGAATGGATATTATAAAAGCTCCTACATCACCCCGTTTAACTGACACAGAAAACCATGATATTCCCTCTTTACCATCATTAATAGATACCTTTCCTACAAGGATAACCCCACAAGCTCATGAAAATGTGGAAGAGAGAAGAAAAGATAAAGTTTTAACCATTAAAGTAAAGATCAAGATACATGATGACCGCTAGCTCAGTTGTCCCTACAGGTAAGTATCTCTAACCCTTTACCTCCATGTTGTGTTTCCCCCGTGATGTGTTATGTGTTGTTTAGGCCTCCTAGGATGACCCTTGATACTCTTGTAAGGTCAAGGCTACCAGGAGACCGTCTCAGTTGTGACCCTTCTTCTATTTGTATCATCATTCTTCTATATTGCCTCTCCTCTATTTTCATTGTTGTGTGTTGTGTCTAATAGACATAGCGTTGCGGTTGGTGACTTGGGGCACTTGGGGCACTTGTTTCTCCTCTCTCGATTTATTGTTTACCTTCTTCTATTGGTTCTATATAGCTGGCAGATGACGAAAAATATATAATACTGATACGAACCTAGTGTCCCTTCAATGAGAAATCAAAAAATGGACCTAGTCCATACATGACGATGGGGTTGATATAAATTATCTGATGCTTGGCTAGTAGAATCACTCCATGTGACATTTTGATGTTGTCTTATCGCACTTACAAAACATAACAATACTACTGCTCTGTGCACTTTGTTTGTCTTGGATCTCGCCTTGGTTGGCTCTTTATGTGAATGATTACTTGAATTGTTGTTTGTCATGATTATATGGTTGCTAACACCTTTTCTTGTAGGAAATTACATGTGTTTGTGGGAACATTTGGCAATCATAAAGTACATGTCACCTCCTGGGGGCATGGGCTTTGTGAGAGCTCATGTTCTCTTGTGTGTTTTCTCTCTACCTTAATGTGTTTGATATCGGTACACGATATCAACCACCTTAAGGTGGGTGCATATATAAGGTAAGCTATCTAATAATTTTCATACTAATGAAGTGTTCTTGTAAGCCCTCTATGGAGGCGAGATGTTGTATCTTTGAGTTAGTGCACATCTTTATTTCTATATTGCAATCATTAAGCCCTCTGCGGAGGCAGGATATCATGCATATCTTTTTTATTTTAAGCCCTCTGCGGAGGCGGGGATGGTGTATTTCTCAAGGAGATTGCACATCCTGTCATTTTCTAAAAGTCCTCTGAGCAGGCGGGGTTGGTGGATCCTCCCTTAAGCGTGTCTTTGACGATTGTTGTGGCGAAGCCCAATCATCGGTGTGTGCCTGTAATGTGCTTGAGATGGTAGCAAACCTAGCAATAGATTTCGTCCATCACTTGTTTTCCATGTTTTCTTTGTGTCTTCCATGTGTGTGTGTATGGCATGTTTGTTCCCAAGCATAGTCCCAAGACTGGTAGCGATGAGCTCCTCCTATGCTTTGGGGTTTGTATGACGTGTTTATTCTCAAATGTAGTTTCAAGACTGGTGGCGATGAGCTCCTCCTATACTCTAAGGTTTGTATTGCGTGTTTGTTGCCCTTTATGCAGTCTCAAAACTGGTGTCGATGAGCTCCTCCTGCATTTTGGGTTGTGTGTTTACTTTCCTTGTACTTGCATTTGCATTTCATATATGAGAAAATGAAAAAGAAATAATCACTACATTCACTGTATTCACTGTGTTTTGCATGTCTTCAATGCTATCTTCTCCATGTTTTGTGTGATTGTAACTATCTTCTCCATGTTTTGTGTGCCTGTTATTGTCTTCAATCTATTTGACGTGTCTTCACCGTGCTTGGCATGTTTGCTATGTTTGTTGACCATACTTTAATGCATGTATGGGCCTTGCATTCATGCATACATTAAAGTGGGGGCTAAATGTTATGTCGAAAAATGTCCCCTTGGGGGCTTTTCCCTCTTAAGGTTTAGCTCCTCTGTCCTTAGAATGCATTTAGAGCATATTGCATGTTAATTTTGATTCCCGCTGAGAAAACCCTAAAGTCTTATGGCAAATAGGACCTAGGGGGTGCTATTTTGATGACTCCTACCTAAAATAGGGGGAGGATTTGGGAGCTCGCGCCCTAGGCCTGCCCTATTTTAGGACTGGCCTTAATTTGAAGTGTCAGTTATATGACCGTTTTTAGGTCCTATGCTGACACCAAAAGTTTGAATTACGAAATTCTTAGCGGGAATGTTTGTAGTTGCATACATAAGCATGTTTAGGTTCTCATTTGTAAACTAGAAGATGATTGTGAACTTTAGGAATACTTGTGATTTTAAAGCATCCATGATATTCATTATTACAGAGCAGAGCATTGTTATTGTGTTTGTGGTTGTAGATTTGACTTCATCTTCTCATGTGATTGAAGAACCTTCATTTATATGAGATCTACACTTCAAGGTGACATTTATTGTGTTTTCAATCATAAATATTATTTGGATTTTCCCTCTATCCCGTAGGGATACGCACTCTTATCTGAAAACAGTGTTCAGAAGACTTGAATGTCTCTCCGGGCTTGACTGAGGCAAGCCTCTAAACACCACAACCCCCAACCACACTCCTTTGTGATTGCAGGTTATAAGTACTGAGTTTCACAGAGTGGAGTTGCAGAGGAAGGTTGCAGACGACAAGGATTCAGGATCTGAAAGAAAGAAGTGAAAAGGAGCATTTTTAGGACATGGGTGCCTAGGGCAATGTCCTTTGGAGGTTCAGAGATGGGAATCAGAGTTACAGGGGCATTCTACACTTGAAGGAGCTTCTACATCCCAAAAATTAGCCTACACTAGACTAAGGCACTCAGGGCAGTGTCCTTCGCATTTCAGGTGATGAAAACAAACGAAATAGTATTTATCAGTACCAGAAGGAATTTTGCATTCCATGAAGAAAATAGTGCCTTGGATTTGGGCACCTAGGGCATTGTCCTCAAATATTCTAAATTTCAAACTTCAAAACATGGTCAGTTGTTAATCTATGTCATTTTCCTTACTCTGTAAGCATTTATCTAAATTTACCAGTTTATTCATTGTTTTGCACAATTAGGGTTTCTTACATATTTGAGGTTTACATCAAGGAATTAGTTAATAATTTCTGAGCTTCCACATCATTCCAAGTGACAGCCCAACCTATTAGGTGAATGCTCTCACTTAGTAGAGATTCAACTAGGTTGATATGTCCTTGAATGTTTGTGGTGAAGGGAGGACCTAAACCCATCAAACCAAACAAAACCCCATCCTCCTTTTTACCACAAAACATTTTGGTGAACCCGTGTTTTTAAATTTGTGCACCTTGTTGAGTGTTGTGTGATATATTTGTATTTATTCATTTTATTACATTAGAAAAATTGCAAAAAAAATAAAAAATTCGAAAAATTTGGCATCTTAGGCTTGCATTTTGGCATAATTTGAATTAATTAGAATTTAATTTCTTTTATTTTCATTAGATCTGATTTAAATAACAGAAATTCATCATTAATCATTCATTTGCATTGCATTTTCGTGCTTAAATTGGTGAAAATCGCTTGAAATTGTGCATTTTTATAAAAACCTAGTTTTGCACTAATATGATGAATGTAATGTTCCTGAGTGTTCGCCACAATAATATACATAAGATCTATCTGTGTGTTAAGTATTCCATTCCGCATTTCATTTGTCATTTGCAGCTGTGTTTCAAAGTTGGTATCAGAGCAAGTAATGAAGTTATTGTCTGTTGTTATCGTTGTTGCCTAACAATAACTCGCCAATAAGTGTACTACTATTGTCTGTATTGCTCCTTATATCGCTCTCTGTAAAGCTCATGCACACCAGTATTCTATTGTAAGACCTCGTGGTGTAAGTCCCATTAAGCTTGTTGCGTTAGGGCAGAGTTGAGGCAGTAATTTGCATTTCGAGCATAGATTTGAGCATAAGTTCGAGCGCAGGATGGATAGCGGAAGCACTTCTGGCACGGCTATGGAAGGCACCGACCTAACGGCAGATCGCAACACAGAAGTTAAGTTCACCAATTTCCTTGCTGATAATGAAAGTTCATTTGCTACTACTGAGTTTAATAGTAATGTTTTAGATGAAGTTTCTACAAGTCAGTTGCCTGAAAAGGAATTTCGTGTACCTAAGATTAAAGCTTCTGATATATATAAAGATGTCCCTAATGGTGTCATAGATATGTTTAATTCACATATTGGTTTAAAGAAATGGTTTGGTTATAAAACTTCGCAACGTTGTCATGTCGCCACTCTGCAACATGTTGTTACAGGTGGAAGTAAGGGTAAACTGAATATCTTTTCAGATGCCTTAGTTGCCAAGTTTCAGAAAGAAGCCTTTGCAAGTCCTAATAACCCACAGTTTATGCATCTGTCCTATGTCCGAATCGGTATCTGTAGTCATTATAGAAAAGGCTTACCCATCATCGTTCTGATGATGCTGAAAGATGCCCGTTTTTATAAATTGTCTCATTCCCTTCTTGGTGCTGGTTGTGATTCCATGTCCAAAGGCCCCATCTTTGTTGATTGTCTACTAGACTTTCCAGTTAGTCTCAAAGATGGAAATCTCAAAGATGTTATAGAATATAATTTCAAAACAATGAATTTATATATGAAAAAGAAGTCAGTTGACCATTCCCTTACCTTTTTAGTTCACTATCAGCTATACAATAAGGTTATTCCTTTAATGATAAATCCCAGGAAAGCCCAAGGGTTAGAAGGTCTTCGGACAATCTAGGCATCTTCTAGTGACAGCACACAGTTGACTGCTCCCAAGATAGTAAAGCATAAAGACATCAAAATGCCTGAAGAATGGGCATTAGATCTTTGGGATAGTGATAGTCAAATAGAAGCAGAAAATGAGAAACAACCTCAGTTGAGAGGCATCTCGATTGATGAAATAGATGATCAGGTAGTAATTAGATTCTCATCTGGCACCCAGTCAGCTTCACGCCCTAGACCTTCCATGAGAACAGAAAAGGTTTTTAACTATAATCAACCTGGTCCATCTGTGAGTTCCCTTCCTCGCTCTCAGAGCGTAAGATTACAACCCTCTCAGGGTTTTGAAAGTTTATTCACACTCCCTACAGCCGCTAAGCCCAATAGCTCAGCCTTACCTCCTCGAACAACCTGCACCCATAAAAGGTTTTCTGAGTTAGATAATGGGTTGCTTCAATGTGAAGACTGTTCATTTGTCTTCCCTCCAAAATTTGGCCATGTCCGAATGATGTCATCCCGATCAGCAATTATACCTGAACAAGACATCTCTGAAACCCAAGAAAAGGTCTTTAATACTCCTTCAGGTGCTTGCCTTCTTCCCGGTACTATACCACCTTTTAAGGATTTCATTCTCTATGATACAACCGGAACCTTTAAGGCAGACTTTTGGCCTTTGCATCTATTTCCTACTTCTGAAAGCTCGCAAGGAACCAGTCAAAGCAAATTGCTTAACTGGACAAACCTTTGCCTTAGGAAATCTATGCTGCTTGCTAAAGATAGAGAAATCTGGCATCAAATTGAAGCAGTCAAGGCTGATAAAGCACATCTTAGTGATCAAGAGAATTTTCATTCTCTCATCTCCACTCTGGAACGCCTGGAAAAGCGTCTCACAGATCAGTGGATGAACTCTGTGAATAAATATCTTCAGGAACTCAAAGTTTAGTATAATGAGTTCAAAAAAGAGGTTGAGACTTGGTGGGTTGCTCAGCAAAGATCTTTAGATCAACAGAGAGAACTTCCGCAAAAGGTCAGAAGTGAAGGAAAATTAGATTGTGATGTGCTAGGTTCACAACTGAACACAACAAACATTCATGTGAAGCATAATAGTCAGAGACTCACTGAGATCTCTAAGGAAGTTCATTCAATTGCACAATCACAACTGCTCATGAGTGATTCCATCAAGTCGGAATGCTCTGATATAAAGTCTGCTCTGCAAGAAGAATCACGGACTATTCAAATAGTAACTCATACTGTCCGACAGCAACAGACTGTGAAAACAAAGAACTTCCCTTCTAGTGCCAAAGGTTATCTACAGGCTCAATATGAGGGACCTAAGTTAAAGCTTGAAGTTCGGAAGCCTGTTATTGAAAAGGTTTTTGATCCTGCCTTAGGATCATTAAGAGAGACAACTCCAGCAGAACAAGCTGAAGGAAAGTTCCAAATGGCCCGTGGATCCAGTTCCAATCCTAATGGTGCTAATCCTGTTGATCCATTTAAAAATATTCAGACACTGAAAGCAGACACTCCTCCTCTTGTTAATTTTGATCATTTTGAAGATATAGAAAATACAAGAGCCATAGATGCAATGAGAGCTTGGATAACCAATTATGTATCTACTAATGCTGATGCAGAAGAAAAGCAAGTAATTAAACAAGCTCTGAATGCCATGACTGGAGTGGCTAGGAATGTCTGGGATTGCCTTGATGATACTTATAGAGAACAACTGATAGATAGAGGTACAGATCAAGTCTGTGCCCAGCTAACCCATCTGTTTGTAGGAAAAATAGATGTGAGAGAAAAGTTAGCCTATAATAAGTTCATCAAGGGTAAATGTACTGATCTTAAATACTTCAAAGCATATTGTAATGCACAATATGAGAATTTTTATTTATTTGGTCGTGAACAGAACCATGAATTTATGTTCACTACTTTTCTGAAAAGTTTTGGTACTACAATAGGAGAATTCTATCACAAGAAGGTTCTTGAAAATCTGGTAGTTGAAAATATAGAGATGAAGGAATTAACCTATCCTCAATTGGTTCAATTCCTAACCCAGATCAATGAAGACATCTGTGAGGAAAGAAAAACAAAGAAAGAAATCAAAAAAGTGCAGCCTCTACTTTCTTCCTCTGTATGTTACCAGATCATGCCATCAAATCAATTTCCTAAAAAAGGAAAATCATCTTGTTCTACCTGTGATAGCACTGAGAAGCTATATAAAAGATCAAAGAAAAAATTCAAACATAAGTATCCAAAGAAAAGGGGATACTTCAGAAAGAGGGATAAAAGAAAAAGAGACTCTAAGAAGTGGAAACCCACTTGCTACATTTGCAAAGGAGAACACTTTGCAAATAAGTGTCCAAACAGCCATAAGAAAAAGAATAAAGGGAAAGTTCGTGCAGCAAAAGATGTCGGTGTAGAAAATGATGAATTTGAATTCATCAATGGTTATCCCTCAGATTCAGAAGACATTGTTCTTTCTACAGAATCCGAATCTGAAGATTCTAAAGAGTATGAATCAGCCCAAGAGCAAATTCAAGGACAGGTTAATCTGGTCACTAAAGCTGAGCCATCCTCAGATGAGGATTCCGAAGTCTCCTTCTATTGTTGAATGCTCAGAAGGGACACCCGAGCTAAATTGGACAAGGTAATTGAAGAAATTGTCCAAATTGAAGATCATCTTCAAACCATGAATATGGGTCAGGAAACATGGAAAAGGCTACTGGAAAAATTAGATCAGCTCAAGTCCAAAAAATATTTCTTGCTTCAACCAAATATTGAAGGTGGGCCAACTCCAAGGGGTAAATCTACACCTATCCGACCTCCAGGGACCTCTACTACTACCCAACATGGATATAGGCTATCGACATGGTTTCCCAGGCCTCAAGCTCAAAAGCCTCTGCCTCAACCCATGGAGCAATGTTCTATGCCAGATGCTCCTTCTCCTGGAAGCATGGCTCGGCGGATCTGGTGAAGAAATCGAAAAGCCTTTCTTGAAAAGGTTATCAGTCAAGCTCAGGCCAAAATCTCAGAAATTGATGATGAAGAGAATTTCTACCTCACAGAAGAAATGGAGAAGGCACCTGAACTTGATAAGTTTTTCAGCCAATTTAATGCTACTGGCTCTATTCAGTTACCTACTCAAGCTACCATTTCCGAAGAATAGCTTTTCTGTGAAGAAAGACCCTATAGTCCTCTTCTTACTCACGTTGTCAAAGAAGAAGTGGAGGAACCACCTGTCTATGAAGAAGGGTCAAGCAGCCGGCAGATGAGAGGCTATCAAAGAACAGCTAAGCCAATTACAACATGCCTTGGAATCATCCTAACTATTCACTTTCCAGGTATTATGCCTTATCCTCTTGCTTTTCTTATCGACACTGGAGCTGATCTCAATCTAGCTCGACATAATGCTTTTCCTGAAGATGCCTGGATGCAAGGAACGACTGGAATTACTTTTGGTAATTCTAAAAAAGAGGATAGTTCTTCCTTTTGTATTGCTCCTATTCAAATTGGTTTTGATGGTTTTACTGACAAGCTCATTTTTATTGAGTATGAAATGGATGGCTATGATGGAGTAATCGGTAGTAATGCTATCAAACAATGGGAACCTTTCACCATTGACTCTGATTTTATTATTATCAGAGGTACGTATCAACTTCCCCATCTTTATCAAACTCTTGCCTATGCTACTAAGCGGGAAAAGGAGAAGAAAAAGAAACCAGTCAATGTTGTCTGGTTGAATCGCCAACTCAATGCTAGTCAGGAATCTCTCTCTGAGATTCGTGCTGCCTTTGCTGATACAGTCATGACAAAGGACCTACAAAAGCAGAAAAGAAACATGTACTGTGATCTTCCGTTGAAACGAGATCCAGAAGGTAATGAACTCATTCCTAAAGCTAAAGCAAATTATTTTCTTATGAGTTCAACAGAGGCTCTGACCTGTAGGACAAAAGTTGCTGAACTTGAACGACTTAAACTTATTCAAACTTCTGATTCCCCATTCTCTTGTCATGCTATGTATGTGCCTAAAGTTGATGAAAATGGTCAAGAACTTCCTGAAAAATGGCTAGTTGTCAATTATAAGCCGTTAAATGAATGTCTTGTAGATCATAGGCATCCTCTACCTAGTAAAGACCATATCTGGCAAATCATTCAAGGTAATCATGTCTATTCTAAGTTTGATCTAACAAAGGGTTTCTGGCAAATTGGTCTCAAAAGTGCTGATTATTATAAAACTGCCTTCTCTGTTCCTTAAGGCTTATACGAATGGACTGTGCTCCCCTTTGGGATCAAAACTACCCCTTCTATTTTTCAGCAAAAGATGGATATCATCTTCCGACCTTATGCCAAATTTATCCAACCCTATATTGACGACATTCTTGTTTTTAGTCAAGATATGCCTCACCATCTTGACCACCTGCGTCAATTTCTTTCCCTCTGTCAACACCATGGCCTTGCCGTTAATCCCGCCAAGTCCTTCTTTGCTCAACCTGAGCTCGTCTTTATCGGCATCCAGCTTCTTTTGGGGGGGAGGATGGAGGCCCAACCTCATATTTTGCACCATATTGCTAACCTGCCTGTAACTACTATAAAAGAATTGCAACAATTTTTGGGCCTTGTAAACTACATTACAGGATTTTATTGTAAGCTTGCTAAAGATCGGCTGGAACTCAACAAACTCCTTGGCAAGAAGCCTCCACCTTGGACGGCCAAACATGATGCATTAATTGCCCGAATCAAGCAGAAATGCTCTCAGCTTCCACCACTAAAGTTGCCCGGTAATGGTTTCAAAATTGTGGAAACAGATGCTAGTGAAGGTGCCTAGGGCGGTGTTCTTCGCGAATAGAAAACAGTCTCTTTTAATCCCAAGGACAAAGGTGAGATTGTTCGATATGCCTCTGGGAGTTTCAAAAATAGTGAAGTGGATTACCACAGTACGCATAAGGAGATTCTGTCTATTGTAAATACTTTCCAGGCATTTCAAATGTTCATAGCAGACAAACGGTTTCTTCTTAAAAGTGATTTGCAGAACCTGCGTGGATTCTTCCGAAAGGAATCCAGAAACAAAGTGGTAAGAGGTCGGCTTCTCCGATGGGCTCAACTCCTTAGTACTTATGAATTTGATTTCATACATCTTCCGGGAGTTGAAAATATCTTTGCAGACTTCATGTCCCGAGAAGGACATTCTGATCCAGTACAAGGTGCTGTTCCATTACAAACAACGGTTCGTCTGATCGAAGGTAATGTTCGGGTCATTCGAATCCGAGAACAGCGTTGGTATGAAGCCAGTCATAACAAATGGAGCACAAACCCATTCCAATGAAGAGAGTTGCATAATTACCAAATGGCTAATGATTTTCTGTTTGACAGGTTTAGGATGCTCACTGCCAAGCAACAGTTAACTTCTCCAGGATTATGGACTGAACAACCTTTCTTCCAGTTCTTCGCCGAAGCAGAACCTATCGATCCAAATGTTGGACATGTTCTTCAAAACTGGTGTGGAGATTTTGTTCTCCCAGTCCAATTTCTCAATCCTCCTGTTGCACGACCACATCAATGGCTAAATGATGAAGATGGTAAGACACTCATACGAAACCTATTTCAAGGGCCATATCCTCCCGCAGCAGAGCTTCAGTTTGACGGAACAACGGCATACACAGGATGTATTTTTAAGCTTATCTTTGGGTCTCCTGATGAGAATCCAATCAGCGGCCACCTTTGCCAAATTTATGGACCTGCTGGTTATGCTTCAGTCTTTGAGCATTGGACCGTAAAAAATAGATTACGGTATTTCCATATGCACTAGACACCTGTTTGGATTCATACAAAGACCTATCGCATGAATGGAGCCACACCACAAGCCATGACCCACGGCTTGTATGGACCTCATAAGCTGAAGACAATGAGCATCATTTGGAAAGAACAAGAAGGTAGTACACCTCCTGGATGTATTCCACATGCGTCCACACAAACTTGTGCCAATTGTGCCGACATGTCATCTGATGATCCAAGAGTGCCGATGTATGGAGCTAGTGGAAATTATCGCTCACCAGATTGCACTCATCCCGATGGCAAATTCTGTGAAGGCTGTATTTTCAACCAACCAAGGCCAGACACCTCCAGCTCTTCGTACAATACTAGGTCTTAGGCTAATGGATGGGCTTGTCATCCATCGAGAATATCTATCATCTCGAGAAAAACATGATAGACGTGGGCCACACCACGGTAAAAGGGGTTAGCTTACAATCTTATTATAAGCACGAGTTATCTCTCTCGTGATAAAAGAGAATCTTGTAAAGGTGTGTCGGTCAGTCACCCTTATCTTGTTCACGGATGAATTGGTCCCACCAGAGGAATCCTTATCCTCATCCGGGTCATCCTTCGGATAAGGCTTGGTACATGTCGACTCTGTATGGACGGATTTCAAAGGAGTCTGAGATTGGGGTTAAAAGATTTGCCCTCTCTTCCTATAAAAGGTGACAGGGCCGCCTGCATTTCTCAACGATTTCCAGCAAAGTGAAATCCTAGAGAGTCAGTCGTCAGTCTTTGGTATTTAGTTCTAGTCTTTAGTTCTAGAGTTCATAGTTATGCTCTTAATGTAGGAAGTTATGCTTAAGACATATGAAGTCTTTGCTTCTTCTGTTAAGCATACTTTCCACAGTTAAGATCTAAGTCTATGCCAGCGCGCATTGTAATATGATGAATGTAATGTTCCTGAGTGTTCGCCACAATAATATACATAAGATCTATCTGCGTGTTAAGTATTCCATTCCGCATTTCATTTGTCATTTGCAGCTGTGTTTCAAAGTTGGTAGTTAAAATCTTGTTTCAGATTTTACTACTGTTTCAAACACTCATTTAGGTCTGATTTTTAATTGTAGTGTTGCATCATAGTATCTTTCTTGCAAAATTTCATGTCTAAGGTTTAAAAATCTTATATTTTTCACTAAATTTTGGCATATTTTGCATATAGAATTGCATTATAGCCATGTTGTGAAAGATATTGTTGCATCATTGGACTATTATTAGGCATATTATTTGCTTCCCCTCATCAATTTCCTTACAACACCTTTTCTTTCACTCATTTGCATTGAAAATGTATACACCTAAAAATGACACGACTTTGTCTAAATAAATATTTTTAATATTTATTCCATTTAATTCCTCTATCAATAAATAAATCAATTTATTTATTTATTCAATTCATATTCTTCTAAATTAATTAAATATCAAATTATTTAATTACATCTTCTAATGTCTTCCAATAATTAAATAAATCCTTTATTTAATTTAATTCTTCTAAACAATTAAATAATTCTTAATTATTTAATTAAATCACTTATTCTTCCAAATTTAAATAAATCAATCAAATTTATTTAAATTCTCTCAATCTATAAAAATAAAATACAATCAAATATTTTATTTATTCTTCTATCTTGCACAATAATTAAATAAATTTATTTATTTAATTTGCTTTCTTATCTTCTAATTCCTCAAATATCTTCCAAATATTCTAAAAATAAGTCTTCTTCTTCATGCACACAAAATTAAATAATTTCTTATTTAATTTCTCTCAAATCATGGAAAAGCAAATCACAAGTTGAGTTAACTGACTCAATCAACCTTGTTTTTATCAATAACTCTTAAATTAGAAAAAAGCTTTATAATTTATGAAACCAAATCCTATCTTTATAAAAGAAAGCGGTTAACTCAAATAGAACAGCTTTTGTGTGACACTTGTCTTCTTTCTATTCATGCACATTCTCTCAAGACTTCTACACCGTTGATCTTCCCATTCTTTCTATACCGTTGATCTTCCCATTCTTTCTATACCATTGATCTTCTCTCTCGCAAGTCTATAAATTGAACCCTCTTCTTCCATTTTATTCATCCAAGCTTTCAGTATCGTTACTCTAAATAATTAACAGCGCGCCTTTGGCACCCAAATCCATCCATAGCTTGCGATCACCCTTTTATTGTATTGAAGCTCATCTTCATTACAAGAAGTATCATAGCCATCTCTCCATCGTCATCTTGAAAAATAAAGCAAGGAAGCACGCTTTTTGAGGGCTTCAATTCACATACAAAGATCGATTGAGACTAGGTGAACAATGGAAGCAGTAAAGTAGCAAGGTTTGCATGGTTAGTTCTTTGTTATTTGATCTTTGTTACTTGCAATTTCTATTGAGATTATTGGTTTATTGATTGAGTTTAATACTTTGACAATATTTCTGGTAACATTTTTGGCACCCACCATGGGGCCTTGCCCCTATTTAACTCAAAAACTAAGCTTTTTGTGCAAAGGTTCCATACACAGGAGGATTCGATGCATCTGAACAATTCTAATGCACATCTGAGCTCTATTTCGGTGCATCTACTCTTTTGGCACATTTACCTCCTAAAGTTGTGCATCTGTGTTCTATTACAGTGCATCTACCAAATGGCGCAAATACTCTCTGTTTCCATGCTTTTGACCTCTATCTTAGCACTTTTGCAATAGCTGTGCATATGATCTTTGTCTCTACGCATCTAATCTCTATACCTGCGCATATGATTCTGACAGTGACTTTTTAGGTTTTCTTGTGATTTTGCTAACGTTGACACTTTTCGCAGGAAAAATTCTCTTATCTACTTGTAGGTTAGGGGCTGGTTTAGTCATTTTAGTTGCATCGTTAACACACATCATATTTTTAAAGGATAGTAATCGAATGTTCATGCAAAATCACATCTAAATCTAACTAGGAAGGATTGTAAATTAATCTTGTTGCATCAACAAATTGAATATAGTCCCAATGCTAGGAGGATAAAATTGAACCATTGCTATCTTGCCTCCAAAGTTAACAAACTCGCGTGTGTGCCTAAGTAGCTAGCGCATATAGTCTTTTTCATTTTAATTAGGGGAAAAGAACCATTATCTTTCATGTTTTTGGGAATGATACTAGGCCTATGCTCTCCCCTATCTTGGGTGACCAAAATGCCAAACATATCATTTTCACATCTGTTAAACCTTTAGAGAGGCTTGCTCTTGGATATCCTTCCGTCCAAGCGGGAATGACCTTGAGTGGTAACAGGCTAAAGCGAAAACATACAAAGCCACTATAAATAAATTATGTTTGGAGTGAAAGCTTCAAACAATGAGTGAAGTTGTGTTATACCGACAGCCAACCTCCCCCAAAACCCTCAAAGGCACAACCCTTGTAGGCTAGGAGACTCCATAACAGAGAGTAGTGATGTTGCATGTATAACCACTCAAACGGTTGCACTTACTAATCATCTTTTGTTTTTAGTAGCCAAAAACCCCTATAAGCCAGTGCAGGGAAGGGCGATTATCACCTCCCGAAGATGCCTCATCTAGAAATAGTGAGAATTTAGTTTATATTGTCCCAGCCAGCCTAGGATTTCTACTTGCTTTTGAGCCAAAAAAAAAGTCCAAAAAATTACAAAAAAAGATCAAAAAAATCATGAAAACTTATTTGTGTTTGCTGTGTTTTACTTGCCATAATTGAGAAAATCATATCAAAAAAACCAACTTGCAACCAAGAAACCAAAAATGTGTCAAAAATATTGCAAAAAAATAGTCAAAAAAACCGGAGTTGCGCATCTATCCTGTATAGTTGAGCATCCATTGTGACCACCTATGCATTTGTACTGACTTTCTGTGCTTTTATCATCTATTACTGTGCTTTTATCCTTCACTAGAGCTGTGCTTTTGCACTGACTTGTTGTGCATATACCTTCTATTTTAGCACTTCTGTAGCTGTGCATCCATGACAGTGAGCATTTCCGCATCTTTTGAGAGAAAAATTTTAGTATTTCTGGATACCCATTTCAGCCTTGTTCTAGTTTCTGAGATCAAATTTACCGTGCAGTCACCTCTTCCATCCATTTCCATAGTGTACCCTCTCTTTCGTCAGTCGTCTCGTCCACCTTTTACCATGTCTTCCCGTAAACAAAGTCAAAAGTTCCATATCAGATTAGTACAAGACCTTTTCAGATCATTTCAGATTCAAGTAACCCTAGTAGGTCACAGACTTCACTAGTGGTCTTGGTGCAAGACTAGTCTCTACATAGTAAATGGGTACCGGCTATCCTTACTTGTGGCTATCGTCTTGTGTCGACCAACTTACTTAGAATCATTGATCAAAAGTGTCCCTTGTTCAAATCTCATCACTGCAAGTATCCTCTTCTCAACAATCTCCACCAACACCTTACCAAAATCTCTAGTTTCACCCCACTTCTTCCCACGTTGCCTTGCATGGTCTTAACTAGATCCCAATACCAAAAACAGCTTGAAATGGCTCAAACATCTGAGAGAATTGTGTCCCCTCATGACAGTGATGAGGAAATCTCCCATTAGGACTACCATGGAGCCCTCCAAGATTGAAAATTTCAGTGCATGCTAGACAAAATGCTCAAGAGAACCCTCAAAGATACTTTCTTCATCTTGCAAACCAAGGACTTAAACTCCCCTCAGACTTTGATCTCAACAAACTAAAAGAAACCGTAGTGGAAGAAACTCATGAAGACCACATAAGTGAAGATAAAACCATTGGCCTAGACAAAGGAAAGAAAGTCACAAACCCAAACATACCTATGGAAACATTGCAGAAACAAATCGAGAGCCTAACACAGCAAATGACAGATCTCAAAACAGGAACAACCACTAAAACTTTTTCCTTGGAAGACATCACACCATATCCCTTTGACAAAATTTTGAACATGGTACCCTTCCCCTTTCGGTTTGAAGTTCCTAAGTTTGACAAATACAAAGGGAAAGGAGACCCAAGAGATCACATTAGGGAATTTAACGTTGCGTGCCTAGAAGTAGCTCATAACAAAACTTTCCTAATGAGACTATTCCCTAGATCTCTAGGTGGTCAATCCATGGAATGGTTCTCATGACTTCCCCTGGGTATCAAAACTTTTGATGAGTTAGTAAACAAGTTCATCACACACTTCTCATATAACATTGAACATGAAGTTTCCATGCTTGATCTATGCAATACAAAGCAAAAGGGTGGCAAATCCTTTGCCTCTTTCTTACAAAGGTGGAGACAATTCGCAAGCAAATGCTCATATGACATACCTGAGAAGCAATTGATAGAGATGTTTGTCCACAACCTTAACCCCGATCTAAGTTACCAAATCTAAATTCAATGCCCTACCTCATTTATGAAAGTCATTGAGATGGGACTATTTATCAAGAAAGCCATGATCGCCAAGGGGCAAATAAAGTTATAAAATGACACCCCTAACTCTAACTACACCACGGACAAGTCAAAGTTTTGGACAAAGAACAAAAATGTCGTCAATGATGGAGTAGTTGATGCCAAAGTGGCGGCTCCAAAATAGTAACCAATCTTCACTCTCAAAGGAGAAGCAAGCAATGCTATGCCAAACAAAACCTTCTCTCGCCAGCCAAAGCCATGGTTCACCTCCAATCCTAGATGAAAATTCACACCACTAGGGGAGTCCCAAGAGTCTGCATAAAAAAAGCTATTAGCCAACAATGAGATCACTCTTCCACCCACTAGCGACTATGAACCTCAAGTGAAACCTCATTATTGGAAAGATACTAATTTATGCAAATATCATAGAGGAAGAGGCCACAAAACCAATGACTGTATCCGTCTCAAACACGTCATTCAAGACATACTTGACCAAAATCAGGTAGGCACTAAAGAACATACCTCTAATGAGACGCATGTGGCATACAAGGATCCACTCCTCAATCACGACAAGCCATACAACAACAACAACAACAATAACAACCACAATAGGCAGAATCAAAACAATGGACACAACAATGCTAACTATGTGAGTGTGTCGTTCGATTATACCGTCAACTGCATATCAGAGCACATCCCACAAGTCAATGTGGTCACATTCAACCAACAATCAGGACCCAATAAAACTGATTGCAACATCATCACCCGCAGTGGTAAGGTCACATTAAACACGCTTCCTCCAAGGTCGTCACCTTCTCTATCTAACTCCCATACGTATAGTGTCATAGACCAACTTCAGAAAACTCCTGCCCACATATCTATCTTAGAGTTGTTGCGTGTATCTCCCTCCCACAAGGAAATTCTCGATAAAGCCCTAGTGGAAACAACTGTGCCCATGAACCTAGTCCAAGAGAAGTTTCAAGCCATGGTAGGAAATCTAACCTCCTCTAGCACCATATCATTTACTGAACAGGATGACCTTTCAGTGCTTAGCCTCATAACACACCCTTGCATATCGTCGCCTTCATTCATAAACACCGTATCAAAAGAGTTCTTATTGGTGGAGGAGCCGGTTTAAATATTTGCACGCTCAAGCTAGTCCTTACATTGGTGTTCTTTGAGATTGCAGTGGATCCTAGGAAAAAGATCACTATCAAGGCCTATGATGAAGAAGAAAGAACTACTAAAGGAACAATGGTGTTACCAATACAAGTTGGACCAATAATAAAGGATGTTGTTTGCCAAGTCCTAGACAGGGAGCTAGCCTATAACATCCTCCTAGGTAGACCCTGGATTCATGCCATGAAAGTTGTGCCTTCTACCTACCACCAATGCATCAAATTCTCGCATAATGGAAAACAAATCACCATCCAAGGTGATCCAAATCCTTTTCAGCATTGCAACACTATCCGCTTAAAGCCTAATTGTATCATTCCCAACAATAGAGCTTCTACATCATCCATATTCTACCTCCGAAGCTTCCTCGTCCAAGCCCAAAGAGAAGAAAATTATAATCCAAGAAACAGGGGTAGGGGAATACTCCATCGAGCACAGCCTCAACTTAGCCAAAATGCCTCTATCTCTAAGATCATTTGGGTGACCTACACCTAAGTACATTCCAAAACCTTCAGCTTCTCCCAAACCTCCCACAGCTCCCTTTGTAAAATGGGGAACCCTATCAGATGAGATTGAGGAAAGAGATGTCTTGTAATGGCTCTACACAGAAGAAGATAACACACAACAAGAACCACCTAAGCTCCCAATAGAAATCTATGGGCATGGTGAGTCTATCCTACACAGAATGGGTTATGAAGGACAAGGTCCCATTGGCCTAAGAAAAGAAGGAATAATAGAACCCATCCAACCCTCTTCATCCTCATTGGCAAGAAATACAAAAGGGCTCAGATACAAGGACAAAGGCAAAGCTAAGGCCAATGCTTGTTTTGTGGAACAAATCCATGCCCTACAAGAAGACAGTGACACAGATTATAACAAATAATGAATATGACACCATTCAAGCCTATAGCCCCTACCGTGAGGGACAAACAGTAACGCATAGACCATTAGAGTTTGATTCACCAACTCCTCAGAGTACGACTTTCAAGGAAGGTCAGAGTTCCATCGCAATAAACAATTTGGAGGAAAGTACCATCCCAAATCCTATCCCTACCAATCTAAATCCTGACCATATATCCATTCAAACCATCACACCCAATGAATTAGATCTATCTTCCGACCCCCTTCCCCTTGTGCATCCTGAACTTATCGACTGGGATTTACAAGGAACCTCGCAATTAGACATGTTCTAAAATGATGATGCCTATATTGACTACATGGAACTTAGGGACCACCTACCTACAGGAGATCATAAAGCTAGTTTTGCCATTGAACTCAACACCGTGGCTTATTTTGGAGAGGGTGCCAAGCCTTCTAGTCGTAAAAACATAAAAATCAAAAATGGATCTGATGGTGAAAACTACTCTGTGGCAGTATCAGATCCCAAAATAGTAAAAAGAAAGGACGCATCAAATGGTGAAAACCTCTCTGAGGCACCAGATGATGGAAGGCTTGACACTCTCCCCATCGACATGTATTAGGAGAAGTCTCAGATTGTTGTGGAACCTACAGACCTATCAACATTGGAACAAAGCATAATCCTAAGATCATTCACTTTGCAAAGTCTCTATCTCCACCGGAAAAGACAAAATTTGTACCATTCTTCAAGAAAACACAAGTCAACTTCGCTTGGTCATACGTAGATATGCCCTGTTTAGATCCAGATTTGATTCTACATCATCTTCCACTAGATCCAGGGGTCAAACCAGTCAAGTAGAAGCTTAGGAAGATGCATCCCCACATTGCATTACTAGTAAAAGAGGAACTCAAGAAACTGTTGGATGTAGGGTTCATCAGGGCAATAGACTATCCAAAGTGGGTATCCAACATAGTTCCAGTATCTAAACCTAATGGCAGAGTCAGACTATGCAATGATTTCTAAGATCTAAACAAGGCTTGCCATAAGGATGACTTTCCATTGCCTAATATTGATATCATAGTTGACTTGACAGCAAGACATACCATGCTTTCTCTTTTAGATGGCTTCTCCAGATACAATCAAATCAAGATAGCACCAGAGACCAAAATAAAAGTACTTTCACTTGTCCATGGGGCACCTTCTGCTAGAATGTCATGCCATTTGGGTTAAAGAACACCAGGGCAACATATCAACGTGCTATGACTACTATTTTCCATGACATGATGCATGTCACAATGGAGGACTATGTAGATGATATCCTTGTAAAATCACTAACAAGAGAATCACACCTGGATGTACTAAAGAAGGTCTTTCAGAGACTGGAACACTTCAAAGTCAGGTTGAACCCGAAGAAATATGTGTTTGGAGTCACCGCTGGCAAACTCGTAGGCTTCATTGTATCAGCAAATGGGATAGAAGTGGATCCTGCAAAAGTCAAGGCTATCATAGAAATGCCACCGCTAAAGAACATCACTCAACTGCAGTCTCTACAAGGCAAGTTACAGGCAATCTGTTAGTTCATATCACAACTAGTAGACAAGTGCCAACCTTTCAGTCATCTCTTACATAAAAACATTCCATTTAGATGGGATGAAAAGTGTGAAGAAGGATTTTACAAGCTCAAATAATACCTCACGAATCCTCCCATTCTAATGCCACCTATCCAAGGTAAGCTACTATTACTTTACATATCTGCTACACAGACAACTCTGGGCACCCTATTAGCACAACAGGATTATGAAGGCAAAGAAAGGGCTATCTACTACATTAGTTGCACATTGGTGGGCTACGAACTGCCATATTCCCAAATAGAAAGATCATGTCTTGCTATGGTTTTTGCTTCCTAAAAACTATGACATTACATGCTAGTACATTCCATCAAGCTTATTGCAAAGATAGATCCATTAAAATACCTATTAAGCAAAGCAACTCTCACAGGTCGCCTAGCTAAGTGGGTAATGCTGTTAAGTGAATATGACATTGAGTATGTAGAAAGGAAGTCTATCAAAGGTCAAATCATTGCTGATCAGTTAGTAGAAGCACCATTGTAGGATGCCACACCAATGACATTCAAGTTTCTAGATGAAGCCATATTCAGTATCACAACACACTCATGGAAACTCTACTTTGATGGATCCTATACAAACCATGGATCAGGGGTAGGAATTTTGTTAGTCACTCCTCATGGCAACACCATACCTAAGTCTTACCGTCTGCTATTCCCATGCACAAACAATATAGAAGAGTATGAGGCCTTGGTCATTGGTCTCAAAATGGCAGTAGAATGGAAAATAAAGGAGCTACATGTCTATGGCGACTCCCAACTAGTAATCAATCAAGTCAACGATGACTATCAGACCAAAGATGACAAGTTAATCCCATACAAGCGTATGGTCAATGACTTTAAAGAGTACTTTGTGATCATCTCCTTTGAGCAGATACCTTGCATTAAGAACAAAGCAGCAGATGTCATGGCACCATTGCCTCACTCCTCGAGATCCTAGAGAATGAGTCACGGTATGAGTTCTTGGTGGAGTCGGTTATGCAACTAGCTTATGATCTTCCTAAAACACACTCCATATGCCTATTAGTCAGATATGATTCACCTTGGTATAGTAAGATCTACACTTACCTCAAGGATAACACCCTACCACCTGACTTGTCCTCTAATCAATGCCAAACCTTCATTCGCAAACCTCTTGTTATGCCATTATTGCTGATACCCTATACCGATGAGGTCTGGATGGTACTTTACTCTGATGTTTAGAATGTGAAGAATCTCAAACCATCTTACAAGACGTGCACAAAGGAATTTGTGGAACACACTCTAGCTGTCCTTTAGCTAAGAAACTCATGTGTTTGGGGTATTATTGGCCAAACATGGAAACAGATTCATATCAGTTTGTGAATAAATGCAAGTAGTGCCAGATACATGGAACCTTATCCATGCACCAGCTCAAGAGCTCTGACCTTTAATGACACCTTGGCCTTTTTGTCAATGGGGACTTGACCTTGTGGGCAAAATTCACCCTCCATCATCCAATGGCCACAATTTCATAATAAAGGCCACTGAATATTTTACCAAGTGGATTGAAGTTGTTCCACTCACCAATGTCACAGGCAAACAAATTGCCTCCTTCATCCTCAATTACCTCATTTACAGATACGGAATTCCCTCATCCATCGTCACGAATAACGGAAGACCTTTCAAGAACCAGGATGTCCAAGAGATTTGTGACAAATTTAAAATCCAACACCATTTTTCCATCCCCTACTATCCACAAGGCAATGGCCAAGCAGAGGCATCTAACAAAACAATCTTGAAAATCCTCAAGAAGACAGTCAACGATGCTGGCTGTGATTGGCATATACAACTGAATCCTGCTCTGTGGCCTATTGAACCAGTATACGCACTCCCACAGGTGCTACCCCTTACACCCTTGTCTATGGATTAGAAGCTATTTTGCCCATCGAGGTTGACTTACCATCCCTAAGGGTGTCATTAAAAGGTCTCATTACTGATGAAGACTATAGAGTGTCCAAATTACAAGAGTTAGAACTATTAGAGGAGAAGAGACATAACACTTTCAATCATCTCAAAGCATATCAACAAAGAATGTCATGGAGCTACAATCACAGGGTCCATCCAAGGGTCTTCAACGTTGGTGATCTAGTACTCAAGGAAAATCTCCACAATCAGTAGGATCAAGAAAAGAAAGGAAATTCTGAACCCAATTGGCTTGGTCCTTATGTAATCATTGTTGCCTATGGGTCAGAAGCATATCAGTTAGCAACATCAAAAGGTGAGTTGTTCGATGACCCAATCAATAGTATGCATCTTCGTCAGTTCTACACCTAAGAGAACCTCAATGTACCGGGGCAAAAATTTAAAAATTCAAAAAATAAAAAAAAAAGAGCAAAAAATTTGAAAAAATAGAAAAATAACAAAAAATTGTCCTTTGGTGAAAACCTAGAAAACAAGCGCCTTGGATAGGTACCATGATGAAAACCTGTTAGCTTTCGTACAAATAAAAACAAGTGGTGAAAACCTGGTAAATAGGCACTACTTGTAATAAACCACCTTCTCCATCTTTGGGAAACCAATCACCTTGTGTCCATTCTTCCTACCATCATTTCTCGTCTGATCCATATCTATTCCATAATAAAAACACCTTGTGTAACCTAACGATAACCTATCATGGCTTGATACTCTATCTCTTTTGTCGCCTTATCAACTAAGGTCTTATCTAGTATCCTATCCACAATGTCAACCTAGCATAGCATTTGTCATCAGTATCATAGGGTCAACCCCCGAACTACATTGCCTCTGCATCGTCACGTAGGGAAGGCCATTATCAAATGCGCCCCCGAGGCTCCACTTCCCGTCCGTCCCATTCCTTGTCGTCTATCCTCTAGTCCATCCACATGGTCCAAGTCCCCAAACTATTTTGCCTCTGCATCGTCACGTAGGCAAGGCCATTTAACAATGAGCCCCCGAGGCACTAGGTCAGTCCCTTAGGCTCTGTTTTACTAGGCATGCATGCAAGCACAAGCAAAACCCGCTTTCAAACAGAAGTCTTGACGCAAGACATCAACCTATCCAAAGCAGAGAAACCAAGTACCTAAAGCACTCAAACTGATTCTATCTAGATTATGGAAAGAATAACACATCTAAATGCAAGAATTTTTTGTGTTTGTGATCAGGTTAACTTACAGAGTCTTGATTTTTGTTATCATGTCTTCCTATGCTACTCGAGGATGCCAAAGGCTAGAGATGCTATGATGGGGGCATGATTATTTTCTTTGTTTGTTATTTGTGGATTAATCTTTAGTAATGTAATGACTTTTGTCTAATGACATGATCGGCAAAAGATCATCGAGAACTTTGGAGGTCTAACATGAAAGGGGGCAATCCTTGTCTATTGATACGCAAGAAATACTCAGGTCATCTTGGTTCAATTATACCTAGATGCTTGTAATAACTTGCTAAATCAAAATCCATGTAAGCAATACTTAGGTTATCTCGGTTCAATTATACTTAGATGCTTGTATTTTCTTACAACATTTGGAAAAAGTACCACAAAAAATTGCCCAATGATGAAATAAACACTTCAAAATACTTGCAATATCAAGATGGCAAAACCATTTCGCATCCATATCATATCCATTTACACCCATATCCCATGCAATAAAAAATTCCTATGCAGAGTATCATTACAAATAAAAGCTTGTGAGTCCTTTCATTCACATTTCTTCTATCAGTCAATCTTCTATCTATCATTCTGTCATTTCTGTGTCGATTGAGTATGTTAGTGCCTACATGAACATTCAGGTTTCAAGCAAAAAATTATGTTATGACAAATTTTCAGTCGAGCCTGATTTTCTGAAAGGGGGGGTCATATTCCAAATATCAGTCATCTTAGAGAAGATCACCCTAATGTTGCGAGATTACCCTGATATTGCATTATCACCTCATAATCACTTGATCCGCGAAGTGTGGACATCAATTTTACATGAGGGTCGATAGCTGCCTGTCTAACAACTTCATACATCTTGCGGAGGGTCATATTTCAAATATCAGCCTGATATTCTTGCAGAGGGTCATATTCCAAATATCAGTCATCTTACGAATATCACCTTGCCACAGAATATCACCCTATGCCAACATGACGATGACGTCATCTAAGTCTGATGGGATGCATCATATGGTCTTCGGCATGACAGTTATTATCAACAGTTATGCTAGAGGTCCCACTGATTGCCGATGAGGACAAGAATATGTACAGGAGGATCTTCCTCCAATACATCAGGTGGCACCGATGAGGGTGATATTTCACATCGGCGTGATATTGGTCATCGGGATGATATTGCATATCGAGTGAGCAAGCAGGAGGTTTGTCGATGGCGCAGGTCATGCCGATGGGGTCTTGGCGAGTGGTTCATTGGTCGCACAAGGTAAAATTGTGCAACATTATATGTGCTCATGTCCTAGTATATAAAGTGTTGAAGAGGTCACTGCAGACGAATGTGGGATAATTAGATCTCACAAATTTAAAAATTTGCAACCGTTGATCTTGCTTGCAAGGAGCCTGATCCTGCGGCTAAGGATAAACATTTCAAATGACTGTCTGTTGGCACCTTTTTGCATGCCATTTCCATGGTTAACTACCATGCTGCACGGTGATTGAAAAAATGTCACATCTGCTCATCTGCTCGAGGTCCAGGTTGCTTGCGCCACTGGCTTTTATGGTGAATCTGATAGCTTTAGCAACCGGAATTGATGAAAGATATGATTGTTGCATCAAAAATCGAGAGAAGTGGTCTTTGCATTGATGAAGCCTATCAGGGTAGGTGGCTAGAAGCTTGTTTTCTCCTTAAAGAGGAATTGTTGGCCATTCTACTGGGTTGGATGTTTTTTGGGTTTTTTCGCTCTGACCTTGAACACAAGGTGTTCACATTTTGAAAAGCATTTCTTGTTGAAGATTTGGTCCTTGGTCTGGTGTATCAGTCCTTCTTATTTGTAGATAATAAATTCCTATATGATGATTTTCTATGTAGATTGAATTTAAATGAAAAACACCTGGCGTGTGTGTTGTTTATGATTGTCTCCTATATGTTACTTGTTTTCCTTTCAAACAAGGTTGTCAAGGGCTTCCAAGTTTTTTGGTATATACTTGTTGTACTGTGTGTCTGATTTCTTGCGTCTACTCAAGGAGTGGTTAAATAGGCTTTTGATCAGATACAAAGGAAAATGGATTGCATCATAGGATTTGTAAATCATGATCATAGGTAATACTTTTTCTTGGATATATTGTTGTTAGGCAGTAATATTTTATGTAAATCCTCTAGATATGAAGTCATGTTGTCATAGGGAGACATTTACATTCATAGATTTGACTCTACTGCCCAGACAAGGTACTAGTCTAGGAATCTGTCTGTTCAAAGGGTCTAGGAAAATCCCATAACTCCAAACATAAAATCCAAATCATTTCACATTTCCATCCTGTTAGTTGTAGGAATAGAAATAGGACCCCTGCATACTCTCATCCATAACTATTCAGATATGTCCAAGAAAGTTGCCAGCCTTGTGATCCATCATGCATATCTGGGTCCACACATGAGAGTATTCTACCCGTTGATGTAAAGTTAAATCTGTCTATCATTGGGTGAGTAAATGTCAAATCTTTAGCTATAGGGATACCCCCCTTGGTGCGGCAGAACCAGAAGTGAAGGGGAGGCAGCTCACGCAACCTCCTGTATTAGGTTGGCTGAATCTACCTGTGCATAGGAACTGGCAAACCCTCTGCTGATTCGGAAGTAGGATCCAACATAGTACATTTGGACATAACAAAAACATAGCATTAATTGCATATCATATCACATGAGATAGTAATTTAACATGATTAACACATTTACATACATAATAAGTGCATTAGATCATCCATATACATTTGCATCAGCATAGCATAGTGTCAAATAGAAAAATCAAAAACATAGACAAATACATGTAGATCATCTCATAACATTGCATAATCATATAGCTAATATCCACATAATGTGCATCCAATAGAAACATCACATAGCATCATATAGACAAATTAAACATGTGCATCATATATAGACATCGAAAGTAAATGCATCCATGACATATAGCATAAACAACTACATATAGAGATCATGTAGCTGCATCATCATATAAATATAACATAAAACATGTCCAAATGTACAACATATCAAAGTCCATCTCTGAGTCACAATCATATAAAGTGTATACATCATAAAAATAATGATACATGTCTTGGTACAAAATGATACAAGTATATACATATCGAACTATCTGAGCCATCAAAAAGTGTATACATAAACCAAAATCGGTACAAGTGTAATGGCTAGCCTTGCTACCGTGGGACACTGCTCCCAGCACTGCCCTCTCCATCCCCTCCTCTACTAGCCCCCGACTGTTGTGGGCCCATCGCCAACGCTGCTAATCATGAACCTCCTACCCTCTGGGATGTACCAACCACTGACTGACTCCTATAGCTGGGTGCCCTTTGGTCTGCTGGCACCATCCCATGGTACAATCCTCTGTAGTACTGAGTCTAGGCCTGCACACTGGAAAGCTCCGCCTGAATCTGTGCAAGCTACGCCTATGCCTGCTGCACCTATGTAACCAAAAATGTAGTAGCCCCATCCGTACCCAAGGTGGCTAAGGCCGCGTCTCTCTCAAATATCAAGGCCCGCACCCTCACCAATGTTGCATCCCGCTCTGCAGTGAGCCCAAATAAGACCCATGCATCTAACTCTCTCTAGGACTCTGCCGCTCTAAGATCTGCCTAGAGCTGTCTCAACTGACCCTACAGTGTAGTAATGGTCTGCTGCTATAAATCAGGCTGAGGAACTTGAACCTATGGCACCTGCTGCTATGGCACCTACTGTGCCTAACCCTGTCCCTGCACCTGTTGTAGTGTAGCCTGCTGTTGAACTACCTATTGAGGCACCTGTTGTGGTGTCGGCATCTGTACCTGTTGTGCAACCTGGGGCTGCACTACCTACTGCTGGGAGGATCCCTCCCTAGCTCTCCTCCTTTGTCTTTACCTCCCTCTACCTCCATCTCATCCTCCTCCTCCGTCACCTCCATCATCCCCATCTCCCCGTCCTCCTCTCCCCCTCCTTCGTCTCCTCCTCCTACCTTCCTTGTCTTCATCCTCTGACTCCTCCTCATCTAGGCAAGGAACCAACTCTCCTGGTCCTGAATATCTCAGGAATGGGTGCGCAGCCAACCACTCCTCATAATCAGGAGTCATCCCCACATCTATCACCTCCCTCCTCATCAGCCAAGCCACATAAGGAGTCTATTGGAACTCTACTAGTGCCTCCTCATAAGATGCAACTGGGCCCCACCTGAACTGCTCTGCATGTGTCTTCGCAAATCGGGCCTGCCCCTGTGGCATACCCTGTATCCTGCCAAACTATCCCCGAACCCGACTAACAATCTACCTCTCTAATATGAACCGTGTCCTCCCAATGAGCCACCGAGTAAGAAAGCAATAAGGCAGCTCGTCATCCTCATCATCCCAAGGCTCACAATCTAGATAGGGACGGCAGACAACTCTATCTACATTGTCCAGCGCGTGCCTCCAGTACTCAAGCTTTCTGAGCTTGTGCTGGGAAATAACACCTGCTTATCCATAGCTATAAGGCTTACCCCTCTGCCTAGAAAAGATGCATATCGGCCGAGTAATAGTAATATACTCCCATAACCAAAACTACAAAAGTGAGATGCATGCCGACAAACTGGCACCCCTGTGATATACCACTTGATGTATACTGTGGTATAAGTGCGCCAAAATGCAGACACCCCATGCAAATTGGGTGCCCTCTGTGATCATCTACTCCAGAATCCAACCCCAACCAATATGGAAGCCATGTGACCTCCTATCGGGGTAGACAACTCCCTTGATGAATCCAGCCACTATCCCTAGGAAGTAGTCATAGTAATCATGAATATCCTACCAAGAGATCACTTGTCCCTCTAGCTCAGCGTCATCAAAAACTTGCCTGCACTCTGCCAGTCCTGCATCCCGCTGCAGATCATACACCACAAGCTCACCCTGTATCGGCAAGTGCATAATCCTATAGACGTCCTCTAGAGTAATCACCATCTCACCAGTAGGCAAGTGAAAGGTCCCGTCCTCACTATGAAATCGCTCCACAGCGGCAGTCAACAAATCAAGGTTTGCACAAACCTCGAGCATGAAGCATACATAATCTAGTCCCATAGCACCGAGAGCCTCTCGATCAATCTCCGTGAGCATGTACCGTTGCAACAATGGCAAGGGAAACTGCTCCCGTAACATAAATACATCCCAAATGTCCACCTGTAATCAAACAAAGCAATGCATCAACCAAAACTACATAACTACTCAAAACTATCTAAAGCATCATATCACTTACTCAACACATCAAATTGATCAAAACAATATAAAACATCTCTTGACTAGATTCTTGCAATCTCGGAGATCGCTTATCGATTGACGCATTGAGCAAGATGCCAATCGAGTCAATTTTGTTAAGTAAACTGACTATCTAAAGCACATGCGCCAAACCAGAAGCTACATGCACCATTTCATAGTAAATGTGCCACTTCTGGCAAATGCACCACCAAATTGAGTAAAAGCACAGTCCCATATCATAAGTGCAGCTTCACCATGAATGCACTGGAACAGATGTCCCATGTGCAGCTTCCCATATCAAATGCGCAAGTTCTTGACATATGCGCCAATTCTTATCATGCATGCACAGTTTTGTCATATGCGTCGTTCCATAATGCAAATGCACGGATTCATATCATATGCGTTGTTTCGAAGCGTATATGCGTCAAAACATAGATTGGCGCATCTATCCTAGCCAACTTTCCCTAACATTTATTACACTAATAAATGACCCTAGGTGAGTTTTTTTGAACTACATACCGGTGGTCCTACGTCAGCTGGCTGATCGAACTATTGAACTCGCTCAAAGTGGTGCTCCTCGCGTGGAATGTCCATCTCTATACCAACTGCTCTATGCTCTACTATGCTCTCCTAAGCTCTCAAGAGACCAATCAACAAAATCCAAGTGTGCAAATGACTAAGCTTGTGGACCTAGCTCCTACATATAGCAAGTGAACCCTAACTGGCTGTGTGGTGACCATGACTACTTCCCAGGCCCGTTTCTTCCTGTTTCTCTGAACCGTCACCTATTTTTCTTCATTCTAACCTATTTTTTACCTTCTTCTTTGTGAGATTGTCCATCTCACATCCTTCTACCTTCTTCCCATCCAATCTCCCGAGGGGGCATCCTAACATCATAACCTGTACCAGGGGCAAATTGGGGCATGTATCATTATCAGACAATCTATTCTTTGAAGCAACACTGTAAACTGCATTACATCAAAGAGGGGCAAAATGTATACGCCTAAAAATGACACGACTTTGTCTAAATAAATATTTTTAATATTTATTCCGTTTAATTCCTCTATTAATAAATAAATTGATTTATTTATTTATTCGATTCATATTCTTCTAAATTAATTAAATATCAAATTATTTAATTACATCTTCTAATGTCTTCCAATAATTAAATAAATCCTTTATTTAATTTAATTCTTCTAAACAATTAAATAATTCTTAATTATTTAATTAAATCACTTATTCTTCCAAATTTAAGTAAATCAATCAAATTTATTTAAATTCTCTCAATCTATCAAAATAAAATACAATCAAATATTTTATTTATTCTTCTATCTTGCACAATAATTAAATAAATTTATTTATTTAATTTGCTTTCTTATCTTCTAATTCCTCAAATATCTTCCAAATCTTCTAAAAATAAGTCTTCTTCTTCATGCACACAAAATTAAATAATTTATTATTTAATCTCTCAAATTATGAAAAAGCAAATCACAAGTTGAGTTAACTGACTCAATCAACCTTGTTTTTATCAATAACTCTTAAATTAGAAAAAAGCTTTCTAATTTATGAAACCAAATCCTATCTTTATAAAAGAAAGCAGTTAACTCAAACAAAACAACTTTTGTGTGATACTTGTCTTCTTTCTATTCGTGCACATTCTCTCAAGACTTCTACACCGTTGATCTTCCCATTCTTTCTATACCATTGATCTTCTCTCTTGCAAGTCTATAAATTGAACCCTCCTCTTCCATTTCATTCATCCAAGCTTTCAGTATCGTTACTCTGCAGAATTAACAGCGCGCCTTTGGCACCCAAATCCATCCATAACTTGTGATCACCCCTTTATTGTATTGAAGCTCATCTTCATTACAAGTAGTATCATAGCCATCTCTCCATCTTCATCTTGAAAAACAAAGCAAGGAAGCATACTTTCTAAGGGCTTCAATTCACATACAAAGATCGATTAAGACTAGGCGAACAATGGAAGTAGTAAAGTAGCAAGGTTTGTACGGTTTGTTCTTTGTTATTTGATCTTTGTTACTTGCAATTTATATTGAGATTATTGGTTTATTGATTGAGTTTAATACTTCGACAATATTTCTGGTAACAGAAAAAAGTTGAAAAATCAAGCATTTTAGATCATATTCATACATAGTTTTGCATTCATATACCATGGATTCTCCTCCTCCATCTTTGGAAGAATTGTTTGAGTACATTATGAATCTTGATATTTTTTGCAAATTCACTGATAAATATCCTCAAGTCTTGCATCAAATAGCATACATCTATGGTATTGACATGTTCGTAAGTACTACATGTGATATTTTTCGAACAATAGCCTATTTTGAAAGCTTTGTCACTATTGTCAGTGTTTTCCCTTAAATCTTCGAGAATCTCACTAATTTCATTTCTAAAAATAACCATAAGGCAAAGTAGTGGCGAAAACATTATTCCCACTCTCCCTTCGTTTCATGATGACATAATGGACATTCTCTCTAAGACCTATGAGACCGATATAGCCCTGGGTGATTCATCTAATAAAGAGACATGTCCCAACATAACGCCACTTGGTGAAGATATTTTGGCATAAGAAGAAGACATCATTGACACATTCCTTAACACTACTCTGCCATCCCTTTCTACTCTACCTGGCTAGGATGAAGCATTGATGATGTAGATTCCCTTTGTGAACATTTGCTTCAACCTGTTGAAACTAAAAATTTACCAACTGATGTTCAAACGCTTCTCAACTACATCTTAAACAAAGAAACAGATCATGGACCTTTACTTGGACCCTCACATACCTTGGATAATAACCAAAACTCACAAAACATGGAAGAACAAACTATTCCTCACAACCAAGGTATTCCAACACCCTATATATGGACTGAAATGGGCACTTTTTGGGTTCCTCAATAACCTCACTCAACTGGAATGGGTATTATAAAAGCTCCTACATCACCTAGTTTAACTGACATAGAAAACTGTGATATTACTTCTTTACCATCATTAATAGATACCTTTCCTACAAGGATAACCCTACAAGCTCATGAAAATGTGGAAGAGGGAAGAAGAGATAAAGCTTTAACCATTAAAGTAAAGATCAAGATATATGATGACCGATAGCTTGGTTGTCCCTACAGGTAAGTATCTCTAACCCTTTACCTCCATGTTGTGTTTCCCCCTTGATGTGTTATGCATTGTTTAGGCCTCCTAGGATTTGATACTCTTGTAAGGTCAAGGATACCAGGAGACCGCCTCTGTTGTGACCCTTCTTCTATTTGTATCATCAGTCTTCTATATTGCCTCTCCTCTATTTTCATTGTTGTGTGTTGCGTCTGATGGGCATAGCATTGCGGTTGGTGACTTGGCAGCACCCTCCTTTGTGATTGTCCCTAAGGCACTTGTTTCTCCTCTCTCGATTTATTGTTTACCTTCTTCTAGTGGTTCTAGCTAGCTGGCGGATGACGAAAAACATAAAATACTGATATGGACCTAGTGTCCCTTCAGCGAGAAATCAAAAAATGGACCTAGTCCATACATGATGATGGGGTTGATATATATTATCCAACGCTTGGCTAGTAGAATCACTCCATGTGACATTTTGATGTTGTCTTATTGCACTTACAAAACATAACAATATTGCTGCTCCGTGCACTTTGTTTGTCTTGGATCTCGCCTTGCTTGGCTCTTTATGTGAATGATTACATGAATTGTTGTTTATCATGATTATATGGTTGCTAACACTTTTTCTTACAGGAAATTGTGTGTTTGTGGGAACATTTGGCAATCATAAAGTACATGTCACCTCCTAGGGGCATGGGCTTTGCGAGAGCTGTTGTTCCCTTGTGTGTTTTCTCTCTACCTTAACGTGCTTCATATCAGTACATGATATCAACCACCTTAAGGTGGGGGCATATATAAGGTAAGTTGTCTAATGATTTTGGTACTAATGAAGCATGCTTGTAAGCCCTCTGTGGAGGCAAGATGTATCTCTAGGCGAGTGTACATCTTTTTTTTTATATTGCAATCATTAAGCCCTCTACAGAGGCAGGATATCGTGCATCTCCTTTTTATTTTAAGCCCTCTGCGAAGGTGGGAATGGTGTATTTCTTAAGGAGATTGCACATCATGTCATTTTCTAAAAGTCCTCCGAGCAGGTGGGGTTGGTGTATCCTCCCTTAAGCGTGTCTTTGGTGATTGTTGTGGCGAAGCCCAATCATCGATGTGTGCCTATAATGTGCCTAAGATGGTAGCAAACCTAGCAATAGGTTCCTTCCATCGCTTGTTTGTCATGTTTTCTCTGTGTCTTCCATGTGTGTGTGTTTGGTCTGTTTGTTCCCGAGTATAGTCTCAAGATTAGTGGCGATGAGCTCCTCCTATGCTTTGGGATTTCTATAGCGTGTTTGTTCTTAAGTGTTGTTTCGAGACTAGTGGCGATGAGCTCCTCCTTGTTGATAACTGAGAGGGGGGGTGAATCAGTTATCCTAATTATTTTTGCTTTCTGAACTTTATTAATAATCAATGTAACATTAATCCAAATGAGCAAACATAATCATGAAATGGAAATACACATGACACAATATTTTTGACGTGGAAACCCTGTTAAGGGAGAAAACTATGGGGTGATTAACCCAAGATTGTATTCTCTGTTAGAAGAATGGAAATACAAAATGGCACTTGCCAATTAGGGCTCACTACCCGAGCACACTACTCACAAGGAGGCACACTACCTACAAGAGACACTATCTACAAAAAGAGTGTTATACAATACTTGAACTGATTGGAAGCATCTACATATGCTGGAGTTTAGTTCTGGTTAGGCTTAGTATACTGATCAGCTGCACTTCATCTTTCCTCTTCTCTTATGTTGTTTTCCTTTCACATACCGGACCTTCCTTACTACCTATGTTCTGCTCTTCTACTTTTATTCACACATTATCAACAACCACGACTCTACTCATAACCAAATCCATCTTGTATATATATCCGTAAAAGTGATTTCATCACCTTTCTAGTCGGCACCCGGAATAGTCAATTTTTTCATAAACTCTGATATGTCAGTTGAATCCTTGCACACCAAGTAATGCGGATCAAGGATATAATTATGGAAATCATTAATTATGTCAGCCAAACATAATTCATGCCTTCATAACCTTTACCAACATCAGTAACACATCCGGAATAATGTCTTATGTTCAGTCAATCAGTTTTTCCTCTGTCCATGCTGCCAATTGGGAACCCAGTACTTAAGCATTCATATCTCTTTATCCTTTCCACACCGGAGGCTCAAACCTTAGAATCTATCAATCAAGATAGTCCTCTTGACTTCCCCAAATCCACACTTCACCAAGATACTTCCTCTGAGAGATCCAGACCTGTCTATCGGACCTCACCACATGCTCTATTCTTGTTTACCAGACCACAACATTCTTCACTCTGACTTCTGATAGAGACACACCATGTCCTACGGATGTGTGGAATGAAATTTGTTGCCATCAATGACAACAATCATGAATCCATATAGTGTCTCTTGCCAACAATCTCCCCCTTTGGCATTGATGGCAACACTTAGTGAAAAATGACTAAGTCTTTACACTATGCTCCCCCTTGGCTGATGCTCTATTTTTATATACATTTTCTGGAGCTCCCCCTTAGTTGGATTCCTCATTTTTCACTGCTCCTCACTCCCCCTTTGACATCAATGGAAAAGGGTAGGGTTCGCACACCAAAATTTCCAAAAACAGTCTATACATGTCCGCATAAGTATATATACAAGTTGTACTTACATATACTTAAGTATGTCTGCAAAAGTATTCTTCAATTGGATGAGTTCTGCAGCCCAACTCTGCTTCATCTTGTCCAAAATTGAGATGTGACCACTTAATAGGAACGCAAAAGCTTCTGCCCTCTTGAGATCTATCGGATCATTGGTCCGGGCGGTAGTCTGAGCATCACTTATGGCCTCATGCATGGCCTCTAACTTAGGGATGATGATCCTTCTAAGTTCACCCATCTGACTAATTATGTTCTTCCTTTCCTTCTCAAAATTCTTTATTGCATTTGTGATTGCAATAGTCTGACACTCTTGCTATGGAGGATGAGAGAGGATCAAAACTTTGAGACAAACTTAGTAGTTTATCCTCTTGCTCTTTTATTTTCTTTTCAATCTCCACTGTTGCTTTGGACCAGGAAATACAAAATTTGTATACTTCTCCGCCATCTTTAAGAGCATTTTCTAAGCTCTTTATCCCAACATTCATATTTCTTCTATCATTAATGATCAACCCTTGTACCTCTGAGAATCTCTTATCCAAAAACTCCTTCCGGACCTTTTCTTTAGCTGACTTCTCTAGCGAATCAAAATGTGTGCTAACACTATTGACTAGAATTTTGAGATTACCAGATGAGGAGGCTATGGGATCCTTCTGAAACGATGGCATAATCTTTTCTAGCACTCCGGAAGTAGCTTCTATCAACTCACAGTCTTCCATGTGAGACGTTAGGAGTTTTTCTTTAGCCTTTGCATTAGTGAATGAGGCTATCTTCATTGTCTGTACCGGAGAAAGTGAATCAAAATTAAATGGTCCTTGTAGAAGCTCCGGTTCATCAATCTCCATTGTTTCTTTGTTTAGGAATTCTTGGACAGTTTTTGTAGTGTCTCTTGCTAGAGACAGATGTTTCTTCTCTTCTGCATTCTTAGGGCTGTCCCTTGGAGCTTTCTCTCCTACATTCTTACCACTAGCAGTTGTGGTTTTCTCTGTTGGGGTCTTCTCTCCCTCTGCAACCTTGGTACTATCAACTTCTTTTTCCTTCACTCCTGCTTCTTTTTCTTGTATTCTATCTTCTCCTTTAGATCCGGAAGTTGTAGGTGAAACCAGAGGAGAAATGTTAGTCTGTTCAAGGCCTACCTCTTTTGTCATTTTCTCAGTAGATTCTTCTGCAACACTAGTGGTCGAGGGGTCAGCACCCAAGTCCTCTATAATAGGAAGATTAAATCTTTTGAAGGCCTTCTGGAGGATCTCTTCTGTGTCCTTGGCTACTTTGTCAGTCTCACCAAGCATCAGTTGATTCATCCTTGCTTTGCTTTTGAATTCATCCTTACAATCTTTGAATATCATATTCATTATCTTGGGGTCGATTGAAGGATATAGCTGAATTGCTATCTATTCCCGAATCTCAAGGTCTTTTGCCATGGCATTAGTCTTTCTCATTTCTAACTCCTTTTCGAGGCTCTTGGGAATAAGAGATATAATTTCAATAAAAGCCTTATTATATATGTTCAGATACTTAACCTTAGCTTCCTGTAAGATCTTTTGGTCAGCGTCATTATAATCATCATAGAATTCGATCATTAGTTGAAGGTTTCCATCCATAGTGACTGATTTGATTACACTTTCTAAAGACAGGGTGGGCTTTTCAACAAATTCCTCTGACATTTCCTCTTTGTCTTGACTATGGAAGGTTCACCGAATCCTTTCTTCTTCTGCCTTTTTATTTCCTTTATCCCCTCATCAGATTCAGTTTCCTCATCATCCTTTAGGCTAACATAGGACCTTGTTGCCTTTTTCTTTGCTCTCTTTTCTCCTTTTCCAGATGCTTGGACTTCTGGTTTTGAGCTTCTTGAGCTTTTGGCTGAGACAGGTGTTGATCTCTTTGATGATCTTGTCCAGGTGGAAGATTCTACCGGACCACTTTCCTTACTTCCCTTTGCTTTCTTCTCTTCCTCAGCCCTTTCTGTCTTCTTCATGTGGGCATCAAGTGCCTCCTTTGAGATGCCAAGGCCTTTGGCAATATTTTCTACTTCTTTTCTCACCTTCCTCTTGATCTCTAGTTCTCTAAGTTCCACATGAATTTTTACACTCAGCTCCTCAAAGGTTCCAAACCTTTCTACCTTTGGATCCTTTGGCTGACTTAGCATGTGTTGAACATGCAGCTCCATAATTTGTTGATCAACTTCATACCCCATGGGCATGATCCATACAGTTCTTGGTTCTACTGCCTCTATTAGGCACCGATCAGTCTCTACCATAGAACAAACTGTGTCTTTGTATTTTTCAACAAGAGACTGGGGAATCCTTTCTCTTGCTTGTATCATGTTTTGAAAATTCTTGAAATATCCCCATAGAGCTGTATTTTGTGCTTTGTTATCACCAAGTCCATGCAAATAATCTCTTATTTGGATAGCCATTGGTCTATCATTCTCCCACACCCAGCCACTAGATCCGGGAAGCTCATTCATAAAGTAGAAGAATAAGCACAATATTAATCCACCATACTTGAATGAATTCTTTTTATCTTTCTTTATTTTCTACAGATTCTCCAAGAGTTGGTTCAAGAGAAGCTGACAAAGATCATAGTCTGCATCCTTTCTTAGCATTTCATAAGCGGTGTAGATGGCAATTCCAGGTACTAAATTTTCCCTGCTAGAATGATATATTTTATATCCAATGATCATGGAGGCATACTTGACATCCGGATCAGAGATGTCATCTACTGTCATTGCTCTTTTGTCAAACTTGGATCCAGTAGCCTCACTCACAGTTTGATTCTTCACAGATTTAAGAACAGGAATCCCACCGGATGAATGTAATCCAGTAATTGCCCTGATGGCATCTTTTGTGATTTTGAATGGTCCATTTAACCACATAAAGTTGTCATGTATTCTGCTCAAAATATACCTGACCCATTCATCCTCAGTAAAACAAGGGAAATGTATGTATTGTGCAAAGTGCTTGTTCCGGAGGCCCTTGTATTGGGGTTTGAGCTCAAAAGCATCGTCTATCAATTATTTGTGATAGATATACCTTAGTTTGAATTCCCCAAACTCTTCAACATTTGCGTGTATGTAAACCCTAATATCTTTTGTGTGTAAAACACCATGCAGAACACTAGAGAAGGCTCCTAGGGGATCTACCTCCAAGGATTTGTATGGATGCTTCTTAAATATGGGGTGAGGTCTATCAGAAATCTTTACTATATTCAGAGTAGCCATCATCAAAGAATCTTGCTGAGAGATATCAAGAACGAAAAATACATTTTACAATGTTTAGGGCAAACACGATGAAATCTGGATTGAGCTATATGAAGAATCGTCTTGATCTTTAGGAGAAGTAGTTGCAGAGCTCCTTCTCTCTTCTTCTTGAATGTAGAATGAACAAGTGATTAATGAGAAAACCCTTATATTGCTCCGCAAACCCTATTGTCAGGTTGCAATAAATGCTCGACCTAAGTTATTCCGGTTGGCCTTATTCGGATGACTTGAAGAACTCAGATCAATCCTGATCTTTAAACATCATGTGAATCTTCCAAATCTTAACCATAGTTTGTTTGGATGTTTCCCTTATGAACCCTTCAATCCGCAACTCTTCTTGTGCCAGCTCTGTCACCAATTGACTGGCTGGGGGAATAAGGTTTTCTTTGTGTCTCCCCCTGAGCCAGAGCTCACTTTTTAATTTTTGGAAGGAATATCAGCACCAGAGTCTAGTGCGGATCCAACCTCTACATTCTCTATACCTTTCTTTACCCAAATCTTGTTCATCTCACTTTTAACTTCATCCGCATTCACTTTTTGTTTCCCCTTATCTTGATTCTGATTATGATATACCGGACCTCTTTTGTCCTAATTCTTGCTTCTACAGAATTTTGCAATATGACTGGATCTATTGCAAATTTGGCAAACAACATTTCTTTGCATATTGATATCCTCTTGATCTACATTGATTAGCCATATGACCTATTCTATTGCATGCAAAGCATCTACCATTGAATGATTTGTTCATTTGCATATTTCTGCATTCATGAGATTTGTGACCATACCTTTTGTAGTTAAAACACTGTCCAGAGAAGGATGAATTAGTCTAATTCATTCTCTTTCTGCACTGATTAGCTTTGTGACCAAAGTGATTGCAGTTGTGGCAGTATCCATTGAAGGATGGATATCTTTGAGCATTAGGCTATCTTACCGGAGGTCTTCTAGGCCTGTTCCTTGGATTTTCTGATCCAAAATTCTTCTGACTAGATCCAGAGCTTTCTCCTTTCTCATAGCCCAAACCACACTTGTCATCTACCTTCTTTTGACTTCCAAGAAGAACTTCAAGTTGAGTAGAACTTATCTTGAATTTCTCTTTATACTCATTTGCTGTTTGAGGATCCCTTTTGAGAGAGACAATTTGATCTTCAAGTTTTTCTTCATTATCTTTAGCATCTTCAAGATTAGATTCAAGATGTCTAATAATTCTATCCATCTAGTGGCAATCTTCTGATTTCTCCTTGAGAGATTGTCTTAGATTATCTTCAGTTTTTCTTTTCTCTTCAACTTCTTGGGTAAACTTCATGACTCCTGATTCCATTTCATGTCTTACCATAATGATTTCTTTTGATAACTTTTCACACAACTCAGTTTTTTCCTTCAGCTCTTCATTTGCATTATTTGCTTCACCTTGTCTTGCCAATTGCTGAAGCAGCTCCTTTCTCTTTTTCATAGAGAGACTTAATTTGTCTTTTAGTTCTCTCATGAAATCATCAGCTTGTTTGAGTCTTTCCTTTAATTCATTGACTTCAGAGTTTGACTGTTCAAGATCATCAAGGGCAGTCTTGAGTTGCTCCCTTAAACCATATGCATCTATTTGAATTCCCAGATCTTCCTCAAGCTGTTAGGCTCTGTTAGGAGGAACTTAGCTCTGATAACAATTGTTGATAGCTGAGAGGGGGGTGAATCAGTTATCCTAATTATTTATGCTTTCTAAACTTTATTAATAATCAATGTAACATTAATCCAAATGAGCAAACATAATCATGAAATGGAAATACACATGACACAATATTTTTGATGTGGAAACCCTGTTAAAGGAGAAAACCATGAGGTGATTAACCCAAGATTGTATTCTCTGTTAGAAGAATGGAAATACAAAATGGCACTTGCCAATTAGGGCTCACTACCTGAGCACACTGCTCACAAGGAGGCACACTGCCTACAAGAGACACACTGTCTACAAAAAGAGTGTTATACAATACTTGAACTGATTGGAAGCATCTACATATGCTGGAGTTCAGTTCCGGTTAGGCTTAGTATATTGATCTGCTGCACTTCATCTTTCCTCTTCTCTTATGTTGTTTTCCTTTCACATACCGGACCTTCCTTACTGCTTATGTTCTACTCTTCTGCTTTTAATCGCACATTATCAACAACCATGACTCTACTCATAACCAAATCCATCTTGTATATATATCCGCAAAAGTGATTGCATCACCTTTCTAGTCGGCACCCTGAATAGTCAATCTTTTCACAAACTCTGATCTGTTGGCTAAATCCTTGCACACCAAGTAATGCGAATCAAGGATATACTTGTGGAAATCATTAATTATGTCGGCCAAACATAATTCATGCCTTCATAACCTTTACCAACATCAATAACACATCCAGAATAATGTCTGATGTTCTGCCAGTCAGTTCTTCCTCTGTCCATGCTGCCAATTGGGAACCCGGTACTTAAGCATTCATATCTCTTTATCCTTTCCACACCAGAGGCTCAAACCTTGGAATCTATCAGTCAAGATAGTCCTCTTGACTTCCCCAAATCTGCACTTCACCAAGATACTTCCTCTGAGAGATCCGGACCTATCTATTAGACCTCGCCACATGCTCTGTTCTTGTTTACCGGACCACAACATTCTTCACTCTGACTTCCGGTAGAGACACACCATGTCCTGCAGATGTGTAGAATGAACTTTATTGCCATCAATGACAATAATCATGAATCGATATAGTGTCTCTTGCCAACACTCCTACACTCTGAGATTTGTATTGCGTGTCTGTCGCCCTTTATGAAGTCTCAAGACTGGTGGTGATGAGCTCCTCCTGCATTTTGGGTTATGTGTTTACTTTCCTTGTACTTGTATTTGCATTTCATATATGAGAAAATGAAAAAGAAATAATCATTGCATTCACTGTATTCATTGTGTTTTGCATGTCTTCAATGCTATCTTCTTCGTGTTTTGGGTGACTGTAATTGTCTTCTTCGTGTTTTGCATGTCTGTTACTATCTTCAATGTGTTTGGCATGTCTTCACCATGCTTGGCATGTTTGCTATGTTTGTTGACCGTACTTTAATGCATGTATGGGCCTTGTGTTCAAGCATACATTAAAGTGGGGGCTAAATGTTATGTCAAAAAATGTCCCCTTGGGGGTGTTTCCCTCTTAAGGTTTAGCTCTTGGGTCCTTAGAATGCATTTAGAGCATATTGCATGTTAATTTTGAATCCCAATGAGAAAACCCTGAAGTCTTATGGCAAATAGGACCTAGGGGGTGCTATTTTGATGACTCCTACCTAAAATAGGGGGGGAGGACTTGGGTACCCAATGAGAAAACCCTGAAGTCTCATGGCAAATAGGACCTAGGGGGTGCTATTTTGATGACTCCTACCTAAAATAGGGGGGAGGACTTGGGCGCCCGTGCCCTAGTCCTGCCCTATTTTGGGTCAGGCCCTAATTTGAAGTATTGGTTATATGACCATTGTTAGGTCCTATGCGGACACCAAAAGTTTGAATTACGAAATTCTTAGCGAGAATGTTTGTAGTTGCATATATAAGCATGTTTAAGTTCTCATTTGTAAACTAAAAGATGATTGTGAACTTTAGGTATACTTGTGATTTTAGATAATCCATGATATTCATTGTTGCAGAGCAGAGCATTGTTATTGTGTTTGTGATTGTAGCTTTGACTTCATCTTCTCATGTGATTGAAGAGCCTTCATTTATATGAGATCTACACTTCAAGGTGGCATTTATTGTGTTTTCAATCATTTACCATTTGGATTTTGCCTCTATCCCGCAGGGATACACAATCTTATCTGACAACGGTGTTCGGAAGACTTGAATGTCTCTCTAGAGGGCTTGACTGAGGCAAGCCTCTAAACACCACAACCCCTAACCACACTCCTTTGTGATTATAGGTTACAGGTACCGATTTTCGCAAAGTGGAGTTGCAAAGGAAGGTTGAAGACGACAAGGATTCAGGATCCGAAAGAAAGAAGTGAAACAGAGCATTTTCGGGACATGGGTGCCTAGGGCAATGTCCTTCAGAGTTTCAGAGATAGGAATCAAAGTTACAGGGATATTCTGCATCTGAAGGAGCTTCTACATCCTAAAAATCAACCTACACTATACTAGGGCGCCCAAGGCAGTGTCCTTCGCATTTCAGGTGACGAAAGCAGACAAAACAGTGATTATTAGTACCAGAAGGAGTTTTGCATTTCGTGAAGAAAACGGTGCCTTGGACTTGGGCGCCTAGGGCATTGTCCTCAAATTTTCTGAATTTCAAACTTTGAAAAAAGGTCAGTTATTTATCTCTATCCTTTTCCTTAATTTGTAAGCATTTATCTGAATTTACTAGTTTATTCACTGTTTTGCACAATTAGGATTTCTTACATATTTGAGGTTTACATCAAGGTATTAGTTAACATTTTTTGAGCTTCCACATCATTCCAAGTGACAGCCCAACCTATTAGGTAAATGCTCTCACTTAGTAGAGATTCAACTTGGTTGATATGTCCTTGAATGTTTGTGGTGAAGGGAGGATCTAAACCCATCAAACCAAACAAAACCCCATCCTCCTTTTTACCACAAAACAAAAATTATGACTAATGATCTTTCGAGGACCTTCTAATAGTCTCACCATATTTTCTTTAAGGAGATAAGGAACTCAAAGTTCTACAATTCGAAGGAGCACTTGATCTAGAAGTAGATTGGGATAGTTTTATTGTATTTCTAATCAAGAATAGTTCCATTTCTTCAAACAAGGCATTTTTCAAGAAATTATACTTAGACTAGAGAACAATATTGATTGTAAAAGATGTTACTTGTTATCTATTATTTTTTATAACATTAGAATTAAGTATCTAGATGTAAACAATTTCAACTCTTCAATACACATTTCTAAGACTTTAAATATAATAACTATTAAAACACATGATTGACTAAATTGAAGTACTTAGTTGTGATGTTTTGGGATGAAAATGTCAATCTTCATAGGCTAATGCGCATTGTTCCTCAATGCAACATCAAAAAAAGCAAGATTAATAAGAGCATTTTGTATGCGAAGCCAAACATCCTATCAATGTATGAAATATTATTTCACAAGAATTGAATAGCAAATTACTAATATTATTTCATTTTTTCCATCAATAAAATAATAGTCAAAGAAAACATTTAGCTCTATAGCCTTTGTGGACTATGAACATGGTTGCATTTGCCACGTGGTTAGAGAGTATAACATATTGGAAATTTAATGTTATTATTTGAGTAAATGTGACGTGCTACCCAAGATTGCATGAATTATTGAATTGAATTAATTAAATTTACTAAAAAATTTAATCGTCTCTAACGAAAATTTTCTGAATGATTCTTTTACCAAAAAATTCAAGTGTAATTAATCTCATAGAGGATTGGATGTAATCATTCTAGTTTGCAAAGTGTAAACCATAGAAATACGAGGGGAGGATGTCAAAGAGATTCAATCCGAAGCCAACAACTACTTATGAGATAAGATTGGGAAGAAGCCATAACTTTTTATTTTGAATACATGGAACACTACAAGGCACAAACAAAATTCTCCAACAATGTAGATTTGAAGAAATCGGCATGTTTGGGTCTTACCAATAGGTTGAAGGCTTAATTTAGGCTAAGCGTCGATTTCTAGCTTGGATCATTATAATTATTTTGAAGATTTGTTATCTAGCATAGCATGTCCACACACAAGTGTGTTTAGGTTATAGTTATAAGGATACACTTTCATAGAATTCACATACTATTTATTTTATCTCTTCCAACTAAAAAAAATAGTGCTTCTCAACCTCATAGTTTTCTAAGAAAAAATAAAATTCCTTTTTAGTTGGGGCTTTAGTTAGAGAGTTTATTAGCACTTGCAAAATTAATTAATGATGGAGTCAATCAATGAAAAGAAGCCTAACATGTAATCTCCTAAGTAGGAGCATTTATATTGAGAGAGAATATAGTGTAGTGCAAATGTTTTATCATTTTTTAACTATTATAAATGTCGTTTGATAGAATCTCCTCCAAATCATGAGTTTATAGTAATTTGTATTATTTATTTGTAATGTCCCCAACTAAAATATTTTGCAAATAATATTAGATCTGAAATATCTCAAAATATATTGAACAAATATTGAAATTTTATGTACCAAATTTGCTCAAGAATAATCAACACAAATAGATAATTTTCCCATAAACAAAGAGTGACTTCCCAAATATGTTAGAGCTGATATTTATTGATAAAAAATGTAGCAATAAGTTGAAATATAATAGATATAACAACAATACAAAACATGAACAAATCTACAAACAAACATTGTATGTTGGAGCTCCCTTCTACACACTTCTACAAAACTGAAACTATTGCAATGCTTTTAGTGTTGTTATATGGAGCTTAATCATACTCGGAGGTTAAATTTACCCCACTTTTATCGGTGCAGTTTCCCCCTGATATGGTGTGGAGTCTGATCAGTCTCCAGGTGGGAGATTGTTGTTATATGGAGCCTAATCAGACTCAGAGGTTAAATTTACCCCACTTTTATCAGCGCGATTTCCCCCCAAATTATTTAACGAGGTTTGGGGGCAATGGACCCAAGACAGGGTCAAGGGGCAATGCCCCTTGCGGGGTCCAGGGGCAGCGCCCCTGGCTCTCTCCCTGTTGCGATACAGGATGAGGTCGAGGGGCAGCGCCCCCGAAACCTCCAACGATTTTTTATTATTTTATTAAGGCATCAGGAGTTATTTTTCTATTAGCTGACATAAAAAACCTATTTGTGTAATCGACATAAGGCTTGATAAAAGCGGCTAAGGTTAGGGTCTCTATTGATGTATTGTAGCATTTTACAGCGATATTGAGTTGCAAGGATTGCTGGTTGTAATCGGTTTGATTTACTGGATAATAATATTGGACTCTTTGTTGGTGGATGTAGCCCAAGTTTGGGTAAATCACGTTAAAACTTGTCTCTTGTTGTTATTATTTCTATGTATTTTCATTCCTCTGTTTAATCTTTATTTGCATTTAATTGATATCTTCTACATACAATCCCTAATAAGTGGTATCAGAGTGGGTTGTGTTCGATTATCATCTGCAGGAAGGTCTCACGGTCGAGTGGGAGTCTCACGGTTGAGTGGGAGTCTCACGGTTGAGTGGGAGCAATGGCAAACGAGGGTAAATTGAAGGTAGATAAATTCAATGGGCAGAACTATCAGTTATGGAAGATGCAGATGGAGGATTATCTCTATCAAAAGGATTTATGGAGGCCGTTGGAAGGAATAGCCAAGAAATCGACAACAATGACTAATGAGGATTAGAATCTTCTGAATAGAAAAGCACTGGGAACCATTCGGTTGTGCCTGGCACCATCTGTGGCATTCAATATAACAGAAGCGATGATAACAAGTGAACTGATGAAAGCTTTGGCTAAATTGTATGAAAAACCCTCAACCTCAAATAAGGTATTTCTCATGAAGCGTTTGTTTAATCTGAAAATGATTGAAGGTGGATCTGTGACAGATCATTTAAATGAGTTTAATATGATTACCAGTCAATTAACTTCTATAAAAGTGAAATTTGATGAAGAGGTGAGGGCTCTCTTGATATTATGTTCTTTGCCAGAAAGATGGAATAGCTTGGTAATGGTTGTAAGTAACTCTGTCTCTGGTTACAATACTTTGAAATTTGATGATGTTGTTGGTTCATCCTTAGCGAGGAAATGCGATGGAAAAGCTCAGGTGGGTCCACATCAGGTAGTGTTTTGAATGCAGAAAGTAGGGGTAGATCAAAGGAGAGAGGAAAAGGTTCTAGAGGTCATCTGAAGTCATGAGAAAAATCAAAGGACAAGAGTTCCCAATCCAAAGGACAGAAGGATTGTTGGTACTGTGGGAAACTAGGTCATCTAAAGAAAGATTGCTGGTCTCAGAAGAATAAAGAAGGAGACAAACAAGAAGGAAATAGGGAGGCAAATGTGGTAAGTAATAAATCTGAAGATGATGCTTTGATTCTTTCCCTAGATAATGTTGATGATCCATGGGTTTTAGATTTTGGGGCCTCATTTTATGCTATGCCCCATAGAAGTTATTTTCTTGATTATGTCCAAGGGGATTTTGGGCTGGTTTATTTGGGAGATAATGAACCTTGTCAGATTGTTGGAAAGGGAAGAATCAAGATTAAGTTGCAGAATGGGAATCATTGGTTACTAGTAGAGGTAAGGCACGTTCCAAGGCTAAGCAGGAATTTAATTTCAGTAGGGCAGCTAGCTGATTGCATTGTTACATTTACTGATAAAAATTAGAAGGTTTCAAGAGGTACCTTAATAGTAGAAAAAGGTGTGAAAGTAGGCACCTTATATCTTTGTACAGGTCATACTGTTCCTTCTACTTTAGTTGTTGCAAAGAAAAAACAAACAGGTTCAAGAACAGTTGCTGCAGGTTCGCAAGAAGAGACTAAAACAATTGTTGTAGGTTCAGAGACAACACTATGGCATAACAGACTTGGGCATATGAGTGAAAAATGTATGAAGGTACTTCATTCTAAGAAAGTTTTACCAGGTCTGAAATGTATTAATATGGATTTCTGTGGAAGTTGTGTGTATGGAAAATAAAAGAGAGTTAGCTTTCTCAAGGATGGGAAGCAAAAGAAAGATGAAAAGTTGGAGCTTGTGCATATAGATGTATGGGGACTAGCTTAGGTATCTTCTCTCAGTGGCTCTCAGTATTATGTTACATTCATAAATGATGCAACTAGGAAGGTTTGGATTTATTTCCTTAGGCAAAAATTTGATGTATTTGAAACATTTAAGAAATGGAGAAGCTTGGTTGAGAATGAGACGGGTAAAAGATTAAAATGTCTCAGATCTGATAATGGTGGTAAGTATTGCAGCAAAGAATTGAGGATTATTGTTCCTTTAATGGAATTCGTAGGTAGAAAACGGTTCCATGGACTCCACAAGAAAATGGAGTGGTTAAGCGCATGAATAGGACAATAATGGAGCATGCAAGGAGCATGAGATTGCATGTTGGGCTGCCTTTAAACATATGGGCAGAGGCTATCAATACCGTTGTATATTTAATTAATAGAAGTCCTTCAGTTCCTTTGGGTTGTGGTATTCTAGAGAAAGCATGGACAGGTAAGAAGGTGAGTTATTCTTTTCTCAAAACCTTCGGATGTGAAGCATTTGCACATGTAGATTCTAAAAATAGAACCAAGCTAGATGCAAAATCAAAAAAAATGTACCTTCATTGGATATGGCATTGATGAATTTGGTTATAGGCTTTGGGATTTTGAAATCAGAAAATGTTGAGAAGCATGGATGTTGTATTCAATGAGAAGGTGTTGTACAAAGATCAGTTGCAGTAGCATGAGAAGAAAGAAAAGGATTATGTGGTGCTGGATGATACTCCAAATAGTGATGTTCCAGTGGTTCCTCATGCTCCGCAACAGCAACAAGAAATACCACAAACTCTAGTGAATGTTAGACAGTCAACAAGGCTAAGTAGACTGCCTGAAAGGTTTTCTCCCTCTTTGTATTCTATTTTGTTAACAAATGCTGGTGAACCGGAAGGGTATGATGAAGCTATGTAGGTGGATATAAAGGTTCAGTGGGAGCTTGCAATGAAAGAAGAAATGGACTCCTTGTTGAAAAATCAAACTTGGGAATTATGTAAGTTACCTGCAGGTAGGCTTTACCAAACAAATGGGTTTATAGGCTAAAAGAGGAAGATGGAAGAAAATATTTAAAGCCAGGTTAGTTGTAAAAGGATTTGCTTAGAAACAAGGTATTGATTTTGATGAGATATTTTCTCTGGTTGTCAAGATGACTTCTATTCGTATTGTTTTAAGTATTGTGGTTGTTGAAGATTTGCATTTGGAATAGCTAGATGTGAAAACTACCTTTCTCCATGGTGATTTGGAGGAGGAGATCTATATGGAACAACCATAGGGATTTGAGGTCAAAGGTAAGGAGAAACTAATGTGCAGATTGAAGAAGAGTTTGTATGGCTTGAAACAAGCACCTCGGTAATGGTATTTGAAATTTGATAGTTTTATGGCTGAGAAAGGCTACAGCTGGTGTAATTCTGATCATTGTGTTTATTTTAAGAGGTTGGATAATAACAGCTACATTATCTTATGCTTATATGTTGATGACATGCTTGTAGTTGGGTCTAACATGGATCACATAAGATAGTTAAAACAACAGTTAGCACAATCATTTGCTATGATGGATTTGGGGTAGCAAAACAAATCCTTTGTATGAAAATTTGCAGAGATAGGAAGAACAGAAAATTGACTCTATCTCAGGCTGATTATGTTGAAAAGGTGTTGCAGAGATTCTATATGGAGAATGCAAAAGTTGTCAACACACTTTTGCCTTGTCATTTGAAATTGACTAAGGAGATGTGTCCTAAAACACAAGAGGAGGAAGACAAAATGTCCAAGGTACCATATGCTTCAGCTGTAGGAAGTTTAATGTACACCATGGTATGCACGAGACCGGATATTGCACATGATGTAGGAGTCGTAAGCAGGTATATGAGTCATCCTGAATTGGAGCATTAGAATGAGGTAAAATGGATTCTCATATATTTGAGAGGTACATCCAATAAACACTTATGTTTTGGGGGATCTAATATTGATTTAGTAGGCTATGTGGACTCAAATTTGGTAGGGGATATTGATACCAGGCGGAGTACTACAGGTTATGTCTTTACTGTAGGTGGGACAGCGGTGAGTTGGATCTCCAGGTTGCAAAAGGTGGTTGCTTTATCCACCATGGAGGCAAAGTATGTAGCTGCAACAAAGACAAGCAAGGAGATGATATGGCTACAATCTTTCATGGAAGAATTAGGCAAACAACAGGCTAACAGTTCTTTGTATATAGACAGTCAAAGTGTCATACATCTTGCAAAGAATTTTGCCTTGCATTCAAAGACCAAACACATATAGCTCAGGTATCACTTCATCCGGTCAGTGTTAGATGATGGACAGTTAAGGCTGGAAAAAATACATACATATGAAAATCCAGCGAAAATCCAGTGGATATGTTTACGAAGGTAGTGACAAGGGAGAAGCTGAGCTCCTCTTCAACTTCAGTTGGTCTTCAAGACTAAAAATAAAAAATCAGAACAGCAAAGTCCAGGGTGCTTATTTCCAGTGGGAGCTACAGAGTCAGTAGTGTTATGATTAGTCTCCAAGTGGGAGATGATATGGTGTGGAGTCTGATCAGTCTCCAAGTGGGAGATTGTTGTTATATGGAGCCTAATCAGACTCAGAGGTTAAATTTACCCCACTTTTATCAGCGCGGTTTCCCCCTGATATGGTGTGGAGTCTGATCAGTCTCCAAGTGGGAGATTGTTGTTATATGGAGCCTAATCAGACTCGGAGGTTAAATTTACCCCACTTTTATCGACACGGTTTCTCCCCAAATTATTTAATGGGGTCAAGGGACAGTGCCCCTTACGGGGGTTTGGGGGCAGCGCCCCCAAGACGGGGTCAAGGGGCAACGCCCCTGGTGCGCTCCCTATCACGATACATGGCGGGGTCGAAGGGCAGCGCCCTTGAAACCTCCAACAATTTTTTATTATTTTATTAAGGCGTCGGGAGTTATTTTTCTATTGGCTAACATAAAAAAAAAACCCTTATTTTTGTAACCGACATAAGGCTTCATAAAAGAGGCTAAGGGTTAGGGTTTATGTTGATGTATTGTAGCATTTTGCAGCGGTATTGAGTTGCAAGGATCGCTGGTTGTAATCAGTTTGATTTACTGGATAATAATATTGGACTCTCTGTTGGCGGATGTAGCCCGAGTTTGGGTGAACCACGTTAAAACTTGTCTCTCACTATTATTATTTCTGTGTATTTTCATTCCTCTATTTAATCTTTATTTGCATTTAATTGATATCTTCTGCATACAATCCCTAACATTTAGCACATATGCAACTTCTAGGTGAAATTGCCTTCAGGACACTAGAGGGTTTTCATCCTCCAATCTCCAAGAATTCAAGGGGTTTCATCCTTATATTAATGAATGAACACAAGTGCTCAAACAATTTTGACAAAGTTTTGGTAAGATAAAAAGAGATGTTGAAATGAAGAAACTGCTTGCATTTTATAAATGTCGAAGGCCCAACTTGGGTGCCCAAATTCTAATGCCCCTCATTTCCAAAAAATAATAATAAATATTATTTTTGATATTCTCCCTCAAAAAATACCCACTAAAAGATAATTCATAACCTCCATTTGAAACTTGGCTAAAAATAGACGGTAACTCCTTCGTAAAAGCTTGTCATAGAATATGCTAAAAATAATAGGTGTTACACAAGGCCCATGAAGAATCCCACGTCTCATTAGAAGTTGAAATGGATAGATAGGTGATGACATACTAGCAATAAAATTAAATAAGATGTACATAATAATTATTTTAGGTACCCCAACTTGGTAACCTTGTCCTAACTCCTAGTCCACTACTTCTTTGGTGCATTGGAAAGATATCTAGAAGACTTATGCCGAGAAATGAAAATCTATGATTTTTGGACAAACTAGGCCCCATAAATGCTTCAAAGACCTCTAAAAATATAATTTATGAAAATGTAGAAAATACTAAAAAAATAAAATTATTTCCCTATCACTTTCCCTAAGCCCACAAGAAATATGGAATGGGCTTTTGAGTCCAAGAATTAAATTATTGGAAAGGAGACATTAGATTCTTTAAAATTGTATTCTACTTGTGATGGTGATAGATTTGTTGGCAATTGACAAGAACAAGCTTTGATTAGAGAAACATATTTATCTATTCAATTCTTCATGTTGTTGCAATTTTCACAATATTTATAAATCTCTTTATGAAATGCAAAGCTATGCAACCATTCACTAGTTAGATTTCTAAAAAAATTGTGGGATTTAACTCATGTGTATTATATAATAACATGGTCAATCTCAAAAAACAAAGTGCTTGTAAAAGCTTAAATTTTGTGCAAGGATAATGTTTATGCTTTGTTTTAGAAGTTAGGCTAAGAATGAAAGACAAGGCGTGAATTCAAATGACTATCCTATAAATTGAATAATGGTCATGACTCACAATAGTTGTTATTTGTGTGATTGAATAGTGGTTATGATTCACAGTAGTTGTTATTTGATTACATAGAAATATATTTGATAGACAATATTGCTATGATTCCTCTTCTCTAAAATATGTTGCTTGAAAGTTATTTCAGCCAATTTGAAATATAAATAGGAATAAAGTGAATATATATTGTAGAAGATATAAGGTAACAAACTTGAGAGGTATGTAAATAAATTCATCGAAAGAATTTACCTAGTGTTAAAGTTGTTATGTTAACTATATAAACAATGCCAATAAATTGGAGTAAAGTTTAGTGCATATAAGTGAATTGGAATGTCTAGAGAATGTGGTAAAGAGGTAGCTACAAATGTGTGAGTGACTTCCAATACTATCATGTGTAATGATGTGGACAATAGGCAACAAAAAATAATGTACATGTGAACAATATATATGTAGACACAATCTGAATTGAATGATTTCACCATCTATTTATCCCCCTTTTTTCCCTCTAGTATATTTTTTTCCTAATATGAAACAAATTTCTAATATCTAAGGAAATATCTTAGAAAATATTCATAATAAAAAATCACACTAAACAAATTTCCAACAAATATTCCAAACAGAGATTGCACTAACAAAACCTATCGACTAATTAATATGTAAATAATCCTTAAAAAATCATACGAAAAAATATATGTTATAGAATCACTGTACTAGTAAAAGCGCCAAAGGTGCTATTAAATGGCTAATAGGCACAAATATTTATAGGCATATCACTAAATAGTTTATATTTATATTTTGATATGCATAATGTAACTATTCTTTGTAGCATATCATCATGGTTTGATTAGGTGATCCTTTTAATTCTAAAGCATAATTTTAAAAGGATGGAAGAAAATACTTGCAATTCAACTCTCTTATTAAAATAATACTTTTCAAATTATGCCTTAGAAATATGTGTTTGATGAATGTTGTAAAAAATCCTACATGAACCTTACAATGTAGATTTATGATACCATTCTTGCATTCTACAGAATTTTAGATATCTTAATTCTATCCCTAACCATGATTGTAACCCTAATTCTTACCCTAACCTTAACCATAAGCCTAATTCTAACCTTAACCTAACCCTAATCATAATTCTAATCCTAATCCTAAGTATAAATCTAATCTTGACCCTAATTCTAATGCTAGCCCTAACCCTAATTCTAATTTTAACCCTAAACCTAACCCTAAATCTAACCCTAACCCTAATTCTAATCCTAACCCTAACCCTAACAATAATCTTAATTAATGTGTGAATGAATGTTGGCGTTCACTCTATGTACATGCATGTCTATGTGTATGTGTGTGAAAAGTTAATTTTGGCACACTTTGTCTAAAGTGGGTGTGCGTGGGTGTGTGTGAAAAGTTAATTTTTGGCATTCACTTTGTTTGAAGTGAATGTGTATGTGTGTTCAAACTAACTTTGACACTCACATAGATGTGTGGTTTTGAAAGTTAACTTTGGCATTCACTCTATGTTCATGCATGTGTGTGTGTGTGTGTGAAAAGTTAATTTTGGCATTCGCTTTGTTTAAAATAGATGTGTGTGTGTGTGTGTGTGAAAAATTAATTTTAGCATTCACTTTGAAGAGCATGTGTCTGTGTGTGTGTTTGAACCCTAACCCTAACAAAAATACTTTGATGTTCACTTTATGTGAAGGATATGTACAAAAATACTTTCAAACTTCAATGATGTACACTTTGTGTGTTTGAACTAAATTTGGCTTTCATTGTGTGTGTGTGGCTTTGAAAGTTATCTTTTACATTCACTGTGTATGAATGAATGTTAGCATTCACTCTATGTGCATGCATGTGTGTGTGTGTGTGTGAAAAAATAATTTTGGCATTCACTTTGTCTAAAGTGGATGTGTGTGTGTGTGTGTATAAAAAGTTAATTTTTTGGCATTCACTTTTGTTTGAAGTACATGTGCATGTGTGTGTGTGTGTGTGAAAAATTAATTTTGGCATTCACTTTGTTTGAAGTGCATGTGTGTGTGTTTGAACCCTAACCCTAATAAAAATACTTTGACGTTCACTTTGTGTGAAGTATATGTATAAAAATACTTTCAAACTTCAATGATGTTCACTTTGTGTGTTTAAATTAACTTTGGCTTTCATTGTGTGTGCATGGCTTTGAAAGTTAACTTTGGCATTCACTGTGTGTGTGAATGAATTTTGGCATTCACTTTGTCTAAAGTGGGTGTGTGTGCGTGCGAAAAGTTAATTTTGGCATTCACTTTGTTTGAAGTGCATGTGTGTGTGTTTTTGAACTAACTTTGGTAGGCATTGCATGTATGTGTTTGAAAGTTCTTTGACATTCATTTTTCATTGTGTATCAATGTACTTCAACTATCACTTTATGTGGAGTGTGTCTGTGTATGTTTAAAAGTTTGTTTTATGTGGATTGTGTTTGTGTATGTATGTATAAAATAGTTTGACGTTCACTTTGTGTGAAGTGTGTTCGTGTATGTATATGAGTCATCTCCTTCCAAAATCCACAGTACCTAAACCATGTAGCTTTCTAACAAAAACTAGATGCTCCACATATCCATAAGCAAAGAAAGAATGTTGCAAATGTTCATAGTAGAAAAACTTGGGATATGCGTGCATACATGAAAACATGAAATGACTTTGAAAAAAACATAAATGTGCAAACAGTCACACATGTGTACATACATACATAGATTATATACATACAAACATACACATACATATTCACCATATTTGCCAACAATACCAACCTTCTTCATTCATTTTTCCTACAACATCCCAAGAAACTTCAAATTGATTAGAAAGCATACATAATCAATATTTATTAATCAAGATAAACAATGAGGCTATATATATGCAAGCCTTAGGATAAATGTTAGTACCAGAACTCTTGGCTCATTAGGCACTAAGCATTAATCTCCTAAGCTACAAAAGATCCTCATAACATGTTGCTCAAACCACATTGATCATGCATCTGTGTAAATGTTATGTTTCATGAAAAATTGAACTACAAAATATTCATAGAGCTAGCATCCACTAGAAAATACAAATTTAAATAAGCTAAACAAAATAAATGATTCAACCAAGCTACTGTAATATGTTTCTACAAATATATATCTAACATCTTACAAAGCATAATTACAACATGCAACTAGGTCCCAAACTTCCTTTGATGTCCATTAGGAAATGTTTTAGTCAAATCTTGTGAACTTCAAACAACAAATTCTTAAAACTAAGAAGCACAGATACAGTGCTCAGTAAAGTTTTGTTATTTTACTTTGGAAGGAGTAAAATTAAATAGGTTATCTATATGATGCCTAACACAACAACTAAGCTCTGACAAATCATTGAATTCTTTTATCAAGATCCTTTCAAGAACAATCTTTGAATTGTGGAATTGACCAACATGAATATAGACTATAGAAACAATGATACATGTTCGAACCTTGCTTGGATTGTTCCCTATTGTGCAATGTTGCACCAAGAATTAGAAAAAAAGTACTTATAAACTTCCAAAAGAAAGTCTCAAAAGTGGCAAGAACGTCTTAAAAGTCTAGGAAATAATATTAGAAATGTTGGAAACTCCTAAAAGTCATTGAAACAATATTAGAAATATTGGAAACTCCTAGAATCAGTATTAGAAACTTAGAATGCTCTAGAAAGCTAAGGTCTTACAAAGAGAATTCCTAATAACTAAACATGCTTGAAGCACACATAATACCTACAGAAGCTTGTTTTTATAAATCATCATGCTACCTCAATCATTAACATTTCTATTTATTTGTAAGAAATTGCATTGAGTCAATAATAGTAAATAAGCTCTCACTAAATGCTTTAATAATAGTGAATCTTCTTAAACAAGCTACTAAGACTTTAAATCCCTAATCTAGTGAATATCATTTGGCATGTTGTATCTTCTAAATGGAAAAACCCTAGCTATTAGCAATTAGAGGTGTTTGTTAGTGTCATTTTAGTTGTTGTGTTGGAAAATCTTGATGGTTCAAACAAATGACTCAATAAGTGTTTAGGAGTGTCTAATATTTGATGCATCTATGCATTTATATGCCACAAACAGTATGGTAACACTCCACAATAAGAGCATGTTAAAGTCACTCAACATGCCAGTTATATGTAGTGTGTCTACATATACTCGACGTATAGAATCACATGATGTTGATGATGATAATTTGGATAGGGTGGTTCTACTATGTGTTGGCCGACGCATTATGTTGGTATGCAATTTGTGGGTAATTGTTGGATTAGTTAATGGAGCACTTGGTACTGTAAAGAATATAGTTTATCGTCAAGGTATTATTCACTAGAGTTGTCATTATGTGTGATTGTGGAATTTGATAATTATGTGGGTGTGCCTTGGGATGTCAACAACCTAAATTTTGTCCCTCTTTCATCTGTTACAAGAGGTAATCGTACACAAATCCCCCTCAAAACGACACGGGATTTAACAATACACAAGTCACAAGGGTTAACATTGGAAAGAGCCGCAATAAATATTGGTGATGTAGAGAGGGCAGGTTTAACATTCACTACTATCTCTCGAGTTAAATCTCTCAAAACTTTGAGAATATCACCACCATTTTGATTTGAATAGTACATTAAGATAGAAAAAGTAAATTATGTTAAGAATAATAAAAATGAAGAGCAGCAATTGCAATCATTTTCTCCAAGTTGATCATTGAGAGAAATTCCAATAAATATTCAATTTATTTATTGTTCATTTACATAAATAAATATTGTGTTGTTAAAAATAATGTTATGGTCTTTGTACTTGCAATAATAATTTATCTTTCAATTGTGACCATGTAATTATAATTGTATAAAATAAAATATTTGATATCATCTTATTTCATATAGCTTACTATTTAATATGATATCCTAATGTGATTTATTAAAAGTTACATTCAAAACATTGATATATTTTCATTGTTATTTCAATGTCTTCATGACTCTCTAAAATTCTTCTAGTATTGAAGATTTTATATGAGTTGTAGGCATAGCATAATGAGGCAGTCATAAAGGGGGAACAAGAGCTTTCTACAAGATGAAAAGATCTTGCAATTACTAAATATATGTTAAGAAATATACAATTAATTTTAGACTTTGTTCTAAATTTTGAGAGTGCCATATATGTGTGCATTTTAGATATTATGTATCTATTATGTGGGAGGATATTCATCTTGCTACTATTTGGGACTTTTTATGTTCCTACTTGGCTTCCCATTAGTTAGGTTTTAAGATATTTTGTGTAATTTTGTAACATAGTGAAACTTAGCAAAGGATAATATGTATTACACAATATTCAAATACTTTGGCTTCCCAATGTAAAATTTTAATATCAACATTCAATAATCTAAAACTAGAAATTCTTGAACATAAATAATGTTTATGATTTGGGGTTGCATAAATGTACCATTAAACACCATAGATGTTGTTTTTAGTACAATTATGTATCCTCTTATTTGCTATTTCAAACCAACATAGAAGAGAATAATTACTAAAAACTTCCCTTATAAAAAACTTAAGCTTTAAACAAACTAAATGCCCTAACACTGAAACATTTGATAAACCCTAATTCAAAATAGAGAGAAGAAGATCAAGCATTGATGAACTTGGTAAAAACTTTGAACCCTCCAAGACTACACACTTTCCAAGCTCCTGAGGAAGATAAAGCCTCACAACTGTTTGAATCTCTCGTATATTGATGATGTTTTTGTTGTGGTGAGTAAAGTTGGTTGCCTCGCTAATAATTTTCTGAAAGATGTCATTGATAAATTTATTCATAATTCCCATAGCCTTGCTAGAAATATTGATGTCAGGGTGTACTTCCTTGAGAATCTTAAACAAGTAGATCTTGAAGATCTACTTGTTCTTTTTATTTTTGTTAGTACCTTTCTCATCTTCAACTTTTTAGGTACCTTCTCTTTTTCTAGAGATTTCTAAGTCATGACCTTTTTCTCTACGATGGGCTTCTTCTCTATCCTTTTTGCCATTGATAAGCACTACAAAAATCATAGAGCCAAATTAAAAAATAAATTTAAGTTTAAGCTAAAATAAAATTAGGAGCCATTTCAAAGCTCTACAATTATTAATGCAAATCTACAAAAGAATACATAAAGGAATATGTCAATTAAATTACAATTAAATTAGAATTAAGATATTTATTTTAATGACAATGTAATAAATCACAATTAAATTGAACTTCTATAACACAGTAGAAGGTAAATTATTTGCATTGAAATTATTGCATTTGTTTCAAACATAGTTCCTTAAAATCCACTTATTGCAACATATGGAAATTCGTCCCATAACATTAAATTTCAACGGAGATAATTTAATCACTAGACCCTTTTACTCTAGGTTAAATAAGTGAGAAGTACCTTAAGTGATAGTCCTAGGATAAAGCAATCTTGATAGAAATTGTGCATCTAGAATATAGACCCAAGGTATTACATTTCAAAGAACATTGAAAATTGTGAACAATAGACATTATCTTGTATAACCACGATGATGCTCGCATAAATTTCAGAGTACTTTGAACATTAGCTTATACTCATACAGAGTTAATTGATTTAGAAAACACCATAATTAATTTAGATGTGAGATAACAATTAAAACATCCATTTCCTATATGACGTGATCTTCCTAGACAAAGATCTCACTGCTTAAGGCAAAATAATTTAAAAACAAGTTTACATGATCTATCTGCTAAAAAAATGAACCCAAGGTATTCAACTGCTATGGAATACAAGGCAACCAGCTATCACTTAAATCAATTCACCTCCGTGAAAGCTCACATATGGTCGTGTCCAACTACAGTTATAAAACAAGTAACCATCAGTTGTAAGAATGTAGAGGAATGTATAAAATGGTTTTTATTGAAGGGCTTTAGAAATTTTCAAGCAATTACAATTGGTAGATTCCACAAATGTCATTCAAAAGCCTCTATGATTTCTATTAACTCTGCACCTCAAAGCAAATTAAAACTATAAATTTTTCCTCTGAGTTTTAAGACAAGTTAGAAATCCTTGTGAAATAATATCAGAATATTTTAAAAAAATCACTAGTTGTGCACAATATCGATTTGCTCAGATAGCTTTAGAATCTATCAAGTAATGCCATTGGGAGATTTAAAGCCAATTTTACTCTAACTGCAACCTTCCAGACAATTGCAATCAGCTGATACTTAGCCAAATTCCACAATCTTAGTATATATAATTGCAATCTCCTACTTAATTTTCTTTATGGTTTGGCTATAGCATTTTAACGCCATACTATGCAAGGTTCTTTATGATTTGTAATGCATTTTTACAATGGTTTAATTGTTTATTATGCAAAAAGAATTAATTGACAAAAAGACTAATGTTCATTTTAAAATTAGAAACTTCTAAAATGCCCCAAAGAAACTCATTAGAACAATAAACAATCACACCATGGTTCACAATTTGTTTGTCACATCAAATTACTAAATTTTGAGCAAGGTCCAGCAAAAATACATGAAGGGAGAAATTTGAAATTTATATATTATTGTCTATTAACAATTAGATCAGAAATTGATCTTAAAAAAGAAATCTGAATTAAACAATGAAGAACACGGATGCTCCTTATAGAAAATGTTTATAAACAAATTCAACCTTACCTTTCACATCATAAAATTTGGCATTTTGCACAGTGTAATTCTACGAAGGGCATGTTGCATAAATCTCCATGTCTTATAATGGCAATAGTGTGGACATCTTAAACATAAGATGAATGATAGTAATGAATTGTCTTGCAACTACTTTGGCCCTTCCTACGGACAATCCAAATTCCCAACCACTTTCAACATCCTACTATTTGAAGGGACACTTAGAAAACATTGTTGTTTTTATACATCTTACATAACATCTCAAGGTTTGGTAGGGAGTGAAGAGCAATGATCATTTTCGAATGTAATGTCAATAATCTATTCATTAGATGCTTCTAGAAAACTTATTATTTGCAACCACCCTCTCTAAAAAAGGGTTCTTCAGATGAAAGTCTATATAAGATTAATACCAATTTAATGGGGCTTGCCTTGTGAGCCATCGTGACTATCTAACATCTCTTCAACCAACTACACAGCACTGACTCTAGTTATCAATAAATGCCCATCAAATTCTAGCAGGGGATAGTATGTTAGAAAGTGTGTCAAGGGAAAATGGTCACAAATGACAATTGCCTCACATTGACTCAAGCAGAAATCAACTGACAATAAGATTTTTGTTGGTTTTGAAATCTTTACAATGGTAAAATGCCAAAGAAAAAAAATGGTTTTGAATGCCTCTTGAGTGAATATGATTTGTTTGCACCCTCCCAACCTTTGTAGGAGCCTTGAAACCATGGATGGACATCCTTCAAAGCATAAAGGATATAGGAATTTTGCCATGTGTTGTGGTTGCAACTGCTCGGTACACATGTATGCAAGATGTGGAATCACAGAAAGAAAGCACGCGAACTATTTGACAAAATCCCTCAAAGAGATGTCCTCTCATGGAATGCGATGATTTCAACATATACATAAAATAGATTTGTTAAAAAGGCTTTAAAAACTTTCATGCAATTACAATCGACAGATGTAAAACCAAATTCCACAACCTTTGCTAGCGTCCTCCCTACTCGTGCCAAGATGGGAGCATGGAACAAGGTATAATGGTAGGGAGATTTTTGTCATATGGTAAGGTTGGAAATGATGCATTGACATGTATGAAAACATTGTGATTATGAACTGTTTGACAGAATGCCTCAAAGAGATGACGTTTTCCCTATTGGAATGGTGAGCATACACAAATTGATTGAATCAAACCATTATTGCATAGAAAATAATATGTAATATATTATTATAATTTTTGGATGATTAATGCATTGTATTACATTGGATTATAAAGCCATTATATTTTCTCGTAAAAACCAAAAAACCAACTACCTAGGGAATATAACTCCCAAGAACTAACTCTTATAATTTATTATTTACTAACTAGAAACTATCCTATTATTTATAAATTAACATTTGCATGTTAATTTATTTATTTATTATTATTCTAACCTATACTAATGATGTAATAAATCCAACATTCCCCCTTATTACATCAATCTAAACAAAGGGCATAACACTGCAAGGACTTAACATAGCAGCCCTTCTAGAAACTTTGATTAAGTGTCTCCACCAATTTTCCTTGCTTACCCAAGAAACACCAAATTGAATACGTCAGTAGATCTCTTGACTGTCAAACCTACAAAACCTCTATACCACATGAGAGAACATAATCTTACCCTCCATGCACAATGAGAGAACAACTCTCTTCTGAGAGTTCACATCTGCACCAAGTGTCAAAATCCCTCCTCTAGTGCTGCATATGAGAGAACAACTCTCAATAGTCCACTTTCCACCGAAAGTGTCATAATCCATCCTCCAAGGAACAACTCTCCTCCAAGAGTCCACTTTCCACCGAAAGTGTCAATACCCCTCCTCCACTGCTATAGGAACCAAATCTATCCTCTAATGTACAAAAGAAAATGCACCAAGATGAATACACTAACTGGACCCACAAGTATTGCCAAAACTACCAAGCCCCCTTGCTCCATGAAGGGACATAGATCGAAACTAGTGCTTCTCATGCAATGTATCATCCATGAGAAATAAGATCTAGCTCGAGATGACAATAAACCTCCTACCTCTGATGCCTCCTACATCCAATTTGACACCTTTAGATCTTAACCACCAAATACAACTTTGAAGGCACCATTAGTAAATGTGATGTATGCATAAAAGTGCTCATACATAAAAATAGGGATGTCAGATTCAATCGATAATGCATCTGGGATGACCATTCACTTTGTTTTGTCATTGTGATATGGGAAAAGAGATCTAGACTAATCAATGAACTAATCTAGATCAAGCTTTCTCCATGCCACATTGGAACATGAATCGATGAAGACTTTTATGTTTGGCTACAGTCCTCAAGGGAGAGCCAAACTGTCCAGATCATGTTCCTTTTTTGCAAAGAGGGAAGGTTGACAAACAATGATCAATTAAACTATGCCATGCAAAGATCTAAATGGAAAACTAAGCAAAATAACTAATTACTATTATAGATTGCAAAAAATAGGAGCAAAACAGAGATTTGTAGATCAGAGGGAACATGATGTCAAAAACTGGAGCAGAGTCGGCAGGACACTAGCGCCTAGTGTTAGTATCTTTAGGGTTTGGTTTGAATTTATGTCCGATGATACCTGTGCCTATTACTTTCATCTTTCTATCGCCTTCGCTGTCTGAAACTTCGTCTTCAGATCTGCACATAAGAAAGAGGGAAATGGTTGTGTTGTATAGGGGCTTGCCTCGGTCAAACCCCGTGTAAGTATTCTCAATTCTACAACAGTAAATGATGATTGATATAGAGTGTGTGTTCATGATGAACAGAGGTAAAACCAGTAATAAAGACTGTTGTCATTGAAATAAATTTACTTAACATGAAACCCTAGTTGGATTGGTGTCACAACACAATCACATACAAAGAGTCGGTAGGAGATGAAGAAGCTTCATCAAATACCTACAAAAGGGTTAGTGCAAATAATAATCACAAGTAGAGAGCTTCAGTAAGTCAAAGGTTCATTGTAGTAAAATTCACAAGATCATATCATGTTGCATTGTTAATATGTTGTAAAGATTCCTCAAATGAGGGAAAAAGACTTGTTTATATATGCATCAATCATCCTTTCGAAGAGTCACTTGTTGAGGCCAACAAGAGAGATGCATTGTTCAATGCACAAGGCTGACAATTGAATTCAAACTTTTTATGGTCTAACGGGTAGGACCCTAGCACTAGGCGCTAGTGTCTAGGCCCAATTGATTTCTAAAATGCTAGTTGTTAAGGGTTTTAGCACATTCTCTTATGCAAACATCCAAACGGTCACATCACAAACAGAGATGATCATGTACGCTAAACAAAGGGGCAAGTCTACTGTGAAATTATGAGTGGTGACAATTTATGACACTACATTTGGCCCCCACTTTAGTGAGCATATGAAGTTACGTTCATACTCACACTAAAGCACGGAGAAATAAGATGTTGAAGATGTAGAATGTCGCTAAGTTGAGAGATGCGACAGCCCCCAAACTTAGGATTCTACAAACTTATAATGTTAAGATAAAGAGGTTACACACACAGAAGACACACGACACAAATCCAAGCAAGCACAAAGCATACAAGGAGAATACACAGAGCAAACATGGAGAATGCACGGAGCAAACAAGGAGAATATATAGAGCATACATGGAGACTACATAGAGCATACATGGAACATACATGAAGCATACATGAATTATACATGGAAAACAAAAACATACAAGTAGACAAGGGAGTAATCAATATGAAAGGAAAATAATACATGACTATGGCACTAGCTTACTCTGTTGCTAGGGGTCATGTAGATTGAAATATGCTCATGGACCATGAGCTAGCAAGCTGCGTTATGCTAGGTGACCATGAGTGTAACAAGGTCATATGAAGCACACAAGCTAGCAAGTTGTGTTGTGCTAGGTGGTTCATTAACTACATGGATCATAGGCTAGCAAGCTGCGTTATGCTAGGTTACCATGTGTTGTTAATGCCTCAAGGAGTGCATCAAGAACATCACAGGCTACTAAGATCTGTAGATTTACTAGGTGAGTTCCATGTCAACAAGTAGCAAATGAAAGCATCACAAGATAGTAAAATCTATTGTTTACTAGGTGAGTTTCATGTCAACAATATCAGAAATTATAGGCCAAGAAAAATGCATTATTTGCTAGGTAACTCTGGTAAACTGCTACAAAAGCTGATCAAAAAGTGTGCTATGATAGGAAAATGTCCACATGTGTGTGAACAAAGTGAAGTGCATAGTATAGTGTATGCCCCCACCTTAAAGTAATTGCTAATGCCAACAGGTAATAATTGCCTTTAAGGTAGAAAGAGTAATATATGTAAAGTAGGCATGAGAGATTTCTGGAAGCACATGCTCAAAATGATATGTGTCCAAAAGCTACATCATGGCAAAGGGTTGCCCCCTAGGGTGGGCAAACCAAGGCGATGCTGCAGGCATGATACACAATGGCTTGTGTAATCATGGTATGACGGCGAGCATTGCAACAAGGTGCCACATAAAACAAGAAAGATTATACAATAGCACAAAGGGATCTACTTGGCTGGAGTCAGTATATGAATGGTTGTATAAAGAGACACTCATTTTTGGAATTGTCATCATCCTCCAGTCAATAGAACTACGGAGACAGAGGAAGAAATATCACATGAAATCAAAATGAAAATTAAGATTTTGGGTCAACATGGAAGGATGCTAAATCATCCAATGCTTTGGATCATCCCCAAAAGGCATAAAATTGCATTTATGACAAATAGAAGAATTGAGATACAAAGAGAGGAATGTCAGAACAAATTTGTTCCCCTTGTATCCTTGTGCCAACAAGAGCGTCAAGGGTCATCCAAAGAGAACTAACAAACAAAATACATGTCAATCAGCACATGCAAGGATAACATTACATACAAGCATAACACAAATATAACACATGAGATGAAGGTACTACCTTCACAAGTCGGACTATAGCAAATCGTCCACCTCCCAATCTTGCTCCTCATAAAGGGATAGAGGACGAGATGCTAGAGGGACTACAACAAGTATAGTACATGGAATGGTACCTGATTTGCAATGTGCAGAATCAACTATTGGGGAAGGATCCTCACGCATGCCTCCAGAGACCAAGTCCATTGATTGTGTGAAGATTGAGGATAATTGTGCAACATTTTCCAATGGTTCAAAGATGTCTTCCGAATTACTACCAGAATATATCACTATGGGTGATATGACAGTGCTAACTACGAGGTTGTGAGCACTATCAATCACAGGAGAAGAAGATGATTGTGGCTTAGGTATTTGGAATGATTGGTAAGGGTAAGGCTCACGCTTACTCTTGGATACGAAATGTATGTGTCAATGAAATGCTGGAATGGAACTATTTGCTATAGAGAACCACTCCAAACAACTCTAACATTGAGTAGATTCAAAGGCTCAGCAAATGGTGGAATATCTGGGATGGAAGAGAAGATAGGACTCTCCGTAGAAGGAGCCAAGAATACTTGAACCGCAGGAACACTCTTTTTAACTTGGTCGGCTACCGAAGAGCAGCAACAATGGGTCGAGGGTGGGCTACATGGAAAAAGGATGGGGAGGAAGGTTCTCCTTTTCTGTTGCAAGCCGATGAGCACGACGTCGTCTCTTGTGTTCTTTCTCATTTTAGTTTCATTGTGTATAGTTTGAAGCATATTCAGGAGAAACCTAGGTGTTTCAACGTGGGTTTTTTTTCTTCCTCTTCTCAAGGAGAAAAAGGAGGAACAGAAGAAATCACCAAAGGTTGGGAGACAATGGGAGGAGGATTTCTCAAGGTGGGATGTCATTCTCTCGGAGCCTGTGGAACAAGCGGAGGTACTAAGACATCCATGAACGATTGAGAAACCGTTGGAAAAAGCTCTCGTGCAACGGATTGCTTTCCTCTAGACTCTGAAGAGGTAGAAGGAACAAAAGCAATCTCTGAAGCATGGGGAGGTCAGGGCTATGTAGGGAATTTTCCTTGTGGTCCTAGGTAGGATGGTGGAGGTGGAACCTTAGCATAGATACCAGACACTCGGGGTCGAGGAAGGACTCTCAATTTAGGTTGTAGTTCATCCACCACCTGCAGAATAGGGGAAACTACTGTCACATCTGCATAAGATTGAGGGACCTCAAGGGTAGTAGTAGGGAAAGCATGAGAGGAGGCATTGATAAACAATTGAGCAATTCAGCTTGCTTTGAATTTTTGATAAGAGAGAAACATAACGTCATTGTGAGGCCGAATAGGCTCAACAAGTTTAGGCCAGAAGTAATCAAGTGAAAAGTTCCCACGGAGAGACAAAGGCTGGAACCCAATGTGATATACAGTATGCACTTGTCCCTTGAATGGAAATTTTATACACGTATGGATTACAAAGGGGACTTCCTTCATAGAAGCGAGCCATGGATGATCTGACTTCACACGAAATTGCTCTAAGGTTGGAATAATGGCAAAAGACACATCTGGGACTTTTGGTCTGACCTGGATGGAAAGGGTCAAGGAGCCAAGAGTACGGCGAGTGGAGCAACTGATATTTTTGATTGCTCATACTTGTCTCAATATAGCTCATGCACATAGAGGAATTCCTCCGTGACTACATTTTTCAGGCATAAAGGATCAATGAGTACTCCCCTTGTGGGTTTGTCATTAATCATGGAGGTAATGTAGAGGGGACCATCAAGTGCACGAAAAGAGGCATCATGGTGGGTAAAGGAGATGGTTGGCTCAAGTTTAGCTCACTCTTGTTGAGGGTGAGCATCCACCATAGAAACTAAGCTTTTTAGGCTTTTGTCTTGTTGATTAGAAGTTATTGAAGTAGGCACTCTATCAATAGATGGTTCCACAATATTAGTTAAATGGTGGGGAAGTGCATTCGTGTAAATTTCCAAGTTTCAATTTGGTGGAGCTATGGATTTGTTCCCTTTGTCATTCTCACCAGCCACTTGAATAACATTAGAGTCAATGAGGTCTTGCACTTTATGCTTGAGATGCATGCATCACTTAGTGTCATGCCTGGGTGTTTGGTGATATTGACAAAAGGAGATAGTGGTTTAGAAGTGTCAACAAGACAAATAGGAGGAAGCTGAATGAGGTTATTGTTAAGAAGTTGATGAGGTCATGTTTTGTCTTATTTCTCTTGCTTTAAGTACATGTTTCCTAAGACATTCCCAGACTTTTATATCTATTAACTATGTCTATAATCATCCTTAAGACATTAAAAGCATGAAGATGGGTATATAATATGTTGTTAATTAATTATGTGTGAATTGATGATTGATCATGAAATATGATGGTATTTTATGTTAATTTTAGCAATTGTGATGTATAGATATCATGTGATGGACTAACCCCCCATGCAACAAGAACATGACTACATTTCATGAAGACCATTGGGCAACCCGTAGCAAAGGAGGTGTTGATGTCCACGGTAGATAGTACAAGCACCTACAGCCAAAGGAAGAAGACCCCCAATTGATTGGAATGAGTTATCCATAACTCTCCACTCTTTGACGATTATCCTTCCACAGTTGATGCAGTCATGAATAACGAAGGAATTTAATATCGTGCTCCATGTTTTGTTTCTAGTCTTGACTATTCTTCATAAAGACTAGAGAGAGTTATAGTAGGACTGTGTCGTCTATATTACCTTCATGATAGTTTAGTTTCCTATTCCTAGTTTGCTTTGTAATAAAGTCCTCTTCCTACATTGTTGGATAATGGAGAGTTATGGTATTTATTTTTCAGTAGTTTTGTTCAAAAAGACAAGTTTGATCTTGTCTATAGATAGATTAGATTTTATGTATATGAGACAAGAAGGTTAGACAGAGATTGTGTTATCAGATTTGTTATTGTACTTTTCTCTTTGGCATTCAATAAAGGAACACATGTTTTGAGTTTAGTCAATGGTTTCAGAGATACAGTAGAGATCTAATTAGATTTTGTTCGATCATAGTCACTCAAGCAAGGACCACTTGAGGTAACTATGTCTATGTTTATTTGTATGTGATTAATGCATGTTGTAATGAGTTATGTTATATGAATTAGTTAGATTTTGATAAACTATGTTGTTGAATCAAGGTGATCACCGAACTAACTATTAGTTGTTCTTTTATCTAGAATTATATAAGACCATTTGATTACAGCCAACTGAATAGCATTGGTTATTTCTTACCAGCATTGCTTACTTAGAGTATTTGTCAATCCTTGCAAATAGAGTTGTTTACCTTTCAATTAATTTATTCATATGCACAACCTCTAGATTAAAACTCAGGAATCCTTAACTATACACATAGTATGGGCATCATCCAAGAAGAATATGATTCCTTGGTTTGACAATTTAAATGTGACACATTATAGCCAGTAAGTTGCTTGATATAGGATCCATTGGTCTGTTGAGTTGTGTGCATGCCCTTTCTGCATCAATGTATCGGTTAATAATGGAGTTCAACATTTTTGGCACTGTTACTTGGGATGGTGCTAAGGTTTAGAGTTTTTGAGTTATTTTTGATTTATGCTTGTACTTGATTTAATAGGATATAATATTTTTCAGCATTTAGAATTACTTAGACATTTAATCTATCTCCAAACTATCCACTAACACGGTGCAGGAACAGAGTTGTTAGCTTATACATCATTGTATGCTTCGGCCAAGAGACCATAGAGGGAGGTTTCTTCCAACTAGTTCAGAAGAAGAACACTTTGAACTATCCCTTGGACCAGAGAACACTGAAGATTTTGAGGATATTGTGAGTTGGAATCAAGACACAATGGCAGAGGAAGTAGTAGAAAACCCAGCTGAGTCAGTTACCTTTGCCTTTCCTATTACTAACTAGGAGAGAGCTAACACCTTGAAGAACATTCCTCCTTCATGCCTACCAAACTTTCATGGGCTAATCACTGAAGACCTAGATACCTTTCTCTTTAAGTTTGATGTATTCTGTAGGAGCTATGGCTATACTACAGATGCATACAGGCTCAAGCTCGTTCTAGCAACCCTTAAGGATGCTGCATTGCGATGGTTTATAGGATTAGGTGAGAATTCAGTAACAACTTGGGCTACCATGAAGGTGTTAGGAATTGCATGAAGAAGATATCAATTAAATTCAAATATAGATTAAACAGAGGAATGAAAAGATACACAAAAATAATAACAGTGAGAGACAATTTTTAACGTGGTTCACCCAAACTCGGGCTACATCCACCAACAGAGGGTCCAATATTATTATCCAGCAAATCAAACCGATTACAACTAGTAATCCTTACAACTCAATACCGTTGCAAATGCTACAATACAATATCAATGGAAACCCTAACCCTTAGCTGCTTTTATCAAGCCTTATGTCAGTTACAAAATAGGGATTTTTTATGTTGGCCAATAAAAAAATAACTCCCAACACCTTTATAAAATAAAAAATCGTTTGAGGTTTCGAGGGCGTTGCCCCTCGACCCCGCCCTGTAACATGACAGGGAGCGCGCCAAGGGCGCTACCCCCAAACCCTCGTTAAATAATTTGGGGGGAAATTGCACTAATAAAAGTGAGGAAAATTTTAACCTCCAAGTCTGATTAGGCTCCATATAACAACAGAAGAAGTTTCTACAAAAATATTAGGATTATTATCATGGTACAGATATGAAAGGAGATGACATCTTTACGATGTCACAAAAGGAAGATGAACCTCTGGAAGAATATGTTGAGAAATTTTAGTTTTGCCTCAAGAAGTCAAGACAAAACAAGCTCTCCCCAGAGTCACTCAAGTTGGTCTTCCCAATAGGTGTGAGTCAAGAATGCATGGATGCACTAAATTTAATTAGAGTAGGGGACATCTCTCAACTTGGGTTTGATGAAATTTGTTAAATCTGTAGAAATTATTCATGCTCTACCTTGAAGAAAAATAGAGGTTTGAGAACCCTAACTTCAAGTAAATCATCTACTGGCGCCTCCAGAGTAGAGCTCAACAATCTACTATCAAACATGAAAGAAGATATCATAAGCCATATGGCAACACAACTGGACACTCTGCACATAAAGAAGAAACAAGAGGCAGCAAAGGCAACTTTGGGTAAATACTGTCCACACTGTCGACAGAAGAAGGCCAATTGTTGATGCAAGGGTATTGCTAGTATTTCTAAAGGAAAGAATGAGAAAGCCAGTTTTTGAGCTATAGAAGATGAAGAAGGTCAAGTATTTTACATTGCACAATGAAGACTATGATAGCAAAGATAAGGTATGCCTCAGGATCCCTTGACCAATACTATGTCATTTGCATCATCTACTTCAAATATCCATAATTGGAACAATGCACCTTGGTATAACCTGCCACAGCAACAATGGGCAACCATGCCACCTAGCTGGAACCAACAGCAGGGAGTATGGTCACAACAGCCATTCCAACCCTCAAATTATAATCCACAATGGTAGGCAAACGAAAACCCCTGGCCACAACAGTAATGTGGGAACCAACCTTGGCAAAATCCAAATATGAACTACCCACGGCCACAGCAAGGCCTACCTCAACAACCTGCCCTTATGCCAAATACAACCTAACCTACTCCTGTTTTGCCTAGAGCAACTTAATTTCTAGCCCAACCTACACCTAACCCTAACAACAAGCTTGTTCAACATGCTTATACTAATGAGGCCATCCAATACCCAACCTATACAATTGAGGTTAGTGATGTGCACCTGCACTCAGGAAAAATGATTGTTGGACCTTCATCTCCACTCATCACAGAGCTTCCTGATGAGGGGAAACCCTCCATCACTGACAACCATTTGAATAACCAGCAAAGGCTTTCTAAGCAAATCTCTTTGCAAGAAGATACCATCACTAGGAGCCCTCCATTTCCAGAGAGATTAAAAATGCACCTCCCACCAACTCCATCTGAACCTGATTTTGATTTTATGGGGCAGTTGAAAAATGTTTGTGTTAAAATTCCCCTCATCCAAGCTATCAAGGATGTACCCATATGTACCAAGTCTATAAGAGAATTGTGCCTTAAGAAACTAGGAAGGAAAAGAAAATATCCTTAGACAGTACATGTTATAGGACAACTTGTTGATATCATGTTAGGTAACTTGGTTGACCCAAAATATGCAGATCTTGGAAGCCCTGTGGTTGATGTAAACATCAATGGTACCCTTATCAAAAACACCTTGATTGGCCTAGGTACATCCATCAATGTAATGACAAAGGAAACAATAAATAACCTTCAGCTGGACAACCTAAGACCTACTCGAACATTATTACAGTTGGCTGATAGGTCCATTGTCAAACTAGAGGGGGTTATTGAAGATTTTGTAATTACATCGGATTCATGAGAATACCCTACATACTTTATGGCCTTACAGCCCAAGGCCAGCCTAGGAGGATATCCACTCATCCTAGGGAGACCCTGGTTGGCAACAACAAATGCCTTCATAGGATGTAGGTCAGGGAATATTATAATTTACAATGGGAATATAACAAATAAATTGGTCCTTTATCCACCTGCACAGCCTTTTATTGATATGGAGCAAACTATTTGGTTGGACCTAAAGGATACTAGCCAATATTCTCTTTAGACATTAATGACAATTGAACGAGGCCCATTATTGGATATCCAGGATGAAGATGAAGTGCTTTCCAATGTCATACAAAATAATTATGGAATGGACCTGCAACAAGACCCATGTCTAGTATGTCTGACTTGCCCACTGCACAATATTCTGCCTACAATCAACACGCCCGCCTATGCTTCCACCAGCAGTATGTTTCATCATTTGCTACCCCATAGTTGTAGCCTCAATTTATCAAGATTGGATATTGCCTCTGTCATGGCCTTTGCAACACCAGTTGACATTACACCAAGCAAGACACTTAACATCAACAGTGAATTGACATTTGTCCAGAAGACTGAACTAATAAAAATTTTGTAAACTCACTAGACAACATTTGCATGGGACTATCATGATATGAAGGGCATTGACCCTAACCTTTGCATGCATAGGATATACATTAATGAGGGGTGCATGCCAGTTAGGCATCCTCAAAGAAGGATGAACCCTACAGTGAGAGACATAGTGAAGAATGAATTGCAAAAATTACTAAAAGCAAGATTCATATATCCAATATCAGATAGCCAACGGGTATCCCCACTAGTCATAGTACCAAGGAAAGGAGGTAAGTGGCAAGTTTGTGTAGACTACAGAGAATTAAATACTGCCACTAGGAAAGATCATTTCCCTCTTTCTTTCATTGACCAAGTACTAGACTCCTTGGCTGGGAAAAAGTATTTTTCTTTCCTTGATGGATTCAGTGGGTATAAATAGATCAAAATAGCCCCTGAGGACCAAGATAAGACCACATTCACATGCCCATGGGGGACATATGACTATTCAGTCCTTCCATTTGGACTCTACAATGCACCTGCCACATTCCATAGGGTTGTTTAAGCATCTTTGCTGACCTTGCCCATGACTTTGTGGAAGTATATATGGATGATTTTACCACTGATGGAGATTCATATGATGAGGCCCTGAAAAACCTTGAAAAAGTACTCTAGAGATGTCAAGATCATAACCTATCCCTTAGTCATGAAAAATGTTTTGAATGATGATGCAAGAAGGAGTAGTGCTTGGCCACTTTGTGTCCAAGGCGGGCATTCAAGTGGATCCACACAAAAATGAAAATCATTTCAACATTGCATGTTCCTCAAAAATAGAAAGATGTTAGAAGCTTTCTCGGTCATGCAGGGTATTATAGAAGATTTATAAAAGACTTCAGTAAAATAGCTGCCCCTTTGTTTGTCTTACTATCTAAAGATGCAGAATTTAATTGGACAGCTGACTATAAGACATCCTTTGACGGTCTCAAAGTCATTGACAAAGACACCTGTACTCAAAGGACCTAATTGGGTAGTACTTTTCCATATACATAAAGATGCTTCTAAATTTTTTGTGGGGTTGTGTTAGGACAAAAGGAAGGAAATTTGGAGTATGCAATTTACTACATCAGTAAGAATCTACAAGGTGTTGAACTTAACTATACTGTTACTAAGAAAGAAATGTTAGTTGTTATTTATGCAATCAATAAGTTCAAGAATTATATCACTGGGTATCTTTCTTTTATTCATACTGACCATGCAACAATAAGATACCTAATGAATAAACCAGTGGTAAGTGGTTAGATGGTTATTGCTACTCTAGGAATTTGATATCACCATTGTGGACAAGCCTGGGAAGGCCAATATTGTTGTTGACTTCCTCTCCAGGCTACCTACTTGCAATAAGGACCTAGTTATTGATGATTCTTTTCCAGATGAGCACTTATTTGCACTGACTATACAAACTCCTTGGTACGTAGATATAGCAAATTATCTAGTTACAGGAAAAACACCTCCACACCTCTCACCAAGGGAGAGGCGTCACCTAGTGGAGTGCAACTTTCCCTATTCTTGGGTAGCTGGATACCTCTTCTACACAAGTCCTAATCATATTATGAGAAGATGTATTAGGGAGGATGAAGTATATGAAATTCTCAAGGCATGTCATGATGAACCTTATGGTGGACACTTTGCATCTAAGAGGACAGCAGTCAAGATCTTAAATACTAGATACTATTGGCCAACCTTGCACAAAGATACAACTTTCTATACATGAAGATGTGATCACTGTCAAAGGATGGGCAGACCTACAAGAAGTGATGAAATGCCTCTACAACCACAATTGGTGGTCACACCATTTGATAAATGGGGCATTGATTTTATTGGGCCCATTGATCCTCCATCTAATAACAAAGAATATATACTTGTTTGCACTGATTATCTCACAAAATGGGTAGAGGTGAAAGCTTTGACAGTGACTAGAGATGTAAGGTTGCTACATTCCTATATGAGGAAATATTTACAAGGTATGGTATCCCGAGAGAAATAGTAAAAGATCAGGACCATAGTTTACATCAGCATTAATTGCTAGCCTTATTTAGGAATATGAAATCCAACATAAAAAATTCCACTCCCTATCATTCACGGTCAAATGGCCAGGTTGAGGTCACAAACAGGGAGCTTGAGGCAATATTGACAAAGACAATTGCATTACACAAGAAAGATTGGGGGGCAATACTTTCTGAAGTAGTTTGGGCATATAGAACTACCTGGAAGACAACAACAGGGTACACACCTTATGAGCTAGTTTATGGAAAGAAATATGTCCTTCCTATTGAGTTTCAATACAAAACATTGAGAACCGTTGTACAACTTGGGATGGACTTATCAACATCTCAAAAGGAAAGGTTGCACCAACTTAATGCCTTGGAAGAATTAAGGATGGAAGCAGTTCATCACACTGAATTAGTACAAAATGAGATAATCAAATGGCATGATCAGTATATCAAAACCAAGGACTTTCAGGTAGGCGATTGGGCGCTCCTCTATGACTCCAAGTATAAAGATCATAAGGGAAAATTGCGGACCAGATGGTTAGGCCCTTATGAAATCAAGGAAGTTTTTCCCAATGGTGTAGTCCAATTAACCACAATCGACCCAGTTAGATTCTCACTAATGGTTAATGGATACAAATTGAAATTATATAAGAAGCCTTTGAATAAAGCTACATTCCTACAGCAATTAAATGCATATATGGATAAAGAAATTCCATAGCAGCCTGCCTCAGATGAGGCCTGCAACCAAGTTACAGATGATACCAACATTCCAGTAACAGGTTAAGCTACCATCTTGACTGAGTTACCACGTCAGGTTTGAGTTCTATGCACTTTGTACATAAATAAAACATAAAAAAACAAATATATATATAAACCAACAGAAGATACACTACACCAAATAATTCAATCAAAGTTCAGGCTCCATCAGCTCAGCTCCCATTATCTAGTTGGGCTTTCCTTTGGCCACCAGCCACTTCACTGAATGGACCTATAGTCAAAGACTCTCTACGATTTCATGGGACCTATACATTTCCACATGTAGCAACTGCACCGGTAGTCATTCACATGGGACCTGTAGCTGTTGCACCCACAACCACCACACATGGGACATGTTCATTTCACGTTCTGATTGCGTGCATGCAACCACTACTACCTACAACACCTTTTCTCATGACATCTGCATACTGCCATCTTTCACTATAGCTTGTACCTTCTTGCTACGTGTTGCATAGCCACTGCACACTCTATGTGCACACTTCTTCAACATCACATCAATGTGATTCACTCCGGCTCGTTCGTCAAGCACATCAACTCCAATTGCCATGTCATCATTTTTCCATGCATAATTTCCAATTTAAACATCATCTCAAAGGTATTTATCTAGCTATTGCTTTAATTAACATTTATTGCTTCTTATTTTATGACTTTAAAAATTTGCACATCATTATTTTCATATATTATATCCATTTAACTTGCTTTCACCCCGTTCTTCTGTATACTTACCCTGTCTTCTCATTTGAGGACAAATGACACCATAGTTGGGGGGATATTGCATATGTAGTAATTATTTTATGTACATTCAAATCTCTTAAATCCCTTCCTTCATAATTATGACTATCTGTGCTGCATAACATACATGCTAGCAGAATAGCAACTAGTAAGAAGTGTCTGGCAAGAATAATTTGATGAAGAACAAGGGATTAAGCTGAGGGAATTAAATTGGTAGAGTGGAATTGGAGAATTTCATGAGATATCATGATGGGTGGTGATCCGATCAGGAGAGAGCCTACTGTCCACTCGACATTACTGTCTGACAAGGATTACATGCCTATCTTTCAATAGTTAGGGTGGTTGGAATATTTCCTTAAGCTAACAGAGTATAATTAAGACATTACCCAGCAGTTTGCGAGAACATTCCAGAATGAGGAAGCTATAGTGAAAGGATTATGGGTTGACGCAACTGTAGCTGCCATAGCCGAGGTCATGGGGCTACGGGTAGTTAGAGAAGAATTCCCTATAGGAGCCAACACTATTTCAGCAAGGGTTGATTTCATACAACCAGGTGAAAGAATGGAATCTACATCTCAAAGTATCACATGACTCTCTTTGCCTTGGTTATGGACCTCTATTGCTACCTATATTATAAGATATCTTACCTGTGATGGGAGGCAATCTTTGCTTTATACTATGCATTTCAAACATTTAAGCCATCTTTGTCATGGAATGGTAGTGAATGTTCCAAATTTCTTGTTCAATTTGTTAAAAAGGATGTCAGATAAATATAGAAAAAAAAATTGTCAGTCTTCATTGTCTCATCATGGTTTGGTTGTGCTATTAGTAAAAAGGAGTTTATCTATTTAGTACCCTGATATTTTTTGGGAATGTTTTCTTGAAATTAATCATGTTGATGAGGGACCTTTAAGGGTTCAACCGAAGAAAGAAGAAGAGGTAGAGGTAGAAAATTTACAAACAGGGGAAGAAGAGGAAGCACATGTGACCTCTTCTCGCCTAGAAGCTTCACTTACCCACTACCATGCAACTACTTAGGAACATCCAGCTCCAAACCCTGATAATCCTATAGGTGAACCTGCTAGGTCTCCCACACCTGCAGCTTTACCAATTTCAACCCCCTTGCTAGAGCATGCACTCTCACAAACTTCTAGCCGCATAAAGAAAAAGTCAAAACAAAAACTACAGCCTAGAGATACCAGCTTACTGCCCACAACACCTAAAATTATTCATGAAACTCCTTCTATCTCAAAGCCCACCAAGAAGAGAAAATCATCCTCTTCTTTATCCAAAGCCAAGAAGAAATAAAAGGTCCCTACTCAATCACATAGGTGCTCAGACCGCCTGAAGGAGAAAGAACTTTCAGGGGGGAAAACCCAACCTGAAAAAAAGAATGTAGTTGATATACACATTGATACAGACTCTGAAAGGGAGCATCTATTTGTTGATAGAGAATAGAAAAATGTGGGTCACACACTCATCCTAGAGACTAATACAGAGTCTAAGGAGGAAGATTTATATACATCTAGGAAAAAGCATCGACCTCCCCCTGAAACTGAAAACCTAGACTTCTTAGCCTCTCCAGATGAAACTAAGGGAGAAGAATTGTTGTTGGACTCTAAAGACACAACAGAGGGAGAGAAGGATGAATTGCAGATAGCCCTACAGAAAATTGTAGAATTGGAGAAGTAGATGAGGTATTACCAACAAAAAGAGACAAGGTTAAATGAATGGGTTAAGAAGTTAGAGGATCAACTACATGTTTTCTAGAAACAAGGATCAAGACTAGAACATTTGGCCCAATTGGCCATTATAGAAATCAATACAAGGAATCTAGAGCCTATGCAATTAGAGGAACAACTAGAGGAACTTACTCCATCAACCTTATTTATAGTTACCTTGCAATTATGGAATAAGATAGATGAATTGGTAAAAGAACAAGGTGAACTGAAGGAGAAGCATAGCAAGGAGATAGAGGTGAAGAACACGAAAATAAAAAGGCTGAAATTCAAAATAGACAGAATGGCAGACATGACTATCTAATTGATGAGGTGTCAGCCACCAACAAGGGTTTATGCCCTCTATCTACAGGAGCAATATTTGAGCTTTCAGTTTAGCCAAATTTACAGTGATGCCCCTGTTTCACTTTTTACACTACCTTATTTCTAATAGGCTACCAAAAAGCTACCCCTGAAATGCATAATCAACTATGTGAATTCTACCTGCATGAACTTTCCATTCCATATGACACTCACTAGAATCCCTTAGTTGTTATTGGGGATGTGCAATTGAAGGCCCTAGCCTCATTCATTCAAAATGAGCATAGGAGAGGAGTGTTACAACAACAATATAATGAGAGAGAGAAATCACTCCCTCTCAAACTCAGGGCAGAATTCCCAAATCCTAAAAATATAGTGGAGGAATGGATTGTTCTAATTGAACATCCAAAGGTAGAAACCAAACTCTTGGAATGTAGAGCCGTGGATTACAAAAAAATTAGGGAATTGGTCGAAGGGATTGGTAAGGAAGCTTTGGGTTTCTCACAGGGTAGGTGGAAAGAGTTGACACCAGCTTGTAAAGGAAAGAGCCTCATTCAGTATTTAACCTCTCAGGAGAAATCAGTAGGACACAAAAAAAATATATAAGATTAGCCAATGAACATGGAATAACTTGGCTACCACCAGTATTCCATCCTCCCCTACTTCTTTATCCCATTCCACATTGGATGGGGTAGAGGACGAATTAGGCAGTAGAACGGGCTAGGTGGAACAGGTTGGCAGAGCAAAAGGGCTTCTATTTCAAATAGGAAAGAGGAGTAGAAGAACCTACATATTACAGGGAGATAGCTCTTCAATACAATCAAAGACCTAGGTTGCTGGAGGACCATCAACATGTTTAGTTGGGGGTGTCATGAGGTCATGTTTTATCTTATTTCTCTTGCTTTAAGTACATGTTTCCTAAGACATTCCCAGACTTTTATATCTGTTAACTATGTCTATAATCATCCTTAAGACATTAAAAGCATGAAGATGAGTATATAATATGTTGTTAATTAATTGTGTGAATTGATGATTGCTCATGAAATATGATGGTACTTTATGTTAATTTTAGCAATTGTGATGTATAGATATCATGTGATGGACTAACCCCCCATGTAGAAAGAACGTGGCATGAAGACCACTAGGCAATCTGCAGCAAAGGAAATGTTGATGTACATAGTAGATAGTACAGGCACCTGCAGCCAAAGGAAGAAGACCCCGAATTGATTGGAATGAGTTATCCATAACTCTCCACTCTTTGACGGTTATCCTTCCACAATTGATGCAATCATAAATAACGAAGGAATCTTATATTGTGCTCCATGTTTTGTTTCTAGTCTTGATTGTTCTTCATAAAGACTAGAGAGAGTTATAGTAGGACTATGTCATCTATATTACCTTCATGACAATTTAGTTTCCTATTCTTAGTTTGCTTTGTAGTAAAGTCCTCTTCCTACATTGTTGGATAATGGACAGTTATGGTATTTATTGTTTAGTAGTTTTGTTCAAATAGACAAGTCTAATCTTGTCTATAGATAGATTAGATTTTATGTATACGAGACAAGAAGGTTAGACAAAGATTGTGTTATCAAATTTTTTATTGTACTTTTCTCTTCAGCATTCAATAAAGGAACACATGTTTTGAGTTCAATCAATGGTTTTAGAGATACAATAGAGATCTAGTTAGATTTCATGGGATCACAGTCACTCGAGCAAGGGCCACTTGAGGTAACTGTGTCTCTCCTATATGTTCATGTGTTTAGTTTATGTTTGTTTTATGTAAAAAGAGGGGTTTCAATTTCAAGGGTAAATCATCCTTTCACACCAACATTCAAGGACATAAATCAAGTGAAGCCACAATCTCTTGCAAGAGGGCTCTACTACAGATTTAGTGTCCCTTAGAACGAAGAGGAAACTTGGAATTACTAATTTATTGATTTATTAAAGCCTAATTATGCTTAAAACCCTAATTTCATAAAATCATAAACAAACGGATGAATCACGACAAATGCTTGCACATAGAGATATCAAATGACAATTAGATACATACCAGATTTTGAGATTCCATATCTAAAAATGTCGGGGACTAATGAGTGGGTGCCCAAGTCTAGGTCCTACTTTTCTGCTTTGCTCTGCACTTCTGACACTCTGTTATGCTTCCCTGCAACTCTACTTCTTTCACTTCGGCAACCTATAACCTGCAATCACAAAAAAAGGGGTTGGGGGTTATGGTGTTTAGAGGCTTGCCTCGTTCAAGCCCCAGAGAGACATTCAAGTCTTCCAAACACCGTTGTTAGATAGAGAGTGCATATCCCTGCAGGATAGAGGCAAAAACTAATTGATAAATGATTGAAAACACAAATAAATGTCACCTCAGAGGTGTAGCTTGCATGTAGATGAAAATCTTTCACATCATGAGAAGATGAAGTCAAATCTGCATAACAAACACAATAACAAGACAAGTCTGCTCTGCAACAATGAATATCTTGAATCCTCTGAAATCACAAGTGTGCCAAAAGTTCATAATCATCTTCTAGTTTACAAAAGAATCCCTAAACATGCTTATATATGCAACCAAACACATTTCCTCTAAGAATTTCCTAATTCAAAATTAAGGTGTCAGCATAGGACCTAATTAACGGTCACATAACCAACACTTGAATTTAGGTCCTGCCTAAAATAGGGCAGGACTAGGGCACGGGCACCCAAGTCCTCCCTCCCTATTTTAGTCAGGATTCATCTTAATAGCACCCCCTAGGTCCTATTTTCCATAAAACTTCAGGGTTTTCTCATCAGGAGTTAACATGAATATGCAAGATGATTAAAATGCTTTCTAAATGACCCGGGAGCTAAACATAGGAGGGGAAAAATCGTAGGGAGACATTTTTTGATGTAACATTTAGCCCCCACTTTAATGTATGCATGAACATGAGGTTCATACATGCATTAAAATACGGTCAACAAACACAGCAAACACACCAAGCATACACAAAGATTGAGAACTATTTCTAGCCCCCAATCTTAGGTAGACATTAGAGAAAACATGCCGCAAACATGCCAAACACAATGAAGACAGTAACGGGCACGCAAAACATGGAGAGGACAGTAACAAGCATGCAAGACATGGAGAAGACAACACTTGAAGACACACAAAACACAGTGCATACAGTGAATGCAATGATTATTTCTTTTTTTTTTCTCGTATATGAATGCAAATGCAAGTACATGGAAAGTGAACACACCACCTAAAATGCAAGAGGGACTCATCGCCACATGTCTTTAGACTACATATGAGGCAACAGACACTTAATACAAATCTCAGAGTGTAGGAGGGACTCATCGCCACATGTCTTTAGACTACACTTGAGAACAAACATGCCATACAAATCCCAAAGCATAGGAGGGACTCATCGTCACACGTCTTTAGACTATGCTTGGGAACAAACACGCCATACAAAAGGGAAAACACACGGAAAACAAGAGTGTCGTATAGTATGCCAAAGACATACTATACGTCTAAAAAACCGCAAACAAGCAATGAAAGGAGCCTATTGCTAGGTTCACCACCATCTCAGGTACATTACAGGCACACCTAATGGTTGGGCTTATGCCACAACAACTGTCAAAGACACGCTTAAGGGAGGATACACCAATCCTGCCTACTAGGAGGACTTTTAGAATAAAAAGGATGTGCACTAGTTTAAGAGATACACCATCCTCGCCTCCATAGAGGGCTTAAAATATAAGGATATGCACGATATCCTGCCTTCGCAAAGGGCTTAATGATTGCAATATAGAATAAAGATGTGCCTATCATCAGACATCTTACCTTATATGCACCCACCTTAAAGTGGTTGATATCATGTACCAATATCAAGCACGTTAAGGTAGAAAGAAAACACAAAAGGGAACACGAGCTCTCGCAAAGCCCATGCCCCTAGAGGTGACATGTACTTTACGATCGCCAAATGTTCCCACAAACACACAAGTTCCTGCAAGAAAAGGTGTTAGAAGCCACATAATCATGATAAATAATAATGCATGAACATAATCACGTCAAGAGTTGTGGTTATACTACGGATTTGAAGACTGACTATAACCGTGGGGCTATACTGCAGAAATCTCAAAACTGAGAGTAACCAAGGCGAGATTCAAAGATAAACAAAGTGCATGGAGCATATGTATTGTTATGGTTTGTTAGTATGATAAGACAACATCAAAATATCACATGGAGGGATTCTACTAGCCAAGCGTTGGATAATATATATCAACCCCATCATCATGTATGGACTAGGTCCATTTTTGCTTACTCGTTGAAGGGACACGTGGTCTATATCAGTCTTATTTGTTTTTCGTCATCCGCTAGCTAGATATAACCACTAGAAGAAGGTAAACAATAAACCAAGAGAGGAGAAACAAGTGCCTTAGGGTCGTCACGTAGAAGGTGCCCCCAGGTCACCAACCACAACACTATGCCCCTAGGACACAACACACAACAATGAAAATAGAGGAGAGGCAATATAGAAGAATGATGATACAAATAGAAGAAGGGTCACAACAGAGGCGGTCTCCTAGTATCCTTGACCTTACAAGAGTATCAAGGGTCATCCAAGGAGGCCTAAACAACACATAACACATCACGGGGAGAACACAACATGGAGAGAAGGGTTAGAAATACTTACCTGATACAACACAATGCTAACAACATATATATCTAGGAGGCCACCCTTGAGAGCAACTATAATAGGTGCTACAATGAGTGTGGCTTAGGGAGGGAGAAATACACTTATTCACTATTCTCTTAGGAGGTGGAAGAAGTGATTAGTTTTAAGTGATCTCGACATCCATCCATAAGGGATTTAATGTGAGAAACCTTTCTTCATTCACTAGGGCTGCATCTTTTGGAGAGAGAGCATAGTAATGAAGGAAAGGTAAGGTTTTGTGAGGACAATTATTAATGTTTGTATCTTTAGTGATGTCCAAAGAATATGCAACCAAAGAAGAGGTAGTCAATGTTTTTAAACCCTTAGTGATATCTAAATGACTTGAATATTCAATTAAAGGAGGGAGATTTAAGGTTTTCTCTTCCTTAGTGATATCCAAGGTGTGTGAACAATCAACTAAAGGAGGAAGGTTGGTGGGATGATCCATAGAGGCTTCATGTACTATGGTCGGGATAGAATTTTTAATATTATTAGATGAATGGTCATTATCTATCCATGGAATGTTCTTTGTTAGAGGGGGTTCTTCATTCACTAATGCTTCATCTTGGCCAGAGAGAGCATTGGAATAAAGAGATGATGGTGGTTCTTCATTCGCTAATGATTCGTCTTGGCCAGAGAGAGCATTGGAATGAAGAGATGATGGTGTGATTTTAAGGGAAGTGTCAATGAATTCATCCTGTTGCATCAAAGTGTCCTCATAAGTGGGAGCAACTTTGGGAGAGAGATCATAAGGTAGAACTAAGTTACCATCACATGTATTAGCAATAAGAGGCGCAGTGGAATGTCCAACAGACATAAAGTCATCTAGGGCTTCATCTAACATATTGAAGTCATCACTACTAAACGATGCAACATACCTATTATTATCTATGAATTCAGTGAGGATCATCTAATATCAAAGGATATGTTCCCATGAGATTTGTGAAACTATCAAAATCATATATATAACAAAGGATTTCATATGTGGAACACATAGAAATATCAACATCATATATATATGCAATTTATTTTAAGACTTGAGGATATTCATGAGTAAATTTGGAAAAATTATCAATGTCTATCATGTATGCAAACAAAGCTTCCAAAGATGAATGAAAAGAAGATCCATGATGAAAGTTTGAGTAAATTGGGTTATTTAAGGAATTCAAATACACACAAATTTCACAACAAACACGACAAGGCCAAGTAAGTGAGATTGTTTCAAACCAAAGCACTTGTTTGAGGGAGACAGGTACTAAAAGACACACAAAGTCCACAATAAATAGAGTGGATAGGAGGAAATAGTACTACGCAACAAGGCCCAATTGATGATTTTAAATGTTTTGATTAAAAGATGTGAACAAAGTGTATAAACACCTAGTGTTGAAATACTCAATGTGTATTTAAAAATATGCCAATTTTTGCAAAATCCTATGAATTAATGCAAAATTTTCAAATGACAAATGAATATATGCTTGAATATGAGTGCAAGATCTAGAATGCAAGATATATACGATGAATGCAATGAAACAACACCAATTTATGCTTGTTTACAACCTAAAATGCTTGATTTTTTCTTTTTTTTTAATGCAAATGCCTAAAAGAAAAGGTTTTGTAAGGAAATTGAGGAGGGGAAGCGAATAATAATCTGTATATCAATCTAATAATGTAGAAATATCCTTCACAACACACCTATAATGTAATTCTATATGCAAAATAAGTCAAAATTTAGTGAAAATGCAAGTTTTTCAAACCCTAGTTGTGAAATCTAAATGTAAAAATGCACTATGATGAAACACTACAGTTAGAAATTAGTCTTAAATGAGTGTTTAAAATAGTAGTAAAATCTGAACCAAGATTTTAACCACAAACCCTAGCAAATGCAAAAACTAGGTTATATGAAAAATGCACAATTTCAAGCAATTTTTAACAAATTAGGCATGAAAATGCAATGCAAATGAATAATAAATGATGAATTTATGTAATTTAAATCAGATATAATGAAAATAACATAAATTAAATTAAACTAAATGCAAATTAATTCAAATTATTTGAAAATGCAAGCCTAAGATGCCAATTATTTTCAAAATTTTCAATTTTTTTTTGTAAATTTTCAAATGCAATATGAAAATGATGAATGAAATTAATGCAAATCTAAAGTACAACACTCAGCAAGGTGCAAAATTCAAATAAACATAGGTTCACCAAAATATTTTATGTAAAAAGAGAGGGGTTTCAATTTCAAGGGTAAATCCTCCTTTCACACCAACATTCAAGGACATAAATAGAGTGAAGCCACAATCTCTTGCAAGAGGGCTCTGCTACAGATTTAGTGTCCATTAGAATGGAGAGGAAACTTGGAATTTGTTAATTTATTGATTGATTAAAGCCCAATTATGATTAAAACCCTAATTTCATAAAATCGTAAACAAATGGATGAATCACGACAAATGCTTGCACATAGAGATATCAAATGACAATTAGATACATACCAAATTTTGAGATTTTGTATCTGAAAATTTTGGGGACTAATGAGCAGGCGATTTAGTCCAAGGTACCAGTTTCTGTCAAGATCTCTGAAGATTGTTTGCAACTTATTTCTGATGTTCCTAAGATTTATGTGTTTCGGGATCCAGAGGACTAATGAGCGGGTACCCAAGTCTAGGTCCTGCTTTTCTACTTTGCTCTGCACTTCTGACACTCTGTTATGCTTCCTTGCAACTCCACTTCTTCTACTTTGGCAACATGTAACCTGCAATCACAGAAAAAGGGGTTAGGGGTTGTGGTGTTTAGAGGCTTGCCTCGGTCAAGCCCCAGAGAGACATTCAAGTCTTCCGAACACCATTGTTAGATAAAGAGTGTGTATCCCTGCGGGATGGAGGCAAAAAACAATTGATAAATGATTGAAAACAAAAAATAAATGTCACCTCGGAGGTGTAGCTCACATGTAGATGAAAATCTTTCACATCATGAGAAGATGAAGTCAAATCTGCATAACAAACACAATAACAAGACAAGTCTGCTCTGCAACAATGAATATCTTGAATGCTTTGAAATCACAAGTGTGCCAAAAGTTCATAATCATCTTCTAGTTTATAAATGAATCCCTAAACATGCTTATATGTGCAACTAAACACATTCCCACTAAGAATTTCGTAATTCAAACTTAAGGTGTTAGCATATGACCTAATTAACGGTCACATAACCAACACTTGAATTTAGGTCTTGCCTAAAATAGGGCAGGACTAGGGCGCGGGCACCCAAGTCCTCCCTCCCTATTTCAGTCAGGATTCATCTTAATAGCACCCCCTAGGTCCTATTTGCCATAAAACTTCAGGGTTTTCTCATCAGGAGTTAACATGAATATGCAAGATGATTAAAACACTTTCTAAAGGACCCAAGAGCTAAACATAGGAGGGAAAAAGTCCTAGAGAGACATTTTCCAACGTAACAATGTTGTATGTTTATGTGTGTGTGATTAATGCATGTTGTAATGAGTTATGTTATATGAATTAGTTAGATTTTGATAAACTGTGTTGTTGAGTCAAGGTGATCACCAAACTAACTATTAGTTGTTCTTTTATCTAGAGTTATATAAGACCATTTGATTATAGCTAACTAAATAGCATTGGTTATTTCTTACCAACATTGCTTACTTAGAGTATTTATCAATCCTTGCAAATAAAGTTGTTTGCCTTTCAATTAGTTTATTCCTATGCACAACCTCTAGATTAAAATTCAAGAATCCTTAACTGTACACATAGTATGGGCATCATCTAAGAAGAATACAATTCCCTGGTTCGACAATTTAAATGTAACACATTATAGCCAGTAAGCTGCTTGATATAGGATCCGTTGTTCTGTTGAGTTGTGTGCATGCCCTTTCTGCATCAATGTATTGGTTAATAATGGAGTTCGACAGCTGCAACATTATGGAATGGATAGATTCAGAAAGTTGAGAGAATTATCGATTCTTAGGTTAAACTTGTAGGGGGTCGCAGTGGAAGGTACAATGGCTACAACTTGTGCTTGAATGTTGTTTGAACAATAAGAGTTAATTTTGATAAAGTTTTTATTTTGCTTAAATGTTTGATAATATGGAGTAGTGGCCTTGGACTAGCCAACGGAGCTGATGAGGAGGAGCCCTCATATTGGTTGACCAACAGTTGGTAGTCACGAAGAGTTGTGCAAAGATGTGTGAATGAAGGAAAGCACGTCATTAGTATCTTATCACAAATTTGTGGCTACAAGTTTCCAATGAAAACTCGTTGTACATCATCATCTAGAAGAGAATATGGTATTTGAGATAAGAGGGCTTACTAACACCAAATGAAGTCATTCAACTTTTCCTTCACTCCTTGCTTACAATGGACCAAATCAATCAATGTGACTTGAGGTCCAATGCTGACTTGGAAATGTTGGAGAAATTGATTGATAAGTTGTTGAAAATAATGGATTGAGTTGTTAGGTAGTGAACAAAACCAATCCAAGGTTGTGTCTTTAACGATTGAGGAAATAGCTTAGCTAAGATAGAATATTTAAAAAGAAAGTCATTGCACAATGCAATAAAGGCTAACACGTGGTTACTAGGGTCTCCTTTTCTAGTGTACTTCTCAAAACGTGGTGCTTCAAATTTGTCTGGCATTGGAGTTTTTAGGATAGTGAGTGATAAGGGTCTACGAGTGTAATATGATGGGCTGGTTGGTTGGGATTGACCTTGACTTATGGTTGCTAATTGTTGTTGTAGGAAATTGACGTTTTGTAAAAGTTGGTTTATTACAGGATCGAAAGGTGGAGTGACTTGAGAATGGCTAGAATATGAAGGAACGGAGCTAAAAAGAGGTTGAGAAACAATGCGATTGGAATTTTGGTAAGTGAATTGTGGATGAGACTAGCTAAGGACATGTTGGGAAACATTTGGATTAGCGTTTTGATAGGTAAACTAGACGCCAGAGGAAGGTGGGACAAAGCTATATTAGTGTATAGGATTCCCACTTGTTACCCTAGAACTAGTGTTAGCACTATTACCAGATTGTGCAGTGGTAGTGATAATAGAAGAAGTGAATGTTGGAATAAAAGATGTCGATATCGGTATCAACACCTACGTCCCCATTTGGTTTTGAGAGGACGTGTTGTTGAGGATTTTTGTGTAGCTAGATGACGTCATAATGTTGTTATCCACTATGTGAGCTAGACTACGTAGAACTTCCACACCTTTAGGATCATCAATTAACAATCTTCTAAGATTATCTATGAGAGGGACAGCTTCCCTAGCCACATGTTCCATGCCTAAAAACTATTGGAAACTAGCTAGCTCACTATCTAGCTTCTAAATTCGAGCATCAGGATCATGGGCACAGAGTTCTCAAGAGAATCAAGAGAAGGTTGTGCTTCAGAGATCATTGGCAAGGTAGGAATGTGATCTAAATATGGTCATGTTCCATAACTTCTTAGGATGAATAGGTTAACGAAATTAGGTTTTGATGTCGAAACACCAAAGCTACTCAAAGCACGGGAACCCATTAAAATTTGATAGGTTTTTCTTACAAGGAATTCATATTTAGAACACCAGGTCATAAAACTCATAAAGCAATTACGAATTTTAGGACACTCATATGCTCCTAGGAAGCGATAGAGAAGAAAGAGTAATGATAAGATGGATATGCTGATTAAGAGATAGAAGAATGAGAAAATTTTGTTTATGTTTATGTTTTCTAATCTAAAATAAAGGTGTGTTTAAGTGTGTTTTTCTTTCTAAACTAAACACATAAAATAAAAGAAGATATGCAACATAAGAGTCTAACCAATTAATCAACTAATCAAACACAACAATGAGATCTATAAATGCAAGTGTAAGATACACTAAGTTCACAAAAATGTGATATGGGAAGAGATCTAGACTAATTAATGAACTAATCTAGATCAAGCTTTCTCCATGCCACATTGGAACACGAATCAACGAAGACTTTTATGTTTGGCTATAGTCCTCAAGAAAGAGCCAAACTGTCTAGATCCTGTTCCTTTGTTGCAAAGAGGGAAGATTGACAAGCAATTATTAACTAAAGTATGCAATGTAAAGATCTAAATGGAAAACTGAGCAAAATAATTGATTACTGTTACAGATTGCAAAAAATAGGAGTACAACAGAGATGTGCATATCAGAGTGAACCTAATGTCGGAAACTAGAGTAGAGTTGGCAAGACACTAATGCATAGTGCTAGTGTCTTTAGGGCTTGGTTTGAATTTTTGTCCAGTAATACTTGTGCCTGTTACTTTCGTCTTTCTATCGCCTTCGTTGTCTGAAACTTCATCTTTAGATCTGCACACAAGAAAGAGGGAAAATGGTTGTGTTGTATAGGGGATTGCCTCAGTCAAACCCTATGTAAGTGTTCCCACTTCCACAACAACAAACGATGATTGATATAGAGTGTGTGTTCGTGATGAATAGAGGTAAAACCAATAATAAAGATTGTTGTAATTGAAATGGATTTACCTTAACATAAAACCCTAGTTGGATTGGTCTCGCAACACAATCACATATAAAGAGTCGACGGGAGATGAAGAAGCTTCATCAAATACCTGCAAAAGGGTTAGTGCAAATAATAATCATAAGTAGAGAGCTTCAGTAAGTCAGAGGTTCGTTGTAGCAAAATTCACAAGATCATATCATGTTGCATTGTCAAGATGTTGTAAAGATTCCTTAGATCATCAAATGAGGGAAAAGAGACTTATTTATATATGCATCAAATATCCTTTAGAAGAGTCACTTGTTGAGGCCGACAAGAGAGATGCATCATTCAATGCACAAGGCCAACAATTGAATTCAAACTTTTTCAGGGCTAATGGGTAGGACCCTAGCGCTAGGGGCTAGTGTCTAGGCCCAATTTATCCTTGAAATGCCAGTTGTTAAGGGTTTTAGCACATTCTCTTATGCAAACATTGAAACAATCACACCACAAATTGAGATGATCATGTACGCTAAACAAAGGGTCTAGTGTGAAATTGTGAGTGACGATAATTTACGACACTACAGTCATACAGACGAGGAACTCCTTCGTAAACCTTTAGCCTAGTAAGCGCTAATTCCCCATGCTTAGTCTTGTGTGGAATCATTCCTCTAATTGTCCTCCTTATTTCTTCATAGAAGACCAAAATGTCTTCAAACAATTTAGCCCCTTATGATTATGTTTACAAAATTTTGTTTCCAAAATCTAAAAATAATTATTAACCTTATTCCTTCAAATACAAAACACACCCTTATCTCACCACAAACAAAGAAAGAAATGTGAAATTTAAATTTACCTTCAAATTAATCTTTTCAAATACTTCCCCTTATTTCTCCCAATTCTTGATATAATCAAAAGTAAATACTTTAAATAGACTATGGCAGCCAAGCGGATGAAGAAGGCGAGTGTGCAACCAGGAGCAGAGGTGCGTGAAGAGTCTCAGGCAAGTGACCGTGTGACAGGGTTGGCCTTGGATGTTGTTCACAAGTTGGTGAAAGATGGTGTGCTTTTGTCAGAGATACTAGGCAGCGGTGACATCAAGCAGCTTGTGGCTGCTCTTTGGCAGAGGGTGGAGGAAGTTAAGCAACGGCAGGAGCACGATACTGTTAGGAGGGCAAGATCTCCTTCCCTAGACCCTTTCACCACTGTGTCTCCCTCCTCTAGTGTGAAGGCTCACACGACGGGCAACTACAGGCTATGCAAAAATTCTTTGAATCCTTACCATGTCTGTAGCGACTTTTGCAAGGAGCAGATCCTCTCCCTCGATCCTGCGGCAAACCTAGGGTTTGTCTCTGTTTCTGCAACAATGCCTAACAAGAGCATTGTTGCTACACCAGATCCCCTGCCCCCCTCCAGTGATTACCCCTCCCAACCCGTGTACCTCTTGGTTTATGGGCAACTGCAAGGTGGAATTAGTCTGTGAACCCATCAATTTTCACATTTCTGATGAATGCATAAGGAAAGTCTCCTTAGACATTGGATCACGGTCTTTGATCTTTAGATCAGTGGGACGACGACCTTCGGTTAATGATTTCACGGCTTGGTGCATGAGTTTGTGGGACAAATTGACTCCTCCTTCTATGGAATTGTTGGATTATGGTTTCTTTTTGGTTATCTTTCAAAATTCTGAGGATTGCAGGTTTGTCCAAGACAATAGACCATGGTTTTTTAGCAAATCGAGCTTATGTATGTCTCCATGGTCCCCTTTCTTTCATCCTGCAAACTTCCAAATTACTACCATTCCAATGTGGCTGCGCCTTTACAATTTGCCTCTAGTTTTGCGAAACCCAATTCAAATCGAATCCTTTGTCAACCAGATTGGCACCTTCATTAAGATTGAGGAAGGGGCTAATTCCAGAAGGTACGCCAGAGTTTTTGCTCTGATTGATATTTCCAAGCCTTTGCCTCATATGATACGCATCAACTCGTCTCTTGGCTCTTGGATACAATATATTAATTATGAAGGGCTTCCTGAGAGATACTTCAGGTGCAATCAACTCAGCCATAAGATTGTCGGTTGCCATTCCAAAACCAGCAATGGCCAATGGGCCATCAATCTTAAGAAATGGGTTCGCAAGGAGGGCAATCCTGACACTGATTTTGTTTGGAGAAATTAATGCATGTTCATGGAACATTGCTCTTCATCTTCCCCTAAAGTTGGGGTTGATGAGTAGTCTGAAAACATTTCCCCTCTAACCAATGGAGGAGAGGAAGCACAACACTAGCAAATGGATAGGGATAAGTAGTTGAATTTAGGGGTCTCAAGGAATAAGGAGCAAGGGTTGGTTCTCTCAAATGACCAAGACATTTTGGTTCAGGTGGCTGCTATGGCTGGCTCAAAGCATCGCTCCTTTACCCTCATTGCTAGAAGGGATCCAATTTTGGTTAAGGATGGCAAGCGTAGGGGAAGGAAAATAAAGCTGAGAAGCTGAGATTGGATGCCCAAGATGCGATTGATGAAGGCACTCAGTGGATGATGGAAGAACTTCTCACGAGAAGCAAAAGAAAACAAAAGAAAGATTGATTTCTTGTGATTCTATTGGTATATCTTCGTTAGTTTTTTGAGTCTCTGTGATGTCATTTCCTCTATTCCCTTTTGTCTCTTCTGCTCCTTGATTTCGAGTCTGAATCATTCTTATTTTTATACTCTCTATGTTATATGGGAGTGGGCCCTTAACCCATATCTTACGTATCAAAAAAAAAATAAATACTTTAAATGCCCTTTACCTTACTTAACTACTTATGTCTCCCTTGTTTCTTACGAACTTCACTCTTTAACCTTTTTTTATTAAAAAATCTCAAAACTTCTTCATGTAAATCATTTTCCCGCCTTTTTATTAAACCTATACATTTACGCATTTATAAGAGTAAAAGTCTAGATTTATATCATAAATAAAAAAGTTACGCCTCCCTTTCACCTTGAAATGAAACTGCATCTTACAAGCTAGAAGTAGCTAATAAAAAATTCAAATATCTGTTGTAAATCTACAAGCCTTTCATTCACCAAAATTCTCATTCCTTTGTCATGAATTAACCATTCTAATGATGCCGCCCAGCAATCAAATGTTTCTGAATTTTTTTTAGCACGTGAGCAAAGGTGTGTCTCTTCATTCAGAGGGTCACCATTTAAAAATTAATGGAACAATAATATTTCCAACGCCTTCTATAGCAGCATAAAATTTCAACAACAGTTTTTAATTCAAAAAAGAATGGAAATACAAATTCAACACCTTGTTTTACCTTAAACTACAGTAAAGAAAAATATTTGAAAATGGCACGCCTCTTCTTGTAGATTTCCAAATGCCTTTTGTCTATTGCAAATTTGCACAACAATGTTCTCCATAGGCAGATTTCTCCTCCAAGCACTTTGCACATCAAATGATTGCCTCATATTTCACACAGGGATATTGATCTCACATTGTTTGGATACCATATTGAAATGGTGAGCATACACAAAGTGATTGAATCAAACCATTATTGCATAGAAAATAATATGTGGTATATTATTATAATTTTTGGATGATCAATACATTGTATTACATTGGCTAATAAAGCCATTATATTTTCCTGCAAAAATTAACTAGCTACGGGAATATAACTTCCCAAGAACTAACTCTTATAATTTGTTATTTACTAACTAGAAACTATCTTGTTAATTAATTAATTAATTTAATTAATTAATTATTATTCTAACCTATACTATTAATGTAATAAATCCAACATTCCCATGGAATGCAATGATTGCAGGATATGTACAAAATGGATTTGTTGAAAAGGCTTTGCAAATGCAATCACAGGTGTAAAGGAAGGTTCCACAACTTATGTAAAGGAAGGTTCCACAACTTATGCCAGCATACCAAACTCAAAAAAATCTATTGATATTGAAAAAAAGCATTCATACTGTGATAAAAGCAACCCAACTAATTTTTTTTCTATTTTTCTTTCTTCAATCTCTACTTCAATCTCCTTCACCTCTACTCACGACCCCAAGATGAAAAGCAATTGTAGATTTTTGAAATCAAGAAGGAAAAGCATCTTAATAATTTTCCAAGACAAGAAGAGAGAAAACACTCCCTATTAATAAGAAAAAAATCCCCACATTCCCTCTTGACGCCATTAAGTGGAAATTAAATTTCCATAAAGACTTGTAACTCCTAAAATTACAAAAATTGATAAATGAAAAAATTATGATGATGCAAATGACCTTTAATAAGAATCTTTTAAATAGATATTCTTACAACTTAATTTAGAAAATTTTAGTATTTTTTATTGCAATTACACTTATTTATATTTTATATATTTTAGAATGTTTAGTATTTATTTATTGTAATTACACTTATTTATATTCTTAAAAAAATAAGTTGACTTTTCTAGGATGAAGGACTACCAAATAAGGACTCCCGTATGAGTGCACATATTTAATAGCTTATCAGCCAAATAAAAAGAATAAAAAAGCCTTTAAAAAATAAATAAGGGCAATTAAAAAAACTAGTGATTCAAAAAAAAAAAAAAAAGAGCAACAAAGTGACTTAGGGAGAGGGCCCCATATTGGGTCGAGCTCCTATACTGGGTATAGGAGTTTACCAAAGTGGGGTGTTGACCAAAGTGGGGTCAACTGTTGTTTTTTATTTTTCAATTAATATTCAAAATATTTCTAAAAAGAGCACAAATATGCACTAATCAATCTATAGATCATATTTGTTTATTCATTAGTATTTTTTTATTCATATTAGGTGGCATACAAAAAATATTTACAAAGATTTTAAAATATAAATGCAACTAACATGGTTTGTACACATACTCAGCTGAATACATCATGAGACATTGGAATAATATATAGAGTATATATTAAAAATATAAGTACTTTCTTCCAACTATAGAAGTAGTGATCAACCACTACAAAGTACTTTTTTCTAACAAAAATAGTTTCAAACATTTTGCATTCAAAAGTGTCCCATCACATATATTGCTACATCTTAGAATATAGTACTTTTTTCCAAACTTGGAGTCCCAATTAAAAACAACCCATGGCCAAGTATCACATCCAACAAGCTCTTCCATCCCATAACTCCTCCTCAAGTGCATAATATCAAGTCAAATATAACCAACTATTGGTCCCTTCTGTATAAATACCTGCAATAAACAACACACTTGAAGGTGTAAGGCTCACCAAACAAGTCGTCAAAACAAGAGGACATAAATTAAATACTCCAGCCCAAACAAATATTCAACCAAATCAATCAAGTCTAAAACTTATCGAGACACAATCGAAGGTTTAAGGCTCACCAATCAAGTCATCAAGAAAACAAGACAAAAATTTAAGACTTCAAACCAAACAAACATTCGACCAAATCAATCACCTCTCAAACTTATTACCAAAATCAAATTTTTGGACGTCCATCAAATCCATCAAATGAATCAATCCACACAACACAATTTCAACCAATCAAATGAGAGTGCACAGATCACCAACATTACATTCAACATATTCCTACATAAACCCCATTTTTTCTAGTTTAATTTTCCAACAACCCATACAAAAAAGTCTCGTAGAGTTCAAATTGCACACTGGTATCAACAATACTATAAGTTCACAGTATACTTTAAATGACTGCATGTTCTATATGATCTAATATGTTTTTTTTGCTTAAAATGTAAATGCATATCTATTAGAATGTCATTTCTGCTTAAAATGTAAATGCCTTCTTGTTGTGACAAATCCTATTCATTGTAACTTCCATCAAATATTGAAATGAACTAATGTCATATATACATGTCAAGCTTGTTTCACAGGATAGCATACTAAATGTTTATGAATGTTAATAAATTGTATGTTTTCATCAGTAGTAGCACCACACATAACTATGATCTTGACTGAACTTACAATAGTCTTGAAATTTTCCCTATTGTCACATGTCGTTAGAATAAATGAGAAAAAATTATTTCCAAACTCTATTACCTAAGAAATGGATCTATATTTTACTTACAACAATGTACAATACTTCACTTTTTGTTGTTTCCAAATATTTGGAATACCGCATGCCATCAAAGAGAGTAATAATGTAGAGAGCCATCAAAGAGAGTAAACTATCAAACTTCTTAGATTTTTCTCAAAAAATAATGTAGAGTGCCATCAAAGAGTAGGACTATCAATACCATGAGCCAGGCCCATGACACTAAACACCCATTATTAATTTATTATTGTTATGCATATAACAAGGCACCTAATTTTGTGGTCAAGCCTTATGTTTTTTTTTTACTATGGTGCCTTTAGTTTTCTTAGGTGTCTTCAATAGGGCATGTTTTGGGTGTTGGGATTACCACAACTTTTGAAAATGCATTATCTTTCATTTGCAATGTTGCATGGTCAAGTATTATGCTATCTTTATTTACATCCATAGTGTTGCAATATTCTATATTGTGTTGCAGTACCCCCTATTGTCTTGTGATGGACTTTTCTATGTGTGCCAATCTTGGTCCACTTGCAGTGGTTGTATATGTTATTACAAGTGAATCTTGTGTTATGACATCCTCCTTTTCATCTTCACAATCTTCTATAGCAATGAGGGGGTTGAATTGGCCTGTGGTTCCTATGGTATTATGGTGGTTGTGTTTTTAACAATTACATATCGTAAACATCAAATTGTAAAAATTTCAACATCTAAATTTCAAATTGTAAAATCAAACATAGAACATCACAAATCTTTTGTTCAGAGCATCACTATGAACTCTCCAACTAAACTTACAAACTCAAGTTGCAAACTGCAATTAGAAGGATGAAGAAAATGGTATGACAAATGCTGTATTGTTTGTGAAAAATATCACTAATAGTATTAAAGTTCATTGTTACTCTTCGTTGTTATCTTGCTTCAGAGAGTTTAAATTGTCAACCTCACTGTATGTGTGGCTGAGTAAACAATATTTATCTACCTATCACGTACAAGCCCAAGTAGAAACTAATAGTTAGGCTGCACCACCCTACATGCCTCTGTCCTAATCAACACAGGTTGATGGAATGTCCAGCTCAATGCTTAAGGCTCTTTGTTTCTTTAACTTTGTACTAAAAAGATTCTAAAGATTCTAAATTTCAAAACTAGTGTTCAAAGGTGTTTGTTCCAATGTGCAGTTGAAGAACAAAGCTCAAATGTGGACCCACCATGGGCCGAAGAGATTGAATACAACCACGCCTCCAGAAAAAGAGGAATTAGATTCTCATTGGATGAAGACACTCAAGTTGCTAATGAGAACACTCCTCAACCAACCGAGGCATTTATTCAGGTGAATGCAGCTACTAGAAGCAAGAAGGTTTCAATTCAATGGGAATGGAAGAAAGAGGATATGGAAGCAACTCTTAAAGATGTGGAGGATAATGGGATTTTGATAAGGAGTGCAACAAAGAAATGGGGAATCCCTACCACAACACTCAGTAATTGGTTAGGCGGTTTAACCTCAACATAAAAAAGGTCCTCCCACAGTCTTGACAGTAGATGAAGAGGCTTTAATAGTCGAATGGTGTAAAGAGATAGTTGCAGTGGGTCATGGGCTATAGATTATTAATCTCAAAGTAGAAGTCACACAAATTTGTCAAACACGACCAAACCCATTTAAGGATGGACTGCCTGGTAAGTCATGGTGGACTAGATTAAAAGATGCCATCTTGAATTGACATTGAGGACAACAGAAGGCCTTGATAGAGACAGAGCTCTAAACCTCAGGCCTGTAGTTGTTGTTGCATTCTACGAGACATTGTCCAAAGCCTATGAACCCAACCCATATGGACCTCAAATAATTTGGAATTGTGATGAAATTGGAATTCAGGTAGGGAGAAATGGAGCCATGTAGGTGTTGGCAAAAAGAGGTGGCAGAAGTGTTTCATACATCATACCAAAGAGTAGGGAATGGATAGCCATTTTGTGTTGTGTTAATGCTGTCAGACAGAGCATACCAGGGTTTTATCTCTTCAAAGGTAAATAGTAGCTTAAAAATTACATTGTTGGTTGCGAACCAAGTGGTTGCATGGCTGCCTAGCCCCACGCTAGGATGACTAAAGAGTTGTTTATGAACTAGTTGCATCATTTTGCATGATCAGTTCCAAGTGGTGTATTGCCAACAAATAGGCACTTGTTGATATTTGATGGCATGGAAGCCGTGTAGCTATGAAAACCATCCAAGAAGCTAGGTATTTGGGTATTGATTTATTGACACTACCAGCACACACCTCATAAAAATTACAACCATTGGATGTGACTATATTTTGAACATTTAAATCATACTTCAAATCAGAAAGAGCAATGTGGCTAGCAAGGTTTCCAAACATAGAAATAAAAAGAGTAGAATTGGCATAATTGGGCAGCAAGTCATTTCATAAAGCACTCACTATTTCAAACATCATAGATAGATTTAAAAGAACAGGTATATGGCCCCTCAATCCAGAGGCTCTAATCGAGGACATGCACCCCAGTGACACATTTTAGTTCAGCATGCACGATGATGTTCTGTAGTGCAAAACATCCTTAGTCTTTCTGGGATTGATGTTTCACAAGTGGAATTTGCCAACACATTGCTATCATGCCTTGCAGATGTTGATTTACATCCTACAACAACAGACACAGTGGGAGAGGAAACTATGCAAGATTCAACTTAAAGCACTCAAAATGATTCAACTAAACCTGCGGTGGGGGTCAACTACTTGTTGACATGACTGAAAGTCAATAAGAACAAAGCCTAGATGGACTTAGCCTTCCATCTCAGCCAAGACAGCCATCATGGTTTGTGGAGGGAGCCATGAATTTGGGAATTAATTTGCATTCCCAGCAAGAAAACACATTTTCCTTCCCTTCTCTACCACCCATGTTAAATGTACTTGAAATGGTATATTACTATGCTGAGTGTGGAGAAGTTGACTATGGAGATATTACATATTTGAGCCAGGATACCGAGGTAGTTTGCAACGAAGATGAACATACAATTCATGGAGAATCCATCCAATCATTGGGTTCCCAATGCGATTCACGCATCAACAAATTCTTAAACTACCTATTCACATTGTGAAGGAAAGACCTAAGACTATAGAGGATAGTGGAATTTGGTTGAACCGACAATCCCATCTATTAACAACAGACAACTACATGAACCTTTTAATGCAACAAGAGCAAAGGAAGAAAGAAATCAAGGAGATAAAACTCTAAAAGAGACAATAAATTGAGGATAGAAAGGTAGCTTGTGTTGTTGCAAGGGAATTGAAGGATCAAGCCAAATTAGATAGAGATGTTGTACGACAAGCAAGAGAACAACAAAAAGTTTTACAAAGGCACAAAAAGGAGTAGAAAAAGGATCAAGAGAGGATTCAAAGGGAGTAAAATAGAAATGAAAGAGAGCTTGAAGTGGCAAGGAGGAATCTAGAGAGACAAAGGCATTTAAGCAACCCGATAAACCCTTTGCCAGAAAGTCATGCATTGTTTAGGGAGATGATGAACATTCATGTCCGTAACTATTCCACAAATCTAACCCCATCCCATGTGAGCAACACTCCATTTCCAACTCTAACCCCATCCCATGTGAGAAACACTCCAATTCCACCACCAAGGGACTCAGAGAACATGGGTGGGATTAATTTGTCAAGCAGATAGGCAACAACAATCTCTGTCACATCAAGTCCACTTGCTTTTCCAACATGGTTTTAGTGAGATTGGGAGCAACCAATCATTGTACACAAATAAGTTTGAAATTGCAGCCTAGGGAGGCATTTTTTTGGTTTTTATACTACCACAATTTCCATTTTGGCTTATATTAATTGTTATGGAGTAAAATGTGTACACTAGCATTTTAGACCTAGTTTAGCACCTGGTTGGACCTAAACTTTTTACCTTTGTTAAATCAGGACCTATTTTAGCACTCTTTTAAACATTAAACAATTAAATCTTGATCTCGATGATAAAACTTGACAAAATAACAGTGAGGCCAACCTAACTACACTTAAAGGGACTTATGCTAGAGTTTTTAGGGCTAAAGGACAAGGGCACCCAAGCGCCCTGGTCCCTCATTTAGCCCTGACCTAATTTAAAGGTATGTCGGTTTGTGACATCTTAAGTGGTTCCTCATGTCAGCCCCATTTGGCTTTATTCATTGTTAGTGAGCGGGAATGCATATAAAATCCATTTAGTTTATTCATTTGAACATCTAAGTAATCTAGGCACTCTTGCAGTACTCTTTCTTCTTCTCTCTCATGCTCTCTACTCTTCTCTAAAGCTCTCTATGGTGGATTATTGTTGTGGCACTAACTTATTGCATATCTTGTGAAGATGTTTCTACTTATTTGGGCTACACCAACTTCTTGATTCAAGTTTTGATGTTGAATCAAGCATGCTAGGGTTTCCATGCTCATGGTGACTCCTCTCCTTTATGCTTTCTTACAACATTTCATTCTACTTCAAATTTGCCTCTGCCCTCCTAGGGCACACACTCTTTAAGATCTCATCATTGCTATTGTGGAGGTGGAAACACCATTCACAGAGCTTGACTTAGGCAAGCTCCTAAATAGCACCCAACCATTTTCCTTCTTGTGTGTGTGCAGGTAGCATCCGAAAGAATCTACATAAAACAAGCTATAGGAGGCAGGAACACAGAAGGGTGAAGACACAACAAACATCACATTATGCCAAACCCTAATCAAGGTCTAGGGTGCCCAAGTGCCTTGGTCCTTTGGGCCCCCAAGTCTGGATCTAGGTTCTATTCAGTCCTTTGATCCTCGTTGTGGTGTTAGATTTCTGATATTTGCTTCTGACAGTTTGTTATGAGCAAATCTTTATCAACTAGGGTTTTATATTTTTCCCTAGTTTGCTTGGTTAGATTTGGTTGGCACTCCTCTATACAACAAAGGGACAAAAACCCTATAGTTTGGCTCTCCTTCTTGGGTAGAAGCCAAGCTTGGTTTGTGTCCTAATGTTAAGTAGAAGAGGGTTTGACCTAGTTTGATCTCTCGTGCTAGTCTCTCTTTTCTACTAAAATTTTTGGTGAACCCGTCATATCTTGCACTTTGGAATCCTTATTGTTTCAGATATGAGTTGTTTTCTACCCTATATCTGATTTTGATTAGTTCATTATTCATTTTTGCATATTTACATACCTTATTTTCGCATAGTTTCAAAAACCAGGGCTTGCAAAAACCTTGCATTTCTAGGAAATCTAGCTAATCTTCAACCTAGGGTTTGTAGATTAGTGTGTTGTTTCAGATCTTGTTACATTATTAGGTTGGTATAAGTGATCTCATTTGCTATACCTTATCATTATTGGTGTTTAGAGCATTCTTGCATCCTTGCATTTGAAATTTGGAAAACAAACATTTCATTTTAGATTTTGAAAAGAACATATTTGTTACCTTGTTTGCATTTCATAAAGTTAGATCATCATAGCATGAATTAAATTTATTATTTTTGCATCAAATCTAAATTATATTACAGTATTTAATCATTTCATGGTGTTGCATCCTGCATTTAAAACTCTTGTTTGCTAGGGTTCTATCAAAAAAGTTGCATTTTTGGAAAACCTAGTCAAATTTAAAACCTAGGGTTTGTAATTAAGACCTTATTTCAGATTTTGCTGCTATCATTTACATTTAAAATCTTATCTTGCATTTTTGTAGCATGTCATAAATATCATTTGTGTTTGAAAAGAATTCTTGCATCGAAAAATTGTGATTTAGGGAGTGAGTATTCAAAATCTAGGTTTTGATAGTAAACCCTAGCTAGTCTTGTATTTAGTGCACCTTCATCAAAGCAAATTTCTCTAAATATTTATTGCATTTAAGTGGATAAATTATTTAGGCACTTATTTTTCACATACTACACATCCTACATTTTCAAGACTTAGTCGTTGTGGTTACCAAGAATATCACATTTATGGAAGACCCCACTTCTCTTGCAATTGTAGGTCTTTGATTACAATCTTACGTTCATATTGGTTGTACTTCATTCATGAATAGATCTGATTGTAAATTGTCTTTCCATATCATATTTTCATATAGTAGACAAGAAATTTCATTATGGTCTCTTCTTTTGTTCCTCTTTGGAATCTTTGCACGCATATATCATAGATTTTGAATTTTTTTCTAAATTCATTAATATGCATCCTTATATTTTAGATAATATAGCATCCATGTATGATATTTATGTGTCTATATGTTCCATATATGATATCCTTTGTTATACATCTGATTTTTCTAGATTCATGACTCTCATGGGTGTATATCCTTTGATATTAGAAGATCTTACTAAAATCATCTCCATGAATTGTCATGAGAAAGATGATGATGATAGATCTCCTTCTACTTCTACTACAACTCATGATAGTACCATTGACATCACCTCTAAGGAATATGATAGTGACTTAGCTTTACCTACTTCACCCTATGCTTTGGATCCCTCTCCCAAAAATGAAGACATTTTGGCGCAAGAGGATGAGATCATTGAAACATTCCTTAACATTACTTTACCTTCTCTCCATCTTAATCTATCTTCTAGAGACATGACATTAGATGATGTTGAGCATACTACTTCTATTTCTACCATAGTACATGAGGTTTCTATGGCTCATCCTATGGATCTTCCGCCTTTGGTTGAATGTTCAAGTATCATGGATATCACTAAGGATGTGAAGACCCTTGAACTTCCTCCTTTGATTGAATGTTCAAGTACCTTGGATATCACTAAGGATGTGAAGACGCTTGATATTTCTCCTTTGGTTGCATGTCAAACCCCTTGGACATCACTAAAGATACCATCATCAACAATTTTCTTAACAAACCTTTACCCTCCCTTCATTCCAATGCTCTCCCTTCAAAAGATGAAGCATTAGTGGATGAAAAGCGGTCTCTCACATTAAATCCCTCAAGGATGGGTGTTGAGCTTACTCAAAAGGAAAACACTGTCAATTCAATCATCATTAATAGACTTATTCCCCCCACTAAAGGGATAGTTAATAAGTGCAATCCGTCTCTTTTCTCTAAACTGGTGATTACAGTTCAAGATGATCCAACACCACCTTGATCCCTGGGTTACATTCTCAATTATGCAAAACAAATTACTCAAAGAAATCAAGGTGTTCAAAATGTGTTGCAACAATCTTATAATAATGTGATTGCTCACACATACAACACCCGCAATAACAAGCAAAGTAAGCATGCACCAAGTGTGATCATTTCTCTTCCACCTTCTCAACCTATCCTACCTCAAGCACCTCATCTTCCTCCACATATTGGCAAAGAATACAATCTTGTCCAGTAGCTTCGCACTACTCTGGCTAAGATCTCACTATGGTATTTAATACAAACATCACGTACATACCACAGAATGCTCCATGAGGCTCTACAAAAGGTAGTTGTTTCACCTTCTATTAGACCAAATGATGTAGCATCTCTATTTAGTTGTATGCATGTGACAACATCTGATATTTCATTTCAACAACATGAATTACCTCCCATAGATGTGGAAGACCTTGATGTTGATATGAACCTCTTATGATATTTATCATCATTAATAAAATGAGGGTAAGACGCACTATGATTGATGGTGGATCAGTTCTTAAAATTTGTGGCATACACTTGTTACATAAACTCAATATTGATACATCTCTCATCAAACCAGATAAACTCAACATTCATGGCTTTGATAATGTTGGTAAACAATCACTAGGTACAATCACCGTAGATATTAAGGTTGGACCTGTGACATTGCCTACCCTTATCTATGTCATGCTTAATTCTCTTTCATACAATCTTCTTCTTAGTAGACCATGGATTCATGCCATGGGGGCAGTCCTGTCTACCCTTCATCATTCAATAAAATTCATTTTTGAAAACAAACCTTATACAATTAAATTTGATTCGGCTAAGAAAAATTGTTGGCAAATGGAAGTGAGACATCAAACTCCTTTAAGTAGTTTGATCCCTTCTTTAACACTACCCTCCACTGCTAACAATAGTATGGGTCAGGATAGTGTTAGTCCTTTGAATGCATTTTTTGGTGATGATTGGGGTTCGTTAGATTTTAAACCCTGCTTTGCAGGTGAATATAAAGTCTCACCCTCACACCCAAAAATCTCAAAGGTAAATGAAATTTCTTCAACACAATGTTCTACTCCTACAAAGTTTAAACTTGAGATTAATGAGGATGGAACCTTTAAAATTGATGAAGATCCACCTTCTTCTACAGAAATGGCGGCCATTTGTGATAAATTATCATCTAATTCTAATACATGTCTTGGTAATAACGAGGCGTCTTTATATTTCAACCCCCATGGGATTGTTGAAACAAAGATTCACCCTCCTAACCATGATCAAATGTATGATCCTTCTACCTCTTCTTTCAACAAAGATAGTGATATGACCTCTCCTCTTCCTTTAGATTTGGAGATGCATTATGGGCATGGATTCAAAATTATTTCAAACACAAGGATACAATGGAAATGGGTTAGGATGTAAAGAACAAGGAATTAAGGAACCTGTGGAACCAATACTACACTTGTCTAAAGTAGGTTTGGGTTTATGACCTTCTCCTACGTTCTCTCCACAATTTTCACAACAACGAGGGTTGCTTCCTACTCCACCTAAATCTTCTCTTCCATCTCAACAAGAGTATATGTTGTCGAGTCTACTCAAAGACTGCCTAATCACTCTTCCTCCTCCAACACACAAAACAAGTCTACAAAATAATCATTCAATACCTCATTATTGTGCATATCATCAAGCACTTAGCCATTCCACTAAGGAATGTCGAGTCTTGGGTTATAAAATTCAACAACTTTGAACAAGGTATGGCTCTAGCACTCTTCACCATGCTTGATGTAGTCCCTAGAACAACTTGTCCTCCATCCATTCTATCATAATCAAGTTGGGGGAGGATGATTTGTTATAGGTTGACTTGCAAGAGTGGTCCCTCTCATTTTTGTTATGCTTGTATGTATTGTTATTCCCATATTGTGATGTTTTATAGGTTCTCCCTTGGCACCCTTGTTAGCACAAAGGTACAAGGAGAAAGAGTGTGTTGTGTCATTCCTCTATATGTATCTTCATTCTTCTATATGTCATGATGTGCAATCTTGTTATTTTTCTTAGATGATTTAGCATCCTTTCATGTTGATTCAATTTATGTATACTCTACTTTCATGTGATCTTTCCTTCGTCATCTTCGTAATTTATGATGTTTTATGTATGTGGTACCTTGTTGCAATGCTCAGCGTCATACCATGACTACACAAGCCATTGTGTATCATATCTGTAAGCATCACCTTGGTTTGCTCATCCTAGGGGCAACCCCTTGTCACGATGTAGCTTTTTAAAACACATATCACTTGAGCACGTGCTTTTAGAAAGCTCTCATGCCTATTTTATAATTCTTCCTCAATCTACCTTAAAGGCAATTGCTCCCCGATGGAGTTGGAAATCACTTTAAGGTGGGGGCATATATCATTCTATGAGCCTTACTCCCATCTTTCTATCAAAATTCTTCTATTTAGATAGATTATGTGTATGATGTGTTGGTATCCTCTCGTGCTTCTCATTTCTAACTAACCCCTTAGCATTCTTCTTATTGCATCTTGGGGAATGATGCATGATGATTGAGACAACATTTGGATTGAGGTCTCCTTTGTCACGCTACCTCAAGGTATTTCGTTATGTGTTTTTTGTGATTGATATACGATGTGTGTATTCTCCTCATATATTCTTATTATCTATATGTTCTTCACGCCTCACGCATGCCTCACATATATTCTCTCTATGTGTTCCTTATGTATTCTCCTCGAGTGTTTCATGTATTCCATGTGTGTTTCATGTGTATTCTATGTATATCTTATGCCTTATGTGTATGCTTCGTGTCAAGCATGTATACTTTGTGTATTGTGTGTATACATTGTGATTTCTCAAGTGTATGCCTTGTGTATGTCTTGTCTTATCTCATGTTTTCTAAGTGCTTCATATATGAGTGAATTATGTCATGTGTCTTATGTGTATGCAATTAATCATAGACTCCTAGAATCCTAAGCTTGGGGGCTTGATCACCTCTCAATTTTGGTGACATTCTATGGTTTCTATGTTTGTTGTGATTGAAAATTGTCTTCTCCTTCCTTTAGTGAGTGTTCGAACATAAGTTCATACTCATGCTAAAGTGGGGACTAAATGTTATGGAGTAAAATGTGTACACTAGCATTTTACACCTGGTTTAGCACCTAGTTGGACTAAAATGTTTACCTTTGTTAAATTAGGACCTATTTTAGCACCTTTTTTAACATTAAACAATTAAATCTCGATCCTGATGATAAAACCTGACAAAATAACGACGAGGCCAACCTAACCACACTTAAAGGGACTTATGTTAGATTTTTTGGGGCTAAAGGACAAGGACGCCCAAGTGCCCTGGTCCCTCATTTAGCCTTGACCTAATTTAAAGGTATGTCAGCTTGTGACATTTTAAGTGATTCCTCATGTCGGCCCCATTTGGTTTTATTCATTGTTAATGAGTGGGAATGCATATAAAAGCAAGTTAGTTTATTCATTTAAACATCTAAGCAATCTAGGCACTCTTGCACTCTTTCTTCTTCTCTAAACATTCTCTCTACTCCTCTAAAGATCTCTATAATGGATTATTGTTGTGACACTAACTTATTGCAGGTCTTGTGAAGATCTTTCTACTTCTTTGGGCTACATCAACTTCTTGAGTCAAGTTGTGATGTTGAATCAAGCATGCTAGGTTTTCTGTGCTCATGGTGACTCCTCTCCTTTATGCTTTCTTATAGCATTCCATTCTACTTCATATTTGTCTCTACCCTGCTAGGGCATGCACTCTTTGAGATCTCATCATTGCTATTTTGGAGGTGGAAACACCATTCATGGAGCTTGACTTAGGCAATCTCCTAAATAGCACCCAACCATTTTCCTTCTTGTGTGTGTGCAGGTAGCATCCATAAGAATATGTAGAAAATAAGCTACAGGAGACAGGAACACATAAGGGCGAAGACACAACAAACATCACATTCTACCAAACCCTAATTAGGGTCTAGGGCACCCAAGCACCCTGGTCCTTTGGGCCCCCAAGTTCGGATCCAAGTTCTATTTTGTCCTTTGATCCTCGCTGTGGTGTTAGATTTCTTATATCTACTTCCGATAATTTGTTATGAGTAAATACTTGTCAACTAGGGTTTGATATTTTGCCCTAGTTTGCTTGGTTAGATTTGGTTGACACTCCTCTATACAACAAAGGGACACAACCCCTGTAGTTTGGCTTTCCTTGGGTAGAAGCCAATCTCAGTTTGTGTCCTAATGTTAAGTAGAAGAGAGTTTGACCTAGTTTGATCTCTCAGGCTAGTCTCTCTTTCTACTAAACATTAATGAAAGGGGATTTTAGATCTATTTTTGGCATATGTCAATGATATGCATTTTGTAAATCTCTAATGCTCAACATAAAACATGTTTGAGTACAATAATATGTCGAGGGCATAATAGTGGTGTAACCTAACTTTGGAGGTTGGCATGGGATTCACATTCTTTACTGTTTTAGATGGCATTTCTTCATTTCAGTCGTACATATTTTTAGTCAAACATGCATTCAGTGAGGTGGACAAGAAAATATTTAGGAGGGTTTTAGGGTTTTTTGCTACATAGATGACGAGGCAAGTTGGCGGGATCCAAATTCCAAACCTTTTTTAAGGTTGACTGATGGTTGGTCATGAGGACCCTCGGTCCCAGTACAAAACATCATGGATAGTGCTCAACATGCCATGTGGCATGTTAGTAGAGCACCACCTTTTATTGCCACACTCTCGCATTAAACACTGTAGCTCTGGTTCTTTCCATTTCCACCTGCCACATTAACTTCCATGCATTCCGCATTTCCCTAGTCTTTGTGTTGTGTCATTTCAGAGCAATGGAGCCTTCAATGCTCCAATACATTCTATTGATGAATCACTGGCACCCCCTACTGACACTTGTATTCATGTATGGTCATTGCAATCTACACTAAAAGATGGTCACTTAGGCTTTGGAGATAGCTCATATGAAGTTTGACGTTGTTTGGAAACTTGATAATGCTAAAGCAGTTTTAGTGTTAATCTATGTTGCAGTTATCCATAAATTAGTTTGATATGTAGACTGCAACATAGCTTAACCCAAGATGCCTTTGGGTAACCAAGTCTCCCCAATGCTACCACCTCATACTAGCTTAGGTTTCTTCATGTTTAACTTTAGGTATTTGAATGGTTTGTTCATGTAGACATGTTCTCTAGTAGAATGTAGTACTAGTTGATAGGTTCCTTCATGCATTTAGATCTGGTTTTTGAAGCCATCCATTTCACAACTTATTCATGCTAACATATAGTTTTCTTTGACCCTATATTATAGTTTAGACTAGTTCAGATGGGGAGTCTTGATAATGCTAAAGCATTTTTAGTGTTGAGTTATGTTGCAGTTATCCACAAATCAGTTTGATATGTAGACGACAACATAGCTTAACCAAAAATGCCTTTGGGTAACAAAGTCTCCCCAATGCTACCACCTCATACTAGCTTAGGTTTCTTCATGTTTAACTGTAGGTATTTGAATGGTTTGTTCATGTATCCATGTTCTCTAGTAGAATGTAGTCCTAATTGATAAGTTCCTTCATACATTTAGATCTAGTTTTTGAAGCCATCTATTTCACAACTTATTCATGGGTATAGGAGTTGACCAAAGTGGAGCCAGCTGTAGCATTTTACTGTTTCAATTAATATTTAAAATATTTCTTAAAAGAGCACAAATATGCACCAATCAATGTACAAATCATATTTGTTTATTCATTAGTATTTTTTATTCATATTAGGTGGCATAGAGAAAAGATTTATAATGATTTTAAAACATAAATGTAATTGACATGGTTTATACACATACACAGCTGAATACATCATGGTTTTCTAAAACAATTAAAAGTTTGTAAAACAACTCAAGAAATGTATATGAGATAGGAAATGTATAACAAAGGGACAATGAATATTTTTTTAAGATATTGGAAATGCATATGACAATCAATTTTTTTTAATTCTTTGACTGATGTGGCACTCTAGAGGGACCCTGAAAGTTAGGGTGACACACTATGGGGGCCTCTCCCCTATTTCTAATTTAAAATGGAAAAAATGGAAAGGTATATCGTGAGAGGTTGATTGACTTGGTTTAATGCTTGTGTGATCTAAACTCTTAAAATTATGTCCTCTTTTTTGGTATGAAATTGAAATGGAATTGTGTGGATTGAATCATGTGAGAATGAGGGATGGATTTGATGGATGTTAAAAAATTAGAATTTGGTAATAAGTTTGGCAGTTGATTGACTTATGTCCTCTTGTTTTGATTGGTTGTTTGGTGAGCCTTACACCTTCGAGTGTGGATGCTTCATATGTCAATCCCTTGGGGGCTTTTCCCTCTTAAGGTTTAGTTCCAGGTCTTTAGAATGCATTTAGAGCATCTTGCATGATAATTTTGACTCCCAATGAGAAAACCCTAAAGTCCTATGGCAAACAGGACCTAGGGGGTGCTATTTTGATGATCCGTGAATAGAAATGAGGGGGTGGACTTGGGTGCTAGCGCCCTAGTCCTACCCTATTCTAGGTTTGCCCTAAATTTAAATGTCAGTTTTATGACCATTATTTAGGTCCTATGCCGACATCTCAAGTTTGAATTATAAAATTCTTAGCGGGAATCTTTGTAGTTGCATATATAAGTATGTTTAGGTTATCATTTGCAAACTAGATGGAAACAAGATGAACATTGTGAACTTGTGATTTTGATTCAAGGCATTCATTATGTTACAGAGCAGTACTTTGTTGTTATTGTGTTTATATTTGCAGATTTGACTCCATCTTCTCATGGCATGAAGACCATCTTCCTTCCATAAGATCTACACTTCAAGGTGATATTTATTATATTTTCAATCATTTATCATTTGGATTTTCCTCTATCCCGTCAGGATACACACTCTTATTTGACAACGGTGTTCAGAAGACTTGAATGTCTCTTTGGGGCTTGATCGAGGCAAGCCTCTAAACACCACAACCCCCTCCCACACTCCTTTGTGGTTGCAGGTTACAGGTACTGAGTTTCACGCAGTGGAGTTATAGAAAAGAGGTTGCAGACAACAAGGATTTAGGATTTGAAAGAAAGAGGACAATGGTGAACATTTTGGGACAAGGGTGCTAGTCCCTATGTCCTCCACTTTTCCCAGGGTAGAAACAGAAGATACAGTGCTGATTAAAGTCAAAAGGAGATCTAGATTCTGTGATGAAAACTATACCTTGGACTAGGGTGTTAGTCCCAGTGTCCCCGACTATTCTACTTTCTGAACTTTGAAAAATAATGAGTTAAACATCTCTGTCCTTCACCTTAATCTGAAAGGATTTGTCGCAATTCATTAATTTGTTTACTGTTTTTCTTATTTAGGGTTTTAAGAGTAATTGAGCATTAAATTGAGATATTGTTTGATACATTTGAACTTACGCATCATTCCAAGTGGCAGCCCAACCTAATAGGTGAATCCTCTTGCACAAATTGGAGGTTCAACTTGGTTGATATGCCCTCAAATGTGTGGTGAGAAGGGAGGATTTGCCTTTAAAACCTAGAACAAACTTATCCCCCTTTTTCACCACTATATATATATAGGAAGATACAGTGCAGATCAATGTCAGAAGGAGATCTAGTTTCTGTGATGAAAACTATACCTTGGACTAGGGCGTTAGTCCCAGTGTCCCCGACTATTCTACTTTTTGAACTTCAAAAAACAATGAGTTAAACATCTCTGTTCTTCACCTTAATCTGAAAGGATTCGTCACAATTCATTAATTTGCTTATTGTTTTGCATATTTAGGGTTTTAATAGTAATTAAGCATTAAATTGAGATATTGTTTGATACATTTGAACTTCTGCATCATTCCAAGTGGCAACCCAACCTGATAGGTGAATCCTCTTGCACAAATTGGAGGTTCAACTCGGTTGATATGCCCTCGAATGTGTGGTGAGAAGGGAGGATTTGCCTTTGAAACCTAGAACAAACTTATCCCCCTTTTTCACCACTATATATATATATATGTGTGTGTGTGTGTGTGTGTGTGTGTGTGTGTGTGTGTGTGTGTGTGTGTGTGTGTGTGTGTGTGTGTTTAAGCATAAATATATATACATACATATATGTATAGACATCTCCATACACACACACATATATGTATGTATATATATACATATGCATATATATATACACACATACATACATATATATACATATGCATATATATACATATGCATATATATACATACATATGCACACACACATATATGTATAGTTAAGAAGGCATATGGCTCACAAAGGTGGTCACACAAAAAAAAAGCAAGAGCAAGGCAATGGTAGTTATGACCCTCCGCTTACCAGCTCGGATGCCTCCAATTATGTGGAGATCAATTTGTTCATTGAAGCAGAGGCAAACATCTTGATGATGAGAGAGAACATAATTATTTGCAGATTTATGGGCAAGAATAAATCGAGGGAAGAAATAGAATTGTGGGTGAAGAATAATTGGAAGTGCACTTTCATTATGAAATTCTTACCAAAAAGTTTTTTCATCGCTATTTTCCTCAACAAGGAAGATTGTGAGGAAACACTAAACAATGGTGTCTTGATGGAAGGAAATGCACTCCTTTTCATTCAGAGATGGAGCCCTAATTTTGACCCCTTGAAATGTGATCTGGTAGAAGAACTGGTTTGGCTGAGACTTTACAACCTTTTGGTGGAATATTGGGCAGAGGAATGTCTAAGGAAAATAGGGAACTCTCTCGGTTCCCTAATGGAGATCGATGAAGATATTGTGGATAGTAATCCATACCTTTATGCAAGGTTAAAAATTTTAACCATAAGAACAATTCAGAGGAGTATCACCCTCTCTATGGGGTACTGCATCTGGTCTCAATCGATAAAAATTGAGGAAAAAGGGCTTTTTTGCCGGAATTGCAGAAGGAGGAACCACTCTACCAAAAACTGTTCGTCTGCTCAACAAAAAATTTGGACTAAAAAAGAGAGGAATTCAGAAGTTGACAGGCCCCAAGCTTTGACTGAGCCTTTGACGGAGAGAGGCTTAGAGGTGGTGGATATAATGGAGGAAATGAATAACTCTAATGTGATTGTCATCCCTAACTCAATTGTCCCTGCTCGCCCGGAGGACTAGCTTTTGGAAGATGGACATGAATCCCTCGATTTGGAATGGAAAGGGGATGATTCTAAGGGAGAAGATGAGTTTGGATTAGCAGAAATAAGGATCATCACCCAATTAGCTTCTAAAATCTAAGCCCAATCTGAAATTAGTAAAGAAGAAGGGAAGGAGGACCAACAAACAAAGAAGGGAGGAGGAGGCATGCCAAAAAACTCAAGCCTTATTTAAAAAAAAATTGGAACCAAGGGCCCCTCCCTTGGGAGGCAATGAAGATCTCTTCTTGGAATGTTATGGGCTTAAACGCCCCTAACAAGCGGCGCCTTATAAAGCACCAACTCGAGGTTCTTAAATCTGATATGTTGTTATTGTAGGAAACCAAACTCAATTTAGAGGAATCTAAAATTTTCATGGAAAAATGTAAAAACTGGGATGGTCACTTCATTCAATATGTTGGGTCGTTAGGTGGTATTGTGATAATGTGGCGCCCTAACTGCATTTCAATTAATATATGTCTGGAGGCAAGCAAGTGGATGGTTGCGAGGGTCCAATTCAATTCAACCAACCTGATGTTTGGGTTAGTAAATGCCTATGGGCCAATCAAGACTAAGGATAAGCTTACTGAAGGCATGGAAGGATATTCAACTTTTCCTTGAAACTTCCAACTTTGATTTATATCTGATTGGTGGAGATTTCAATACAATTCTAGCACAAGGAGAAAATAAGGGTGGTATATTCCAGGTTAGTAAACAACAAAAGGACTTCCACGATTTTGTGGGGTCTTTGGGTTTGATTGATGTTGCACCCAAAAATTGAACCTACACGTGGATCAATCGGAGGTAGGGACTCACAAACATTGCGAAGCACTTGGATCGATTCCTTCTTAGCCTAAGTTGGCTTAATACAGATTTCATCCTGACTTGGATGATCAATCCATGTTATGGTTCTGATCATTATCCTATATCAATTTCCTTTGAGGATGACAGATCCCCAGATCATTGTCCGTTCAAATTTGAGCATATGTGACTGCGCAATGAAACTCTCCGGGGCTGATGAAAGAATGGTGGGAGAATGCCCAAGTTTAGAGGGGAACGAAGATGTTCATGTTTGCAAAAAATTGATCGTAATTAAAAATCACCTTAGAAAATGGAACAATGAATCATTTAAAAATTATCATTGTCAAAAAGGAGCAAATTGAGGAGGCACTGCATCACCACATCCTAGAACATGGGATGATGGAGGAAGTTTTCATTACAGAGAAAGAGCTCTTGAAATAATATGAAGAGATTTTAGCTCGGGAAGATATGTATTGGAAGTCAAAGTTGAGGGAGTCCTAGTTGAAAGAAGGGGACTTGAACACAAAATTTTTCCATAACTCAACAAAGTGCCGAAGAATGCAAAACAAGATCTCCTCCATGAAAAATGATGCGGGGATAATTGTGGTTGATAAGGCAGACATCCAGAAGGAAATATTAGAGTTCTTCCAAAAATTGTTGGCTTCCACAGAGCTACAAACTGCTCAGATCAATACCCCTTCCTAAGGTTAATCCCCAAAATGGTGAGTGATGAAGACAATCAAATGTTATTATCTCTAATAACGTAGGATGAAGTTAAGCATGCTGTCTTCTAGATGTCGCCTGATAGATCCCCTTGTCCCAACAGGTTTCTAGCTGGCTTCTACCAAAAAATTTGGCATATCTTAGGGGATGATGTGTGGTCATTAGTGGAGGAGTCAAGGAAAGCAAAATGTGTCATCAAAGACATTAACGCCACTCTTATCACCCTGATTCCCAAAAAAGTGTTAGAAATAAGGCAGATAACTGAGAGGGGGGGTGAATCAGTTATCTCAAAACTTTGTTACTTTTACTTCCTTTTCTTATCTTAACATTCAGTGATAGATCAAATCATGAAAGAATAAGCAACCATAAGAACTGAAATGAAATCAACACAAATAACACAGGGATTTTTACGTGGAAACCTTGTTAAGGGAAAAACCATGGGGTGATTAACCCAAGATTGTATTCTCTGTTAAAAGAATAAAGAAGTACAAAATGGCACTTGCCAGTTAGGGCTCACTACCCGAGCACACTGCTCACAAGAGGCTCACTGCCTACTAGAGACTTACAGATGATAACAATGTGTTTGAACTGATGAACAACATCCACATATGCAAGAATTCAGTTCTGGTTAGGCTCAGTATACCGATCTAGCACATTTCATTCTTCCTCTGCTCAATATCACTCTTCTGTCACATTCTGAGCTTGGATTACTGCCTTCACACTTCTCTCTGCTTTTCTTCGTACTTTATCCATACTTCTATTACTTTCACACCTTCACAAGCTTGAATCCATCATGTATATATATCCGCATCAAGGATTTCAAACAACTTTCTAGTCTGCAACAAGAACACTTAGGATATTTGCAAGATACTGTTATGTCGGCTGAATTCATACTTGATAGATGATGCGCACCAAAAACTTGGGCATAGAAACCATTACCTAAGTCAGCTAAAATCATGTAAAACCTCAAGTTACTTGATCAACACCTTCTATACATCCATATTGAGGTATGATACCCTGTTGGCCAGTTCTTCCTCTGCCTACATTGTCTAACCGAAGTCCGGTACTCAGATGCTCATATCTTTCACATGCTTTGTCACTGGAGGCTAAATCTCTGGAATACAATAGTTTAGATATCCTTATTTCTCACCCAAATTTGCAACATGCTGGGTTTCACCATTAGAGAGTTCCAGACCCAATCTGTTGGACCCTATCATATGCTCTGTTCTTGACTACCGGATCAACCTATCTTTAATCTGACTTCCGATATGAGTAATTTATGCACTGCGGATGTGTGGGATATACTTTGTTGCCATCAACGACAACACTTATGAATCCTAGCAGTGTCTCTTGCCAACAATCTCCCCCTTTGGCATTGATGGCAACACTTAGTGAAAAATGACTAAGTGTCGTTGTAACTCCCCCTTTGCTTGTGCTCTATTTCTCCACACTGCTTACCGGTGCTCCCTTAATGCTGGATTCCTCATTTTCACATCTCTTTACTTCCCCTTTGACATCAATGGTAAAGGGTGGGATCCGCAAACCAAAAATGTGCAAAAATTATTATATAAGGCCGCATATGTACATGTAATCCATAAGATAAACTTACATATACTTAAGTATATTTGCAAATGTAGTCTTCAACTATACAAGCTCTGTGGCCCAACTTCTCTTCATCCTATCCAAAATGGAGATGTGTCCACTCAACAAAAATGCATATGCTTCTTCCCTCTTCAAATCTATTGGGTCATTGGTCCGGGCTGTACTTAGCGCATCTGCTAAGGCATCATGCATTGCCACTAACTTAGGGATGATTATCCCTCTGAGTTCACCCATTCTATCCATTATATTCTTCTTCTACTTAACCAATTTCTTTATTTCATTTATTATAACAACTGCTTGGCATTCTCGACTTACCAGAGAGACAGCGAGAGGATCAAAATTCTGAGATATATTTGTCAATTTTCCTTCTTGTTCTTTTATTTTCTTCTCAATGTCCTCAGCAACTTTGGGCCAGGATAAACAAAATTTATATATGTCTCCACCATCCTTAAGAGCCTTTTCAATGCTCTTATGCCAATGTTTAGGGTTTTTCTACCATTAACAATTAGCCCTCGTACCTCACTGAATCTTTTTCCCAATAACTCATTCTGGACCTTAGTTTCTGCTGATTTTTCTAAAGACTCAAAATGTGTATTAACATAATTAACTAAGTTCTTCAAGTTACCAGATGGAGAGGCAGATGGATCCTTCTGATATGAGGGCATAATCTTCTCCAGCACTCCGGATGCAATACTCAGCAGCTCACAGTCCTCCATATGAGATTCCAAGAGTTTTTCTTTGGCTTTGGCATGAGCAAAAGATGCTATCTTCATTATCCGAACCAGAGAGAGTCCAGATTCAGTGGTCTGTGTATCAACTCTGGTTCATCTAATTCCACAGCTTCCTTGTCCAAGAAATTTTGCACTGCTTCTGCAGTGTCTCTTGTATTCTCATCTTCCTTTCCTTTGGGGGCATCCAGACTGATTTGCTTATTGCCACCAATAGTATTTGTTTCTTGTTTCCACACTTCCTCTTCCGGAACAGAGGAGTCTAAGGCCTCAGATTGTTCTTCATCAGTTTTCTTTAATCCTTCAACATCCATGTCAGAAGGCTCTTCATCAATTTTCTTTAATCCTTCAACATCCATGTCAGAAGGCTCTTCATTTGCTTCCTCTACAATGGGAAGATTGAACCTTTTCAAGGCACTCCAGAGAATTTCTTTTGTCTCATCAGCTATTTGGTCAGTTTCTCCAAGCATGAGCTTATTCATTCTGGACTTGCTCCAAAATTCTTCTTTGGCATCCTTGAAAACCATGTCCATTTGTTTTTGAGTGATGGTTGGACATAATTGTATCACTATTTGTTCTAGGATCTCCAAGTCTTTTGCTTTTGCACTTACTTTTCTTAACTCCAAAACTTCTTCTAAGCTTTTAGGAATCAAGGAAATTATTCCAATGAAAGCTTTGTTATAGATGTTCAGGTACCTTATTGTTGCATCCTCAAGAATTTTCTTGTCTGCATCATTGTACTCATCATAGAATTATGTTACCGGCTGCAGGTTTCCATCCACAGTGACTGCCTTAATGATGTCTTCAATGGAGAGAGTGGGTCTCTCAACAAACTCTTTTGTCTTCTACTCCTCATCATTCCTTTCATTCTTGGAAGGTTTGTTCTTGGCTTTCTTCAAATCTCTGATCTCCACATATGATTCTGTCTCTTCATCATCCTTAAGGCTCACATATGTTCTTGTGGCCTTAGACTTCTTTCTCTTTTCTTCTGTAACAGATGGTTTGGTTACCAGTTTAGCAGTCTTTGAGCTTTTAGGAGAGATAGGTGCAGAACTCTTGGTAGATCTTGTCCGAGTAGAGGGTTCCACCGGGATGCTTTCTTTCTTTGCTTCTTCCCTTTCCCTTTCAATTTTCTCTATTTTTTCTCTATTTTCATCTACTTCCTCCTTTGTTATGCCAAACTTCTTAGCAAGTTCTTCAACTTCCCTTCTCACTTTTCTTTTTAACTCAGGCTTCCTTAATTCAACATGTATTTTTATGTTCATCTCATCAAAGGTGCCAAACCTCTCTGCTTGAGTGTCCTTGGGTTGGCTTAGCAAGTGTTGAACATGTACCTCCAATATGTTTTCATCAACTTCATAGCCCATGGGCATTACCCATATAGTTCTTGGCTCAACTGCCTCCATTAGGCATTGATCTGTGTCAACCATGAAGCAAACTGTGTCTTTGTATTTCTCAACTATTGATTTTGGTATTCTTTCTCTTGCATGTATCATGCTCTGGAAATTCTTGTGAAGTAACCCCAGAGAGCTGTCTTTTGGGCTTGTGCATCACCAAGTCCATACAAATAATCTCTGATTTGAAATGCAATAGGTCTATCATTTGCCCAAATCAAACCTTTTGATCCCGGTAACTCATTCATGTAATAGAAGAACAGACACAACACCAGATTGCCATACTTGAAGGATTTTTTCTTATCTTTCTCTATCTTCTGTAGATTCTCCATCAGTTGATTCAATAGAAGCTCACACAAATCATAATCTGCATTTTATTCCACCATTTGATATGAAGTATAGATTGTTGTACCAGATACAAAATTTTCCCTACTTGAGTGGTAAATCTTGTAACCAATTACAATTGATGCAAACTTGACATCTGGATCAGTAATATCATTTATAGTCATTGCCCTCTTGTCATATTTTGATTCGGTGGCTTCTGTTACGGTTTGATTTTTCACAAATTTGAGTGCAGGCAACCCACCAGTTGAGTGCAAACTGGTTACAGCCCTGATGGCATCTTTGGTTATCTTAAATAGACTCATTAACAATAAAGTTATCATGTAACCTACTTAACACATATCGGACCCATTCGTCCTCTGCAAAAGACAGGAAATGTATGCAATGTGCAAAGTGCTTGTCTTTTAGGGCCTTAAATTCTGGTTTGAGATCAAAATTCTCATTCCTTAACTGTTTATGGTATATTTCCATCAATTCTAAGTCTCCAAGGTCTTCAATGTTTGCATGAATGTAAACCCTAATATCTTCTACATGCAGAACACCTTACGAGATACTGGAAAACGCACCCAAGGGATCAACTTCTATAGATTTGTGAGGGTGTTTCTTAAATTTTGGTCTCGGCCTCTTAATGACATTCACAACCATTGGAGTAGCCATTCTAGCAATGAAATTCAGAGAAATTTTGCAGAGAAGAAATACCTTTTTCGCCTTAGGGTTTGTTGCAATTGCCGGAGCAAATTTCTACTTGATTTCGATCTTCAGCTTTAACTTGAGTGATCTGCAGGATCTCTTCTCTCTTCTTCGTGAGTGAAAAGTGTTGTAAATGACGAATGGAAAGCCTTTTATCCTTGCACAAAAACCTAATTCCCCATTACAATAAATACACACTTTAAGTCATTCGGTTACCCTGTTTTGAGTGAATTTCTCATGAATCATTGTGCGGATCTTCAAATTATCATCTAAGTGAGTTGACAACATAACTTTAGCCTTTAAAAACATGCCTCTAAATCCGTAGACCATAAAATTGCATTTTCAGATCATACTGAATCTGTTTGTGTAATTTTGTTTTTACCGGATAGCTGCCGGAACCTGATCTACTCATAACTTCTTCAAATCAATATGCAAATTTCTCAATCTTTATCTAAATAATTTTTAGATGAACCTCCAAAAGCTCTTTAATCCACAACCTCTGATTCTTACTCAATGTGTCGAATTCAGGCACTTACTAACTGGCTGGGGGAATTTGATCGTCTTCGCAGCTCCCCCTGAGCTAGAGCTCAGCGTTTTTAATTTCTGGAAGGACTATCAACACCGGATTCTGGTGCGGACCCATCAACAATATTCATCACACTCTTCTTTACCCAAATCTTGCTCATCTCCTTTTGAATCTCATCCGCATTCACTTTACCTTTACCTTTGTCTTGTTTCTGATCATGTTTTATCGGACCTTTTCCATCATGATTTCTGCTCCTGCAGAATCTAGCTATATGACCAGACTTATTGCAATTGTAAAAAACAACATTTCCTTGCTTATTTGATTGATATCCTCTTGATCTGCACTAATTAGCCATATGCCCCATTCTATTGCATGTAAAGCATCTACCATTGAAAGAATTGTTTATTTGCATATTTCTGCATTCATGAGATTTGTGACCATACCTTTTGTAATTAAAACATTGACCGGAGAAGGATGGATTATTTTGATTCATTCTGCTCCTGCACTGAGTTGCTTTATGACCAGATTTGTTGCAGTTGAAGCAGCTTCCATTGAAGGATGGATATCTTTGAGCATTAGGTTGTCTTATCAGAGGTCTTCTAGGCCTGTTTCTTTGTCTTTCTGACCCAAAATTCTTTTGACCAGATCTAGAGCTTTCACCTTTCTCATATCCCAAGCCATGCTTATCATCTACCCTCTTTTGACTTTCAAGTAGTACTTCAAGTTTGGCAGAGCTTATCTTGAATTTTTCTTTGTATTCATTTGCAGTTTCAAGATCTTGTTTAAGAGTGTCAATCTGTCTCTCAAGTTGTTCTTCATTGTATCTGGCTTCTCCAAGATCAGACTCAAGATGTCTAATTATTCTATCCATTTTGTAGTGATCTTCTATTTTCTCCTTGAGGAATTGTTTTAAATTATCTCCAGTCTTTCTCTTTTCTTCAATTTCTTGAGTAAATTTCATAACCCCTGATTCCATTTGATGTCTTAGCATGACAACTTCTTTTGACAGCTTTTCACATAGCTTTGTTTTCTCATTCAGGTCCTCATCAATATTATTGGCTTCATTATGATCTGCTAACTTCTAAAGTAGTTCCTTTCTCTTTTTCATGGAATTACTGAGTTTTTCTTTCAGCTCAATGATGAAATCATCAGCCTCCTTAAGTCGCTCTTTCAAATTATTGACTTCAAACTAGGATTGATCAAGATCTTCTAAGGCAGACTGTAGTTTTTCTTTCATACCATATGCATCCATTGAGATTCCCAGATCCTCCTCTTCAATCTGACTTCCGATATGAGTAATTTATGCACTACGGATGTGTGGGATATACTTTGTTGCCATCAATGACAACACTTATGAATCCTAGCAGTGTCTCTTGCCAACAAAAAGTTGATCCCAAATCTCTCTCTAATTTCAGGCCAATCTCACTCTACAATACAACTTACAAAATCATAGCCAAGGTAATTACCAACTGGCTCAAACCACTCCTACCATACATAATTTTAGAAGAGCAAAGTGGGTTTACTCCAGGGAGAACAATTACTAATGGCATTATAGTTGCTCATGAGTCTGTCCATTCGATCACTGGCACCAATCAAAGTTGCATGGTGCTAAAACTGGATATAAGCAAGGCTTATGATAGGGTCAATTGGAGATTCACAATGAAGATTTTGGAAGCCTTCGGCTTTAATAAGGATTAGATTGAGTGTATTTAGTTGTGTGTCCTCAATTCGCTATTCCATCCTTATAAATGGCAGCCCGGTGAGATACTTCTCTACTACTCGGGGTCTCTAGCAGGGGGATCTCTCTCCCCCTTTTTATTCATTATCATGGTCGAGGGCCTTGGAGGGACAATCAAGAGTTTGGCTAGTCCGGGATAGTGGAATGGTGTTTTCATCGCAGACATCTTCCCTACGATCACTCACCAACAGTTTGCCGATGATACGATTCTTTACGGGGCTTCCAAAATCAAGGAGGCCAAGGTGATCAAGGATACTTTGAAGAGGTATGTCCATGCCTCTGGCCATGTAATAAACAAACAAAAATCTTGTATCTATTTTTTCAATACCAATAAAATTGTTAGGCCTCGATAATTTTGTCTCTGTTAGAATTTCAGGTTGCGGATCTACTTGAAAACTATTTGGGGGTCTCCTTGTTTAAAGGGGTAGCGAGAGAAAATCTCTGGAATGAAACTATTGAGAAGTGCAGGGCCAAGGCCTCATCGTGGAAGGGGAAATGGGTTACCTTGGCTGGGAAAATAACTATGGTGAAAGTTGTATTGTTTGCCATTCCTATTTTCCTCCTTTCATGCCTTCAGGTAACAAATAAGGCAAACAATTGTATTGAAGGGATCCTTAAAACATTATTGTGGGAAGGCTCAAATGAGGCCAGGAGGGTCCCCCTTGTTGGTTGGGATACCATTTGTAGGGAGAAGGACAATGGTGGTGTTGGTGTCAGGAAAATCCAAAAGCAGAACAAAGCCCTAGGAGCCAAGCTCATTTGGAGAATGTATGAAAATCCACATAGCAAATGGAAATAAATCTTGCAACACAAATATTTGGACTCTAATGATCCCATTAGGATCCTCACAAACCCAAATCTGCCAAGGGGATCGCATATTTGGAACTTCATGCTCTAATGTAGAAGCCTCGTTACGAATAATGTTTCATGGAAGATTAATAAGAGGAGTTCTACTCTCTTCTAGAGCAACTCATGGAACAGGTATTCTTCATTGAGTGACAACCCAAGGCTTAATTACAGAAGGATTGCACTCTCTGAGCTCTGGGGCTTGTAGGTTAGAGACTACCTATGATCTTCTTTTGTCAATGACAACTTGCATTGGAATTGGAAACCTTTGGACAATGTTGACATCCCTCCCGAAGAAAAGGAAATTCTTAGCAAAGAATTGGAAAATTGAAAGGTCTTCTTGAGTGAAGCAAATTATTCCATAATCTGGACGAGAGCTAAGTCTGGGAGATATTTAGTAAAAATGGGTTATAAACTTCTGAATTTGCTTGGGGTGGGCATAAGCTGGCCGACAAAGCTCTGCTGGAGTTCTTGGTGTCTACCCAAGGTGGGAGCTTTCTCTTGGACTATATTACACAAGATAATCCTCATTGGTGAATGATTGAAATCAATCAGCATCAGTGGTCCCTCCAGGTGTATGTTGTGTCTTGAGGAGGAGGAGGATGCTGACCATCTACTCTTAAGGTGTTCTTTTGCCCACAATGTTTGGTCTTGGTTCCTTGATTGTCGTGGGTGGAAAGGTGCTCTCCCCAATGATCTTGTGTCTCTCTTTGCAAGTTGGCCAAGGCTTAGAAATTCCCTTTGGGAGGGCGTGTGGATTGCAGGCCCGTCAATGATCCTTTGGCACATTTGGCGGGAAAGGAACCAGAGGATTTTCCAGGACAAGGCCTCTACTGTGGAAGAAGTGGTAAAGAAGATTGAAGTTGGGCTTTGTGAGATCCTGACAGAAAGACAAAGATGCCATCAAAGCTGCCCCAAACCCTTCACCAGTTGGGACAATAGAATAATGAAAAAGTGGCATTTGCTAAAACCTCTCTTGAATACTCCACAAGTGGGCCGCATATCTCCAAAATCAAAAAAAGGGGAGCGGTGAAATGGAACCCTGTCCCTCTGGTCGTCTAAACTTGAACTTTGATGGCGCTGCAAAGGGGAACCCCAGGATCTTTAGCAAGGGGTATGTCATAAGAAATGATAAAGGTAATATTTTGTGGGCTGTTTCAAAGAGGTTACCAAATGGCACGAATAACGAGGATGAGTTTCAGGGCCTCTTGATTGGGTTGGAGCTCTGCAAAGAGAAGGGTTTTCACGATGTAGATGTGGAGGGAGATTCTCAAATTTGTATAAATGCAATTAAATAAACTAGATTACAAATTGGAAGCTTAGCAATATTGCCTCGGCCATTTGGACAACATTGGACAACATTCAAAATGTTTCTCTCATGCACTGTTATAGAGAGGCTAACCAAACCACGGATCAGTTAGCAAATTTGGCTTGCATTCAAACTGAAGGTGTAATTGTTTTAGAGGACATATCATGATGGCCGGTTCTGTAAGTTTAAGCCCACCCTCAAGGACTATGATACTGGGGATTTATAATTTGGTCAGAGAATAATGTGGATTTGGTTGTCTGAAAGAAGGATTTTTTTTCGTTCTCCTCCAAGCTTCAGGGTGGTTCAAAGGTCCCGATCTCTGACTACTGCCCTTGGTCATGGGTTACTGGGATTGGAGAGGCTCATGAAGAGGAAGGAAGGCTTTTTAGTCGATGCTTGAGAGAATTCTTTAGCATTGCTACACTTCATGGAGTACGAAGTCTATATCAGAGAGGTGGTTGTAGACCTCTGCTTCCTCCTCCATAAGTAATCTCTATTTATTTATGTACCTATGCTCATATAGTAAGCATTCTCTATGGTTTTCTATCTTGTTATAATATATTTGTTGTCATATTGGCAATAGGCTTTTATATATATATATATCATATACATATATACATATATGACAGTGGTGTTCATGGTCGAAAACAAAAGGTTCTTTTGATTTTCTATGTGGTTGTAATCATGAGGGTCCTGCATTTAAATGGGGTTCTTGTTTATCTATGGGTATTAAAATATTTTTTACTATTTGCAATGGGATTTCTTCCATCTATTGCTATCTCTAGTCGTAAATGGAAGGTTGTATTCATTTTATGTGTTTGCACACACACACACATATGTAAATGTGTGTGTGTAGATATAGGAGTTTAGTCTCGTCCACTAGTAATCAATAGGAATTATATGTTTAGATCATGTTAATTTATTTAAAATGAAGAACATTTGTTGTTGTCCAATATTATGCATGGAGAATGAAGATTGTGACTAGAGGGTGTAGATTGCTAAAGCAAGGGCATGAACAATAGAAATACTAATTGCTACATGGAGTTGAGATAGAAGAAACATTTGTGTATGAAAATATGCTACATGAATGTCTTGATTGATTTCTAAATAAAGCCATGTTCAAATGATTTCTCACACCTAAGGAAGAGTAACCAAAGCATGGTACATGAGGATTATGACAAGTATAACCTAAGAAAATCTTATTTGGTGAGCATGGCAACGGAGAGAACACTTAAAAGGAGATTTACATATGAATATGTATGAAAAGAGGACATAAAGCTTATTCCAATAAAGATGGTCAATGGGCCCAATTATTTTATTAGGATATTGCTCTGGGTGGTGGATATTTTATTTTATTACAAAATCTTACTTGGTGAGCATGGCAATGAAGAGAAGTCTTAAAAGGAGATTTACATATGAACATGTATAAAAAGAGGACATAAAGCTTATGACAAAGTTGTTTGAACATGAAAGAGAAAATCATTCAAGTTCTTTGTTTTGGGTTTGTTCTATAGGGGACCTTGGAACGGTAAATTGACCTAGAAGGATCTGTCATTTATTATGAGATAGCAATATTAGGACTTGTTTAAAGGTGAATTATGATGTTAACATGCTTTTACAAGGAATTCAATATGATATGTGAAAAACTAGTTGCCTTGGGAATTTTTTCAAACCAATTACGACATGAAGAAATAGTGTAGAAAGGGATTGCTATGAAAAACCTATTATCACATGAATTAAGTTATGCCTTACTAACTTACAATTTTTCTTTCAAATCATGTAATTAGGCTTAAATTTCAATTGGCAGATCAATATAAACATTACAAATAGAGTTATACATCTGATTCAGTAAATATGAAATTAATATAAAATCATGAGTAAATGTAGTTCTAAGAAAACCTTTTGCAACCAATAAAACAAATTTGTCAACCCATTTCTACAATTACAAACTATAAACTAAAATTTGTAACTTAAATTTGAGAGGTCATATTGATGCTAGAACATAAGATTTTAATTTCCACGGCGAATAAATGTGTCACAAAACACATAAGACAACCATTAAGTTGTGTTGATAAACACTACTTGAAATAAACATAAAGTGTTCCAACAAACACCCTTGAACGCTAGTTTTGATATTTGGAATCTTTCGAATCTCTGCATTACAAAGTTAAAGAAACAAAAAGCCTTAAGCATTGAACTAGACATTCCACCACAAAAGAACCCTATTTAAATATAGAACCCTCATGATTACAACCACACAAAAAACCAAAACAACCTTCCATTTATAACCACAAACAACAATAGATGGAAAAAATCTCATTGCAAACGGTAAAAACTATTTTAATACCCATGGATAAACAAGAATCCCATTTAAATACAGAACCCTCATGATTACAACCACACAGAAAACCAAAAGAACCTTCACCAGAGACATCAATAGATGGAAGAAATCCCATTGCAAACAATAAGAAATATTTTAATATGCATGGATAAACAAGAACCCCATTTAAATACTGAACTCTCATGATTACAACCACACAAAAAACCAAAAGAACCTTCCATTTACGACCAAAGACAACAATAGAATGGAAGAAATCCCATTGCAAATAGTAAAAAATATTTTAATATGCATGGATAAACAAGAACCCCATTTAAATATTGAACCCTCATGATTACAACCACATAGAAAACCAAAAGAACCTTTTGTTTATGACCAAAGACAACCATAGATGGAAGAAATCCCATTGGAAACAATAAAAAAATATTTTAATACACATGGATAAACAAGAACCTCATTTAAATACCGAACCCTCATGATTACAACCATACAAAAAACCAAAAGAACCTTACGTTTACGACCAAAGACAACAATAGATGGAGGAAATCCCATTGCAAGCAGTATTTTTTTTAAAGCATGGATAAACAAGAACCCCATTTAAATATAGAACCCTCATGATTACAACCACAAAGAAAACCAAATGAACCTTCCGTTTATGACCAGAGACAACAATAGGTGGAAGAAATCCCATTGAAAACAATTAAAAATATTTTAAAAGCATGGATAAACAAGAACCCCATTTAAATATTGAAGCCTCATGATTACAACCACACAAAAAATCCAAAGAACCTTCCATTTACAACCAAAGATAACAATAGGTGGAAGAAATCCCATTGCAAACATTAAGTAATATTTTAAAAAGCATGGATAAACAAGAACCCCATTTAAATAAAGAATCGTCATGATTACAACCACACAGAAAACCAAAAGAACCTTCTGTTTACGACTATAAATAGCAATAAATGGAAGAAATCCCATTAAAAATAGCAAAAAAAAATTAGTACGCATGCATAAACAAGAACCCCATTTAAATACGGAACCCTCATGATTACAACCACAGAGAAAACCAAAAGAACCTTTAGTTTACGACCAGAGACAACAATAGATGGAAGAAATCCCATTGCAAACTGTAAAAAATATTTTTATACGCATGCATAAACAAGAACCCCATTTAAATATAGAACTGTCATGATTAGAAGCACACATAAAACCAAAAGAACCCATTTAAAGACATAAAGAAGAATCCCATTTGAGGACACGAAAAAAAAAAAAAAAGAGCTCAAATTTTTCGAGCTTACTGGTTCATTGCCTTAGTAGAATTTGAAATCCTTACCTGGGTCGTGTGGGAAGCCATCAATGAACATAACTGAAGGAGCAAGAAGCCTGCGTTTCCGAATAATGTCAAACTTCATGTGAGCCATCTCCAAAGTGTAAGTGACCATCTTTTGGTGTAGTTTGCAACGACCATAGGTGAATACAAGTGTCGGTAGTGGGGTGCCGACGATTCATCAATGGCATGTACCGGAGCATTGAAGGCTCCATTGCTCCAAAAAAGACGCAACACAAAGATCAGGGAAATGCGGACTACAGGAAGTTTATATGGCAGGTGGAAATGAAAATGTAGAGTTGTAGTGTTTAATGTGAGAGTGTGGCAGTAAAAGGCGATGCTTTGCTTGCATGCCACATGGCATGTTGAGCACTATCCACGATGTTTTGTATGGGGACCGGGGGTCCTCATGATCGACTGTCGGTCAGCGTTAAAAAAAGCTTAGAATTTGGATCCCACCAACTTGCCTCATTGTCCACGTGGCAAAAAAAAACCCTAAACCCCTCCAAACGAAATATTTTGCCTCTCCACCTCATCGCTGACATGGAGGAAGTAATTTTTTAAAAATTAAACTGACGTGGCGCTCCGCGTGAACCCATCAAGTTAGGGTGACCCAGCATGGGCCCTCTCCCCCTAATCCTTTTTTTTTTTTTGAAGTATACATTTCCAAAAGAAATTGTGAAATAGGGTTCTCTCGTGAAGAGAAAAAGAGATTGTACTTTCTAATTCATGGCATATGTGTGAAAGGACTATCTAGGACTGCTTGCAAATTTAGAAAAGAAGCAACCGCATTACATCTGTGTCCCCAAGATTTATTTGGCGCTCAGAGCAGGAAAATCTGAGCTTAACATAACTGTTTTCATTGAAATTGAGTAGCGGTGCGAGAACAATGAACAAGGAGGAGCAGCAACAGGATGTTTTTCCTCCTGCCGAGAACAGTGTATTATGTACGCTCACCGACCCAGATGGCAATGACCTCGGACAGCAGTTTCATCTTCCTCAGAACATTACCCCACCTCAGTTGGGCGCTATCGTAAACTCTCTGCTAAAAAATGTCAGTCTCTCTTTTAACAAGTTTTTCTTTGCTCAAGTAAAACTTTATAATTATCCTATTCCATGTCCGAAGCTCACATTACATATCTATGGAATTTTTTTGTCAAATAGTTTGTTATGTAAAAATCATCGAAAGCTAAAACGTGCAAGCCAAATGTTTTTATATTCACTTGGCTGGATTTTGAGGTCGAGGTCAGGTGACCAATTTTGTGGGACTGAGAGAGTTTCTGAAAAGCCGCAGTCTTCACAATATGTAAGGTAAATGGAAAAACAATCCCATTGTGTCTCGTGGCTCACCTGTAATCTAAAAGACTACCTTTACCTTTACACTACCTAGCACCGTGGTCAGCAGGAGCAATCATAGTAGGTTTTGAACTCTGGATCATTATTGTGGCAATTGCTCAGATGTTACTATTAAACCATGACCTACTTGCCAAATTTCTCTAGGTCACGGGGCTAGAGTGCCAGTCTAATTATATGTAGGACTGAAAATTCATCTATAGAGACCTTTTGCTTATATTAGATGCAGCCTATCTGTTGTTTAACAGTGGATACTAAATCTCCCTGGAATCAGCATTTCCGCTCTGTAGCATGCTTCTTTTGATAGAATAAAACTATACGATTATTTGTAAATTATTATTTTACAAAGTCATTAACCCTGGAGGTTTTGGTTCAGATTTGTGCTCCAGAGTGCCAAAAAACAGCCAGCCATTACACTATATCATTGAAGGTCTTCTGCCAAAATTAACAAGATGCTCCTTGTGATATTTTCGATAGACATCTCAAGTTGGCTATACACTGGCCTCGGCAAGCATCCCATAAACTCCAAAAACCTATTTTTACTAGCCTTATTGGTGAAACCTCCTTAATAGACTTGTCCAAGAGCAGTAAACTGCAATAAAATCCCATTGACAGCGTCTAGACATAGGAGAAAACTGAACATAAAAAATATTCCAAATTATAATGAAGACTTCATTTTCAGGAAACAAAGAAAAGTTTGGAGAGAAACAAGGGTAGTTTTTCTGCCAAATCTCGTCTTGATTTTCTGTGTAATGGTTTTCTTTCCACCTTTTAAGCTAGCTACCTCACTCATCCTCAGGGAAACAAAACTTAACTTGAAACTATGAGAGTCTCAGGCATTCAGGTGGCTCTGGTTTTGGAGAAGATTCAGGCTTTAATGATTATTCGCACCAAGAAAATTATCTATGACAGTAGCATTAATTTTACCGCTCTTCTTTGCCAGCTCCAAAGTAGCTTTCTGTATATCAGTTAAATGTGGTACATCCATAGGCCGATAGTTAGTGACCTCAGCTCCAGATTCTGATGTTGGCATGTAATTTTGATGGGGTGATGTGGGGTACTTAGCTTAAAAATGGCCACCAGTGAATGGTACCTAGGTCAGTTTCTTGTGAGTTTGAAGGAGTATAAGGCCGTAAGCAGGGACAGACCGATACCTATATTACCAATAATGGCTGACTCCTTAAGGTACTTTCACCTCACCTAGTTTCCTTTTACAAGCTTGCAAGAACACACTTTGATTCTTATTGGTGGGAGTTTCCAGAGTCCAACACCACAATATGTTTGGTATAAAAGTTAGTCTTGGAAACTGTAGCTAAGAGAGCATTCTTCCTGTCTGCTGCTCAAGATATTCCAGCGTTTCCCAATTTAGGTGTTTGCTGTTAATATATTCCTCATTGTGCCTTAATCTCTAATCTAAAATACATTTATGGTAAAGTCATCTGGCAATTGATTACTTAATTATTAGTTGCAGGGTAGCAAATGTTTGATAGGTCTATCTCTGACAAAATTCGGCCCAGATGTTCCAAGGATTATTTGGATGATATGATGGCATCTTGGCTGGCCTCTTCCTAAGGCTTCTTGCACTTGTGAATATGATGTTGACTACTTGTATACTAAAATGTTCTAATGCTTTATCAACTTGCAATACTTTGCTGGTGGACACGTCTATCTTTTAATGCAATCTCTATTATCTCATCTACCTTCATCAATTTTCTCAAACATGCTACTCAGTGCTCTCTTTGAGGAAATCTGGCTCTGAGAATCAGGTCTCAAGTAGCACTAGCAACATGATCAAAATCTGTTGATAAATAATTTGATTAATTTTCAAATATTATGTAGAGCACTGAGAGATGGTTGGACTATTCATCAGGTTTTACCTTCTGAGTTTGTATCTTGAGTTATACCCTCCAAGCAAGTGTTGGAAATGCTGGTAATGTCCAATGGGGGAGTATTCAGAAATATAACATGCTTAATAAAGGAACATTAAAAAAGTAGTGCAACAAGTTTTTTGCTAGCTATTGGGAAAGTGGAATACCTTATTATGTTTCCTTGTCAGAATTGTATGAGAAAACCTGATAATTACAGAATGTATATTTCCATAGGCATACACTAGAGAGAGTTACTTGTTTCTGATACTTCTTCATAGAACTGATAAAACATTTGCTTTTTAAACGATTCAGCTGAAACATATAGATTTCCTTTAAATAATCTATTGCCAATAATCAAAGTCTGGTAGAATTGCTAACTAAACTTTCTCATCTTGTGCAGGAAGAGAAGCTTCCATATGCATTCTATATTTTTGACCAGGAGCTTGTGGGCCCACTTGGGATATATTTATTGAAGAATAAAGGTTTTGTGATCTTATACTTTGTGGAAGGTTTTGAATTATCTTTTTTGGTAGTATTGTTTCTTAACATTTACTTTTGAGCTTAATGCGAATGCATTTAGCTGACACATCAGGGATTTTGTTGTACAATCATAGACCTTTATTTGTTTTACATTGCAAAGAAACTCTTCAATATCATATGTTGAACTACTTGTTTGACTGATGTTCTTATGCAGTTTCTGTGGAGCAAGTATTGCGAATAGTTTACCAACCCCAAGCTGTTTTTCGCATTCGACCAGTTACTCGGTGCTCATCTACAATTGCTGGTCAGAGACCCGAAATCAGATATATGGTTTTGAATATGATTTTAATTATTCAATGCATGTGATGGTTAGCAAAGTATTCTCTCCATAGAAAGAGGGGGCTCTTCTCCTGCTTTGGTGCTATTAAAAGCTGCATTTTCATCTTTCATTCTATTCTGATAAAATTTGTTATCAGTATTTTAGGTTGGCTGTTGCTGTTTTTTTTTTCTTTGGTATGGAAAGTTAAACATCCTTGGACTTGAAAAGGCCTTTAGATGCAACATGTTGCATAATTGTTACAAATTTACAATATATCAATATTAATCTACTATTATACAATTCTACCTGTACAGGGAGCAAGAGTATCTCATTCCCATCTCAAAACAGAATATAACAACTTGTTTTGGCCTCAAAACCAAAAAATCATGCTCATGGCAGATGATAAAATCCAGTTTTCAAGTATGTGTAATGTGACAACTTCCCCTCGTGGCTAGTTCAGCTCATAGGTTTTGTCTTTTGATTAGTAGATCTTATATGTCAACCAATGAGTCCCCAGTATGCAGAACTTCCATGAAGAGTTGATAGAATTAGGGAACACATGACAGAGAAAAAATGAATCTCAAGTGAAAAATAAATTAATAAGGGAAATAACATCTCTCACCTACCACCTAAATGCCTATGCCTTCCTCTCCCTCGTCCACAACGGCTCCATCCTTACCCCTCAACCAGCACGCTGGTTCCCCAAACAGTCACAGGGTGATTGGACATTTCTCATATTCTTTGGAGGTCATGTCCTCCTGATTAAGCGATCTCCCTCACAATCCAGATCCAAACTTCAGATTTGCTTTCTCCAATAAGGCCAATGAATTCTACATGTTGAGTTTTTAGCTCAGTTCGGAACTTCTGCACAGGTTCAGTGTGAACATGCAAGTAGTTCGAGTTATTTCTATTTTGTAATTCACTTAAGTTATAAAGTGAAATTCTTTTATCTAGTTAATTAAGTTTAATAAAGTGTAGATATACACTAATGATTTAAACTTATCTTCTAAGTCATCTCCTGTGTGAGATAAGGTGCTTTTTGAAGATAAGATTTTTAGCCGAGTAGTATAAAGATAGATGCAAGATAGAATATCATTAACTCAGTACATTGTAATAATTCTATGCAGCTGTTAGTTTGACAGTTGTGGAGGTTTCCTTGTAAGCTTTGGAAGGAATGCAGAGCTGATTTGAAGGTGTAAATTGTTTGCGTACTTGTGTTCATTTTCACAGTTTGAATTTCTGTTATTGTGTGATTGATTCAATGGTTTCTAGCATTAGGTAATTAGTCATCTAGACTGGAATTTTCTACACTGCAAAGAAGATTTAAAGCTCTTTTACTAGTGTTATGCACAAAGAATGATCATAAGGCCCTCTCTCCCTTCCAAGAAAGAAAGTCTGCTATCTCTGATGGCTACCCTATGAAATATCAGCGTCTCCATGGATGAAAGGGAATAGGTTATGGCTGCTAAAGGAGAAATCTCTGATCTGCAGATTCATGGGAGCCTCTCTACGGCCCAAGGTTTCAAGAGAATGGATGCAAGATAACTGGGAGCTGGCACGATTATTAGACATATTGATGATGCCAAAGAGATACTTCATGGGCATCTTCACATCAAAGCAGGAAAAAGGACAGGCTTTTTAGAGAGGACCCTGGTTCACCAAAAAAATCAGGGCTCTTCATGAAATACTTGTCCCCAACATTCAATTGCACAAAGGTTCTTCCTTGTACACTCTGAGTTTGGGTTAGGTTCCCCTTTCTCCCTAGCGATTAATGGAAAATTCCTCACTCTGAATGATTGGAGGAGCAATAGGTGATTAGTGATCACATTACTACTTCTGAAATTACCGGATACTACTTGTGAAATTACCCGATACCTAAGAATTCTCAATTATGCAGGGTTATGTGTTAATATTGAGTTAGAAGAGTCTCTCCCTAATTGAATGTTGTTAGACATGGGAGGGATTGAGTGTGAGCAGCTTCTGGATTATGAAAATATTGATTTCAAATGTGCATGAACATGGACATCTGGCCAGGATCTATCCTGTACAGCCTTTCTTGTACCAGTAAGCTTCAGCCAACCAAGATAATACAAATCCGCAACTACCCCAAATCGAAGGGACATCTTCCACCCTGCAAGAAGGCAAACACAAGCAGCCATCGTAAACAACCCTAAACAGTAAAGGGTTGTAAAAGATAAAGGGGAAGACAAATTTGAAAGGGCATTTGAAAGGAAAAAAGCTTCAGCCCAATCAGCTAAGTCAATCAGCCTATCAAATCCCTTTGAAGCTCTTGCCAAAGCAAAAAAAAGGATGCCATGGTAGGCATACAAGAAATGCAGAATTCACCAAGCACCAAGTTGAAAGATCCAAGCCCAACGAAGCAGCCCTCATCAGAGGCAGTGGACAATAGCTAGTCACAAAAGAAAGCTGATGGACCAGTTCAATTCACGTCCATTGCAGACACCTCTAAAATAGCATCAAGAGGAAAGAATGGAAAGGGAAAATGAAAGCAACTAGAAGACCTCATTGCCACCATTCATTTTATCAATTAAGGCATGGGAAAAAAGGAAAACCCTCAATTGATCCTAGAAAACCATAATTTTTATGCAAAATACAGCTACAAGATGTATCAAACGAGTTTGGTGGGGGTCTAAGGGTAGCGCCCCTGACATGTTCCTTATTGTGATACAGGGCAGGGTTGAGGGGTGGAGCTCTCACCACCAAGCCCAAATTAAGACCTTCAAAACCACACAGACGTTCATGCCGCACACCATTTTCATGATGTTGTTGCTGTGTGATGAACAGCCCATAATAGGGTTTTTATAGGCTCTAAACTGTTGTTTTTTTTTGCATTTTTCCCATGTATTTTTTGCATTTTTCCCATATATTGGGCATGTGAAATTGTGAGGTGAGTTTTTCCCATGGACTCGTGGGAAACTCGTGAAAAACTTGGTGATTTTTTCCCACAGATTCACTGGAAACTCAGTCGGCAAAAAAACTAGGCGAGTTAAACATGAGAGTACTCAATGCATTTTTTTTGGCGAGTACTCTGACTTGCTGAATATTCCAACTAGGGTTAAAGCATAGCAATTGACATGGTCCTTTTTCATAAAAAAAACATGAGCAGGAAGGACCCTTAAGGAAACTAAATATGTCATTTACTGCATCAACACGAGACCATTAGTCTGGTGGGACCTAAATAGGTATGCCTTGAATTGCACACCTCCTTTCCTCAGGTGGTAAACTTTTTTTCATACGAGTTTTGTTGGTTGTTTTAAATTCCCAACCTGATCTCAGAAGGGCAATCTATAGAATAGCCTATTCTAATAATGGATTTGCCTTGAGGGATTGGCCAACAAACAGGAAAAGTGGATTTAATCCTTTTCCTCTGCAGTTCAGGCTCTGCAAAACCTAGGAGGGTGATGCTAACAGTATTTTACTTTAGATTTTTTGCTATTTTCTTCAAAATATTGTTTCCAAAACAGATATGTTCTCTCTAAAATATGCCAAAAGAATTATTGATATGCTGAAACAATGGGCTAGATTCTCAAGCTTTAACATAACTCTCTTGCAGGAGAACATTGGAAAAACATTACAAACTTAATACAGAAATGAACTTTACTTTGATTTTTAATATGAATGATCAAGGAGATGTATCAAGACAATAGTTCTAAGAGATTGGTGCCTAGATCATGGGTCACAAAGTCAAAACAGATATAAATGAAACTAAATATAACAGTATATTCCTATCTCATGTAAATACTGCAATAATGTATTACACCATTACACCTTGAATAGTTCAAAACTAATTCTACTTAAGAGTCCCTGCATACATTTACTACATTCAATATCATCTTTAAAGCATTTAATTTACTCTTTGAGTAAAAGCTATTAAGAGAGATATTCTTATACAGGAAAGATTGTGAAGATGAACAAAACTGATCTTTAATCAATTTGTATTCATAAATGTAATAAAGAACACAACTGTAGGAGACAATATAGCTTGAACTTTAACAATATATTCAAACTTATGAATTGGTACTGTCATACAAATAGCTGCAAGTACATAAAAGTCTATTCTCAAATAACACCTGAAGTAGGAAAACCTAGTCTATAATTATGTGTACTGTGACACAAAAATTCTCCAAGATGTTTGATTGATCCCCATACTTCAGACTCTGTTTGGAAATTATGTACTAGAACCCATCACTGTAACAAGCCTTGAATTCCCTTTTATAGAAATAAGGGAGTAGACAAGCTTTAGGCCGTCATGACAGATGTCATATTTTCATTTGACAATTTGTTAGAACAATGGGATACAAATATAATTTCCCTTAATCAAACAGGCGTTCCTTTGTAACAACTCATTTTCTTCAACAGACAGGAACAACTGAATTTGTTGTGTATGCTCCTTCACTCTTGTTGTGGAGGCAGGCCATGATGTTGACGGTTAGCATTTTGCTAGATGCTCTTTTTCTTCCACCACCTTTGATTTTCAGATACTTGTACCCAATACAAGCATCCTCTGCTCTGCCTCTCCAACCACGCACACAGAAGTGAGAAAACCTGCAAGGAACAAATACATAAGGAGTCTCCGAAAACTAGTCCCCCTCATTATTCCATGCTCCAGGCACAGGGATGTGATCCCTCAACTTATGAGTAGAGGTTTCCAACCAGCTCAGCTACCCAGAAGTCAGAGGGAGCCACACAAAGTTGAATCTGGCAGTGCCAAAATTTCAGCTAGGAAGGCAGCAACAATTGAATTTCCCTCCTCAATCCCCAATTGTTTCATCCGGGGGGCAACACTCCCACAACTAGAGTTGATGTTTTGTTAGGAACCAAAGCCTTGAGGGAGGGGAAGAGGGACTAATGATGTCCCTCTACCTGAGATCCTAATCTGGAAACTCACATTAACAGGGTGTTAATGGAGTTGGCAGACTGGGATTCAAAGCCCCACATTCGGATGAAAACAAGGAGAAAACAAGGGTTTACAGGAGTTTGATGCCTGCCACTACACTTCCCGAATTTTCCACTTCCCCCCATTCTATAAAAGAAACATCTCCAATTCCTTAAATTTATAGGAACATATCATTAACCATGAAAAAAGAGAAGAAACTCCTACAGAATAGGGCAGCAAATAGAGCATACTAAAAAGGTGAGTATCCATATTGTCTGCACAGAAGGAATAATATGCGAAGTAACAACAAAGGCACCTATTTATAGCGAATTAGCAATAATTCCCACACTCTGGTACTTCCCTGATCAATTCATTTCAGTCACTTTCACAGCATATTGGTTATAAATGGAAATCTTTTGATGATTCACCAATTCTGCTAGGAAAGGAAAAATATACAGCGTTTCGCCATCACATTGATGACACTTAACTTGAAATAACTGCAAATATCAATTCCTGCGATGAGGCCGCCAAATTAGTTTTCTTGGTTTTAGTATTTAATTCCATTTTAAGCAATGTATCCCGCCAAAAACGCGCCACAAAGCAAGTGAAAGATCCCCTCAAGCCTAAACACAAATCCCCAAGAGTCGATTCTACCTCCTGTCAATCCTCAAGCATGTTCATCCCTTCGTACAGTGGCGGCGATAATAACTCAGCGCACGCTTGGAAAAGCCATTCCAACATTGGTGCATTGTTTACTACGCGCTACCACTACATCTCCCTGATTTGAAAGTGGGCCGTTGATTTTCATGACAGATGATTTGAATCAATGGTGCATGTATAGTCAACAAGAAGAGAAAACCCGTCATCCACATAAAAAGAGCACGAACCAATGAGAATATGCCACCCGAGCTATACTGCTGAGAAGAAAAGTCAAATAATGTCTACATGGTGGTTTTCCGCGCTTCCGCAGTGGTAAGATTTGGTTGGAGATGAAGATCCGCGGAATGGCAGAAACCGTCTAGATTGTGCCGCGTGGCACGTAGCAAACCCTTTGAAAACATCCCGCATACCATAGAAAACCCGCCACGTAATATGGGAGTTGACATACACTTTCCACCTTTTTTGAAGGAAGACACACGGCACTCTCCCGCAATTCCGCAAGCGCCTCGTGGGCCCACCACTGAGGATCAGCGGAATGGCGAAATGTTTAAGAACCCGCCACATGTCATCTTTCCGCCGTTCTGCAGTTGTCTTTATTCATAATATTATAATCTCCGTGGAATGGCGGAATCCAGTTAGAACAGACCACCTGTCATCCTTCAATCGAGCAAAGAACAAATGGGACCCGACCACATGCATTCTTTAAAACAACATTAGTTCTACTAGCTAAAGGGGGGCCACAAATCTTATTAAGGGGGTCGACTTAAAACCAAGGCTCATGGGTAAAGATTAAACTATGGGCTATAAGCGGTGGCGAAAAGGAAAGGGGCCGGTAAAAGACGATGCCTGATACATCGATTTGCAACTTAATGGACCTCTTACGGGCCACAAGCGGTCAACTTAAATTTAAAACATAAGGCCAATTTGACGCTTGTATAAGAAACTTTAGGGTTTAGGGTTTTAGACCCTAGGATAGGAAAATTTTCAATATTCTGAAACTAAAACCCTATCAAAGGATTTCCAGATTTTTGCATGAAAATGGGGCAGAATTAAGGACTTAGGGAAAGTTTTACAGAGTCCCACCAAGTTCCAGGAATGCTTATAGTTTATTCTGGCCAATTCATATGGAACTGCCTACAAGGACAATAGAATAACATAAGTAAATCCGATGATGACCTGGATCTTAAACGCCGGCCCACAAATCCTTATTCTCATGGGAGATTTCAACACTATAAAGTCTCTTGAGGAGAAAAAAGTGGGGAAGGCTTTCATTCAGAGAATAGCTGATACCTTATTACAGCTGTTAGCCAGCATCTCCACGATTGAATAGAATTTGCTTAGGGGCTGTGTACTGGTACAACAAAAGGAAGACCCCACTACATTGCTAAAAATTTCAAAAAATAGATCGAATATTTCTCTCTGACGAGTGGCTTAATGCTCAGACCATTGGCTCATCCAGCTGGATATCACAGTCAATTGACAGTCAATTTGAGAATATGTGGCTAAGTAATCCAGATTTTGCGTAAAACGTGAACACCTGATAGTTTATAGTCAGTAATATATGAGAGCATGGAATGCAAAGATTCATGGGCAGGCTAGACCATCTACAAAATAGAATGAAAACATGGAATGCAGTGATTCATGGGCCGGCTAACCATCTACAAAATAGAATGAAAGCATGGAATAAACAAACTTTGGGTAACATAACATATTCTTATAATTGGAATTAAAACGGACATAATTAGCTTAAGTACAAAAAAAACCAGAGATAATGGTTTCACCAATGAAATGGCACTACAAGAACAAGGGGTGATCTATGATCTTCCTGTCAAACAACAGGATGAGCAATGTTATTGGAAACACAGATCCAGAGATACCTGGATCACAGGGAGATGCAAACACAAATTACTTTCTTAAATTGGTCCGTAATAAACTGCATATCAACACTGTTCATGAAATCAAGACAGTTCTATGCACATATATAAAGTCTGGTCCAGAAATGGTGGCTCTTGTCACTGACTTCTTTCAAAATCTGTTCGCAGAGGAAACAGGAAACCTAAGGAGAAAGAGTTGAGAAATTGCAAAGATCATCGGTGAAGATGAAAATTCTGTCCTTATGAGGGCAGCACCTGAGGAGGTAACAATCCTCTTCTTCTAAAAGGACAAAGCTTTGCATCTTGAGAGTTTCCCGACTTGTATCATCAAACATTCTGGGACCTTATCAATTCAGACATGCTTTTGTTTATAGAAGAATCCAGAAGATGCTCCATGCCATGGATGCCACCAAGCTAGTCCTAATAGCTTTTTCCTTAAACTATATCTTCCCAGGATTATTTCAGAAATCCAATCAGCCTTTATAACTGATAGACAAACAGATGATATAATGGCTATTCAAGAAATCTTTCACTCGCTCAAAAATAAAGACAGACTGGGTGTGATAAGTAAACTAGATATTCTAAAGTCTTCAATAGGTGCAATTTGGATCTCATTACTGAAATTCTTCAGGCTTCAGTTTCAAAAAAATAAGGTAATTCATTTGATCAATAATTATCAGTGTTTCATGGGGACGCGCACCCCTCCCAAAACCAGACGTTTTTGGAACAGGGATGTGGGGGAAATGTCCCTCCATCATTTCGCCACTGCCATTGCTTTCCTGGGGACGTTTCTAGGATGTCTCCCTCAAAGAGGGGATGTTTCCGGGTCGTATCCCTGTTTTGAAAATGCCGCAAAGATGCCGGGACCCTCATGGGACTCCCTCATATCTCCCAACTGCACTCGAGATGCCCAAGTGTCCCTTATGTCAACTCAATCAAAAAGTTCATTTTAAATTGGATCTTCATGCCAGTAACCATAACCCTAATGGTCTATGGGCCCCACCTGCACCCTAAGTAGCCACAAAAAAGGTTATAATTTGCATAGCCCTCATCATTTAGATTGGTTAGATTCTTTAGCTTCATTGTTAGTTTTTTGAAGAATGATGATTTGGTTAGAAATAGTAAGGACTTGGTGTTGTAGAAAACATAGTGATAAAATTGTGAAAATGGCTTGTGCACCATGAAGGTTTGTGTGGTTTCAAAGGCCTTAATTTGGGCTTGGTGGTGGGGGCTCTGCCCCCCGACCTTGCTCGCACCAAGGGTGTTGCCCCTAGACATTTGTGAGGGGTGCTGCCCCTTGACCTTGTTGGGGGCTTCACCTCTAGACCTCTGTGAGGGTCGCTGCCCCTCGACCCCCACTAGGACGCCTGCCTCCGCCATCCCCTTGCCATCCCCAAATCTAGGCCCTTGGTCCTCCTCGTCCCTGAGACCCGTCTCCACGTCCCCACGTCTCGAGACAACGTGGAACATAGATAATTATATCTCAGCCCCCTCTTACATTGTAGCCCTTAATGGGGACAATGGTGAACCTTTTAATGAACCATTATTGTCCACGCATTATTTTTTGTTTCTTATTTGAGTGTAAAAACTGCAGTACATAATATTTTCTGTGTGTTATAATTCTGCAGGCCATGCGGAGGCAGTTCTATCTGTCTCATTCAGCCCAGATGGACGCCAGTTGGCCAGTGGTTCTGGTGATACAACTGTTCGATTTTGGGATCTTAACACCCAATCTCCATTATACACATGCACAGGTAGATTTTTCTCTTTATTAATATTTCCATGTTGTTTATTTTCTTTTTGCATGTGGCAATAGATCTCTCCATAAGTCTCATGAATTGTGTAAATTGCTTAATATTTGACTTTTTCCTCCAAGGCTAATGTTTAGTTCTTTTAATTTCGATGGTATGCAATATGCATATTGACATTTCCCTAGTAATCAACACAATTCTACATTAGTAGTAGGCAGATTTTGAAGGTATTTCATAGTTGTTCATAACTTCATAGCGTGGAATTATGCATTAAAGATCAGCATTGGGACCTACTATTACATTTTACAGTTGAACACATAAGTCTCCTGGATGAAAAGTTTGTTGCAATTTTTGAAATCTATGTTTCGGGTCACAATCTGATGATGGTTCATGAAGTTTGACCAAATGATTTAAACAATTTTAAACAGTTTTCATCCAGAAGTCTTACTCATTCAATTATTATTGTGAAGGTTGATGTCTCTGATTTGTACAATTCTCAGTACAGCAACTCTAGAGTGTAAGGCACTTTTATATTCTCTTTCTGTTATTGGTCTTTGTCAGGCAGTTTCTAAATTTCTAATTTATTCCATAAAATAACCACAAAATAATCTTCTCTGAATTGTTTAATTGCCATCCTAAAATGTAGAACTTCTTTTCTCAGCTGGTTCTGTTGTTTTTCTGCTTTACTTTTTTATAGAGTGCTTTTAGAATTGCTGTCCCAAAACTACCTTCTATTGAAATGGCTGAAACCTTGGAAGCTTTTGTAGTTTGGATTTTTATTAATTATGTGGATGTGACACCTTAAGCACTGTGAAAAGTTTTGTTAGAATAGGACGCTTTCTTGTACCATATATGGGTTGCTATTGCACTGAAAATTTGGAGGTAAATTCAAATGGAAAATTGCAAATTCTTGTTGTAAGTGGAGTGTGATTGCTTTGGTTATTTTCTGTCTTAGAGTTCTGCCACATTAGATATCAAATTTATCAATATTGGACATTAATTGTATTTGGTTGTGCCATGTTTCCGATTCTAGTAAGCTTGGACGGTTTTCAAATTAATCTCAAGCTTCTTTTTATTTTAGTGTATGATGGTGTAAAAGTTGATTCATGTTCCATATGTGTTTTGTAGGGCACAGAAATTGGGTTCTTTGTATTGCATGGTCCGCAGATGGGAAACAGCTTGTCAGTGGCAGCAAAGATGGAGATCTCCGAATTTGGGACCCAGAGACAGGGAAAGCATTAGGAAATCCACTTAATGTAAGATTATCAGTTCTGGTTCTGAGACTGGTGCTATTGTAAAGTTGTTTAATCTTCCCTTCTCTTTTGAAAAAAGGCAAAATGAAAAGTATAAGAAACGGATCAAATTATGAATAGCAGTTGATCAGCCTTCCAACTAATAACAAATATCAGTATAATAATAGCTAAAAACTGGGTAGTCTCTGAAGGGACATTACCAAAAATTAACCTAACTAACTAGTCGTAGCATAGCAGCAAAATTCAACTTCTTAACATACCAAATATGTACATTATAACAGTTGAATCTAAAAACAGTAACTAGCAGTAAGTTCATCCAAAATATTAAAATAAGGAAAATTTAAAACTTAGATAAAATTATGAACTCCTTATGCCAAACAGAAGCCATGTTAACAGCATAATAACATTAGAGAAGCCAAATTCCATACTGGCAGAGGAACAGTCTCAAATTGTCATCAATTTTGTGCATTCCCTTCTGCAGCAGCAGCGCTGGAACTGATCCTCCCTCAAACTGTTAGTTCATTCCAACTGCATGCTAACACTCAATGTCTTCCAACTTCGAAATGCATGTTTTGTTGGTTTGAAGCAGGATTCCATCAGAGTATTGGAGAACAGACGAGTTTATAAGTGTGCAATGTTTTTTTTCGATGTCAGCTCCCTGCTCAAGATGTTATAGAAGCAGCGAAATAGTGGTGGACTGTGGAACTGTGGCCTCGCCATGAAACCATATATATCTGCACCCTTCATAAAGGAATAGAGCTCTTTAAAGGTTTTATTCCTCTGTTGGAATAAAACCTTTAATGAGCATTGTAAACTGATTTATTCTCGAGTCCCACTGACCTACTTTTGGTTGCTCGTGGACATTAATATAATTATTCTCATTCTTAATATAATATAATTATTCTGGTTAGCAACTCTAGCATTGTAGGGTTTCAAGCTGCTCCTGCTCAGACCTTTTCTTCAATTCCAACATATTTTTCTGAAGGGTCTGAAGAACAGCCATAGTAATATAAATAAAAGCCCCATCCTGCTCATTATAACAGGGAGCAGAAGCAGGCCCTGTGGAGGAGTTGACCTCCTTGCCACCAATACCAGGATACAGAAAACCCAACTGGTACTTAATTTCAGAAATATCAACTGCCAAAGGCTCCTGTTTCCCATCAGTGTTCTCTTCCACTGTCTGAACAGTGAATGTCAGCCCAATTATGATCCAAATTTTAGTAAGTTTTAATAATCACCTTGGTAAAATTGTAGATGGAGCACTTGGATCTGGTCTGCAGAGGATTAAGAGGCAAGGTAATTTCAACCATGGTAATTTTGCAGCAATTGGGTTATTGGGGGTGTTGGCTTGCCCCAGATTGTCAAACAGTCTTCAGAAAGTGTTTGCCCTGGGCAGAGGAAGTCTTGAATTTTTATTTTTTTGTGGCAACCATGACTGCTTTTCGCATCAAATCTCAGTTTACACCCAGATGAGGCAAGGTAAGGAGGACAGTGGCATTTCTCTAGTATTTTAATTTTTAAGTTTTAACCATTATAGAAATTTCAGATTTACTGAGAAAAAAATGCTTAGAAGACAAATCCTTTCCAGGAGCAGAAATACCAAACAAGTCAGAAACAGAGGTAAGCTAAGCCGGAAAAGGATCTTACCAGGAAAGTGAGAGTCTGCAGAGGGAAGGCTGAGCCGAAGACTAAACAGATGATAACCTACCCATTTAAGCTATATATGTTACCAATCAAGATTATATGTTACATTGCTAATATAGTCTTGTGCTTAAAGATATAGCTATACTTTACTTTGTAAAGTGAAGTTTCTAGAGACACCAAAATATTACAAGGGCTCCATAAGGTGAATTGATATTGATTTTCACTAAGTTTCCTGAACTAGTATGTATTTTCAATACTTTATCTTGCATTTAACATAAATGAATTTATTGTTTCAGGGCCATAAGAAGTGGATCACAGGGCTTGCTTGGGAACCTATACATCTACAAGCCCCTTGTCGCCGCTTTGCCAGTTCAAGTAAAGATGGAGATGTTCGTGTTTGGGACACATCGTTAAGGAAGTGTGTGATGTCCCTCACTGGTCATACACTTGCTGTGACTTGTGTAAAGTGGGGTGGCGATGGGATGATCTATTCCAGGTATCAATTGTTGTCTGCTTTTTGGAGTAATCTAATATATCCTGCTAGCAACTCGGTAATCTAATAAATAAAACACTGTACAGATAAAAAGAAATCAATTTCTTTTTTCCATTTGTTATGCTAGAAATGATTTATTTTCATTCTAAAATTTGCCTTGGCCCTTATACATTACGGGAATCTCAATTTTATGTGCCTATGGTTTCCCAAAAGCAGATTGATGCCCAAAATCATGTAAGAGGTAATGGGATCTTAAAACTAAAACTAGTCAAAGAAAAGCCACCTTGGGTTTTTACTCCAGTTTGTGTCTCGAAGTCTCCTGAAAGTACCTTCATTTTTCTTAGTTCTTTTTCGACATGAAGCGGCTCTTCTTTCTTTTCAAAGTTCTCTAATTCCTGAGAAGTAGTTGTACACAAATAATCATTTCAGCTGTAATGTCTGGTTGTACTTTGCATTCGATGGCAGGAAGTTGCAATATTGCTATAGATATGGCAGGTCAAGCAACAGAACACAGTTACTGAATCTAATTTTTCTTGCTATATCTTTATTTAATTTCCCAGAATGATTTCTTCCTGAAGTTCCTGGCACATATCCATTTCTACATTCATCTAAGCACATGTTGAAATTGATCTGAAGTTTGATCTCTTGGCTACAGGAATAGAATTTTCCAAATTTGTTAGCAATGGTCTTCAAAGTTTTCTCCCCACAAAAAAGAAGAGGAACATTTGGCACTTTAATCCAGAGAGGAGTTGAATTGAGATATGGGTTGTGTGATCAATAGAATCAAGGTTAACCTTCTAGAATTTTCAAATGGGCCTTTCTCAGAAATTCAACCATAAAATAGATTTTGAGATTAGTTGTAATGGAAGCATTCTAGATTTTGCTCAAGTGTTATGGATCTGATTTTCTAAGGCTGGAGCATTCAGTTGAAAACCTTTAAATTTGCTATGAGGGAATGGTCAGATAAGGGTTCAAGATCAGAAAGCACCTTATATATGTGATTGAATGAATTCTGGAGGCATTGCAGCAGATTTTCGCCCAAAATATTCTAATGACAAATCAGTGTAGGCAGCGAAAGGGAGGTCTGAGCTGTTATTTGGTCTGTTGCGCTTTCTAAATGATGACTCCTTTTCCACAGGGATGAATAAGAGGAAACCCGTTTGAATTCACTTGGATAGAGGTTTCCACAGAAAGGTTAGACCTCAAAGCAAGGAGGAAGATTTTCCTCCGAATAAAGGATTACTGGTCTTCTCTGAACCAGTTGAAGTTTCTGACATCTCAGGCTTTTTCGCCAGGGTTGGAGAGATAAAGCTGTGCTGAGTAGCTGTCCAAGTGCAAGACCTGTGGGGCCAAAAATTCAAGCGACGCAAGTTTCCTTTTGAAGAGGAAATGCCCAATTTAGAATCATGAGATCGCTACTGAGCGACTTTTCCTTCATTAAAGTTTAATGTTTAAACCTATGTTCCATGGCATTTTGGAGACGGGACAACAGGGGATGGCAATCTGGGGGGCCATTTTTTGGGGAAGGCTAGGGGATGGTAGTGTGTGTGTATATTTAAAAAAATTATATATATACAAGGATACTCAATTTTTTACAAGTTTAACTATACATGACATCAAATTTTAAGTTTAGACATTCATATAATGTATCAGATTCAATATTAAAATTAAATCAAAGATTCAAAATGTAATTGACATGGCTGATCAGTGATAGCAGTATAGCAGCAATCAAAGATTAAAACAAGAAATTTCTGATTTCATTGTTCAAACTCAAAGTTATTGATACACATAGTAGTATAAAAAATATATTATTAAGTACAAATGTGCCTCATCTGGGCTATCAATACCAAAAGAGCTCTCTGTTTGGGTCAGTTTGTATATCAAATAGTGGTTTGTCCAGTGGAACCCTAACGAGCCCGACCAATCTGTGCTCCTCCTCCTCCTTGTCAATCTGTCTAACATCTTTAAGATCAACATCCAACATGCAGTTGAAGTTTGTCGATACGTAGGAGTCTATTGATCTTGAAGTCTCAAGGCACTATGAACTACAGCTAGCTTCTCCACTGATCTAGAGGTAAGCTTGTTCCTCTTGATCAGGTGGATGAAGCTATAGGTGGACCAATTCCTCTCTACAGCAGAGGAACTAGCAACTTGTGAGAGAAGGTGAATGACAAGCTGTCTTAGCTTTGGTGTATCCTTCCCATGCCATGTCCACCAGCCTTTTTGTGCAAGAGTGATCCTATCCGCCCTAGCCTTAGGTTTGTTAAATGTTGTACCTTGAACATTGGGAAATTGAATCCACTACTCCCAATGTCTAGGTCCATTCTCATTGCAATGCATTTTCCCAAGGGCCTTCATAAACACCCCTCCTTTACCTCATCATTATATGCATATCACTTGGGATTAAGAGCATAGGCAGCCATATAACGAGCAGCATTCATTGTGTTCCACCTTTTTGTCACAATAGGCTTGATATGTTCGTCATAGAATTCTAATTTAGAATCTTTGCTATGAATTGTTTGTTTCATTTGATCAAGCATGTTGTCATAAATCTCTCCAATGCTAGGAAAGTCTGTATCGGCATATGTGATTACCCCCACAACAAGTGATATGATAGAGCAAGTATCTATAAGCAATATTTAAAAAGTTAAAAAACAATTACAAATGCAAATTTAAAAACAAAATGAAAAGATTTAAAAATAAAATTGAATGCTAATTTTTTTCAAAAATAGAAACCAAAGGTAAAATGCCAAAAATAAAAACAAACATATTAAATAAAAATTTCTTACCTAATAGTGGACCACCAAGCGTCATCAAGCAACCTTTGTCTCACCTTCATTCTTTCTTTTGACTTTGATTCGGCCCCACTTCTTCCACTCTCCACAATTTATCATGGATTGTAGAGCCTCTTGCACCTCCAACATCCTCTCTAGTACAATGAAATAGCTAGCATATCTAGTCTCAATTGGTTTTAGGAATTCTTTTTTTGAAAAGGACTGAAATAATGTGACATGTGGTGGTTACATACAATCAGTTGCACATCTCTAGCTTCAATCATTGTCATCTTCACCCAATCTATTTTTCCGATGCCTTTTATAGCTATGTTACTGAGTCCCTTAAGAACCCCCCTGTACCGGTATGGGTCTGGTCCGGGTACAGGTCTTGGTCCGGTTTGTTGCTGAGTTCGCCCAGGGTACCGCCTGGGCACCTTGGGTTTGTTGTGGGTCCTTCTGAGAACTAAAAACTAAAAAACATCTTTTTTGACATTTTTTTAAACCAAAAAACATCAAAAGCATAATTTTGCCCTAAAGTGAGTCAATAACAACTTTTTTCACTTATTTCACAAACACAAAAGACCAACACAACATTTTTTTCCTCCAAGCCGCCATTGTTGGGTTTTGAACGTTTCTTCATTCTTCTTCAAAGGTGAGGGCTATAGGAGAGTTAAACCTACGTCAACACGGGAGAAATAGTTGTACAAAGAAGATTTAACCATCAAAGGTGAGTGAATCTTTCCTTTTTTTTCAAGTTTTGAATGATATTTTTTGAATATTTTTCAAGTTATTTTTTTTCAAAGTTTTGAATATTTTTTTGAACTTTTTATGCATAATAAGGGATTATAATGTTGATTTTTTAGTAATTTTTTAAGTTGTAAGGTTGTAAATTTGTAATTTTTTTTGTAGGTTCATATAGAATGGCTGGTAGTTCCATTTTAGTTGCCCACAATGCAGAGAGTTCATTTAAACTTGATGTAGCGTCACCTCTTTGGCGACATGCGATAATGATTGAACAACTTTTTGGTGGTGGGGGTTATTGTTGGCATTGTAGCCAATGTAAAACTGAGTATAAGAGCTCATATAGTAAAGTGAATGCTCACTTCTGCGCTATTCCCAACTTGGGAATAAAAGCTTGTTCTGGGCCAAATAAAAAAGGGTTGCCAAAGCAACAAATAATGGGGTACATTAAAGAACAAGAAGATGCCGACATGGTAAGTAGTAGATCAAAGGAAAAAGCACATCCTCTTGCCAAGAAAAGCCTGCAGAAGCCTCCTAGTGGCTTATCACAACTGGCTGGCCCACATCCTTTCATGCCATTGCCACCATCTTCTCGAGAAGAGAATGTTTTGTGTAAAAGAGGCCCATTGGAAAAGGCCTTCAAGAATGAAGCAAGGGAGGTTATTGCTCATTGTATATATGGCAATGGGCTTCCTTTCAACCTTGTTAGATCACCATATTGGCGGGATGTGGTGACAACCATTGCTAATGCACTTGCTGATTATGTTAGTCTTGGGTATGAAAAGGTGCAAACCACCTTATTGGCAAAGGAGAAAGCTTTACTAGAGGCGTCATTGAGAGCAATCAAGGATACATGGCTTGAAACAGGTGTGTCCATTTTTTATGGATGGAAAGATTGCAAAAATAAACCACTGATCAATGTCATTGTAGTGTCCCCTAAAGGGGCAATGTTTTTAAAGGAAGAGGATTGTGAAGGGCAAGTGAAGGATGCAACTTTCATTTCCAACATCCTCATAGAATCCATTGAAATGGTGGGCCCTGAAAATGTTGTCCAAGTCATAATGGACAATGCTAAAAATTGTAGGGCAATTGGTACTATAGTGGATGGTAGGAATGGACATATTTTTTGGACACCATGTGTTGTCCACTCACTCAATTTGATATTGCAAAAGATTGGCACAGAGATTGAGTGGGTCAAAGAAATTTACACGGAGGCTGAGGAGATTCAAATGTTTGTGATTAATCATCAAATGTTACAAGGCATCTTCAAGACCTTCTCCAACTTGGAGTTGTTGAAGGTAATTTAAATTTAATTTTTTAGTATATTTTTTAATTGTTGATATGCGACATGTCATCCACCTTTTAATATTTTAATTTGTATTTTTTTACGCCATGTGAGGTTGCTGAAACTCGATTTTTATCACACACAATCGTCTTAAGATGACTTGTGAAGGTGCGAGATGCATTGAGTGCTATGGTCATTAATAGTCTTTGGACTGTATGGAGGCAATCAAGTATAGAGAGAGCCCAAAAAGTCAAAGCATTGATCCTAGATGATGAGTGGTGGGTTCATGTGGAATATGTTTTGAGTTTCACTGAGCCCATCATCAGCATGATTAGGTATGTTGATACTTGATACAGATCACCCATGTTTGGGTGAAATTTATGATGACATGGACTCTATGGTTGAAAAAATAAGGACCATCATAGAAGCCAAGGATCATGACCCAATAGAAGCATTTTTCAAAAGAGTGCAAAGGATTATTGTTGACCGTTGGAACACAATGACCACACCTTTGCATCTCCTAGCATTTGCTTTGTCTCCAAAGTATTATAGCAAAGAGATACTTTCCTTGCCTAGGAGGGTGGCACCGTATAGGGATGAAGATGTTGCTACTAGCTACAAGACTGCACTTAGAAGAATATTTCTCGATGTAGATATACAAAGTGTTGTCTTGAGTGAGTTTGGCCACTTCATATCTTCAAAGAATCATGATGTTTGCGCTCTTCGAGACAAGTTTGCGAACTGACGAACCTTCCGAAAAGTTAGCATAAGTGAGTTCTTGCCAAAAACCAAAGAACTAGAAAATTTTGTGATGACCGAAACAAGACCAAAAACTAAAGTTTCACAAAGTGGTTCAAACTTAGGAAAAAGTAAATTTTTCCAACTCCAAAGGATTTTTCATCCCAAAACAAGATTTGACTCAAATTTCCAAGAGACCAAATCAAAATTTGGGGAAACAAAACCACACTTTACTCCATGAAAATGAGAAGGGCAAAATCCCCTCCTTAAAGGCAATGCACATTATCTAATGGAATGTTAGGGACATTAACACCCCTAACAAAAGACACTTCGTCAATTGTCAAATGGATACATACAAGTTTGATATCTTCCTCTTGAAGAAACTAAGCTAAATTTAAATGACTTGGTCTCTATTGAAAAGGTGATAGAGATGGAATGGGTCTTTTGTAGAAGCTAACAGTGCCTTGGGTGGATTGGGGATTCTTTGGTCACCTAGGGTAGTGATGGTGGATGTTGTGGACTTTGATCACAACTAGGAATTGTGCAAGGTCCACAGTATCCACTCAAATTTAAGGTTCTTGATAATCAACAATTATGGGCTGGTTGGATGTGCTCTAAAGAAGTGACTTTGGAGCTAGTTGGAGGAGCTTCTTGCCAAATTCTCAGAGGATCTTCTAATTCTAGGGGGAGATCTCAGTGCATTCATTTCAACCAATGAGAAATGGGGTGGGGTTATCCACAGAACTGTTACAGAAATGTGACAAGAATAATATGGAAAATATTATTATTGAATAATACAATACAATGAATGACAAAGAAGAGCGAATGCTCTTATAAGGAATTTACAAGAACTAAGAATAGATGAACAACTGTATAAAGCAAACAGCTGTATAAAGCTAATAAAGCAAAAAGATTGACCATTAATATAGAAATACTATATTTAGATTAATACCCTCCCATAATGGTCAATCGGTCAACTACACCAAGATGCCCCCGAAATTTGACAAACTTATCTGGGCCCAGAGACTTAGTGAGAATATCGGCAGTCTGATCCTCTATAGAAACATACTGCAACACAACAGATCTGTCTTCAACCAGCTGGCGACTAAAATGACAGGAGAGATCAACATGTTTTGTCCGTTCATGAAAGACGGGATTCTTTGCAAGTTTCAGCACCCCTTGATTGTCACAATACAAGGGTGAAGGCCCTGCTGGAGGCATTTGCATTTCTGAAAGCATCCTACGAAGCCAAATTGCCTCATAGGTTGCTTTAACAACTCCCCTATATTCAACTTCTATCGAGGAGAGAGCAACTACCTGTTGCTTCTTGCTGGTCCATGTGACTGCACCTGTGCCTAGACTGAAAACATATCCAGAGGTAGACTTCCTGTCATCAATAGAACCTGCCCAATTTGAATCGGTAAAGCCAAGCAGCTGAGGATCTTTGCATCTGCCATACAGAATGCCAAAGTCTGAAGTGCCGTGCACATATCTCAACACACATTTTGCTGCAACCCAATGGGCAGTTTGAGGAGCAGCCATGAAGCGAGAGATGTAGCTGATTGCAAAACGAAGATCAGATCGAGTGGCAGTAAGATAAATGAGGCTGCCAACTAATTGTCTAAATGCAGATTCATTCTCTACAGGAGAGTTGGAATGGGCTGAGAGTTTCAGCCCTTTCTCCATGGGGGTAGAAGCAGGTTTGCAGTTTGTCATCTGGAATTTGTCCCGTAGACTTCTAGCATATTTAGACTGAGAGATGAAGATGTTGTCAGGTTGCTGCCAAACCTCAATACCTAGGCAATAATGCAGGAGGCCCAAGTCTGTCATGTCAAAAGTTTGACTGAGATCATGTTTGATTTCTTGAATCAACTGCTCTGAGCTGCTAGTAATAATGAGATCATCGACATAAACAACAATGTAGAGACTATCATCAACATACTTTTGGACATACAGATTGGAATCAGAAGGGCTTCGCTGAAAGCCATGATCCACGAGGTACTGATCAATTTTTATGTACCATGCCCAGGGAGCCTGTTTGAGGCCATAAAGAGTTTTCACCAATTTGCACCCCTGATGTTCTTTACCAGCAACCTTGAAGCCAGGGGGTTGTGTCATGTAGACTTCTTCCTGCAAATCTCCATTGAGGAAGGCACTCTTGACGTCCATTTGATGGACTTTCCACCCAAACTGGGCTGCCATAGCAAGGAGAAGCCGAATGGTACTCATTTTGGTTGTAGGGGCAAAGGTCTCCTCATAGTCCATGCCTTCTTGCTGGGAGAATCCTTTGGCAACCAACCGGGCCTTATACTTGTCAAGAGTCCCATCAGCCTTGTACTTGACTTTGTACACCCATTTGCACCCAATGGGCTTCTTCCTAGGTGGAAGATCAGCAAGAACCCAGGTATTGTTCTTCAATAGGCTGTGATACTCGGCATCCATAGCTTGTTCCCATTTAGGCAATGTTGCATGGACACGGATACGGTATCCGATACGGATACGGCTATTTTTCAAGACACCTTAATATGGATACCGCTGGATACGGTGTATATATATATATGAATTAAAAAAATATTTTACTACATATGTATTATTATATTAAAATATAATTTATTATTAATATATAATGTAAGAGACATCAAATTTCCACAGTCCATAATGATTGTAGTTCAATATTTCTAGAATTAACTGTGCGCGAGTTTTTTAATCTCGCACACAGCCAGAAATATTGAACTACAATATATAATGTATTAATTTTTAATATATTAAATTATATTTTAATATAATAATATATCATATAATATAATATTAAATTATTTTTTAATATAATATTATATAATAAAATTTTTTTAACTCATATTTTATTATATTTATAAAAAAAATTTATTATATAATATTATATTAAAATATAATTTAATATTATATTATATGATATATTATTATATTAAATTTATTATTAATATATGTAATTAATATGAATTAAAAATATTTTATTATATAATACATTTTATATTAAGATATAATTTATTATTAATATATATTATTAATACATTTTATAATAAAATATGAATTAAAAAATATCTCATTATATTATGTTTAATATATTAAATTTAAATACATGTATTAATACTTAAATTGAATATCCTAACTTGAATATGTGCCGAACGGTGCCTTTAGTCGAATATTAAATTTAATTCGCCGGTAGGCTTTTATCTGTGAGCATTATACTGCTCGGAATTGTCTCTCTCGTAAAAAAAATTCATGCCGGGAAATTTTCTAAACTCGTCGGTGGAAATTTTCTAAACTTCGTCGGTTGTTCCTATCGGATTATTAAATGATAATATTAAACTTTTAAATTGGAAAAATATATTTTATTAAATGATATTTCATATTAACAGTGAAGCGGGGTGCGGGTACCGGAAGGGCTGGAGAATTCGCACCACCCAATACAATCCGACCACAGAAAAGTTTATTTTTTGTTTTGTTTAAAATAAAAATTTCATGCGGATATGGCAATTATTTTCAGAACGCCGAATCCAGAAGTATCTGGTGCGGCACATTTTTGCCCTCATCCCAAAATACGGTCGGAAATGGTATCCGACCCGTATCTTGGCCGTATCGTACCCGTGTCCGTACCGGATACGCTGGTACACGTACCAGCGGAACGCCGAGGGCGTATCCTGCAACACTGCATTCAAGTACACCTTTAGCCTCAGAATATGTTTGAGGCTCTGAGATACTGTGAAGATTGGCCATGAGGGCAAAATTGGTAGTATTTTGCAGTTTGCTCTTCTTCCGAGTAGATCTACCCTCGACTAGTTCATTATCATGAAGATCACCAATCATTTTGGCCCACCATTTAGGCCGAAGAGCAGGTGAACCACTACCTGAAATAGGTGCATCAACATCATTAGGAGGAGTAGGAACAAGATTAGGAGGATCCTGAATATCTTGAGGAGAGGCGGGTACATGCATAACTTCAGGAGCCCTCCCATCAGGTGGAGCAAGAGGAATGTGAACACCCAAATCAGAATCCTTCAAAGGCTGATCCTCAGTGTGAGTAGATGAAGTAGAGAGCAGAAAAGGCCCAGTAGTCTCATCAACTACGACATCACGACTGAAGATGAGACAATCAGTGTCTATATCAATCAGTCGGTAAGCCTTATGATTTTCACTATAGCTAGTGAACATGAGTTACTGGATTTTGGAGTCCAGCTTAGTGCGCTTGACATCAAGAATCCAAACATGAGCAGTGGAGCCAAAAACTTTCAGATGATTGACGCGAGGTTTACGTCTAGACCATGCTTCTTCAGGAGTCATTTTTCTGACTGCAAAAGTGGGAGATCGGTTCAGAAGATAGACAGCAGTGTAGACAACTTCAGCCCAGAATTTCTTGGGAACACTGCGATGTTCTAACATAGAACGTGCCATCTCTGTAATAGTGCGATTGCGACGCTCAACAACACCATTTTGTTGAGGTGTGTAAGGTGTAGTAAGCTGGTGTTTGATGCCATGTGCTGCACAAAAATGGGTGAAATTAGAGGAACAAAACTCCCCCCCATTATCAGACCGAAGAGAGACGATTGGACAGTTGGACTCTTTTTCCACCAAGGCTTTGAACTGCTGAAATGTACTAAGTACATCAGATTTCTTTTTCAAGAAATACTCACATCTTTCTGCTGAAATTATCAACAAAAAGCAAAAAGTATCTACACCCAGTAACTGAAGGAGTGTTCATTGGTCCACATACATCAGCGGGAACCAACTGCAAAACCTTGGATGCTCTCCATTTGTCACCATCGGAAAAAGGGGTCCTATGCTGTTTGCCAGCCTGACATGCATCGCAGACGCCAGGAAGTTGAGTTTGAATGTCTGGAAGACCACCGACCAGACTCTCTCGAGCTAACTGAGAGAGATAGTGCATGTTGAGGTGCCCATAACGCTAATGCCAGAGTTTCTGATGGAAGTGCTCCTGGCTGCTAAAGCTTGCTTTGGAGAATCACCAGAATCAACGAGTCTATAGAGACCATGATCCTCAAGAGCCTGAGCAATAGTGGTGCGTGTCTCACGGTCCACTATGCTGCATGAGTGCATGCTGAAGACAACATCCAAATGAGGTGAGTGTCGCATGACCTGACTGAAAGAGAGAAGGTTCAGCTCCATGCTAGGTACGAAGTAAACATCGAGAAAGATTAAATTTCTCCTACCAGACTGTATCTGCACGGTGCCTTTTCCTACAACGGTATATTCTTCGCCTCCTCCAAAGACGACAGAGTCTCTAAATGGCGTGTACTCAGTGAATCAGTCTCGCCGATGTGTGAAATGTCGGGAAGCACCTGAATCTATGTACCAGGCAAAAGATTTGATATGATCTGCAGGACGTTTAGCCATAAAGGCATAAAATGCAGACTTCTTCGGTTTGGCAAAAGGCACAATCTTCATGTTTTTCGATGCATGAAAAACCAGATACCGGAGGATGGATAGAAACCAAACTGCACATATCTCGAGACAAAAAAAAACTGAGTAAGGTATCCGAACACGGATTTCAAGAAAAAACGGAAAAAATCCTACAGAGTTCTGCCATAGTGTGAACAAACCCGAGGTAGATAGATGATCACGGGTAGATAAAGGATCACGGATAGGTGACTGGGCGCAAAATGCCTTAAGCGTTGTAAGAAGGAGAACCGCAGAACCTTGAGTCTCAACCGAACTAAAAAAAGAACCACCGCCGACACACGTCTCAAAAAAATAAAACTTATATTCAGAAGAAGAGACCCGTGAGAGAGAGAGAGAGAGAGAGAGAGAGAGAGAGAGAGAGAGAGAGAGAGAGAGAGAGAGAGAGAGAGAGAGAGAGAGGTTCGCGTCCTTGGAGAGGTAATCGATGAAAATCGCGAGCTGCAACAGAAGAGTCTTGGCGCAGAAGAGAACCACACAGAACTTCGAAAAAAAGATCCCACGAACCAGACTTGTTACGTGGAACTTGCCAGAGAGAAAAATGAAGAAGAAATCACGTTTGAGCAAAGTGCGATCAGAAAAAAAATTCCATGGATGCAGACGGAGGGCACCAACACAACGAAAAAGGGCACCAATACAAGAGCCAAGCAACGAGTTTTTAGAAGCAAAAAAAAGCAATCAGGAGCAGAATCGCTATCCCAAAGAATGTTTTAACTCAGATTCAGAGCTAAAATCAACACGCGATTTAGTAGAGAAGATATACCAACCTGATCAAACAAACTAACGACCAGATTCAGAGGGAGACTTTGTAGAAACCCTAGGTCGAAATAGGTACGGATGTACGGATTATTGCAGAAGGTGCCAGGAAAAAGAAATCAAAATTAATTTTCCCGCTCTGATACCATGTTACAAAAATGTGACAGAAACAATATGGAAAATATTATTATTGAATAATACAATATAATGAATTACAAAGAAGAGCGAATGCTCTTATAAGGAATTTACAAGAACTAAGAATAGACGAACAACTGTATAAAGCAAACAACTGTATAGAGCTAATAAAGCAAAAAGATTGACCATTAATAGAGAAATACTATATTTAGCTTAATAAGAACACAATCCTAGATTGATTTTATGAATTTTGTTAGTAATGGTAACCTGCTTGATTTTCCACCCAAGAATGGTAAGTATATGTGGTCCAACCACAAAGTAGGATTTTGTCAACTAGTGGAAATGCTGGATAGGTTCCTTGTCACTCCATCCTAGTTGAATTATAATCTCAATATTGAAATTAGCATTCTTCCAGTCTCTAGATTAGATCGTTTCCCTATCTGCTTGGATATTTTGGAGGATTGGGCCCTTGGTCAATTCTCCTTTCAACTTTGAGTTGATGTGGTTCAAGGACCCTCATTTCTTGAATCTGCTAAAAGTATGGTGGTCTTAGGCTCCAAGTACTAGGGGATCCAAAATGTTTTGATTGGCAAAGAAATTAACACACATCTAGGCATGCATCAAGACTTGGAATTCCAAGGTTTTCAAGAACATTTTTGATGAAAAGATTAGGCTTGAAGTGGAATTGAAGAATCTCAATGAGAGTGTATTTGGGAATGACATGGATAAGGTTGCTTTCTTGAAGGAGAAATCTCTTCTAGCTGAATTACAAGAAATTCAGCTTTGGGAAGATTTTTTTGGAAGCAAAAATCTTGAGAGCTTTGGCTTTGTTGGCGTTTCAATTCGCACCTCTGGAATGCAAGTTGGAAACGGACAGCTATGCACAGATAAACTGCTCTCCTATTGGAAGGGGGAGTTCCCTTTTTGCTGATGTTCGCTGAAAAGATAAATAAAACCAAATTTCGCCTATCTTCTTTTTGATTCTCAGCTGCGAGCACAAGGTTATAAAACTCTAAACGCTGCAGAAGAGGTTTTTTCCTTTTTTAAAACTTCTACTACAACTAAGCATAGACTAATGACGCTTTTAATCTCCTAAGTAAATTCAGAGCGAAGGGGATTAAAAGTGGACGAGAAATGATTGTTTTAACACAAAAACTTAAGCAATTTTCTCCCAGATTTACATCACAAGACTCATAGTACTTTAATGATGAAAGCTGAAATAAAAGTTACAGAAGCCACACATCTGACGAAGAAACTTGATGATTCGAGATAGAATATCAGAGCAAAATAGGCATGAGACTTCTATTCAATATCACAAAGTTGATACAACTCCAGGACAGCAATACTGCAGCAAAAGGCAGGCATACAGCAAGCGATCAAACACCGGAGAATAGATTACACAGAGAGAAGAAGCACTTTCAATAACAATCATGCAGGTTAGAATAGGCACAGCAAAATAATGTTATCTTCAACACCGCTTCCTTACAATGAACACAGAGTGAACAAACACTTGGAATAACAAGGTTTGCAGGCTAGAATAGGCACAGCAAATTTGTTATCACAAAAGTCGATCCTTAACAATGGGCAAGGCTGCCCTTATTTATACTAAAATCAAAGGAGTAGGGAACCCTAAAATCTCCTTGATTAACCCTAACTTGCCAACTCGCAAGCTTTATTACTATTCTAAGACAAAGATTACAATGAACAAACGCTTTAAAGCAATTTGCTTTAAAGCAAAGAAAACTCCAACTATTACAAAATGATTTCATTTCTAAATATAGAATGGATGAACTTAGGATGAAAGCAAATGCTTTAAAACAAAAAGCATCTGATTTAAAGTTGCTTTCTTTTGAAATGCATCCTCATCAACATTCTTGTTTTTTGGTGATGTCATCCATTGATATTCTGGGAAACAATATTTTTTAAAAAGCGAGTGACTGCATCTTTACCAGGAACACTGATACTCTTTAGAATGATATTCTGATTCTCTAACATTTCTTCACCGTTGGCAACCATCTGAAGAAATTCATGAACTTCGCCCACAGCCTTGTCAAACTTCACTGTCATTGTGGCAAAACGACCCATCTTGCCGGCATTGATATCATCATTAAAATTGTTGCGGATGAGAGTCTGGAACTCTGCTTGCACTTCCCTGAGATCATACAGGGTACCATCTTCTTTTTCATACGAACACGGGATCTGAGAAACAAAAGATCTGACGAACTTGAGAACATTTACTACCTTTTCTTTCCATTCTGTTAACTCTGAAATTATACTGTCATAAGTTTTTATTGTGAAAAGATATTGCGCTTTCCAAGTAGAAACTGTCTTCTTATCATCAGCCAAATCAACAGAATCAAGTGCAATCTTCAAGTTGGAGAATGATCTCAAACACCGGTCTATTTTCTGCCATAGTCTGCTGCAACCCCTGGATGCCTTGGTGTAAATCATGAGCGTTGTATTTTAATCGATAAAACTCTGAAAGTACAACTCTACCTTTAGTCACAAATTCTTCCACCCAATTATTCATGTGCCTCCCATAGAGGACCAACTGACTGAATTGCTGCTGATCGGCTGGTGATTCAAGATTCGGTGGAAGCAATAAATCAGCCTGTGATGTGCCATGGAAAAGGTTGGAAATATACTGCCGTAGCTGCCTAACTTCAGCCTTGATAACTGCTTTGTCATCTCCATCTCTCAACACCCTCTCCTTCAAATTATCCGCTGCAACCTTGAAGAGATTTACATCTGTATGCTGAGTACTCCTACCAAGGTTAGCTTTGACAACCTTGAAGTCATCAACCTCAATATCATCAGCACTTCTATCTTCTGGCGGTGTTGCAGTTTCAAGGATTATTTCTCCATCCGCATTCTTTTCAATGCGAACTTGCTTCTTCAGCTTCTTGTCTGGTGTGTCTTGGTAGACGCTTTTAAGCTCTGTTAAATCTAGCTGATATGAAGGCTTTCTCCTCTTTCTTCCCAGAATGTTTTCAAGCCAGGATGAGCCTTCTTCTCTTTGAAACTCGGTTCTAACCTCATCAGCTCTTGATGAACTGATATGTGCATCAGAGTTACGAACCGGCGAATCTGGCGCTGAATTTGTGGATAGGAGAAGTGCTTGGTGAAGAAGGTGGAGAGACATGATTTGAAGGTAACGCTTCAACATGCGGCATTGTTTCAACAAGAACTTTTGATTCAACTGCTGGTTGTTCCTGCTGGACATGAGCTGGAGACTCATCCTTTTTCCTCTTTAACTTAGCCATTTTTGTTCCTTCTGGAAGAACACTCATAGCTTTAACCCTTCATTTTGGTTTGGAAGTGGAAGGCTCTGATGGTTGTACAACTAGTGGCTCTGCTACCGGAATATCATCCTTCCGCTTATTCTTCAAGAATATCAAACTATTTTTAACAACTCGACTCATTCTTTCTTCAATGGAAGTGTTCTCTTTTACTGACCAATTAACTGGTGGCAACGGTTCTTGCTCAACTTGGTCTCTGAAATACGTGGGAAGTAGAATTTCACCATTTTTTGTCAAACCCTCTATATCTTCTGACAGGATATCAGACATCTGTTGAAGAGTAAGCCTGCTGTAACTGCGTTCTCGCACTTCAAACTCATCAGCACATTTAGCCCAGAAGTTTTCAACCGCATGCGTATGCGTACAATTTTGATCAAGATGTGGTGCAAAAACACCACGAGGATCATATGAAGACCTCCTGTCGAAAAACTTAAGACCATACTTGGATGATTCATTACCAATTGCCTTGGCATCTGCTCCAGATCTGCATCTGTAAATACTCATCCCAAGTGGAAAATTGAAAGTTGCCTTGCATCTGCTATGCAAAAATGTATGAACTTCATAGGCTTGCCTCAAAAATTCTATAAATGCTATTTCATCTGTAGGATATCTCGGCAACATGGCTGGCTCTCCTGAGAAGCCATATACTCTGATGTAGGAAAAAGTGGGAAACTGGATAAACCAATCAGCCTATTCTGCCATTGCCATTCTAGCATCCGCTGAAAACCGTATATGCAACTCATTATCCATATCTCGCACTGCATGCATCAGGAATGCATCATTCACCCGCCTGTAATGTCGTTCAACTTGAGAAATTTTTAACTGCGGGAAATGGTGATATACATGTTGAATACCCAGAGTTCTAACAACATTCAAACCTCTGAATTGACCTTGAAAAGCCATCAAATACACAAGGTATGACATCATGTGGAATTAATGAGCCCTTTGAAAATCAAGTATTTGTTGGTGGAGACTATCACTGATGAGTGCCGACCAGTCATAGAATTCGGTTCCATCAACAATCTGGGACATGATATAAAACATCCAAGGCTAGAACTTGTTAGCATCTGCTTGACCCGTGATCCCGCTGAGCAAAGTAATCATTATTGCATGTTCCTCCTTGAATTCTCCACGTCCAACATTCTTTGGCATGACGTTCTGTGTCTCTTTTAACCACCTTTGACCAATCTTTTTCCGGTATTTTTCTTTATCATTGTTCCAAACCCTCTTGCATTCTTCAATTGAAACAGTTAAGTTTTCTCTCCAGACTGGTATTGTAAAACACTTCTCAATGTCGTTCGGCCTCAGACTACAGATCACATGTCCATCTCTTGATTGGATTTCTCTTGTGACCGAATTGTAATGCGTCATGTAAGCAATTACAAATTCGATACTTTGCACTGTGATGGGGAGGATGTTGCTGCAAGCAAACCGGAGTGTTCCAAATTCCTGATAGCATTATTTCCTGCATCCTCCAAAGAATGTAAATTGATTACTGGAAGTACTTTATGCAAGTCTGTTTCACAAGTTCTCAGGTAATCGTGAACCAACACCGTTTTGGCCCTGATTTGTGTTGGAGAGTACTGCATACTGAAAGTTTTGAAAATTGACTGTGAACACGCGCCTATGTCGGAAAAATTTTGGACAAATGGCTGAAAATTACTTGCTGATTTTTAGAAAAAAGCAGAGTGTGAGCAAAAACGCTGGCACATGGGTTTTGTAGGCAATTCCGTTTTGAAGCAGCCCAGATTGTCGGATTTTGAAAAAGCGGAGACTTTCCTGAAAAAGCAGCAAAAAAGTAGATTCTCGAAAAAAACAAAACTCCCAATCTTCAAGAGGATGATATTCTAGATGGACCCATCTCAATAAAAACTGAAAAAGCTTTGGTCCAATTTCTGAAAAACGATCCCCTAGAAAAAAGGACCCTGAAAAAGCGAGCCTCCCTGCTTCCTCAATCCAAAACTATGAAGAATATTGAAAAAACACTTCGTTTGGGTCTTCGAATCTTCGTTGAAAGAAAAATAAAAATCCTTCCTTTGGATGCAACCTGCAAAAGATAATGAAATAAAGAAGCCAAATGCTTGTCTTTATAGATCTTTAGGGTGAAAAAGCAGGTTTCTTTGTGAAAGAATAAAACTTGGATCTCATCCATGAAGAAGCAACTTTTAAAGCACAAATCCAAGTGGATGTCTTCGAATAGGAAGAATCCCTATTTTGTAGCTGCCTATGGCTTCATGTGTAAGATGACGAAAAATATCTTCTTTTGATGATGTCATCGAACACGCGAGTTGACAGAAGTGTTAGCCAATTTTCTTTCGTTTTCGACACTTCTGTACTCGTTTTGACTCAAGTATGGCCTGTCTCCGACTTCAACAAGATGACAAAATGTCACCATTGACTGAAAAAGCTCACTGATCTTGACATTTTGGATACCTATCAACTGAGATTCCATCCCTAGCCTCCAACTGACGATCTGGCATTGTTTGACTGCAAATCTGACCTCTTGAATCGGCCATCGGGCGAAGACTGGGAACAAAGCTGTCAGAAAATATTGCAGACACAGGAAAAATTCTAACTCTAGTGAAGTTGGGCGCCCCAAGCCTCCTGGGGCGCCTGACTTCTCATGCCTAAGCCATTTTTTCAAATTTTGCGACTTCTTCAACTTTTCGATTTGCGTGCTGGTTCCAGTGGCTGTGGACCCCTGTTTGGCTGTCGATTTTTGCTTGCTGGGACAAAACTGAGTCTGATGACCTGGCAGATAGGCAGGCGTGATGAAAATTGAGCTGACTGTACTCTCTATCTGCCTCGGGAAACGTGCCAAACCGACCTGCTCTGAACTAGATCAGGCTAACGGAGGGAGATTCACGTTTTTCAGAAAAAAACTCAAAAATATTCTAAATATGGTGAGTTTGGGCGCACCAAGCCACTTGGGGCGCTTGGTTTTCCGTGCCTTAGAAAAATTTCTAAAAATTTCAAATTTTATACCATTTCTCGTTTTCCGTGCCAACAACCTTTGTTTGATCTTCGTTTTCAGTCGTCCGGATGATTGTCGAGGCAGAACGGAGGGTGATCTTAGTAGCCTGAACATATCTGTAATGAAATCCCAGCTTTGACTGAGTTTGACCAAGTTTGACCAACCGGGAAAGAGTTGACGGAGGCATTTTTGATGTTTCTCGAAAAACGTAAAAAACCTAACATTGGAGAGGTTGGGCGCCCCAAGCCTCCTGGGGCCCCTGGTTTCTCCAGACTTAAACATTTTTTTGATTTCCAACCTTCGTTTTCAACTTGCTCCGTTTTGCGTGCCGACACCTACTTCCTGATGTCGATTTCGACAATTCATCGGTCAACTGTCATTGAATGGTGAATGAACTGCATAGCCTGGGTACATTTGACAAATTTTCCATCTTTTTAGGACCTGATCATCAAAATGACTACTTTTACGCCCACCGGAACTGACTGACGGAGACACTTCTCGCATTTTCTTGAAAAACGCGAAAAATTTCTAACACTGGTGGGACTGGGTGCCCCAAGCCTCTTGGGGCACCTGGATTCTCCAGACTTAGCCAAATTTCGTGATTTCCAGATTTTCACCTCACCTCGGATCCATCCTACTCCATTTTGCGTGCTTCGTCGAGTCGACGACTGTTCGTCGGTTCTGCGTCATTGGAAAAGTGTTGAAAATTCGAAAACGAGGTCCGGCAGATGAACTTCCTCTGTTGACGATTTCAAAGCCCATGCTTTGCCTTCCGAAAAAGCAGAAATGACCTAGTAGAGAAAACTCGGCCGTTTGCAGATTCCGTCCGGACCACGCTGATCGTGAAGCAAAATCGACCAATGAGAATCAAGCGCGACACTTGAGTTGGAGATTCTATTTTTAGAAACTTTTGCCAGCATCCATATCTCAAGAAACCCAGAAAACCTAATTTGACGTCTATTTTTAGAAACTTTCAAAAAATAGAAATTTCTATTTTTAGAAATTTTGCTTTTTTGACTTTTTGACGAAAATTTTTCTAGATTTGTTCAAAATGCCTTAATGAAGCAAAAATTTTGATTGGGTACAACAGGCTTAAAGAGGGGAACAAAAATACAAATTTTTTTCATGCTTCCACTAAAGCTTGTAGATCCATTAACTATATCTCCTCAATCCAAGCTTGTGATGGTCGCCTTCTTGACTCAGTGGAAGACATCAAGATTGACAAAGTGGCTTTCTTTGAGGAGTTGTTGGGAGGTTATCCAAAGAGGGACTTTGAGGTGCCCCCTTCCCTTTTGCAACATATCCCTTGCTTAGTTTCTGAAGCACAAAACTAGGTTCTCATGGTGCCATTTTCAATGGAGGAATCATAAATTGTAGTTTTCTCAATGCAAGGCAGCAAAACTCTTGGCCTTGATGTTGGGACTTCATTAGCAAGGATGTTGTATTGTTTGTAGAGGAATGTAGAAAATCAAGGAACATTCTCAAAGACTTGAACAATATTTTGATTGCTCTTATACCCAAAAATGCTACTTTTACATTTGTCATTGAATTTAGGCCTATTTTTTATGTAACACAATCTATAAAAGTGTCTCTAATGCCACTTATTTCAGACTCTAAAAGCTTTCCCCCTTGTTGATTTTCTTGGAACAAAGGGGTTTTTGTCCCCAACAAAGAAATCTTAGAAGATATTTTGATTACCTATGAAGTAGTACACTCAGTGGTATCTTTAAAGATGAAAGCCATGCTTATTGAGCTCAACATGAGCAAAGCATATGATAGGGTCAAATGGCAATTCTTGATTAAGATTCTAGAAATGTTAGGTTTCTACAAAGAGTGGTATGAATAGATCCTTAGTTGCATCTCTGGCTTGTGTTTCTTAGTTCTCAATGGCAATCCCACAACTGTTTTAGGTGGCTTGCGGTCTCAAGCAAGGAGGCCCCTTATCTCTCTTTCGCTTCTTACTAATGGTAGGGGCCTTAGGGAAGGCTATATAGGCTACACACAGTAGGGGATTGGCATGGTATTTAGATGATCAATGAGATAAAAACCTTCACTCATCAACAATTCATAGATGACACTACAAACCAAGTTTGTGGGAAGCATGTGCCATCAAAGAAGTCTTGAACACATACTACCAAGAATCTGGTCAATTTATCAATGAAGTAGAATCGTAGATCTTTTTCAACACTCCCTCACATCTCCAAGGTGTAATTGTAAGGACTCTGGGTTTCAAAATTAGATCTTTGCCCAACAAATATCTTGGGATCCCCCTCTTCACTAGGGCTTGTAAAGATAGCTTATGGAGTAGCATGGAGACGATTTTCTAATCCAAACTCTTTGCATGGAAAGGTAAATGGCTAATCTTTGTTGGTAGAATGTTGGTGATCAAATCTGTGCTTGCAACAATCCCCATCCGCATAATGTTTGTTCTTTGCAACCCCAACAAGGTGGCTTTTGTGTAGAAAAAATCATGAGAAATTTCCTTTGGCAAGGAACAAAGGAAAGGAAAACACTCCCACTCTTGGCCTAGGACACAATATGCACCCTCAAGAAGAATGGGGGGGGGGGTCGGGTTTGAGAAATATAATGAATTAGGGCAAAGCTAATTTGGGGACTATACTTGAGTCCAACTACGAAATCAAAGAAAAAGACTTGGACTCACTAGATAACGATGGAATCCTCACCATCTCTAATCCTGTCAAAGGTTGCCATATGTGGAATTTTCTTATCCATTGTAGACCCATCATCTGTGAGCATATAACATGGGAAATTCGAAGAGGGAGAAAGCTAACTTTTGGCTTGACACTCAGAATGGCTTCCCGCCACTTGCCAACATGTTGGACTTGGTGGAAGCAAAAGATTACTTCATTGAAGGACGAGGATCCAAGGTAAAAGACTACTTCCATCTATCCAATGGCAATGGGCTTTCCAAAGTTGTGTGGAAAGATATGGCATATTGCCAATTCTTGGCTCACCATAAGAGTTTGCTCTTAGAAAAGTTGGCAAGAAGGAATTTTTTTTCTACTACAAATTTAATATCATTAGGTGGGTGGGAGCCAAAATTGGATCACACTCGGTGAGTCTGGGTTACCCGATCTTCCAGAACCATGAAGAAGGTAGGAACTGGCCAACTAATTTGTGGTGGAACAAGGCTTGTCTCTTAAAAGTTGGTGCTTTCGCCTAGACGACTCTTCATAACGGAGTCCTCATTTGGGAGAGGTTGAAGAGGTTCAACTTCTTTGGTGCCTTACAATGTGCTTTGTGCAAATCTGAGGAAGAAAATGCAGGCCACCTTTTTGTGCATTGCCCCTTCATGATAAAATGTTGGAAGTGGCTATGCACCCGACTGATTTGGTTTGCGGACCTCTTGCATATGCTGCATAAACTTTTTCAAGCTTGGCTGATGAAATATACACAAACTACATTTGCATGTTTATGGATATTTGCCCCTTAACTTCTTATCTGGCACCTCTAGAAAGAGTAAAATAAAATAATTTTCTTAGATAAGGCCTTGTCTTTGGAAGAGGTTCTGGATAGGATGGACATGGGAATTTCAGAGATTGTGACGACAATGGTCAATAATCAATTTGAAAAGAAGAAAGGTTTTAATTTGTGGGACAGATATATGCTATAGAATTGGAAGCACCTCAAACTTCCTTCTGTTCATAGGGTTGTGTGGATTCAAATCTAGCCAGTGGATAGAAATGTTAAGTGGATCCCCCTTTCGGGCGGTTGCAAATCTCAACTACTATGGAGCTTCGAATGGCAATCCAAGGTTATTAGGTGCAGGTTGTGTGATCAGGAACTTTGATGGCAAGGTTCTCAAGGTAGTATCTAAGAAACTAGATTGGGGGACAAACACGAAGCAAAGGCACAAACATTAGTTGCGATTCTATCTTGGCTATTCAATGTGAGATATTGCATCTAATAATACAAGGAGTTTCCATGATTATTATTAATGCAATTAGGAAGAAAGCAACTCAAAATTGGAAACTTATAGTATTCTACAGGAGGCTTTGATCTTAATGGAATCATTTGTTGTTTATTCATGCAATCATTGCTACAAGGAGGGCAACTCGGTAGCATACTAGCTTGCTAACTTTGCCATAAATAACCCAGAGCAAATAATTATTTCAGGTGATACAAAAGCTTGGAAAGACATTAAGGTGTGTTGGAATGAATAGTGGCACCAAAATTAACTCATGCCTTTTGCCAATAGGTGAAATAATGATATAGCAAATGCTTATATGTTGACGCATGTAAAGGGACATCTAAGGCATGTTGATTGATTGTTTTGGTGGTGAAAGGTTTAATTAATGAATTGAGTGGAGAACTTTAGGTCATTTCCTATCTCACCTCATCTCGTATTTGGCCTTGACTTCCCTTGGCTCTCTGCATCCATGGATAGGCTTAAGTTGCAAACTGAGAAGAGAGAAATGGCTTTTTGCGGGAAAATAATGGATATTCTCATTGGGAAGGTCTTCTTTTGGTGCTCAGATGCAACCATTGAAGCTAACAAGGTGGTTCTAGGAGAAGAATACACGACAGATGATGCCACAACAATAGTTAGCTCTAGTATTTTCACTAAACTGGTTTTCAAACTTTAGGAGTATCTATGGGACAAAGAGATGGTCGTGCCCTAGCCATGGATTACATCAAACTTGAGTATCACCGGTAATTGAACTTGGTCTTGGATGCAGTAGAGCTGAAGATTGTGGGTGTTGGCCACTAGGATTGTATCCCCATGATAGTCTTTCAAGCCTGGGTGGAGCGATTCGATGTTGCGGTGGTGGGGCTCAAATGGGTGGAACACTTCTTGTGCCATGGAAGTGGGGATTTCAAGCTTGGGTGGAACTTGGTGGGGCTTAGGGCTCCAATTCAACCACCTCAAAACTCCCTAGGGCCACCAAATTGGGATGCACTTAAGTTGCTGATTCATGAAGCCAAATTTGGACCACTTGTGATTGTTGGTGAATCCAACTCTAGCGTGACAAAGGCACATGTGGTGGACTTGGAATGATTGGTACTCTGGCATGGTATACTTGGTTCGTCATCTTGGTATCTGGTTTGTTATCTTGGTTTGTTGTGGTATGGTGTTTTTGAATTTGCGGCCTGGGAAATAATGTATTGGCAAATTTTGGTTTGACTATTACATCACTATTGTCTAGTTGTTAGCTCAGTAAATGGTCTCATATTTGGGCATTATGGGCCCTTTGGTTATTGTCTTTAGTTTTTTTTGGGCATACAGTTAGTTACTTCAGGTTCTATGTCTTGGGCAGTGTTGCCTGTAGGTGTTTTTGATAGTTGAAGATTGTGGTGGCTGGTAGATGTTATGGTCAAAACTACAGAGCTTTGCATTGCATCTTTGGTTTTTGTATTATATATTTTAATATAATGGGAGTGGGCCCTACCCCACATTTCACAAAACAAAAAAAATTGTAAGTTGGAGGCTTTTTTATAGTATATCTTCTTTCTTTTTGTCATTTGAAATTTGATTGTCTCCCACTTTCTGTTTGGTCAAGGGAATTGTGGCTTGAATTCTTAAAGACCATACAATTTACGTCATTGACAACCTGAAATAAGCATACCATAGCCCTTCCATCATTGGTTATGACAGCCTTGGTTGAAGTTTGAACTAAAGATTGGATCAATTGATATGAAGTGTTGGAAGAAACTTGGAGTCCAAAAATATAACTTAACTTGTGGAGGAAGTTGTTGGCTGTCATTGGTTAGTCTTCAAGGAAAAGTTGGAAAACAAACCTAAAGTCATCCCATTAGCCAATCCTAAAGTTGACATTGAAGTTGTCCATGCCATTACTAAGTGAGTCACAAATACAATTTACAATATGGATTCAAATTGTATATGTCGTTGCCATTTTACAAGTTACAAGTGAAGGAAAATGACTTTTGGGTTAATGGCCTCTATAAACCCATCCATCTGTTGTGTAGTGGACCTACTTTCTTATGTTAGACAACATAAGGGCTTGAGTTCGAACGGGAACCTATCGTTTTGTTCTGATTTGCAAATGAATGCTTATGAATGCTTATGGTCCTTGAGAGCTTAAAAAAGAGGTTGTTCTCCCTTTCTAGCACTATCTATTTAGATGAATATTTCATGTAGTTCTAATTGGTGGAGCTCAAATAGCTCATTCTCAGACTCTGAAATATAATGAATGGGTAAGAACTTGTAAAATGGTTTATGTTCCTCCCTAGAGAGGGGTGGTCATGTCTTTAAGCGGTCAAATGATGTCATTGTGGATTGTCCCGCCAGTCACTAGTTACTATAGTATATTGGATTTCAAGAATAAACTTGGAAATTGTGTGCTGTTCCTAGGTCCAGTGTTGTGGCCTACCTTCTTGTAATTGCCTTTGGTCTAAGGTTTTATTGACAACTTTTGATGAATACTCTAGAATCTAGATACATGTGGCATTGAATATAGTGGGGCTTCAAGATATCTTTATTGTTTATTGTTTTCACCAGGTTCATTATTTTTTGTTCATATTTATGTTGATCCATAAAATGATTTGCACTTGAAGATTATCCCATTACAATTCCTTGTGAAACATCATTTTTGGTAACTAACCACCTATGGTGGGGCTCACCAATTGCCTATTCATACTTTACAAAGGATGATTCACAAAGGATCTAGTTTTTGTGTTTAATTGCATGATTTGGGATAGTGGACAATTTCTTGGATGTTGGAGAGTGTCCAGAGTGGTATTGGACATCCATGTGTAGGCTTCGATATGTGAGAAAACCCTAAAACTGAGTATTTTGCCGAATATAGCAAAATCACCAATTTCAGCAGGTGGCAAAAGTGTCATCTACCATGGTGAATTCATCTCTACAATTTTGTCCCAACGTGGTAAAAACGAAAACACCTCTTTGTCGGAAGTGGCAATTTTGTCACAACAGTTTGTGTCATCTGATAATGTTCTAGTTCTCAAATTTACCTCTTCTTGGCACTTTTTCTCTGTCTCTTTGGCTTCTCTTTGCATTGTAATGTTACTTAAATTCCTTGTGGGACATTGTGTAAAGCATTCTTAGTGGCTCATATGCATTGCTGAGGGCTGTAGTTGGAGATTCTTGTTGAATTCTTCGAGTGTTTTGAGACTGTCATAGAAGCAAAGGTAGGGGAAGTGATCTAAGAGTTCGTGGGGGTTGTTTTAGAGTTTTAGACAGAGACGTTTGAGTTCTGTCCAGCAAGCCTAAGGGCTGAGACCTCTTTGTAATGCCATTTTGGAGTACTACATGAGATTGTGCTCATCTTTCAGCTGGAGTTTTCACTCGAAGAGGGTTTCTTTAGGGTAAACTTGTCTTCATTCATGGTGTTTTTCTCTCTGTTATGCTTCATTTCCTTGTTCAATTGATGCTATTTGAATTTAGTTTTGTTAGCTGTCTTTAATTAAGATGAAAAATCTGTTGTTGACGAACAAGTGTGAGGAATATCCTTGTTTACGGATCAAGTGGTATTAGAGCAAGTTCACTTCTTTTGGGAAGTGATTTGTTGAGTCTTTTACAGGTTCATGTGCATAACACTGTCAAATGGAAAAGAAGTGTTATCTTTATGAAGAGATATGAATCCCGTAAGTGGTGAAGTGAGTTGAGAAGCATAGCAAGAGAGGAAGAATTTGATGTTGAAGCATTATTCCTCAAGATGGAGGCTAACATTTCAAGCATATCTCAATCCATGGAGGCCATGAAGATCTTGATGGAGGCACTTATGGAGAGGTTGGACAAAGGCAAGGGTACAACCAATTCCAATGAAGAAGGAGAGTCTACAAAAAGCAAAAAGAGTCTTCCAAACAAGCCTTGGTTCAAAGTGGAGGCTAAGATTGAGATCCCATTGTTCGAAGCCTTGGTTCAAAGTTGAGGCTAAGATTGAGATCCCATTGTTCGAAGTTGAAGTGGATGCAGACAAGCTTGATCACTGGTTCCCATAGTCAGAGGTATACTTTAGCATACATACTCTACTCTTAGTACAAAGGATTTCTTTTGCTAAGTGAAGGTTTATGATTTGACTCTGTTTGAGAGTCTCTTGTATTCCATGGGATTAAAGAGACAAGCTCCTATAAGTTCTTGGGAACAATTTAAAAAGTTGATCAAGAAACAATTCTGTACTATTTGTAACAGAGAGCAAAAATGTATGGAATGACAATTGAGGGTCAAAGTGTACAAGAATACACTAGCGCATTCTGTAGGAGAGCTGTACAAATTGAAAAAAGCTGTACAAGAAACAAATCTGTCCTATTTGTAACAGAGAGGAAAAATGTATGGAATGACAATTCTTAAAACAAAAAGAGGGTCAAAGTGTACAAGAATACACTAGCGCATTCTGTAGAAGAGCTGTACAAATTGAAAAAATCTGTACAAGATGAAGAAGTCTTAATGAGATATATAGGAGGTCTTGATGGTCATCTTTGCAGACCTATTTTACTTTCCAAACTAGAGGACATAGATGAAGCATGTGCCCAAGCTCACTACCTTGAAGTAGATGTTTCTCCACCCTCTCCTAAGGGTAAGGGAACCAAAGCCAAGGACTAAGAGGTAAATTCCACAAGTACCAAGAAGTAAACCTACACTTTGTTGTGATCAATGTGGTAAGGATGGTCACAAAGAATCCTCTTGTGGATGTTGCATCTAGAAATGAACCCTCACAAGCAAGGTAAGAAGGGTAAAAAGAACCCTACTATTTTTGTTGAAAGGGTAAACAACCTAAGGTAATTGATTTTACTTCGGAAGTGGATTCTAAGCTTTCTTTCACTACTAGGAAAGTTGGTTTGTTGGCAAAAGAAGCAATGTTTAACATCAAGGTTCGTGTTAATTGTGATAAGGTTGGTGCATTGTTTGATTCATGTTCTCAAACTAACTTGGTTTCTGGAACTTTGGTGGAAAAACTAGGCCTTAAAACTGTACAACATCTCGAGCCTTATAGGTTTGGTTGGGTCAAAGATGGTAATGGTATGCTAGTTAGTAAGCAATGCAAGTTGAGATTTTCAGAGGTGACTAACTTTGTTGATTACATAATGGTAGATGTTGCTCCTTTAGATGTGTGTGGTGTTGTTTTTCGCAGTCCATACATGTATGACAGAAAAGCAGTGTTCTATAGGAGGGCTAACAAATACTGCCTCATCAAAGGTGGGAAATCTTTCATGTTGTATGCTTACGAGGGTAGAGAGTAGCTTGAGAAGGTCCTAAATCTTCATGGGAAAATGAGTGGAAATGCAAGAATTTTTCCTTTGGAGAGAACCATTGTTGAGCAAGTTTGTCCGTGTTCAAGCAATGTACCTTCTTATCACACGGATAGTTGGAGATAGAGGTGTACTGAGTTTTGGCTAATGTTTGTATTGTGGTGCAAGGCAAGGTGGCATACGTGTTATTAGTTGAGGGGTTCTTCCACCCTCATCTGTTGCGTATCTATAGCTTTTGGGGACCAAGAGCCTTTGTATTGGGGAGGTGTGATTCGTAAGGGATCTGTTTTCTGTGCTTCATGACATGGTTTTGGACAGTGGACAACTTCTTGGATGTTGGAGAATGTTCAAGTTGGTGTGGGACATCCATATGTAATCTTCAGTATGTGAGAAAACCCTAAAAATGAGTATTTTGTTGACTGTAGAGAAATTGCCAGTTTTAGAAAGCAGCAAAAGCATTATTTGCTGCAGTGAATTTGTCTCTATTGGAGTGCTTTTGTCATGCCTATGGTGAAAACAAATCACCTCTATCAGAAGTGACGATTTTGTCATGATAGTTTGTGGCATCCACTGATGTTGTAGTTCTCAAATTTTCCTCTTCTTGGCATGTTTTCTTGGTCTCTATGGCTTCTATGCATTGTAATGTTCCCAAAAATCCTTGTGGGACATGTGTAAAGCATTCTTAGTGGCTTGCATGCATTGTTGAGTGCTGTAGTTGGATATTCTAGTTGAATTCTTTGAGTGTTTTAGGACTGTCATAGAAGAAGAGGCAGGAGAAGTGATCTAAGAGTTCTTAGTGGCTTGCATGCATTGTTGAGGGCTGTAGTTGGATATTCTAGTTGAATTCTTTGAGTGTTTTAGGACTGTCATAGAAGAAGAGGCAGGAGAAGTGATCTAAGAGTTCTTGGGGGTTGTTTTAAAGCTTAGACAAAGGTGTATGAGTTCTGTCTGACAAGCCTAAGGGTTGGGACCTCTTCATAATGCCATTTTTGGAGTACCAAGTGAGATCGTGCTCACCCTTCAGCTGGAGTTTTCACTCGAAGAGAGTTTCTCCAGGGTAAACTTGTCTTCACTCATGGTGTTTTGCTCTTTGTTATGTTTCATTTCCGTGTTCAATTAATGCTATTTGAATTCATTCTTTTTTGCTCTTTAACTAAGACTAAAAATCTATTGTTGATGAACAAGTGTGAGGAATATCCTCCTTGTTTATGGATCAAAGGATGTGCTTTGTCTTCGTGAGTTAAATTCACAAAGGGCTTTGGACTGCATAGATCTTCCGTTAACTGAATGAATCCAATTATAGTGATTAAGAGGCATCTTCCCTGGTTTGATGAATCTTCTTATTTTGAATGAACTCCCTTGCTTTGTTAAGTCTAGCAGTTTTGTTTCCCTCATGGTGAAGGTGCCAGTATGGTTGGTTATATCCTATCCAACAACACATTGATTCCTCACATTTGGGACATTCATATATCTAACTAGCGTTCCCTTGCCAACCATGCTTCTTTAGTTTTCATTGTCTTTTTATTTTCTCTATCCCAATTCCTCCCTCCCTTGTATTTGTCTAGCACTCATCATGGTAGCTTGTGGATTAAATTAACATGCTGTCACCATTTTCCTGTTCCTGCAAAAATTGATTCCAATTTTTTTTTTTCATTTACCCTTCTCACTTTTTTCCTTAGCTCCACAACCAAGCATGCCATTATGCCATCGGTAGTATGATTATGAAGGTTATGTTAATGCATTAATTCTTCTAGCAAAAATGAAATTCTCTCTAACAAGAATCCTGTGGTGAGTTGATACCAGATCTAATAGGTACATGGAGCAAATGCAAATGCAGTCAGGCACCTGTTTAATGACATGTGTTAAGGTCCCTTCGTTATGTGTTGTTGGATATTTAATGGCTGGATCATTATAATGACATTTTGAGATAGAGCCCAAGTTGGTTATCATCTTGGGTACAATACTTGATTGACTGTTTTTAGATGTGGAACGCAATGACCTCTGAGGATTTCATAGAGAAAGCACATCCTATATTGGTTCTGTATGTGTAGTCAGGCCTCTTTTGGGATCTCCTTTGAGAGGAATCCTCTTGTCTTCATGTAGCTGAACGGTTTACATTCAGTTGATTTGGCTTATATTTATGATGTTATTTAAATGTGTCTGTTTATCTTTGGAAGTATTAGAACAGGGAGATGCTTTAGGTAATACCTCACCGATTTTATCTCAGAAGCCAATATTCTTGGGTCTCATTAACAACATTGCCTCACCTGAAGAGATTAATCTCATTTCTTTTTATTTTTATTTTCAAGAGTAGATCCCATTTTATTACTTTTCTTAACCCTCAACAATTTCTGCCGTTATTGCTATGTCATTTTCCTTTGATTTAACTATAGTAGAAGTTTCTTTTCAATATAAATTTATGCCATGCTGGTGGATGCTATTTTGTCTTGATAATAACATGATTTTGAGTGACATAGTTCACAGGATTGCACGATCAAAGTTTGGGATGGTTCTCACGGGAAGCTGATCCGTGAGCTAAAGGTATAATTTTCTTTTATGCTTTTGATTGCATTATTTTATAACAATTTCTCAATATTGTGTCATTTCAAAAAAATGAAATTCACTTTGTAATTGAAGTAATCCTTTTAAACTTTAATAATTCAGTATCAAGTGCAAAGAAGGGTATCGGATTGATTTGACTCTGGATTTGGATCAAAGTGTAATAATCATATGTATTGTATGAGAGATTTAAGATATTTGTAAACTATTTTGAAAACAAAGTCTTGTTACTTTGAAGATACAAAAGAGTTTAGTTTCATGTGGTCAATTCTCCCAATTTTATGACGTAGGTCATATAACATATGATAATTAAAATGCTTATCATCTGTTAATAAAAAACAAAAGCCATATAAAATCTTAGACAATTGAGTAGATGGTAAATTTGGACAAAGGAGTATATGAGAGAGTATATTGTGTTTGTCAAAGAGATACAAAATCCAAAGTTTGAAGAGCACACGCTAATACTAAGAGGGTGGGGTGGGGGGATCAATAATAGAACAAATTGAAACTTTTTAAAACTGAATCCACAACTTCAAAGCATCAAACAAGCTACACATGCAAGAAAAACACAGAAATTACATGGAAAACCCTTAAGGGAAAAACCACGGCAAAATATTTGCTTTTATTGATTACGTACGCAACAACCTATAGAAGACACCAATCTTCGGTTACAAAAGTGAGCTTCAACTCGCTGGAAGCACCAACTCCCCTGAGCACCAACTCAGTACAAGGCACCAAGCTTTGATACAATAGGCACAAAAACTTCTTGTGAATATTCTCTTCAATGGAAGACAGAACAATCACATACAAAACTGCAAGCACTTTCTTTAACTCAGCTCATAATCTTCTCATAGATCTCCCATTCATACCCACAGATACACAGAACTTCTTTATCTGAACAGAATAACTCTTAATGCTGCTGAAACTGTGTGTATACAACCCAGAAATAAACCAGATATATAATATAGCCAGCCTTACACATCCCAAACTAATTTCCAACTTCCTACGATTCCTTTCCAAACCTCATGTACCTTCCTTTCCACTAATTCAAAATCTATCAAATGTGGCACCTGATATCAACAAGGGTACGGAAGCCTTAAGAATGTATGGCCTGGCAAAAATCTCCAAAGAAAAACTCCAAAATATACTGCATTCCACTTTCTTTAGTATTGTTTCCCCTTATCATAGGGGCGGCTGAATTTGTGGGCCCCAAAGACCCTAGTAATATAGAGCGCTTCACTTCATATCACATCTTCTTAAAAATAGGCAGCACTTTCCCTTAAACAATTCCCACGCATACCTTTTTAAATATTCAAAATATGTTATTTTTTTTCATTAAAAAAAAATGAGGAGCGATTCCTTTAATAAAAAAAACTTCCACTATTATCTTTAGTGATTTGTGGGACCCAGCCAAAAAGAAATCGCTGCCTTCTAAAAATATTATCAACATAGCTGTCCACCGCACCACTTCATAGGATAATCGCTGCTTTTTGTGATCGCTGCCTTTTTTAAACGTTGTCTTTCCTTTTTTTTCTTTAGTTTCTTTTTGCTTTCCTTTTTTTTTTGCTTGCTATCTTTTTCACAAAAAGAAAAACGCCATATTTAGCTATAAGTCTGATTACTTGCTATCTTTTTCACAAAAAGAAAACACCACACTTTGCAATAAATCTGATTGTGGCGCCTTGGGGAATATGTTTAAATCTTTAATTTAAACATTTATCAATGCATGAACGTGGTATCAACAGCATAAGTAACATGGGCATTGGTGTGTCCTTTGACATCATTGACAATATTCTAACAAAGTTGTCAAACATCTCACCGCAACTTCCTTATTATTGCAATTTTACTGTGGGTATCATATTTCAGTTCTAATGCCACTAATAGATGGTTTTACTGTTTTTTGATATTGCTAAGGTTGTACCTTTGTACATATAGCTTCAGAACCGTGGGGGATTTTTAATTTAATGGAAATCTGAATTTGTGTTTTTTTTTCTTTGTGCCTAGGCTGGACTGTTTCGTTTGCTTCAAGTTTTTGTCCTTGCATTCTCTAAATCTTGGACAACTTGGCTGCTTGGCTCAAAATTGAGCTAGATATAGGCATAGAAGCAGTAAGATGTGATATATTTCTTCAATATGGCATATTTAAATGAATATGAATAAATTTAATACATATGAGTTTGTGTTTAGGCTTGTACACCTTCAAGTTTGTTCAATAATTAGTGTTTTATTTATCCGAAGCATTTTCAATAATTTAAGCTTCTATTTTAACCAAAGGTTATTAATGCTCTAAAAGCCTTTCTATAAAATGTTTACTGCCTATCAGCAAAGCCTTTTTTGCTTTAGCATGCCTTTGACTTGCTCAGGGATATAGTTGGTCAGGAAAGAGCTTTCCAGCCATTGATCTTTTCTAAAATCCATTTTCCTACAAAGATTTTTCGCTCCCTCTCTAGTATGTGCCAAATGCTATCCTACAAGCATTCCAAAATTCCTATCGGCTCCATTGATTGGGATTCATCTATTAGCTCAAAATTCTTCTCACTCATGTACTTTAAATCTTTTACTACAAAATATTGCTTATTTATATCTATCTTCTTTGTAGGCACCAACCTACTTCTTTTACAATTCTTCTTTTGTGAGCACCAACCCACTGGAGACACCAATCTCCGCTTGTAGAATTTGTAGGCACCAACCCATTGGAGACACCAATCCCCACAATTGAGCACCAACTCAATAAGAGACACAATCTCTTATTTGATAGGCACCAACTTCCAAATTCTTCAATGGATGATATTGTTCTCCCTTCTTCACAAACCTGATCACAACTTCTGATTCTGAATGATGTATATCTTTACTTCACAAATCTGATCCGAACTCATACACCTTCCTTCCTTCACAAAGATGCACACTCTTCTTTCACAAATCTGCTCTGAATTCATACACCTTCCTTCACAAAGATGCACACTCTTCTTTCACAAATCTGATCCGAACTCAATACACCTTCCTTCACAAAGATGCACACTCTTCTTTCACAAATCTGATCCAATCTATATCAATGTCTTCCTTCAAATCTGATCTCAAAATATATCAATGTCTTCCTTCAATTTTCTGCTCAAAGAATGTAATGCTTTCCTTTATAATTCTGCCTTAAGATCTGCTCTAATTTCACTTATAAATCTGCCCCAAATTATGCATCATATATTCCTCTCTTTCACAATATTAATACTCTCTTCACATGTTCAATATAAATAAGAATTACACTTCATGTTTTCTGCTCTAGATCTGCTTTAATTCCAAATTCCTTCACATAAATTTCTGCCTTGAGATCTGCTCTAACTGCTCATATATTTTTCATATTTATATCTGCACTTATTCTTTATACATGGGCTGCATATATTCTTCAAAATATGTCTGATATACTCTTCATTAATATCTGCCCTAGGTCTGCTCAAAATCAGATTTATATCATATTCTTTTTCTTGCTTCCAACTCACACACTCTTCTATATTTTATATACCTTCAAGAGAGACGATTTGCTTGGAGACACATCCCTTGACAATGAACAAACACACCTAAAATTGCACCTCTTCCTTTCTTAAACATAACACAAACAAATCGCACTCCTTCACATTAAATGAATGAATCGCACCTCTATCAACCTTTTGTCTTATTTGGAATCACACCTTTTTACTTTGCTAATCACACCACATTCTATCTTAATCGGACCTCTTTCAAGTATTTATAACATGAATCTTTTTCCTTAATATATATGGTGCTGCATATAGGAGGAGGTCGGCCTCACAAAGTCTCTTGTTTTAATTTTAAGCTTTGATTTTGGGTGCACATATAGAGGTCGACCTCTATTAATATTATTTTTCAAATGCTAAACTCCAATCTTGGGCGCCAAACATGGGTTGGCCCATGTGTAAGGAAAATATTAAATCCTTATTTTTATCAACCATAAAAATGGCGCTAAAACTCAAGATGTCGGAATAGTTTGAATCTTTAATTTAAACTATATATTATCGCTGCCCCTTGAATACTTATAGGCGCTGCTTTGACATATCATATCATCAAATATTCTTAGTCGATCCTTTGACATTAATGACAACTCTTTCTTTGACATTCTCATCCATACATCTTGGACAACTAATCCATCAATCTCCACAATGCTCTCGTTGACATCAATGACAAAATTGTTACCACATGCCTTTGACATCAATGACTATATTTCCAACATATACTGTACTTGCAATGTTAGCAAGTGCAACTACACAAAATTAAGATCAATGGGAGCACCTGCACACCCAAAAAGTGGACTGCACTTGCACATCTAAAGGGTAATGAAGGAAATACTTATCCAAAGATGTGAAGATATCACATATAGTTGTGTTGCTTGGAAAATAGAATTGATTATACAGAGAGGGGTAAACTCTTACTTATAATGAAGTGAGTAGGGTCTCACACATGCTACCTATATAACAATTTTAATTAGGTACAATGGACCTAGCTATCCATGATTTCTAGAATTATCTATTTATTTCAGGGTATTCGCCACATCATGATGACTTTGCTTGTTATGTTATAAATTAACATGTTACAAAATATATGAGCTTTAAATACAAAATAGCTCATTTATAGATGATATTTAAATGTTTTTATGTATGCAACACAACCTTTCCCCTTGGTAAGCATTGTCTCCAAAGCTTGAGAACTAAATGGAAGCTCTCTCATGTATTTTCTTCTTCCGCTTCGCTCTTTTGCTTTGAAATGATAATATGCATCAATTTGATCACACAGAGTATTTGAGAATGGTCATTTCTAATAAATTGGATGAACGTATTCCTTAGATTTCATCGTAGATGCTTAAGAATGCTATATGGATCCAAGAATGGCTCAACCAAAACATAAATCATCTTCAACATGTGATCCAAGATTAATGCATATATCTGTGGAATGATGTTTGTGGTGATGGATAAAGAACATGCTTTATATTACCAATAACCAATAGAGAACACTTGATTAAGAGAAGATCAAAGAAATTATCATTATCTATTCGGAAGAACATACCTGGGGAGAAGACTCAAATTGAAGGCTCTCTTGAACTACTTGCTCTCAATGTCTTTTTTCTTGCCTTCATGGGAGTCCACATTTAATATTATAACTTGTCTCTTCTTGATGAAGATCCATTCCACATCAATTATAGTGGTTCCTCATCTTAGTGGGAATACTATTCACATACAATGTAATGTCCCCTATTGGAACAATACGAAATTTACCCTAAAAATTCAAATACCCCAAGTTTAGGGGTAGGGTTTCAGAATTACCATTTATATTACCTTCCAATTTGCATCATTCTTGTGCCCTAAATCTGCAATCATAATATAAGAAACACATATACAAAATATAGGTATACAAACATACCTCTTGAATTATTAGTGTTAGATAAGATTTCCTTGCATTCAAATTCTTAAACAATATTCCATTTATCCATTCACTCAACTCCATCATAGTGGTGATGATAAGACATTCCTTGGCACATGATGCCTCTATGCAGTTCCTTACGGGGGGCATGGCAGATCACATGTTCAGTTCCTCCATACAGGCCCTACAGGGGTTTGGCAGGATCAAGCTGTCATACAAAGCCTCCATACAGGCCCTTACAGGGGGGTATGGCAGGGGTGTAGATCAGACTTGCCCCCAAACAAGCCTTAGGGGGGTATGGCAGGACTGCTTGCCTCTGGTCTGTGTATCATTTCCCTCATGTGATGGGTGGTCTTATTAAAGATAATAAGAAATATTTATATGGATTCAAAGCTGACCTGTTCACAGTATTATATATGATGCACAATAAATATAATGGCTTTGAATGTATTTTTACTTGCAGATCTGAGTCTATAATGTATGATTGTCACAGTCTGCTTTTTATTTCCAAGTCGAATGCTCTGAATATTTCCGATGCTTGCTGCTTCTCATCCTCTCTAAGTTTGCTTTTTTATTGTCTTTGAATCCCGTGATATTCTCTTGTCTGAATTATATATTACTTGCTTGTAATGTGCCGTACCTGTTTGTATTTTTAAAGATCTTTTTATGTGTTATTTTTATTATTTGTTTTCTTTCAGACTAGAGAGAAGATGCAGAAGGGGTTTTAGTTTTCTTGCTGATGTGTGTTGCCGAAGCGTACAATATATGGCATATACTGAAAACCTAGAAAAAGTACAATGAATTTGCATAAACAAACAATGACCCAGTTCATCAAATCACCAAATATTAATTATCATATCATACCCATGTTGAGTTTTGTAACTTCGTACAACTACTGTTGCCGGACCAGCAAATGGGTACATACAAAATCACTCTAGAACTCCAAGATATAGAAGATATGGTGCATACAATTGCTAACAGCAATATAGGAGTCCTAGATGCCCCGAATAGAAGAGATGAAAGGCTGCAAACAAGCAAGAATGAGTCTCCAAAGACCCATGTCCTCTAGGTAGAGTGTATGCCCTGGCTGTAGATGAAATCAGCCACCACACAGCTGCAAACTCCTCAAAATGACCTCTAATCTCGCTGTTCTCCACTGCAGATTCTGGGCGACCAAGATAGAAGAGACTTTATGCAAGAATATCACACCAGACAGCTGCAAAGAGGAAGTACGGCTGTCCAAGGTAGTACGGCCAGCAAAGAGGATGGTACGGCTGCAATATAAACTCCCTCAAACACTCTGAAATCTGATGGTAATCCTTTGCTATCAGCTGAATATCACAACTACAAAGATATAGCAACAAACACCACAAACCCTCATCAAACGGACTTCCATTGAAGCACAAATATGAATACTGGATGTATCCACCATAGAAGTATTTTGCTAATGGAGGTTTTTGTCCCCAGAAGCCAAGACCAAATCAATCTTGCAGAGGTTTTCGTCTTAGCAAGACAATACCAACCCTAGAGCCACGCTCAAGAAACCCTCGTAGGGAAAATCTCAAAAGAGAGAAGAAATAATAATCCAAGCATAACAAAAGACTCCCTTATTATTCCTCCTTTTATAAACTCCAAGAGGGCGTTGCCTTTTTTGAGGGGAATATTATATTTTTAAATTACTTTTAATTCCCTAGGGATGGGCGTCCCACACTTAAGTGGCTCCAATATTTGTTTTTTCATTATAAAGTCACTTTTGCCGTTAAACCATATAATATGCCGTGAAATAATAAAATATAACTTCGGGCATTAAAATATCCATCAAGACAATGTCGGAATGCCAAGATCAATAGCTCGCCGGAAAGGTCTCGACGAGACGAACACAATCCCACTTTGAAAATCCCGATCTGACACCAAACCCAACATTACTAAAAATAGTAACGGCCATAAGCAAACTGAGCCAACACAGAGGGTGCCAACTGGATCCACAAACCATCTGATAACTCTGAGCTCAGTGCAATGTCTAGGAGAGCCAACAGCTGACTGCCAAGTCACCTAAACAGCGCCAAACTGACACTTACTAAAAATAGCAGTGTTCTCCGCGGACCAAAGGGAACAAACCCAGAAAAACCTAGAAAGATCAACGACATGCAAGCACTTACTATAAATAGTAAGTATGGACAAGTTGTTCGAAATCTCTCTGGAAAGTGTCAACCAGCTCCACTGGATCACCCGAACACCCTGGTGACATTGAAATACTCCTCTGATTATGCTGTCACCAACCCAGAAAGTCAGCTCCAACTGTGCTTCAAGAGAACTCGAAAATGGGGACATTACATTGCCTTTTATTTCTGTTTGTTATACTTCATATTATTCAGTAAATATCCTATTCCTGATTCTATATTGTAGATCTCATTGACTTATATGAGACTGCTGTTCTTCTTCCTCCCATGATTATGTAGATCTGAATTAATATTCAGATATTCTTTTCTTATTTTCTGATTTATATATATTCCCCTTATATCTACTCCATATTCCCCATGATATTCTTATTATTATATTCCTTTTACATATTCAAATATATTCTTTTTTTAAAAATCTGTATCAGATATCCTTTCTATCTTTCATCGATGCCTTTTTGGAAAGGGAATGAATTTCCTTAAATATTATAAAAACTGTTTTTGAAAAGTGACATGGCTCTTCATTGCATCCTTAATGATTTTCTAATAACAATCACTACTATCAATACTAATGAAGAGCGCTTATATGAAGTGCTGCCTTTATTCACAGCCCTCCTTACTTTTGACTGCTGCCATTTATTACATATAAACATTTATATTATTATTTATATTTTATTATATTTAATGTTTATATTTATATAATATATATATTATATTTAAAATTGATAATATTATATTTGTATTTATATTTATTATTTATAAATACAATAATTATATTATTTTAATATTGTTATATACATGATTTTCATCAAAAACGACTTCTCCGTCTTATCATGATGTTTAAATCTTTAATTTAAACAATGCTTTAATATAGGGACATGACATACAACTTGTGATGCCTCTTCAAGTTAACGAGAATCATCGTCATCCCACACAACTTGTGGCGATTTTTCACCTTCAAAAGTAAAGAATCTTGTTTTGTATCCAACGTTTTCCCCAATGTTTGCAACATTCCTTCTTTGTTTTGTGAGGACCTCAACCCCCTCCTATCTAGTCATAGATTGAGATTGGCTCCTACTGATTATTGACATGTTGGAAATGCTTTCATGCAAAAAAACATGTTGGGGAAATCATGCATGTGAAGGAAAAAGCTAGAAAATCTTGCATGCAATGTGAAAAAGACTAGAAAAATATTCATGGAAAGGAAAAAGCTAGGAAGTCTTGCATGTAATCAGAAAAACTGGGGAAATCACACATGCAAAGGAAAATATTAGAAAAGCTTGCATGCAATGGGAAAATCCAGGGAAAACATGCATGCAAAGGAAAATGCTAGAAAAAGATTGCATGCAATGGGAAAAAGCCAAGGAAAGCATGCATGCAAAGGAAAATGCTTACCTCAATGGGAAAAACATGCATGCAAGAGAAAAAGCTAGAGAAGATTTGCATGTAAAACTAAATGAAATAAGAAACTATAGAGACATGGCAATCTTACATGGAAGTACACTGTGCATTTGGCTTTGACAACAAATGTCAAGTTTGGCTGAAGCTTTGATACCGCCTGTAGTGTACTTACAATGTTAGCAAGCAAAATACCCAAGAGTAAGATTAATGGGGGCACCTACACACCGTGAAAGTGGATTGCACCTGCGTATCCAAAAAGCAATGGAGGAAGTACTTCTCTAAAATATGGGAAAATATCATAAATAATTGTATTGATATGAAAATATGATTTGATTACATAGAGAGGGGTAAACCCTTATTTATAATGAAGTGAGTAGTTTCTCATACAAGCTCCTTACATAACAATATGAACTAGATATGGACCTATCCACTCATGATTTATAGAATGATCTAATATTTGAGGGGCTCTGTTGCATCATGATGGCTTCTTCTTTATTATATAATATATTATAATGTTTAAACTAACACATTACATAATATATGAGCTTCCGACACAAAATATCTTATTTACATAGATATTATTCAAATGTATTTTTTGTATACAACAACTTTCATCTCCAGCATTGATTAAAAATAGATCTAACGGTCCAAAGCCCATTTCAGCCTTAAGACGGTCATTTGCCTAAGCTTACAGATAGTTTTAGATCTAATTGCACTAAAGCATTTTACACTCTCAAATTAAATACACATTCAAAGCATTGCTAAATGCCTCGAGTGATCCTTCATGTTGTTGATCTATTGTTGGATCCAACAGTTCGAAATCCTTCATCAGGCACAATTGTTCATATGAAGAAAGCTTGCAGCATATGTGTTGAAGGGCTTCTTCCTAATGTTGATTATACTTTGATCCAAGAGCTAATAGGCAAATTTGACCCTACAAAAATTTAATGGTCTTTGTTTGCCATTTATTTTGAATATTTTTACACCATTGGTTCATTTTGAATCCAACAATATACATTTTATTGGCCCTATGAGAACCTTAAAGCTTTTATCAATGCCTTTAGTGCCAAATAGGATTTTCGCACTGTTGATTCAACTTTTAATCAGACATCGTAAAAGCACATTCACTATGATGCAAATCTTGGGCTATAGACTGTAATTCTTTCCTCAAGCACCTGAAATTTTTTAATAGACACCATGCTATCCTTGAAGCTTTTGTAGAGCTACAATTTTGGAGCACGAGTTAAAGGTGTAATATTATGTATAAAATCATAGGGTATAGTAAATAAGTGTAATAATAATATTTTATATTATTATTACAAATATATTTCTTTTATAGAATCTGAAGAGTCATTTTGGAGATGAACTGAACAGTCATCCTGGAGATGAACTGAATGGTCATGTTCTGTTGTTAAATATGTACTTCTCAAACATTTTTTTGAATGATTACAATTTGGGTTTGCATTTCAATTTCATTTCCATTTTTCAGTCTATTTCCTGGCCTGACAAAAAGAAAACACAAACAAGAGATCGAAGCCATCAAGCCATAAAGAATGATTTCAGCTACGAAATACTCTTAGTTTAAATAAAATATAATATTAAAAAACATAATCACTTCCAGATGTAAAGGACAATATTTACAATGTATGAATCATTCTGTAGCAAGGAAGATGATTTCACATTTCTTAGATTCTCAACTAGTTTTCTCATGCATATGTTGTAAATGCTTACATGTAATCTATACAGTATCATGAGCTATTTTAGCCAATACTTATGGTCACAGTTATATGCAAATTCTTACACTCATCTCCTATCTAATATACCTAATATTTACATCAAATATGATCATCAAACTCTAATATTGCTTTTTTGAAAAGGATCCAATATATTAAATTAAAGGAGTAAGGTGTACAAAAGACCAAATTCATGGTCTAGTCGTAAGGTTTGGAAGAGCACCATGACTGAAAACAGGACATCATAGATATGTGCATATATAGTCATAATGAAAGAACAATAACAGGAAGGACATAGTCCTATACAGTTCAACTTGACGCGAGTATTGAAAGAGGCTATTCAAAAGAGATTATCATAATATACCCGAGTGTTCAAAACAAAATAACTTCAGCAAAGGAACACAACAGATTGCTTAGATACAAGGGTGGTCTTTGGAAGGGAATGATAAAACCTGGATTATCTAACTTGGAAGAGTTGGGTTAGGTTTGATTCTATGCGGTAAAAAGGAGAAAGTTAGGGGTGGTTGATGTAGGGTGGGATTGGGCGCCAACTCATCATCTTCTATCATTATGGTGGTTTTTCTTTTTTCCAGTTAGACTTCCTCACCAGCTCAGCACTGTCTTGGGTTTGGCTTTCCTAGTATACACTTTTTCAATGGACGGGAGGGATTAGAAAGGGAGTCTACAGAAGTTTTTTAACTTTCCAAAGACCTGAGGGTTGGGTAGGGGATTTTTCTGATTTTTGTGGAATATTGTCCTCCATAGCGCATTTTGTCCTGCATATGTTTAAGGTAAAATGGGGTAAATTGCCTAAATAAGCCTTCTGATGTGGTTCCTGATGTGGTCTGGAATTAGATTTTGTAGATGGAAGTCAGAATGACTGATGGAATGGAATGTGATTGCAGCTATCAGGAATGGTGTGATCCAGGGGAAAAGAGTACTGCATATTTGATATGTCGGGGAGTGTTTGATTGCTGATTGAATTTAATCACAGGTTTTTTTGCAGATCTAACCTTACTAGACAAAGGATATTTCATACCTTCTCCCATGATGAAGTGTGCTTTACCTTGGGTTAGTGGCAGGGTAGAAATTGAATGCCTATGGATAGAGCTCTGGCTGGTCCTTTTAAATTTTATATTATTTCTTGTGGGATTTATTCCTGATCTGACAGTTGCCAATATTCATGGGTTTATTATTGCCCTGTGGAGGAAATGACTTATGTGTGTTGGAGTGTTTAATTGTCTGTGCTGGCTACAGTTGGGGATTAAAGATTTATGGCTTCTATCAAGGTTTTGGTGTTGGAGTGTAAAACCCTTGTCCTGCCATTGACTGTTTTTGTCTTGCAGATTAACATGTTACTGCTTTTGTCTTGTTGTTTTCCGCCTTCCTTCAATGTGGGTGGGTGCATGAATTTGTGAAGGCAAAGATGGAGTGTCTTGGGGTCTAAGGAGGGGAGGTGTATGGAGAGACGCATCTGGGTGGGAAGGGGGTTGGGTTTTATCATTGGGGAGGGGGCTTGTGATGTGTGGTGTTTTGGAGGGAGGAATGGTAAAGTGTTTTGGGGATGTATGGGAAGGGGAATAGGTAGGAGATAACATGAAGGTTTATTGTTAGTGTAGGGGTTGGGAAATTGTTGGGGGCGTAGGGATAGAAAGTTTTGAAGAATATCTTAGGGAGGGGGAGGACTTGGGTGCATGTGGGGTAAAGAATTTAGCTTTCAAAGAGGGTGAAACAATTAAATTTTTTTGTTATATTGTTTATTAATATTTTTATTTTTATATTTCTGTTATTTAATATATCATATTGGGACATTGCTGGGAACTTAGTGTTCTTGAAGGAAAATTATAGGTTATGGTTGCCACCATTATTTATTGACGTTCCCAATCACATTTGCTGATGTTGTGGTGCCTTTGCCCCAAGTGCATCTGGTGTTGTATATTTGCTGGTAGAGAGGTGTCTCTAAGCCTACAACAAGGGACTCACACTCTATTATTGTTTTTCCTTGGAGACAATAGTAGTTCTGACATTTCATTGCTGACTTTTTTCAGTGCCATTTCTTGCATTAGATTCCAATGATAGAGTTTGAGCATTATGTCCACTATATTGCCAAATACAACATCTAACTTCCAGTTGGCTATAGCTTTAAACTGAGGTTCCTCATGAAAGTTTTGTCATTTAAGCACCTTTGAGATTATGAATTTAGAGCCGCCTTTAATATGTTTCGAGAAGAGTTCCAGGTTTTGTATTAAGAGATCCATATATAGTGAATGTGCTTATACTACGTTGTTAGTTTGAACACCTATGTTTTAGCAGTACCCCACAACCAAGCTTCCTCACTGGTTGCAAATTATGCCTCTAGTTACTGCTCTGTGTAGGTTATTCTGTGCTGTCCCTTCAAAATTTAACTTGTATTGCCCTTCTGGGGGTGGGATCTACTGGTCATTTTCTCTGACTTTGAATAATGGTGGTAAGTAATGGAAGGGATCATTCTATTTGTTAGCAACCCCTAGGTCCATCATATTCAATAATTTGACTTTGCTTTCTTTTGTGGCTATGTAAGTCAGAGCTGCTGTTCTAATATTGCGTTGTATAGTTCTGATGATGGCTTGTTGGTCCCTAGAAGTTTTTGTGGAAACTTGAGCATTCTGTTCTTTCCAAAAATTCCAAATGATAAAGTCAGCTGTAATATCATGCATTAGTCTAATTATGTGCATGCCAAATTAATCTGGGACCAACCCTTTGTTATGTGTTTCTGGCCTATTTTGTTTTGTGTGGCCTAAAAAGCATTTGCCGTACTTGTCCATATTGCATTTGCTAAAGTGCATTGAAAGATAATATACTCTTAAGAGTTTTCTTCATGTGAGCAATAGTTGGGGCAAATGTTTGGAGTTTGTATCCCTTTGCATTTTAGACTTTTTGCTCCCCAAACAGTCATGGAGTTGGAGATAGAAAAAAAGTTTGATAAAAATTTCACCTTCCCCTAAATATGTTGTGTTTTCTGTCATTGGAAAGTAGTTTCTGCAAGGCTTTCAATTCGGATGTTAATTTTGTTCCAAAGCACATTTATCTTTGAATTTGCCTCACTGTTGGGTTGATGGAAATGTACACCCCACTTTAGCTAGTCCTGGTATGGATCATGTAATCTGCACAAAGCAGATGGGATCACAGTACCTCACATATGACAATATAAAATAAAGGTACAATTATTAAAATTCTCTTTTAACTATTTCCAAGTTAATGAATTAAAGTGAATTGTATCATGCATATATTCAATTTAACTAAAAAATTAGTACCAATCAAGTGAATGAGGTTAGGGAATGCATTATTCAGGTGCATTAAGGATGCCATGCAAGGTGGGGCATTATACAAAGGTCTGTCCTGTTTACATCAAATTTTCTATGTTATAAGATCGTATCCTTCTGGTATATAAATTAACTATTTTGTGGCACACCCTTTGATTCTGTGATTATCTTGTTTATATGTATAATTTATAGTTTCAAAACTGTTTGGAGTTTTTTGAAATTTATATGCAAGTGAATATTTCCTTAAACCTCCTAAACACTTTGAAGATGGTAATTTTGGTTACTATACATTTACTGATTATTCTAATACAAAAGTTTTTCGGTTTAATATCATTTTGCAGGGACATGGACACTGGGTTAATACTCTTGCTTTGAGCACAGAGTATGCACTTCGAACAGGACCCTATGACCATACAGGGAAACAATATTCTTCACCGGAAGAAATGAAAGAGGTAATTTTTCATGTCAACATCATGTATGGATTCATATGTTCTTGCTACTTTACATTTGCATCCTTGTGAATCTGACTTCGCACAAGTAAGTCATGGTTTGGACTAGAAAGACTAGCATATGGCCTTTAAGAAATTAAAGTGAAGACTGAAAATGTTCCTCCAGCTTCATGTTCTGAATTTTGATAAAGCCCATTAGAAATGGAAAGTGAGTAGTAGTTCGTAGCACTTTCTTTTGCTGTTGTGTTTAGATGTCAGCACATCTTACAGCTTCTTAATTTTAAATATAAAGCAAGGTATCGGAGCTTCTTAATTTTACACTTGATAATTGCAGGCTAATGCAAAAGTATGCTATGCCCAGTGTTTTGAAAGATATTTTTATTATGATTATATCCTTAACTTGTTAAGATATTTCAAAGGCCACTTAACATATGGAACTACTATAAGATGTTATTTGAGATCTCTTTGTTAGGGTTATCTCCATAACTTTTACTGTTTGTGGTTGTGCTTAACCTAAGTACTTAAAGTAGTGTATTATTTTATCTAAGCTCCTCCTGTTAAGATAGTTTTTTGAACTGGTGAATGCCATCTTGTGACCTTTTTGTAGAAGTGTAAACTTCTTCCTTTGTTGGTGGATATGGTTAGAAGCAACTTTGTTAATAATGGTTTCATAATTTCATTTACTACATGTTTTTCACAAAGTGACCTGTAGGCTGAATGATGTAGCCAATTTTCTGTCATGTCCCTATATTAGTAATTTATAATTGAATTGATTATGTATTATTCATTCAAATTAAGGATATGAATGATATTATAAATCGAATATATTTAAATAATATTTATTTAAAACAATTAACAAGATATATTATTATAATATAAATAATATATTACAAATATATCTAATAATATAAATACAAATATTAATGTCATCTTGTGACCTTTTTGTAGAAGTGTGAACTTCTTCCTTTGTTGGTGGATATGGTTAGAAGCAACTTTGTTAATAATGGTTTCATAATTTCATTTACTACATGTTTTTCACAAAGTGACTTGTAGGGTGAATGATGTAGCCAATTTTCTGTCATGTCCCTATATTAGTAATTTACAATTGAATTGATTATGTATTATTCATTCAAATTAAGGATATGAATGATATTATAAATCGAATATATTTAAATAATATTTATTTAAAACAATTAACAAGATATATTACTATAATATAAATAATATATTACAAATATATCTAATAATATAAATACAAATATTAATGTCATCTTGTGACCTTTTTGTAGAAGTGTAAACTTCTTCCTTTGTTGGTGGATATGGTTAGAAGCAACTTTGTTAATAATGGTTTCATAATTTCATTTACTACATGTTTTTCACAAAGTGACTTGTAGGGTGAATGATGTAGCCAATTTTTTGTCATGTCCCTATATTAGTAATTTATAATTGAATTGATTATGTATTATTCATTCAAATTAAGGATATGAATGATATTATAAATCGAATATATTTAATATATTTAAGTAATATTTATTTAAAACAATTAACAAGATGTATTATTATAATATAAATAATATATTATAAATATATCTAATAATATAAATACAAATATTAATGTCATCTTGTGACCTTTTGTAGAAGTGTAAACTTCTTCCTTTGTTGGTGGATATGGTTAGAAGCAACTTTGTTAATAATGGTTTCATAATTTCATTTACTACATGTTTTTCACAAAGTGACCTATAGGCTGAATGATGTAGCCAATTTTCTGTCATGTCCCTATATTAGTAATTTATAATTGAATTGATTATGTATTATTCATTCAAATTAAGGATATTAATGATATTATAAATTGAATATATTTAATATATTTAAATAATATTTATTTAAAACAATTAACAAGATATATTATTATAATATAAATAATATATTATAAATATATCTAATAATATAAATACAAATATTATTATAATTATCTTATATTATAATATAAATATAAATAATATAATATAAATCATATATCATTTATTATGATACAAATAATATAAAATAAATAATATATCATTTATTATAATATAAATAAAAATAATATAAATAAATAATAATATAAATAAATAATAATATAAATAAACATCTTTTAACCTATCCTCTTATGATAAGGGAGTTACGTATGGTTAGAACTAGTTTTACCACAACTCATAAAAGGGAATTAATATAAAGTAATAAAAATTATGAGGGTAAGTATGTCTTTTACCTCCAGGCATAATAAGAGACGCGTCTCTTCAAACATATCCCTTGAAAGGGAAATAAATAAAGGTTGTGAGATAGAAAGAAAAGAACATCGGCAATAAATATAAAAAGAATATCCGATAAATACATATATTTAGATTTGCATTATATATATATATATATATATATATACATACATACATACATACATATATATATATATGTATATACATACATACATACATACATACATACATACATACATATATATATATATATATATATATATATATATATATTTCGGAGTCATAAGCAGGAAAGATATCATAAATTAATATATATAGAGATATGTAGATTAGCAGCAAATGGGAGGAATTATTCAAGTAAAAATAAATATATATCAATATATATAGTAGATAAAGGATGTGATGTCCCGATAGAGATCGGCAGGGTTAAACATAATTAAAGATTATATTCATGATAACATTATAATAATAATGATATTATAATAACAATAGTAAATAATATTACAATAATATATATATATATATATATATATATAATTAAATGATGTCTATATATATATATATATGCATAAATAAATATCTATGCATACATAATGGCATCTCATAGTTGATGCAAAACCATATATTGCAATTCAAATGAAATATCTTACATATATATAGTATGTATAATTTGGAACAAGATCCATATTCATGTCAGTCATATCACAAAACCATGTAACTTATTGAACTATGTGATATCCCGATAAGGACCAAGACACAAGTTGAATTAATTACAAAATCATATGGATAATGATATAATAATATTGTAATGATAATAATAATGATCATTGATCATTATAATAATAGTGATTAATTATTATGACAATAATAATTGTTATGTAATATAAATAATATAAAATATACATTTCATTTATATAGTTATGAATAATATAAATATATAAATATATACAATAATATTAATAACATATATAATAATATAATATAGAGATATTATTAATATTGTAACAAATACTATAATATATATAAATATTAAAGAATAGGCATGAGGCCGACTCAAGAAGAGTCGCAGCAGAGATAAGGAACAAAACATATAACCTACAGATATTAAAGAAGGCAGCAAACAAGGGAAAAAGGAATAGAATCCAGGCAGCAAAGACAATAAAGACAAGCAGCATAAGCAGGTATATGGACTGTGAATAATAAGATGGGAATAGGTAAGAATGTAGAAATGAGATAAAAAATCTAATTACATATGTGAAAGGAATATGGGTATAAATATGAATATGTTAGATAAATGAATATGTATATGTATATGAAGGAAAGATAGAAATGAATGTTAATATGAATATGATGAGTATGAATATGAAATGAATATGGAATGGATGAATGGGAGACATGAGTTGGACTTAGACATATGAGTCAAGCCAACTATGTAGATCAAGATTGGACTTAGACACATGAGTCAAGCCAACTAATATATGGGATTGGACTTGACATATGAGTCGAGCCAACCATGACCAACATATGTCAAGTCCAATCCCATATATTAGTTGGCTTGACTCATGTGTCTAAGTCCAATCTTGATCTACATAGTTGGCTTGACTCATATGTCTAAGTCCAACTCATGTCTCCCATTCATCCATTCCATATTCATTTCATATTCATATTCATCATATTCATATGAGTCAAGCCAACAATGGCATGGGATTGGACTTGACATATGAGTCAGCCAACAATGGCATGGATTGGACTTAGACATATGAGTCAAGCCAACCATGACCAAAACTCAACATGGATTGGACTTGACATATGAGTCAAGCCAACCATGTTCTTACTCCATGAAAAGAATATGTTTGATAATGGTAAGAGCGTACATTACAAGTTTATTATATGATTGAACTAACCCTCTTATTAACATGGATTCTATATGTATATATTGCATTGGTGTTCTTCGTGATGATTGTAGGATCCATTCTTGAGGAGACTTAATGAAGAAAAATAATAGCATGTAAGTCAATTCCCTAATCCTAAATTATTGAAATTATGATTGTAGGGATTAATCTAGGACAAATAAGAAGGGGACATTACATTTTCCCATTCCCACGATACTTTTGACCACATGCAAAATAAATGATATATTAAATAGAGCCTTAAGAATTTTTTTTTGATAGGTTAATGAGGGTTCTATTGGGGCCCTTGCCCATTGTATAATTTGAAAAACAGTTTTACAAAAACTCAGCACTCAGGCCAATAAATGCAAAGGCTAAAGTTTAAACCCTTGACTGCCTGAAGGCTTAAAATTTCAAGCACTAAAAACCCCAAGATCCTAACCAAAAGCAATAAAATACTGAAGGATGTTCAGCCCATCAAAAAACCATACTGGGGCCCATTTAAACTAATCCAGCAAGAGGGGCTTTTACAGCCTGATGATCCGCTGCCACATCACCCTATCCAATCATCCAAAACTCTTCACACAGTCCTGTCTCCACTCCTTGCTTTCCACCACCTTCTCAAACCAGAGGCTGCTTCACAGCTTCTTTCCTGAGATAATGAGAAAACATTGCAGGGAAGGCCTCCACCCTTTTCACTGAACAATACAAAATTCCTCCACAGAGAAGTCAAGGAGAAGTTGTTGGCCAAGACCAATTTCCCACCCTTTTGTGTTACCACTAGAGATTTGATGACCAAGGCAAGGTCAGCACAGAAATCCATCACCTCTTCCATCTGCCAGTACACAGTTTGGTTTTATTCTCTGACAATTTCAATTTCCCTGTACACACAAAGGACCAGGCTGCACCCCCAACAATTTACCTGCAAAATCATCCGAAGCCTCTGCTGCCGCCATCACACCAGGCAGAACCTTGGCTACAATCCATTCCCTCAAAGCTTTTTTTGGAACCAGTTGTGCCAGCTGAGCAGTGAAGTCCTCTGCAATCGAACCTCTCAAATGCACAAACCCATTATTGTTAGTTCCTTCTGGGCTTAACACCAGCTTCGCCATCCTTAAAGTCTCTGCATTTGGGCAATGAAAGATGGCTTTCAATCGTTGATCTGACATAGCACCCCTAAAAAAGTGGTTCCTTCCCTTGGTCACTGCTCTTCCTCATGCCATTATCATACTGAAACCTCCAAGCAGAACTGGGCCGAGCAAAATGAGAAAAGCAGGAAATGTAGACACCAAAAGATTTTCATTTATCACGGCTGTGGGAAGTAAAAATGGAGGAAACAATAGATATGAGGATGGGTCAACTGGGCAGGCCACCTCACACATGCAAGGGGGCTGCCACACCACCCCTAAATCATTACAACACCCTCCTCCCAATTCCTCCTACCTACAAGCAAACATAAAACACTAAAAATAAAAAATGTCAGTATTAAAAGTGCTAGGCCTTTCGATAGGCACTTAAAATAATCATCTCCATCCCCAATTAGGCTTCCATTCATTCAATGGCCACCACAACTCGTCGTCGGATATCCCTGCTCCAAGTGGCTCTCAAAGCGCGTCATCTCCAAGGTTGTGCACATACCAGAAGCAAGCAGAATCGGGCTCAGCTCCAACATCTCCACCTGCAACCTCCGACGCTCCCTCACTGGTGGCAAATCTCAGGCGAATACCCGTTCTGCAACGGCCACTCTCCTTGGATCCTGGTATGCCTGCTCTTCTTGCAACTTCGTCCTTTCATAAATCTAGCATTAATGAATCCGATCCTCTCTATCTTCCTTTGTTTTCGCCGTCCTCTTGCCATCTTCCAAACCTTCCCTCGGGCAGTGAGCCCATTACTTGCGTTGACTCCTCTTTGGTCGTTCTTCCCTATGCACAAGTTGAACCTTCCCTCGCTGCCCCCCTCAATCTTCCCGCGCCTCCTTCGCAGTCCTTTGCTCATTATCTATCCTTGGTTCACGGGGACCCATCTTCTCACCTCCGAACTTGCCACGTTATCTCCAACTGCCATGCCAACCCCAGTTCCTCCTCTCCTATCGTTTCTTCTCACCATCTTTCAACCGACTCTCCTCATCACTTAGCTACCTGTACTGATGTGACTTCCCCATCTCATTCTTCGTCCTCCTATATTTCTGAGACTTCTAAATTCCCTACTAGATCTCCTATCCTTCCTAAACCGACATTCATAACTGAGACTGTTAGTAAACCTCCCACCAACCCTTAACACCTTCCTAAGCCGACTTTCTTACACATTTGGGAAGACAAATTAGTCATCAATCTTTCGCACTTAAACATTGAACCCCTCACCCTTAATTTCCTTAAGAGAGGATTTGGTTTTGCCGTTGTTTACCGCAATATGGTGTGTTTCACAGAATATGAAGTAAACAGAATTAAGTAGTATAGTGCATAACACAGAGCATGAAATTATAACAGCATTGCACAGAATAAAGCATTGTTCTCATTCATTGAATATATCAGTATTACACTACAATGTTACAATGCCGTGGGGTCCCCCTGACTACAAAGTATTAAGCCAATATATAACTTGGCCAAGGTTGGTTGAGATACCAACCGTTGGCAACGACTCTATAACTATCCAACCGTCGGGGTTAATTTCCGATAACACTCCTACATAACAACACTAATTAATTTATGATTATTTACTTGGCCGACTACGACCGACTACAATTATGACCGACTACATCATCCCCCCCACAAAATTAGTCGTCTTCCAGACGACAGAAAACCATCAAGTGACATTAAGTAAGCTTTTGCCGACAACAATGCTGAAGTAGGAGCTGTGTAAAAATAGAACCAACACATTTGGAACACCTGCCAGTAGACCAACCAACCAAGGGACCCAATCTGATAGCACACTGAATGCTGCGAATGTTGCACCCCATTGCTCACTGGATCAAGATAGTACTAATTTGATGGGGGTTTGGGGGCAGCGCCCCCAACGGGGTCGAGGGGCAGCGCCCCCAACGGGGGTCTGGGGGCAGCGCCCCCAGCGGGGTTGAGGGGCAGCGCCCCTCGCGGGGTCCGGGGGCAGCGCCCCTGGCGCGCTCAAGCCCAAAATAACACCTTCAAAACCATTCAGACCTTCATTGCGCACATCATTTTTCTAACAAAATCGAACACTCGTCTGCAATCCAAAAACTCATATAATCGGCTGAGAACAGGAATTAGGACAGCGGAATCCACTTCAGGCATGGAAAAAAATCTTGAAATGTCCTTTTCTTTTTCGTAAAAAATTGTGGGGACGGGCCTTGGTCGTACGCCGTACGCCCTGGTCGTACGATGTACGATCTGGTCGTACGACGTACGACTTAGCCGTACGACCTGGTCGTATGACATACATCGTACGGCCTGGTCATACGTCGTACGGTCTGGCCGTACGTCATACTCTTTTTTTTTTTTTTTTAATTTTTTTCAAAATTTTTCCGACATTTTTTTTTTTCCGTCTTTTCCAATTTTTCATCCTTGTCAACCTGAACCGGATTTTTCTATTTTTCTCCGACTGGGTCCACGTTCGATCTATAACTCCGACTTTAGAACTTTCTTGTCGCGTAATCTGTCTCGTAACATTTTTCCCTTTTCTAGAATTTCGCTGTGAGGGTGATTTGCCAGTACGACAAGTAGCCATATCCTCCAAATTAAATATTTTAACTTCATTCTTCGTACCTTTATTGATTTTGTAATCGTCGGTAGGATCGGGTGCCTTTATTGGGACCGGAACTGTTGTCTTCAAAAAAATTAAACTATTTGACTTTTGAACATCATTTTTTCTCTGTTGATTGTCACCGATCGCCAAAACATTGCAAGTCGCCGGAAATACTCTATAGTCCTTATTCCTTCTGTATGGTCTCTTTTTGGCCGATATTTTCAATGTTGTCTTCCCGTCGTTAGTTTCATCATCCCTAATCACCTTGCTTGTCAATGACTCTTCATACCTAATCACCTTATCTAGTTCAAATGTATGTGCAAGTGTATCATCTATCTTGGCATTACCCTCTGTATATTCTTTCTGTGCCTCCCCTGGTCGATTTGTCTGTTTTGGTCGACATGTCTCTGCCACTAGTTGCTCTGTTACTTCTGACTGATTATTACCTTCCTCCCCTTTGTCACTCATTACCGGTTCCCTCTTACCAAGTGGTTGAGTGTTTGTCAATCCATCCAATGCTTCATTTATCAACAATGTTTCACTGGGCCCAATATTGCCGATATTGCCGAGTGGTTCACTAGTCGCCCGAGAGCATTCGCCACTTTCTCTTATTGAAATCATGTTACACTCTGGCTTGAAGAACTCATAGTCTTCCATTTGCCAGTGGAAGAGCCCACTAAAGGAATTAGTTTCATCCTCAGAACATTCTTGCAGTTTTAATACTCCTTCCTCATCAGGTTCTATTGGTCCTCTGCCAACTAACTCCCCTCCGTCTGAATCAGAATCTGATGCCAACTCTTCACTTACAACCTGTGTTCTCAGATCTATGACGATCTTCTTACCTTTGTTCTCTATTGACAATGTGTTTCTTTTCCAGTTATGGTTGGCCTTGGCGGCTATCAGCCACCCTCGGCCGAGTAATGCGTCGTATGACGCATTTTGTGCTGTTATGACTACGAAGTTTAATCGAAAAAGTTGGGTGCCAATCCTTACTTTCTGAGCCATTAGCACTCCCAGCGCTTTAATTCCGTGCTGGTCTGCTCCCACTAACTGGAAATTTTGTGGCCATAGTGTAGGTTTCCCCAAGCACTTCCACGTATCTTCTGTCAGAACATTCACTCCCGATCCCCCGTCGATTATTGTGTTTGTTAGATGATATCCACCGATTTCCATGTGTATGATGGCTGGGTTCTTGCCACTGTTTACTGCCAACAATCTCGGGTCGATGACTTGTTCTCCCTCGAGCGGTGGCTCCACTATGATGTCTTCCTCCTTTGTTTGCCTGTTTGGTTCCCCTTCCATCACCTTCGAGATTGCCATTCTTAATTGCGGCATGCTCTGTAAAAGATCTGCTATCTTAACCGATACAGTGGTTTGTAGCACCTGGTTCACGATGCTCTTTTCTGACTCTGGTCGTACGGTAGTTGTTTTTCTGTTCTTTTCTTCTGTTTCCATTGCCATCTCTACTTCCTTCCTAGCCTCCCGAAGTCTCTCCTTCTCGGTCCGAGGATCTGGATACATCGCTTTTTTTCCTTGTGCTCGGGTAACCGCTAGGATCTCTTCATCCTTCTCCTTGAAACTAATCATATTCACCCCTTTTTGCTTCGGGCAATCTTTTTCTTCGTGATCTCCAGGCCCGCACCACTTGCATAATGCATTTATTGTGTTCTGATTGTTGTTCGGGCATTCTCTTGCAAAGTGTCCCCACTCGTTGCATTGCCGGCACTGTATCATAGGTCGCCCCTTGCTGTCATACTGCAATCTGTTTCTTGGACTTCTATTGCTTTGGTAACCTCCAGGGGATGCATGGCTATTGTACTGGGGCTTTGGTGGTGTGTTCGGTGGGGTTGACGGTTCTCCTTGAGTGAACAGTACTTGCGTACCCCTTGCTTTCAGATTGTATAGGCATTCCTTGATGGAATGTCCCATCACTTGGCAGATATCACAAAACAATTTTTTCAGACAATTTGTCTTTGTATGACCTTCCCCCTTGCAATCTGTACACCACAGTTCTCTGGCTTCCCTCATACTCTCCTTGTCGGCCTTCAGTTCTTTCATCATTCTCATCATGTCCTTCCTGAGTGCTTGCACGGTCTTGGACTCACTGTCGCTGTTGTCATCCGTACTCTCCTCGTCGTCCGTCTTCCTTTTCCCTCGGAAGGATATTTTATTTTCACTCTCTATATCCATCGCTCGATTGTAGGCTTCATCGTATGATGACGGAGGCACAACTTTCATTTTCTTTCTCAGCGATGGACGCAACCCTTCGATGAACCATCGCTTCTTCAGCCCGTCGGCCGGCTGAGTCTCCAGTTTTCCCAACAATTCTTTCAGTCTCCGATTGTATGTTCGCACGTTCTCGTGCTTCCCTTGCTTCGTATTGTAGATCTCCGCTACAATTTCACTGTCATCCCTCAGAAGTTTGAATTCGTCTTGGAATGCCTTCTTAAGTAATCTCCATGATGCCCTGTGTGCTTGGGCCAACTCTGTGTACCAGTCGATGGCACTATCTCTCAGTGTCGCTGGAAATGCTTTCAGCCAGTAGTCCACATCATCTTGCCCATTGGCTATCCAAATCGTCTCGCACGTCTTACAGTGTCGTACTGGATCTTCTGACCCATCCCCCGTAAATTTTGGCAGCTTTTGCCTCTCGGCTGGCAGAGTCACCATCCTTCCCCGATGCCCTCCTTGTGCGTTGGGCCTGACTGGACCGGTTCTCTCGCAACGTCCCGGTGCGTCACTTGCACTCTCGGCCACGTTCGAGTCTTCCCCGTGTCCTCTGTCAGCGTCCTCTACACCTTGAGTCTCCTTGGGTTCGTTCTGATACTCCCTCTGCTCTGGGGTCTTAGGTTCAAATCTTCCAACTCTCGGCCCTTCGTCGTCCGATATGGATAACTCTCCGATGTGGCATATGCCTTTCTCAGTTGTACGGCGTGCGACGGCGATCAGCGTCACGTTCCTCCTCTTGTTTTAGACGTTCTTCATACCTTCTGAGAATTTGTTGTCGTCGCACTTCCCTGTCTCTCTCTTCTCGAAGATCTTGAAAGGCTATCAGGTTCCTTGCCAGAAGTCGAGGAATGCGGTTCAAAAGGTTATCCACTTCGCTATTGACACGCAGGTTCTCTGAAATAACCTCCTCTGGAACCTCTCTGCGAATAGATTCGTCTCGCACGTATTGTCCGACTGATAATAACCACAGATTGACTAATTCCTGAGTTACTTCATCTTCTCGACTTCTGGGTTCATTCTCTTCTCTATCGCTTCCCTCGTGCTCTTCCTGAATTTCTTGTATTATTTCTTCTACGTGCTTTCTGTCTTGTACTTCCTCGTCGGTGTCAATTGGTTGCCCCATTACGCTGCCATTTTCTTGATGCTAGATACACCCGACGGCTTGTTCGGACGATGTCACTTGTCTGATGGTATCGGACGTCTCAACTTGTCATCTCCTTGTCACCCGATGGCATCGGACGACTCCACTTGTCATCGACTTGTCACCCTCGACCCGTTTTCGAACTGGCAACGGCGCCAAATGTTTACCGCAATATGGTGTGTTTCACAGAATATGAAGTAAACAGAATTAAGTAGTATAGTGCATAACACAGAGCATGAAATTATAACAGCATTGCACAGAATAAAGCATTGTTCTCATTCATTGAATATATCAGTATTACACTACAATGTTACAATGCCGTGGGGTCCCCCCGACTACAAAGTATTAAGCCAATATATAACTTGGCCAAGGTTGGTTGAGATACCAACCGTTGGCAACGACTATAACTATCCAACCGTCGGGGTTAATTCCCGATAACACTCCTACATAACAACACTAATTAATTTATGATTATTTACTTGGCCGACTACGACCGACTACAATTATGACCGACTACAGCCGTCACCCCAACCTCTATTCCTGTTGTTGATTTCCTCATTAATATTGAAAATGCTATCCATTCTTTACTCGAGGCGATGGCAGACGAGGTAAGACAAGACTGCGCCGTCGCCCTTAGGCATGCAAAACCCCCTTGGCGGAATGTCCCCAAAGGTGAGTTCCTCGCATTCAAGAGACTTATTCAGAACCAAGACATTGTGATCACCAAAGAGGACAAGGGGAATGCCACCGTTATCTTGAGTAAATCTGACTACGTCTCCAAAATGTTGGATCACCTTAACAATAGTGGCAGCTACAAAATCCTACCCTCTAATCCTATTTCCAAAATCTTGAAACTTGTCAGAAATGCTATCTCCAATTCCACCCTTGATGACGATACCAAAAAATGTCTCCTTCCCAATAAAGAGATCACACCGCGCATCTATGGTTTGCCTAAAATCCATAAAGCCAACTTCCCTTTGAGACCAATTGTCGACACGACCCATTCCCCCACCTACAAACTTGCTGCCTTCCTAACCAAGCTAGTCTCCCCTCTAACTGGCAAGTCTTCCTCCTTCATCAAAGACTCAACCCAATTTGTTGACTTCATCAAAGACAAAAAGGTTAATAATGACAATATTCTTGTTAGCTTTGATGTGGTTTCCCTCTTCACCAAAGTCCCTCTTCAAGACTCCATTATACTAATCCGGCAAAAGACCAATGAGGAAATTGCATCCCTTGTTGAATTGTGCTTAAAATCCACGTTCTTCACCTTCCAAGGCGTGGTGTATGAACAATCCGATGGGGTTGCAATGGGTTCACCTCTGTCCCCGGTCATTGCCAACCTATACATGGAACATTTTGAAGAGCTTGCCCTGAACTCCTTCCCTCTCAAACCAACTTGGTGGAAGCGTTATGTGGATGACACCAACATCTGTTGGCCACATGGCCAAGAACAACTAGAAATCTTCCACAACCACCTCAACAACATTGCCCCCTGCATCAAGTTCACCAAAGAATTGGAAACCAATAATCAACTCCCTTTCTTGGACATACTTCTCATCAGAAATGATGATGGCACTATTGGTCGTACGGTCTTCAGGAAGTCCACACACATTGACCTATACCTTCTCGCTTCCTCTCACCACCACCCTGCCCACAAGGTTAGTGTGCTCAAAACTCTAGCTACGCGAGCCTTTCGGGTATGTGATGAGAAACACCTAAATCAAGAGTTGTCACACCTCACCAAAGTTTTCAAACTCAACGGATACCGCACCAAGCACATCAAGAGAACTTTTAAGCTAGCCCAAGCTCGCCTAAACTCCAAACTTGATATTAAAGACACCGAGACGACCTATATCACCACCCTACCTTTCATCGAAGGGATCTCCAACAAAATTGCCAAAATCCTTCGTAAGAAAGGACTCTCCTGTGCTTTCAAACCGGTCTCCACCATCAGAAACCTCATCCCCTCCACTAAAGACTCTAACAACATCCTTTTAAACTCAGGCGTCTACAAAATAGATTGTTCTTGTGGTACCCCTTACATCGGGGAGATAGGCAGATCGATCTGCATGAGAATTAAAGAGCACAACACAGATATCAGACATGAAAGGGTCACTAAGTCCGCCCTTGCAGATCACTGCTCCCACACCAAGCACCACATCCGCCTTGAGGATACCCAAGTCTTGGCCAAGGAAGATAACTTCTTCAAAAGGAAACTTAAAGAAGCTATCTTCATCAGAAATAACCCTATCAACTTAAATAGAGATGATGGCTGGAACGTGAACCCTACTTGGAACCCCCTTCTAAATTCCCTTAAAAATTAATCCCCCTTCTTTCTACTTCCTCTTCCGACCTCCTTGGTTTGATCTCTTTCGATCACCTTATCCCCTCTTCTCCTCTTTCCCTATCCTTGTTGCAATATTGCCCCTTCCTTTCTCCTTTTATACTACCCTACTCATCCCCTCGTTTTCCCTCAAACCACCCCTTTGTCTCTTGGTCTCGTCCCCTCCCCCTCCCTCATGACCCCCCACCCTCTTTTCCCATACCATGTCTGTCCTCCTTACCCCTCGTCCTATCCTTACCTTTTCTTTCCTCTTTCTCAACCTGTCTCTTCCTTGTCGCGCTCCTCCTCTCTTTAACCTTGGAACTATTTCCCCCGTTTCTTTTATTTCTTTTATCTCTTTACCTTGTTTTCCTCTCGGTTATTTATTATTTTTTGTTTTTTGCTTTTGTTTTTTTCTTCCCTTAGTCTTAATTTTTAAATGCTCCCCTCTTTGTTTGCTTTATAATTTTGAAATACTAATCTTTATTTTAGGTTTTTTCTTTCTTTCCTTCTTTCTTTGTTCTTTAAGTTTCTTGCGAGTTTGTGTTTATTAAGCTTTTAGCTTTGTCTCTTTTCCTTATCCTTTATATATTTATATATTCTTACTATTTGCCCCCTTTATTATTCATTTATTTATATCTTCCTATTTTTGCCATCCTCTTCATTTATCTCTATCCTCTCCTTTTATCTTCTTTATATTTTTATCAATTTCTAACCTTGTCCATTCTTTATCCATTATTTGATCTTGGAGAGTTTAATTTTACTTTTTCTGCTTTCATCATTTTTTCTTTTTAGTTTATAGGTTTATATCTTCCTTTTTTTCTTCTTCTATGGTTTTCATTATTTTTATTAATATTGTCTCTTTCTTGATGATTACCATGCCCACAGTCCTCTCTTTTTCTCTTTAAGAAGCCTTTTCTGCAAACACTTCTCACAATGCTCTCTTTTCATCCTGATGATGGATCACGGAGTGTGATCCGAAACGTCGAGTCAAAAAAGCAACACGCAGTCAAACCAGAAGCTCACAGAATAAAATATCATGGACTGTGGAAACATCATGTCTTTAATTCCATTCATTCAGTTATCTCAGCCTCAAGAGGAGCTAAATTGATCCTGTAGTTAGCTAAGAAATCTGCAACCTTGTTACACTACCAGTGGCAATGCGTGAAAAAGAAATATCTTCAAACTCTTTGATTAATTTCAGCGCCTCTTCCAACAAAGCTTTGAGCTTAGAACACCACACAAACATTTTGTCCAAGCCAATCACTTTCCACAATCAACTTAATGCACTTAATTAGAAACTGCCAATTGAAGGCCTTCCACCACTGCTCCAAATAGGCTCCCTTACAGGTTTTCAGCTTCATTATTAGTTTTGGAACCAAGGACAAAAGAGGCCCCCTTCACAAAACACCCCTTGTCATCTCGCAACACACATCCAGCTCCAGCTTTTGCAGAGCTACCTCGCGAGGCTCCATCAAAATTCAATTTGAGAATTTCTTTAGGGGATTTGAGCCATACACCACTTTTAGAAACAAGCGACTTATCAATTACCCCATTAAAGGGGGAGAACCTTAAGAATTTTAGTAGTGTTTTTCAACAGGTATAATTGGATACATCAGGCTAATCCCTTGAGAAAGCCTCAAATATAGTGAAGGAACCATAGTACAAACCAGTGCTCCACAAGTGAGGTCGCATGGGCTTATAATGGTATCTCAATAGAAGACTTAAGATATGTTTGAGAAGATGGAGAAAACTATATTGAGATTACTACACTAAACTTTGGATGACCAGGACTTATAAGAAGCTTCATTGGAGTCTAAATATTAATGATGTCAAATTTGGGTGTAGTGAGCTGCTTTACATGTTGATGTTAAAACTGTATGATGCTGACGATTCTTTTGCATGAAGAATTGTCATACAATATATGGTGTCGTGAACTTTTAGTAACCAGTTTAGAATATAGTATCAGTGCTTGTGCTACAGGAATAAGTGATTGCAATTGGACTGTGGCTAGTATGTATAATGACACAAGAAAGTTATAATTGGTAATATTGCTTGGTTAAGTCTCTGGAATTTGAAGTAACATGTGGAGTGGCGCATGAGATTTATAGGCTGGAGAACATATGTTTCTAATGATTATGCATGCCTGTTGATACCATGATCCATACCCTGAATTTTCGACATTGAGGTATTGAAGGTGACAATTACTGATGGAAATCAGCGAACATCCTCTTGGAATGTCATCAGTACAGTGGACGGTAATAAGCTGCTTTGCTTATATTGTCCCATTATTCAATGGCATGCCAAGAAATGGACTAGTGAACTGATGTAGTCATTCTTCATATGGTGACATAGTTGTCACCCTGTTTACAATAAACTCATGATTTGTGTGTGATCCTTTCATCACTCACTGTCCAATTGATTGGTTAATGAATATGAGAATTTAGCTTGCCATATAGCACGCCTTGTGTACAATAAACCGATGAGTTGTTTGCGATACTTTTATCACTTAGAGGCAATTGATTGATTAACGATGTAGTTGTGGACTTGGATGACTATGTTAGAGGCAATATGATTAATTAGCTTGCCGTATAGCATGCCCCTATTGGCGTTTTTTCTCTCAGATAATTTGGGTTGTGCGATTGTTGGTTTTATATATGTTTAATTCTATGGTAGGCATGTGTCCATAGAAATCCTTTAACTATACATGTTATTGAGTTTCCTGTTTGGTGTTGAGGAAAGATAATGCAACAGTGGTTGAAGAGCTAGAAATTATTTTTTCTCCACCTGAGATTTTATCAATGAGAAAATATGAGAATTAGGGATTTAGCATTATGGTGCATAGCTGGGGCATATCAAATTCATGATCAAAATCCAGGGCTAATTACTTAGACCATATTTTTAAGAGTACTTAATGGACAAGTACATTGGCAAAAGAGATTTTTAATAATGTTCCCAGACTTTAGAACAAAAAGATTACTACAATATAGGAGCAGGGTAAAATAAATCTCAGTATTGCAGTACTAGCAAATTCACTTTGAAAGGTGAACGATTAGAGTAGTAGGAAAATGTCTTCAATCAATGTCTTAATTATTTGCTACATCTATTGTGTAGGAAAGTACAATGAAGTACAAAGCTTTTAAAGTCCAGGAGACCATGAAACATGAAGTGGCATCTCTAGAAGAGGCATGCCCAAGTAATAAGGGATTAGATGCTATTATTTGGAAGGTGTGTCATTTTATAAATCAACAATGCTTTGTTCCATGTCTTACATGTATATGTGAAACCATAGGTGTATCTAGAGTGCTCATTAGAAGCTGTCATTAAAACATTAGACTGATGGGAAGTACCCACATTGCTGGAAGTACCCAATGGTGACCTATAATAGGAGCTTGGGTGTGTTTAGGGTGTCATATATTGGTCTGGAGCACACTTATTAGGCTAAATGTGCTATGGTGGAAGGGTATTTTGAAATTTTGAATGATAGAGGCTGAGAACTATATTAGAGTGCAACGGCTAGGGAAAAGACAAATAACATAATAGTTACGCACTACCATAAGAATTGTAATACGCAAAGTTGTATTATGCAATAGTTCTATACAAGATTTGAGAGGTCGGATGTGTAGATGCCTAAACTATCCTCCTATTCTACCACTAAACTAGCTGACTTGCTAACTCTCTTCAAAGTATTCTAATATACATGTAGGAGGGTGTTGAGCGATTCAACAGTTACAAGACTGTTGGTCACTCTGTTGAATATTGGTTAGATTCCTCTCTGGGGTTGTCGGTACTGCAACTGCCTATGCCAATAGGTCTATCGGAAGAGATGTCCTCAGATTCATGCAACAGGTTTGGAGAGGAGTTAGTTTGTCATGTTACTGCCATATGTTTTGTAGGTGATGACTAAGCTATTGATGGATCCACATAAGCCACATGTAAGTGCTGATGAAGTTATGAGCTCCTGAGTGTCCCAGGTCCTTCTGGATTAGTTGTCCCTCCTTGAGAAGCAATGACCCCCATTGCATGCAACTGCAGAATGAGATGTGGGAAGTTTTGAACAACTTCCTAATGCAGTCAAGGATTGGGGGCCAAATGAATCACAACTGATCCAGAGTGGCACAAGGGAAGCACAACACAAAGAAAGTTTGTTCTCCTTAGCCCACTCACCCACTTCACTTCTTCAATCCAACACAATCAAAGGCACATTCAAGGGTAAATGAAGGATTTGTTACTTAGGCTCTTGTCCAACTCTCAAGGCTATGTCTACACCTTCATGCAGGTCTGAAAACACCTTTCCAACAGTTGGTTTGGTTCCCAACTTTCCAAAACTCTCCAACCTTGACTAGGCCTAGTGAGGCTACTAGCCTTCCAAAACTAGTTTTCTTCACAACAAATGACAAAACCCCAAAGGACTAGCCAAACAAATGGTGATTTTGGATAACCTCTATGGGACTCTAACAAACCTCCAAATCTCCAATCCCAACTCTACTCCAGTAGTTCAAAACCCCCACTAGGTCTCTAGGCCTAATTGATCACTTTAAGCCTGGGTTACAAAGCAAAGGGTTCAAATTGGGTTCATAGGTCAGGGGTAGGAATTTAGAATGTCTCTACCAGGTCCCTACAACACAAAACCACCATTCTTTCATTCACCTTGTCTGGATTTTGTCACCTACAACAGCAAATAGCATAAAACAGGCCAAATACATGGTAATACTTGACCTAGGGCATCAAATTAAAAATAGAAGACTGCATTTCCCAACAAAAATCTTTTGGAATCTTATAGTACATATCCCTAGCCTGCATTTCACCAGTTTTTGTGAATTTTCACCGGTGGGAATGCATTCTAGCGCCGGATTTCTATGGCTGCCCTAGAAAACAGGGTTTCTAGACCTGTTTTGAAAGAAAAATCAATAACTTTTGATCCTGACCACTTCAGGACCTCAAACCAGTTGCATTAGAACCCTGACTCCAAGTGCTTTCAGAAAAAGTACATTAGACCAAGAGTTCAGTCTGTACAGTCCGTACAACATGTTTTCTTCAGAAAAACAGTCAAATTCTTGATTTTTGTGCCCAAAATTGCATACAAAATCTCTTCCTCCGTACTGGAGTCAGATATCCACCATATTAACCCATCCAAGTCGGTTTCCAACTTCTACAACAGCATTCAACCGCCCAAAGTGGTTTTTTTTTTGAACCAACCCAACACATAACACCTTTGACAACTATGGTGTTTTGCATTAACACAAGGAGGTTGATTTGTTTGGCTTGTCCACATGAGTCCAAATGATCAACACACTCCTTCCAACATACTAAAACACTAAAACAACCAAAAAAAACTCAAAACCAATCCTTAGACCTTCTAGGCCTAATTGGCACAACAAGGGTCCAAATGGACTAAGAAGGATTTGAGGTTTATATAGTCACCCCAAACCTCTTGACCATACAAAATGGACCAAACAACAATGGCTAAAAGCCTTATTACAAAACACATTGAACAAAAAACATAACTTCTCAAAATGCATCAAAATGCCTTTAGGAACCAAGGTGCTCCTAGGTGCCCTGCACCAACAACCTTCTCCTTGCAGCAGCATCACACAACACCACTTTGATGGTCACATGGTGAGGTCTAATACTCTAAACAAACTGATTTTTGTGATAACCCAATATGACAACAATATGGAAGTAAAGCCTGCAAGGTTAAGCATACAAACTAAACCCTTAAAGCTGATTTTTAAGGAAAAAGAAACTCTTATGTAATGTGCCATACCTGTTTGTATTTTTTTAAAAATCCTTTCATGTGTGATTTTTATTAATTTTTAGTGTGATCTTTCAGACTAGACAGAAGAATGTAGAAGGGCTTTTCAGTTTTCCTGCAGATGTGTTGCCGAAGCATACAATATAGAGCATAGAGAAAAAACCCAGAAAAAGTACAATAGATATGAAGAAAATAACAAAGACCCAGATAGCAGAATAGCCAAGTATGAATTACTGTGACATACCCATATCCAGAAATGCAACTTGGTACAAGTGCTGAGAGTGCACCAGCAACTGGGTATAGCCAGAATCACTCCAATCTCCCAAGAAATACAAAGATGAGCATACAAAATGATATCAGCGATACAAAGGGCTCCAAACGCCTCTAGCAATGCAAAATCCACAATACCCACAAAGAGGAATAAAGCCAAAATGCCCCCACGTCACTTCTGGAGGTGTACGGCCTATGCTAGAAGTGATGAACAGCCACAAGAAAGGTGTATGGTCGCTGAAATAAGTCTGCAATGAACTGTATGCTGCCCTCAAGGATAGGCGACCAGATATGAATGTCAAATCTGCCTCAAAATACCTCAAAACTTCACCAATAAATGGTACGGCCGAACGTAAGAAGGTACAACCAGCAATGGGAATAACACAACAGCAATAAACTCTTCCCAACCCACAAGAAATCAGTCCAATCCCTCTGAAATCAGTCTTCAACAATGATAGATGAATGATATGTCAAATCTGCTCAAGAACTTCTTCGAATGACTCCATTATACGCACAAATGTGAATGCTAAATACATCCACTCACAATGGCACCGTTGGGTGGTCTTTCACACCTGTAGAATGCTGTTACCTATGGAGGTTTTCGTCTCCACAAGCCTCTGGTTCGAATCCTCAAACCCTTCACAATAGCAAACCCTAGTAGAGCTCACAAGAAGAAAATATCATAAAGCAAGCATAATCTCAAATGAGCCCTTCAACACCTTTTATAATTTGCTCCAAGCCCAACGCCACTTTTGGAGGGAATTTGCATTTGTTTTAATATTTAATTTACATCCCCTTATGACTCCCCATGGGCGCCCACCTCCTAGAGGGTCACTTTTATGTTATTACTTATTTTATAAAGTGACCAAATAATATTTATTTGTAAAGTCCCATCACATAATTATATTAAACTTCAGACTTTAAAATAAAGTCCCATCCTGAGTGTCCTCCTGATGCACCTGTTCTACATGATGCACCTGTTCTACATGTTGCACCTGTTCCAGAACCTCCTGCTGAACCTGACGTTGGCCCATCTACCCGTCGCCCCAAATGGTGGTCTCAGACGATTGCCGATCTTCATGATGATGAACTTGTTGAGGGTAGATCCTCTCGGAATAAGCACAAACAACAGCATACAGCAAACTTTGCTCTCATGGTCAACCTGCACAGTGTCTATGAGCCTCAGATTCATTCAGAAGCTAAAGGTATTCCAGAGTGGGATACGGCGATGGAATCAGAACTCCAGAGCCTTCAGAAGAATCACACCTGGGTCCTTTCAGATCTTCCTCCAGGGAAGAAATCCATTAGCTGCAAATAGGTGTATAAAGTTAAGTACAAGGTTGACGGAACCCTGGACAAGTACAAAGCACGGCTTGTTACTCGGGGTTTCTCACAGAAAGAAGGCATCGACTATGAGGAGACTTTTGCTCCTACAGCCAAGATGAGTACCATACGGCTCGTCCTTGCCTTAGCAGCCCAGTTTGGATGGAAAGTCCATCAGATGGACGTCAAAAGTGCCTTTCTCAACGGTGAGTTGCAGGAAGAAGTCTATATGACGCAACCTCCTGGTTTCAAGGTTGCCGGACAAGAACAAAAAGTCTGTAGACTAGTCAAAGCACTTTATGGCTTGAAGCAGGCTCCAAGAGCATGGTACATCAAAATCGACAAGTACCTCACAGATCATGGCTTTAAGCGGAGTCCATCTGACCCAAATTTGTACATCAAACCTACTGGTACTGATATATTGTTGCTCGTTGTCTATGTGGACGACTTGCTCATTACTGGTAGCTCGGCACACCTGATCGATAAGATCAAACAGGACCTGTGCAAATCCTTTGATATGACAGATTTGGGACTTTCACACTATTGTCTAGGTGTTGAGGTTTGGCAAACTCAGAACAGCATCTTCATCTCTCAGTCGAAGTATGCTCGCAGTCTTCTGGATAAGTTCTGAATGCAGGACTGCAAACCAGCCTCCACCCCGATGGAAAAAGGACTTAAGCTATCCGCTTAGTCTGACTCACCAGTGGTTGATGAGTCTCTGTTTAGACAGCTCGTAGGCAGTCTTATCTATCTGACTGCTACTAGACCAGACATCAGTTTTGCAGTCAGCTACATTTCACAATTTTTGACAGCTCCTAAGACTGTTCATTGGGTAGCGGCTAAGCATGTGTTGCGGTACGTGAAAGGCACTTTTGACTTTGGAATTCTTTACACAAGGAATTCTGATCCCAGCCTTAGAGGCTTCATAGATTCAGATTGGGTAGGTTCAGGTGATGACAGAAAATCAACTTCTGGGTATGTGTTCAGTTTGGGATCTGGTGCCGTCACATGGACCAGTAAGAAGTAGCAGGCTGTAGCACTCTCCTCCATAGTAGCTGAGTATCGAGGTGCAGTGAAGGCAGCTTGTGAGGCAGTTTGGCTTCGCTGGATGCTTGTAGATATGTGACTATCTCAAGCAGGTCCGACTCCCCTGTTTTGTGACAATCAGGGAGTTCTCAAACTTGCCAAGAATTCGGTCTTCCATGAAAGAACCAAGCATGTAGAAACGCATTGTCACTTCATCAGATCGTTGGTTGAAGACGGATCAGTTCAGTTGCTGTATGTTCCGACTGAGGATCAGACAACTGATATTCTCACCAAGTCCCTTAGTCCTGACAAGTTTGTAAAATTCAGGGGGTCTCTTGGTGTAGTGAATAGGTTGACCATTAAGGGAGGGTATTAAGATATTCTTTTATTTGTTGATACTTAGAATCTCCTATTTTTTAGTTAATGGTCAGTTTCTTGTAACGGTATGTAATTATGACAAGATCGTGTGTCGATCTTTGGCAATCTTTGGCAGTTTCTAAATATAGAAACTTGCTTTCTTTGTAATTACTTGTAACCTATTTAAGAGCCTTTGCTCTATGTGAATATCATCCAGCATTCTGCCATTTACCTGTGTAATAGAAGATGGTGTCGGAATGCCATGTTCTTTAGCTCGTCGGAAAGGTCTTGACGAGACGTTTCTGACCCCACTCTGAAAAACCTGAATCGACACTGAACCCGAACTTACTAAAAATAGTAACGCTCAAGATCAAACTAGGCCAACTTTGAAGGTGCCAACTGGATCCTCTGAATGCAAACCAGCTCTCCATCATCGACAAATGCCTCCGAGCCAAACTAACTCCAGTTCCCTATCCAAACTGCTAGTCCACGGGAATTGAGTGATGGACTAACCATGTGTCACGAAGGGGACATTACATCTTATTTGCTCACTTATACTAGACCCAGTACTCATCAAAAGACACCAATTTATTGATCTGAAAAACAAAATCACGTATCTATTACTTTACTCTTGCTGATTTTTGAACCAAAACAGGGACACCAACACAGAGGAAATAACTGATTTTATTGATCTTCTTGTAACATGTTTTACATCAGATTTCACGAAGAAAATTTGAGAGTCTCCCCTTAACAAAACTCATATTCTAAGATTCCAAGAACTCTACAAACACCCAAGACTGAAAATTACAACATCTATACCTGCTAAATACAAACTAGTGACACAAGCCCACAATTTACAATTCCATATCAACACTATGTCCTCTCTTCTGAGTAGTCCCTGATTCTCTCTTTTGTACAAGCAAAGAAGAACTCTCCATCTCATTGCTGCACTCCCACCCTCTCTATCTGTCTCTCTCTCTTGGAAGCTAACTTTTTTCATTCTCAACAAGAGTTTATCCATCTCTCCAAGTGTGGTGCCATTCTCCAAGGGGTTTGAATGAGGAGTCAAGTGTAATATCCCAAAAGGGGATATTTTGCCCTAGTTTGGTTTTACAGGCTTTCCCAATTAATTTTCTGAATTCTGCCCTAAAATTTCTGCACTTTATTATTCTGCCCTAACCCTAACTTTTGCTCCCAAATCAGACTTTGAACAATTGTATATAATTAGCATAGATCATATCAAACATCAACATAACTCCATCATATGACTCGCCCAATAATGCAAGAGATATTCACTATTGTATTTCAATGTTGCATGGACACGGATACGGCTATTTTTCAAGACCCCTAATGTGGATACGGCTAGATACGGCAATTATATATATAAAATTTAATATTATATTATATAATGGAGTATATTAATATAATTTAATATTTTTGATAAGTTAAAATATAATTTAATATTATATTATATTAAAATATAATTTAATATAATCATATATTATATTATATTATATATGATTATATTAAAATATAATTTATTATTAATATAATGAATATGAACTATCGATCAAAATATAATAAATATGAATTAAAAATTTATATTAACTATATTTTATAATGAAAGAATAAATTATATTTTAATATAATACCTTATATAATAAAATATGAATTAAAAAATATTTTATTATATAATGTATTATATTAAAATATGATTTATTATTTTATTAAACATATTACAAGTATTATTAAATAATAAATATATTAACTTTAAATATATATATATATATATATATTTAATTAAATTTAAATACATATTATATTAAAATTTAAATACATATTATAATTATTAATAATTAATAAACATTAAAGATTACAATAATTTATTTGCAATGAATAATATAAACTCGTTAAATTTGAATAATTAGCCGCTGATAGGCTTTTATATGTGAGCATTATAGTGCCCCGAATTATCTCACGCCGTAAAAAAATATTCACGCCGGAAAATTTTATAAACTTGTCGGTTGTATATTTTATATATAAACATATCGGTGTATTCCTTGAACCTGGGTGCAAGCGCTAGTATATCTTTTTAAAAGATATAATGTTAAAAACCTAAAAGCAAATTTTCTATGGGAAAGAGGGGTGCCGGAACTGGAAGCCGGAAGCCGGAGAATTCTCACTTTCAGCCAACTCAGAAGCATGCATTTCATAGAGCTCAGAATTGCGGAAAATATCAAAGTCGAACAGAAAACATCCCCCAGTAGAGGACATTGCAGAATTTTTGTAGGTTTTGTTTAAATATTTCTTGCGGATATGGCAATTCTTTTTAAAGCGCCGAATCCAGAAGTATCGGGCACGGTGTATATTTTGCCCTACTTTTGAATACAGGAGGGCACAGTATCCCGCCCATATCCTGGGCGTACCATACCTGTGTCCGTACCGGGCACGCTGGTACGCATATCAGGGGAAGCCAGGGGGCGTATCCGGCAACCCTGGTAATACACCTTAATCATGTCAATTACATATCCACAATAAGCATGAAGTCTGCTGCTGTGAATTCTGGAAATATAAAGTCTTTGAGTACACAGTATGGCTATGGCAAGCAACCAATAGCCCAGCAACAAGTAGATACAAATGCCAATAATCACATACCAAAATTATGCATAAATGAATTCCAATAGAGGGCAAATTAGGGGCTGCAAGTCTGCTGTAAACAAGTCTGCCCAAACCCTAAATAATGCTAGTTGACTGCTGCTCCAATATGCTCAGATCTGCTGCTATAAAAGATGATTAAATTCTGCTCCAAATGATGATCTAGGGCTGCTCCAAGATGGCGAATGGGTCTGCTCCGATGGAATGCAACAATTCAACCCTATAACCCTCCAAAAGCTCGAATCCCTCCTTCAATGCAATTCGCCCTTCTTCTAGGATGTAATGTCCCCTTTTGGGAACAACACTAATTTTTTCCTAAATTATCAATTTCCAAGCAAACAAAGGTTTAGACTTTAGAGAGTACCTTGGCTTGATTTAACTCCTACAAACAAGTTAGAAATCTTAAACATCAGTAAGTCCATAACAATTTAATAAACTCAATTGAATCTTACCTTGGGATGATCAGCCATGGGGAAGCATGGAAGAGAGTGACTCGATGGGATGTCTTAGCCTCTCTAGGCCCAAAGACAGAACCCTTCAACTAAAAGGCAGAACCCCCTTGGCCTCATGTGGCCCATGCCATTCATATGAGGTGGTGTACCTAGTGAGGATTCTAATTTATTTGTTATCCCCTTATCTTGTCATCTTTCCCATTTCCTCATGATTGGTCTCCTTATATTGCTATACTATGATAGGGAAGTGAGGTATCAAAAGGGTGTCCTGGTAACCCAACTCTCCTAGGCCCAAAGGCAGAACCCTTCAATTAAAAGGCAGAACCCCTTTGGCCCATGTGAACTTATCATTTCCCATCCTGGGTGGCGTATCTAGAAGAGGGCCCCTCCTGGTAGCACAACTCTCCTAGACCCAAAGGCAAAACCCTTCAACTAAAAAGCAGAACCCCTTTGGCCCATGAGGACTCATTCTATTCCCTCTTGGGTGGCGTACCTAGAGAGGGCACCTTCTGGTAGCACGACTCTCCTAGGCCCAAAGGCAGAACCCTTCAACTAAAAGGCAGAACCCCTTTGGCCCATGTGAACTTATCATTTCCCATCCTGGGTGGCGTATCTAGAAGAGGGCCTCTCCTGGTAGCACAACTCTTCTAGACCCAAAGGTAGAACCCTTCAACTAAAAGGCAGAACCCCTTTGGCCCATGAGGACTCATTCTATTTCCTTTTGGGTGGCGTACCTAGAAGAGGGTCCCGTCACCGTATCCCTTTGTACTTTTCCTTTCTCTATCATAGTATAGGTTTATGCATAGTAAACTCTTATCAGTTTCATATTTTCAAATAACCATATCAGCAATACATAATGAATTATGAAGATAACATCATAAATTATAAATACAATATGCATGACCTATTTAATATACTTAACCCATACGTTACATTTCCACATAAATCCTACCACAAGTAGACTGCAGATCTCTCTATATATTATTCCTCTTCTCTCCTTGTTATGCTCAGATATATATATAAGATCAGAAAATGTATGTTTCTTTCTTTTTAGATCATTCCATATATCTTTAATTGTATTCCTTGCTGCTATATATACATATGTGAGGGTGATTGGTTTATATCTCCGTATGATCCTTCAAACTCAGAATATATATATATATTATTCTTATTTGTATAACTGTTCCCAATTCAGAATATATATTACTGTTTATATCTCAGATCTATCCCCCCCCTTCATCACATACCACAAACTATCCTTATACCTTCAAACTCTTCTTGAAAAGAGAAATCCATTTGTAAAGGTGATGACCTTTCATGACTTCTTTTATTATTAATTAATACTCCTTCAAAACTAATTGCAGTCTTGATTATTATCGCTGCCTTTTAACAAATGCAAATACGCTTAATACACCAAAATTGCACCTCCTCAGTCGCACCACTTCTTAATCATTTTGAATAAGACAATTTTGTCTTATTATATATGTAGCGCTCCATATGAAAGGAGGTCAGCCTCCTCTAAACAAAGTCTTATATTAAATTTAAACTCCAAATGATATTCGCTGCCTTTCTTACCAGATATTAATCGCTGCCCACTGTAAATCGCTGACTTTGTGTATTCTATATATATTTATTAATATATATATATATATATTAAATAATTATAATAATATTTAGATTATTAATATTTTATATTAATATTTATATTTATATTTATAATATATCTTGTTATATCTATATTTATACTATTATTATTTATATTTATTTTATATAATATAATAATATTTAAATTTGAATTTATATTTATATCTGTTATTTGCATTTATATAATATAATATATTTATATTTGAATAATATTATTTAATATCATAATTTATCATTCAAATTAACGATGGAAGGGATACTGCAAACACTATATTTTAAGAAAGCAATTTCATCGTTTATCATGATGTTTAAATCTTTAATTTAAACAATGCTTTAACATCGGGACATCACATAGGATGAGGCGTTCCACTCTAGGGCAGTCTTCTTTCCAAATGATGAACAATCTTCTCCAAAGAAGTGCCACAAAATATTCCTCAAACAGATCTGCTATTCTGCTCCAAATAATGAAGTGCAAGTGAATTCCCGTTATGGAATCCTCCAATAGGATAGTGAGGTTTTCGTCCCAATAGCCTTCTCAAGAGATTGCTCTCCAAGATGAATGAATAAGGTGCTTGAATGATGATTTTTTGCAATGCCAAATGACCTCTTATATATATGCAATTTGTCTTTTCTCCTTTAGGGCCGACCTAGGTACTTTTTCCCTTTTTTTTTATGAATTTTCCTCATTGAGGCCGACCTAGGCACCCAATTTCCTAGGGCCGACCTAGACAGCATAAAGAGGGCCGACCTAGACAGGGTAAAAGGCCTATTTTTCCCTCATGAGTGCTCCAATCAAATTAAAGATTTGATTATTATTTTGTCTTCTTCAAGCGCTTAGCATAGGAATATTATATTATATTTCTTCATTAGGTGTTAGAGAATATTTGGCAACAAAGCCCAAATCAACTCTAATGTTGACCATCCCCAAAATGGGGACATTACATCAAGAATGTAACTCCCAAAGGTATAACTCCTCCATGTGGTGGCAAGATGCTAGTCAAATTTTAATTCCTCCAAACATCGATGCCCCATTCAAGGAAACTGGCATGCAAATGAAGGTTAAACATGCAGATTGATTGAAAAACATGCACGAGGCTCACCATCCAATGCTCCGTTATGAGAAAACATGACTCTTCAACTTCCATGAGGTGTCATGAACAAGTGTCAAATGGGGCCTTCCAAGGTTCCAACCAAAGATGAACGTCCAAATGAGAGGGAAACTATTTGAATTTGAATAATTTGAAGTGTCAAGATTGTAGACCACAAAATTCCAAAATTGCAATAGAGATAAGTGTTGTTGATGTTGATGGATTGGTCCCTGAGATGTTCTTGCATCACTTGCACTTTTGTGAACCATTTCCCTTGGTAAGGAACTTGACCTACTTTCACAACCTAGAAGAGAGGGATCTCTTGTTGGCACGCCCTTTTAACATGTGTCAATTATTCGATCAACCCCTATTGGTGCAGCGAAGTCTGAATTGATTTTAGTTGCCTGTAGAGTATTTGTGGTGTTACGAGTGATCAATAAAGGTGGATATAGGGTGCAGACCAAGGTGAGTAGGAATATTGAGCTTGAAAATGTTTATCTCCTACTTGCTTGGTGATAGAGTAGGGGTTGTATTGAGGTTGATGAAGCGAACAATGTGGTCTTAAAAGTCATTCCTTTTGCAAATATAACCATACTTGATCACCAACCTAGAAGATGTGTGGTATTTGTCATGGCACTACTTGCATTTAGCATTTGTGCTTTGAAGGTGGTAGGCATCTATTGCTGAATGTGCTCAATGAAATTTGTGGCTTTGTTAACTTCCTTTTGAGTCAAAGGAGCTATTGTTGATAATGGTGGCATGGGATAATATTCTACATCAATGGGTGTTAGTTGTTGGAAACCCAAGCAACTGTGAAAAGGGTTGTGTGCTATAAAGCTGTGAAGAGCTTAGTTGTATCAGTTTTGAATAAAAGGGAGCTTTCATACCATGTGTGTGGCTTCTTGGAGTTGTACATCTGAAGAAGGTGCACTATCATCTTATTTGGTACTTTTGCTTGTTCATCACTTGTCCAACTTTGTTGCCAGTAGCATCAAAGTGCTTTCTAGAAATGGCTCATGAATTTGGTGTCTCAATCAAAGATAATGGTGGATGGTAATCCAAAATGAACCCATACAGAATGAAATACAATCGAGATGTTTCCAGAGCTCAAATGGACTTTCTGCAAGACATCAAAATTGCCATCTTGGAGAATCTATCTACCACTACATACACAATCATCACGACCTTGTGGTGGGATAACTAGATAGAAAGTCTACGGAAATGGATGGATTCCTAGTGCTTTTTTTTGGTACTGGCAAAAGCGTGTACATACCTTGTCTTTTGTTGATTAGTTTGGTTATGACACATATGGTGTAGGATAGAATATACTTGGCAATGTTTGTTCAACGATGTGGCCAGTAGAGGTACTTTTGTAGTATTGTGAAGGTCTTCTCAATTCCGACGCGTCCTGTAACTTTGCTAAAATGAGCCTCCCATATGAGGTTTTGCTGCTTTTGTGTGATACACACAAGTGCCAAGGTGATATGGGAGTTTTTTTGTAAGAAGTTTGAAATTGGCTTACCGCTTTGTAAGGTCTGATAGATCATTGAGAATTCTGCATCTAATGCATACAATTCTGCCCAAATGTTTGTCTCATGTCCACATGCATCAAGAATAGTGAGGAGAGCCTGAATCGGAGGTCAACTTAGACAATTTGCTATTGGATTGGAGCTTCCCTGTGTATGTGTGATGTTGAGGTGGAACTATTGGAGGTATGATGACCACTTTTTGATGGCACTTTTGCTAAAGCTTGTTCTTTGTCTACAAAAACTGGAGTGGTTTGTGGTCCATGTGGATCACTGCTTCTTTTTCTAGTTTGTAGTGTTTCCATTGCTTACATGCCTAGGCAATGGCAAAATTCATATATGGGATATTGCTGGACTGTTGTAGTGAAGGTCTTGCTATGAAAAGCCATAAGATGGTCGTGTTGAGTGAGGATTGGTCCAAGTGCATATTTGGTGGCATCAATTTTTATCTTGAATGGTTGTTGAAGATCCAAAATTGTGAACATTGGTGCGAAACAAACTTTGCATTTCAGTTTGTTAAATGGTTGTTGTTGTGTGATTGAGCAGTTGAATTTTGACTTTGTGCCACCTTTGGTAATTTATTTCAATGGTTAGAAGTTTCCTAATGCTCGGAAGCCGTGAAGCTCTATGAGATTCTTTGGTGTAGGCCATTCTTAGATGATGCGAATTTTAGTTGGGTTCACTATACTCCCTGTGCATCCACAATGTATCCTTTATACTATATCTCTTGCATGGCGAATGAACATTTCTCTAAATTGACATAGAACTTATGTTGCCATGAAGTGCAAAACACCTGTTGGATGTGGTGCAGATGTTTATCTCATGTCTTGTTGAAGATTAGGATGTCATTAAGGTAGACAACACCAATTGAGTTGTTGAATGACTTGAGAATGTCATTCATCATCTGCATGAATGTTGTTGGTGCGTTGGTCAACTTGAAGGGCATAACTAACCATTTGAACAGACTTTTCTTGACTTTGAAGGCTGTCTTCTAGATGCCTATGGGTTCAATAAGAATTTGATGATAACTTGACTTAAGATCAATTTTGGTGAAGAACTTGGCACGATGGAGCTGGTCCAAGAGATCCTCTATTCGAGGAAGAAGATAGTGGTTGTTCACTGTGATTTTTTTCAGTGCTTTGTAGTCAATGCACATCTGCCATGTGTTGTCCTTCTTTGCTGCGAGCACAATTGGGCTGCTGCAAGGCGAAGGGTTGGTCCTGATGCGTCTCTTGTTCTTTGAGTTCCTAGATCTAATACTTGATCTCTTCTTGGTTGAGGAATGATTTGTGGTACAAAGATGCATTAGCTAAAGGTAGCCTTGGTATAAAGTAAATTGTATGTCTTACCACAGAATGCTAAGGCACTCCGTTTGGTGACTGAAAGAGATCCTCGCTCTCCTCCATCATGTTGTTTAGCTGTTGCAACTGTTCTCAGGGAGTTGTGGGGTGTGTTTAACTCACAAGGATGTTCTTACTCTCAATTCTGACCGTAAGGACAAACTTCCTACTAGAGTTGATGAGCTTCTTGCATTGCTTGGTGCTAATGAGGGAAAACTTAGGGATTATTTCTGGTATGAGGCATCTATGCTCACCAACATCTATGATAACGTTCTTGGAGTTTGCCTCATAGGGTGCATGTTGATGAAACATATATGGTTACCCTAATAAAACATCACATACCTCTAATGGTGTGATGTCGCAAACGACTACATCTTGAAATGGCTTGATTTTGTACACCAAGTGACACTGCTAAGTGACACATTCCTTTGAACCCGGACTGAACCATTCAATGGTGAATGGCTACGAGTGAGGCATCAATGGCAAGTTCAATCTATGAATTCCTTCAGAAGGAATCAAGTTCTTCTAACTTCTATTGTCAACTATGAGGTGTACTTGTTGTCCATTGACCCACATTTGAGAGTGGAACAACCTCTCCTCTTCCTTTGAGTTAGTGTTTAAGGAAGAGTCAATATAAGAGGTACTGACCATGGCATTGGGCTTTGCATCCATGATCTACTTGTCTTTCTCAGGTGCCAAAATGGTAGTATTGGTGGAATCTAGTTGCACAAGCAGGGCTTTTCTAGTATGGCACTCATAGTTGAGTGAATGCTAGTGTTCTGACTTAGACACCTATTGCCGGTCTTGAATTGTTTCTTCTGCTCATAAGATGGTGTGTCCTAAGATTGTTGTGGAGGAGAGCTTTGTGAGTTCCAGACTCGGTGTTCTTTGTTTGCTTTTGTCTTGAGATTCAGACTCTTCTTTCTTGTTCTTCTGCTTGGCTTTGGCCTCAAATTTGCAGGTGAATTTGTAGGCTTCTCTGAGGGAGGAGATATGGAGGAAATCCGTGTCTAATTTTCTATTTTCAATTGTTGGTTTCTTGCTAAACAAAGCTATAAAGGCATTGATATTTGAATCTAAATATTAGTGTGTTGTAGCGTCATTTCTCTTTGTAGAGATTGCTACCTTCTTGTTAATTATTCTTGGCTTAAATAAAGCTTCATTTACAACATCGTTGCTTCTTCAATTCCATGCAGGCCCTTACTCATGTTTTTCCTGATGCCAAGCATATCCATAGTGTTTTCTTGTTTGTTTCCAATGAATCTACTGGCTCTGCTTTTCTGATACCCTATGTTGTGCCTTCGTGATTGTTGCTTCTCACGGTGATGTGAATTTCAATACACTGCAACCTCTTTAGCATGTTTGTTGGTCCCTTGGCTTTCAACCTTGTCCTTTAACTCTTGAGTAGGCGAAGGGTTTGAGGTTCCTTCACAAGTATCCTAGTCTTTTGTTTAGATTAATCATTGTTGTCTTCTTGTCATAATTGTTCCCTTCTCAAATTCTTCATGGTGCTTTTCTTTAAATCTATGGTTGTGTTCTTCAAATCTTTGCCCTTTTTTGTGTCATCTTTTATATATTCTTTCTTATCTTGTTCAGATTTTTCCTTTTTCTCTTATAACCTTCTCCTCATTTTCTCATTGAGATTTCTTTTCATGCTCATACTTGATATGATGGATATACCATGCAATGTTAACTTCTTTTCTTGTGCCAAATCTTTATATGCCTTGTTTGCACATCAATGCCAACAATTCTCAAAGTCTAACCGAGGATTTCAAAAACAATATCCAAACCACCTATAGGATTGGCATAAAAATATGAGTGCAAAACAGTAAGCTTCAAATCTTCAAAGTTTCCTTGATATTCTTTTTCTTGAACATTCAACCTCTTAGCCAAGTCATTGCTAATGAAGTTATACCTACTACTAGGCTTTATGGAGACAATGACCTTATGTCCTTCTCTTTGAATTCATCCATGAACCTGCAATATTGATGTCCCTTTTTTGGAAACAAAACTCCTAGACCTTTTTCACTCCTATCTTGATCCAAGAGTACAGTTTCCTTTTCTTCATTGTCATCTCTTTTCTTCTTTATGTTCTTTTGATGTTCTTGTTTGTTTGACTTCTCCCATCCAGCCAAGAATGTTTCATCAACTTCTTCCCAAGTGAACTTGTCACCTCCTTGAAGATTACCCCACCAATCCCTTGCCTTTTTCTCAAGGAAAAGTTCTAGATGAAATTCCTCAAAAAGAATCAAAATAATGTTACTAGTCTCAATGAGGACTATCATCATTCTCTGCACAAAGGTAGGGCGAGTCTCCATCAAACCAAAGAATTGACACCATGAACCCCAACTCAAATAAAAAATAGGATTCCAAGAAAGCTTTTATTCAATATATTCCCCTTACTACAACACATGAAAATAACAAAACATGTAGGCTAACAGATCTTAAAATTCCTTGCAATACAAGAAATAACACCTATATTGATCATCCAGATTGCAATATATGAAGGTCTTTCCTTTTTCTTGTTGAAGTTGCAAAATTTTATTGCAACCACTTTGTGGAAAGCTCTTAAAGCGTACTTTCTAATGGCACAAGAATGGGCTGATTTTTCAAAAAATTCCATAGAAATAACCCTAGATCCATGATGCAGAGTGCCCAGCAGAAGCGGATGAAGATTTGACTATATCTTCCCTATCGGCAAGAGGTCCTCCAGTGTTTCGCCGAAGTCAAGGATGTCTTCGCTATCGGAAAGACATGAACTATCGGCCGAGCCTTATTCTTTTATCCCGATGGCCAAGTTCTCACCGATATCTCCTTAGTGGTTTGTTGCCTATCGGCAACACCTCATTCTATCGGACCACGAGAAATTTCTTATGCCGATATACTCCGTCACGCCGATGACCAATCTTTGTCGGCCAGACTTCCTCCTTCGGTGAAGCTTCTTTCACCTACACCGACACCTTGTCTCTCGCCGATATCGTCAGGCACATTGGCCAGACCTCCTGCTTCGGTAAGACTTCGGTTCGTGGTCCCGATGGTTCATCTCACTCCGACGAGTCCTTTGTCGCTGAGACTTCTCGAACTCCTTCCGATGAACTTTTATCGGCGGGACTCTCACGGTCGCCGTGACTTCTTCGGCTTCCCCCGACAAGGTTCCTCACGCCGATACTCTTTATCGGCAATACTCCGAGGATGTCTCACCGATCGGTGAAACTTTATACCGTCGGCTAAGTATATTTTCCTTAGCCCGATATCGTTTCTCTCACCGATGCGAACAATGATGGTATGTGCCTCCGGCACTATACCAATCTTCGGCAAGACGGAGGGCCTTTCACGCCGATGGATCTCCAACTGTTCTGAGGCGCCGAACCAGAATTCCCTTCGACAGAACAACGGAATTAGGCCGTTTCATTTATCAAACCCTCGATCACTTGTAGCAATCTGATCCCACATCAAAACTATCCAATTTCACTCCGATTTCCCGACTAGCCACATGACGATGTCTAGTCGAACTTGACTGAGTTCGCTGGCTTCCTGGGTAAGAATTCAACAACAACAAACGTGAGAAGTCTTTCCCCCATCCCACTGTTACTATACAGGGCTTCAGTGGACAGAGGAAAGGGCCTCCATGTATGAATCAAAACCCTACTCCTAGGTTACGAACCAGCCACTGTGGAACCGTGGGTTTTACACCGTCTGCACACTACAGAGTCACTATGGATTGACGGATAGCATCCGGTTAGGGTTCTATTTACAAAATCAGGATAAAGATATCAAAATCACTAAGAACAACCAAGAAAATCAACACAGATCATACCCAGAACTCTCTTTATTCAGTTATCAAAAAAGAACTTGTTGTAATACACACTTCTCTCTCTGCTCCGTGTGACATACAACCTGCCTCTAAAGAAGATGTAGAGACAGCAGTTATCCCCTCCAACCGTGCAAACTGATTTTCAAATCAGTTAGCCGTTGGTTTACCCGTCATACAAGCAAAACTACATGTGTGCCTTGCACAATTACATTCATGGGACCAAATTGACCCTTATTACAAAATGAAATGGCTTAAGAGCCTTATGAGACAACAAAAGAAAAGATGATCCTGCACTACAGAGAATGTGCTCCTGCACCATACTCCCCCTGCAGGAAAAACTCAAGTCCCTTGAGTTGCTAACTGCTGAAGTGTCTTCCCATGCTTTAGAATATCGGCTTCACTCATCCAGGTTGCCTCTGAATCAGGAAGATCCTGCCACTTGACCAAGTAGTCTTTGTATACCCCTTTTCTTGTCTTCTTGACAATTTTGGAATCCAAAATGCATTCCAATTGCAAAGGCTTACTTGGAGGTAAATCTTTGATCCAGTCTTCATCTTCAATCACAGCATCTGAGCTATCTTCAGCATGTAATGGAGGTCTAAAAGGGAACAGGTCTGCAACATTGAAAATGGGAGAGATACCAAGACCAGATGGTAATTCTATTTCATATGCATTTGGACCAAATTTATGCACTACCTTACAAGGTCCTATCTTCTTCATCAACAATTTGGTTGGTTGCCCCTTAGGTAATCTTTCCTTTCTGAGGTAGGCCATCACCAAATCTCCTACCTGGAACTGTACCTCCCTTCGCTTTAGATCTGCTCTATCCTTGTACTTGGAGACAGTTTTCTCCAACTGAAGCTTGACCTGATCATGTACTGTTTTCATGGTAGCAGCAAAGTCTTCTCCTAGAGCACTCCTTTTATCCCATCCTTGGAGGTCTTTGAGTTCAAGTGGTCCTCTTGGGTGGAAACCATAAACTATTTCAAAAGGGCTTTTCCCAGTACTTCTGTTTCTTGAATCATTATAAGCATATTCAGCTTGACTGATCACTAAATCCCATGCTAATCCATGCTGTTTGGTAAGGCATCGCAAAAGGTTTCCCAAGGACCTATTAACAACCTCAGTCTGACCATCAGTCTGGGGATGGTAGGCTGATGAAAAAGACAACTGAGTGCCCAATTTTCTCCATAGGGTCCTCCAAAAATGACCAACAAATTTGGAATCTCTATCAGTAACAATTGATAGGGGTAAACCATGAATTCTGACCACCTCTCTGAAAAAGAGACCAGCAATCTGAGATGCATCATTTGTGCATTTGCATGGCACAAAATGAGCCATCTTACTGAATCTATCCACAATGACAAAAACACTGTCTACACCCCTTGCTGTCCTAGGAAGACCAAGCACAAAGTCCATACTAATGCTTTCCCAAGGTCTGGTGGGAATGGGCAGTGGTTGGTACAAACCAGCATTAGAAGACATACCCTTGGCCTTTTGACATATGGTACAGCTTGCAACATATCTCCTTACATCTGTCTGTACCTTGGGCCAATAATAGAACCTGGTGACTTGTTCCAAAGTCTTGTCCAACCCAAAATGTCCTCCTAAGGCTCCATTGTGCTTCTCCTTGACGATATTGTCCCTCATTGAACATTTAGGAACACACAACAAACTACCTTTAAATAGGAGCCCTTCTTGCAGCACAAAATCAGAATACTCGCCATGAAAAGTGTTAGCCAAACTTGCACACACTTCATAGGCAGCCTTGAAATCTGCATCATCCTTGTACAACTCCTTCAGACATTCTAGACCCATATGTTCCATTTGTACTTCCTGTATGACCAGTATCCTTCTACTCAAAGCATCTGCCACTTTGTTGGCAACACCTTTCTTATGCTTAATAGTGAAGGTATAGGCCTGCAATTGTTCCATCCACTTAACGTGCCTATGATTCAACTTTTCTTGACTATTTAGGAAGCTAAGAGCATGGTTGTCAGTAAAAACAATGAACTCTTTTGGCAGTAAATAATGTCTCCATTTTTTTAGAGCTTGCACCATTGCATACAACTCTAGGCCATAGGTAGAATACCTCTGTTTGGCCTCATTCAACTTCTCTGAAAAGAATGCTACTGGATGTCCTTCCTGACTAAGAACAGCACCTATAGCCTGTTGGCTTGCATCACATTCCACAACAAATACTTTGTCAAAATCAGGGAGTACCAACGTAGGTAACTCGGCCACTTTCTGTTTCAACAGTTCAAAACTATCATCTGCTTGTTTTGTCCATTGAAATTTACACTTCACTCCACCCTTGATGGTATTGAGAATAGGAGCACTTATGTGACTGAACCCTTTAATGAACTTCCTGTAAAAAGTTGCCAAACCATGAAAACTTCTTACATCTCCTACTGTCTTAGGAGTAGGCCAATTGAGAATAGCCTCAACTTTTGTAGGATCCATTTTCAAACAGCCATTGGAAATCACAAATCCAAGATACACTAGTTCAGTTTTCATAAAATCACATTTATCCAAGTTGATCATCAACTTACTCTCATGCAATTTCTTTAACACCTGTCCAAGATGCTTCACATGCTCTTCTTTGGTCCTGCTGAAAATCAATATGTCATCAAGATAAACAATAACAAATTTTCCAATAAATTCTACAAGTACCTCATTCATCAACCGCATGAATGTGCTTGGAGCATTACTGAGACCAAATGGCATGACAAGCCACTCATAGAGACCTTCATTTGTTTTGAAAGCAGTCTTCCATTCATCTCCCTGCCTTATTCTGATCTGGTGATAACCAGATTTCAAATCAATCTTGGAATAGTAACATGAACCACCAAGATAGTCCAACAGATCCTCAATTCTTGGCATAGGAAATCTATACCTTATGGTGATCTTATTGATAGCCCTTGAATCTGTGCATAATCTCCATTTGCCATCTTTCTTAGGAGCAAGTACACTAGGGACTGCACATGGACTAAGACTTTTCCTAATCAAACCTTTCTCCAAAAGTTCTTGAATCTGTCTACCTACTTCTCCATTCTGCTGTGGTGTCAACTTGTAGGCAGCTTTGTTGGGTAATGTGGCTCCAGGAATCAAGTCAATCTGATGACTTATGTCCCTCATAGGTGGTAAGGAGTTAGGAGTATCCTCTACCACAAGATCTTGGTACTTATCCAGTAATTGTTGCACTTCCAATGGGATCTCCTTCTGCTGTTTGCTTTGCTGATTGGATACAGGCTTCATCATCAGTGCATACCCTTGGGTATCCTTCTCCTTCATGAGTTGTAGGAACTCTTTGCCACTCACTAACATGACACTGTTGTCATTGCTCTTCTCTCCAACCTGCTCTGGTAAGGGATCCATCTGAAACTTCTTACCATTCTTGGTGATCATATATGTATTCTTTTCACCATCATGCAGTGCCTTCACATCATACTGCCAAGGTCGTCCAAGAAGAAGGTGACAAGCATCCATAGGAACAATTTCACATAGCACCTTATCCCTATAATCACCTAGTTCAAACTCTACCCAAGTTTGTTCTTCCACCAAATAGTTCTGATTCTTATTCAACCAAGATATTTTGTGAGGATTAAGATGGGGTAATCTTTTCAGTCTACACTTTTCTACCATTTCAGTAGACACTACATTTTCAGTAGAACCTGAATCAACAATGATTTTACAGAGCTTACCATATGCTATTCCTTGGGTTCTGAAGAGATTCTTCCTTTATGGGGGCTCCTGCTTCAATGGCATCTTCACAAGGGTCCTCTTAATCATCATATTCTCTCCTTCAAGCACTGGTGCAGCACTACCAATTGGTGAGTTTACACTTTGACAATCATCCTCCTGCAATAGTTGGTTCCTTCTCCCACCGTCATGAGAGCTAGACGCCTTCTCAGGGCACTTACTTGCAGTGTGGCCTACTTGATTGCAGTTGTAACATCTTCCAGTGAAGACTCCACGTCCTCTGCCTGCACCACCATCTCTTCCTCTGCCATTAGGTCTTCTCCAACCTCTGAAACCACCACCTTTTTGTTCTGTATCAGAACGTGATTCTTGTTGACTAGAACTTTCACCTTTGTTTGGCTGTCCTCTGCCAAAATTACCTCTTCCCCTATTGTTCCTGCCACCTCTTCCTCTGTTATTTTGATCACCTCTCCTTTTCAGTTTATCCTCTGCCCTAGAGGCTAACTGAAAACATTCATCCACAGTCTTGGGAACCACCATACTGAACTCATCCTGTATATTGTACCTCAGTCCATCCAGGTATCTGGCCACCATCTCTTTTTCTTCTTCTCTGTGATTGGCTCTCATGCTCAATCTGTGGAATTCTTCAGTGTATGTAGCCACGTCCATATCTTTCTGCCTAAGATGATTAAACTTTCTGATAGTCTGCAGATCATAATCACATGGTAGAAATTTGGCTCTCAGCATGGCCACCATTCTGCTCCACTTGGTGATTGGACTCTTTCCAACCTTCTCCCTTTCACATTGAGTGTAGTTCCACCAAACCAATGCAGAACCTCTCAGTCTGGTCTTTGCAAACTTTACTTTCTTACTGTCACTATACTCTTTGAAGTCAAAGTAATTACTTATGGCTTCAATCCAGTCCACAAGAGTATCTCCATCCAGTTTCCCATTGAACGTGGGAACATCCAGTTTCGGATCACCACTATCTCCATGACCCTTGAGTGCATTCAGAAATGCCTTTTGATCAGCAGTCATACCTTCTCCTTGAGGATTCTCCCCAGTTTCTCCTTCTTCATTCTCCTCTGACTCAGAAGTGCTTCCATCCTTCTCTTTGGATCTTTCTTCCTTCAGTCTCTCTTCGAGCATTGCTTCCACCATCTTCTGGATGGCTGCTTTACTCATCGTCTTGGGAGGCATTGTGCTAGCCTCTGTTTCTATCTCCAATTCTTCGTCTGACATACACGGCTGTGATTCAGAATATTGGCTCTGATACCAATTTGATGCAGAGTGCCCAGCAGAAGCGGATGAAGATTTGACTATATCTTCCCTATCGGCAAGAGGTCCTCCAGTGTTTCGCCGAAGTCAAGGATGTCTTCGCTATCGGAAAGACATGAACTATCGGCCGAGCCTTATTCTTTTATCCCGATGGCCAAGTTCTCACCGATATCTCCTTAGTGGTTCGTTGCCTATCGGCAACACCTCATTCTATCGGACCACGAGAAATTTCTTATGCCGATATACTCCGTCACGCCGATGACCAATCTTTGTCGGCCAGACTTCCTCCTTCGGTGAAGCTTCTTTCACCTACACCGACACCTTGTCTCTCGCCGATATCGTCAGGCACATCGGCCAGACCTCCTGCTTCGGTAAGACTTCGGTTCGTGGTCCCGATGGTTCATCTCACTCCGACGAGTCCTTTGTCGCTGAGACTTCTCGAACTCCTTCCGATGAACTTTTATCGGCGGGACTCTCACGGTCGCCGTGACTTCTTCGGCTTCCCCCGACAAGGTTCCTCACGCCGATACTCTTTATCGGCAATACTCCGAGGATGTCTCACCGATCGGTGAAACTTTATACCGTCGGCTAAGTATATTTTCCTTAGCCCGATATCGTTTCTCTCACCGATGCGAACAATGATGGTATGTGCCTCCGGCACTATACCAATCTTCGGCAAGACGGAGGGCCTTTCACGCCGATGGATCTCCAACTGTTCTGAGGCGCCGAACCAGAATTCCCTTCGACAGAACAACGGAATTAGGCCGTTTCATTTATCAAACCCTCGATCACTTGTAGCAATCTGATCCCACATCAAAACTATCCAATTTCACTCCGATTTCCCGACTAGCCACATGACGATGTCTAGTCGAACTTGACTGAGTTCGCTGGCTTCCTGGGTAAGAATTCAACAACAACAAACGTGAGAAGTCTTTCCCCCATCCCACTGTTACTATACAGGGCTTCAGTGGACAGAGGAAAGGGCCTCCATGTATGAATCAAAACCCTACTCCTAGGTTACGAACCAGCCACTGTGGAACCGTGGGTTTTACACCGTCTGCACACTACAGAGTCACTATGGATTGACGGATAGCATCCGGTTAGGGTTCTATTTACAAAATCAGGATAAAGATATCAAAATCACTAAGAACAACCAAGAAAATCAACACAGATCATACCCAGAACTCTCTTTATTCAGTTATCAAAAAAGAACTTGTTGTAATACACACTTCTCTCTCTGCTCCGTGTGACATACAACCTGCCTCTAAAGAAGATGTAGAGACAGCAGTTATCCCCTCCAACCGTGCAAACTGATTTTCAAATCAGTTAGCCGTTGGTTTACCCGTCATACAAGCAAAACTACATGTGTGCCTTGCACAATTACATTCATGGGACCAAATTGACCCTTATTACAAAATGAAATGGCTTAAGAGCCTTATGAGACAACAAAAGAAAAGATGATCCTGCACTACAGAGAATGTGCTCCTGCACCAATCCAACAGGCAACTTTCTTTGGTCCCTACTCCCTCAGCGGTGCTCAGAATTTTGATTGTTGTCACTTGTCGAAAAGCTCTTGAAGTGTACTTTCTAATGGGCAAGAATTGTTCCAATCTAACACGTGAAGATAATGATGCTGTGATTTTGGTTAATATTTCTAATAAGGTTTGTAAAATAACTCTAGATCAGGAAACAAACTTATTCCACTTTTCCAAAATTTTCACTTTGATACAAAATGATATGAACCAAATATACAATATACAGAAATAATGCAGAATATTTATATAAATCAGAAGTACAAAAGGTGTATGATCTGATGGACCCATATGTTCTAATTTTTATCATTCTTAGAATAGAAGTAGAAATGCCCCTATAAGGTAGTGTTCACCATAAAATATTCTTGTAGGGAAGGGACCACTCCAAATTGTCTCTCTGTGAATGTCAAACATGCTTTCCTACCCTATGTTTATTGCTCAATGGAAATGATTCATAGACCCTCATCCATCTACAATGATAGATGGCCTCTATATATAATCACCAGAAACAATAGTTGGGGTAAACCTTTTCCACATTAGGCTGACCACTATATTTCACAAATTAACTATTTGACCCATTACAAAGTTACTCATTGGGCCCATCCTATCCAAACACGAGTTACTTGTGTCACAAGCATGCTACTTGATAACTATCATGTCACAAGCCTGCTAATATCATGTCCCTATGTTAGGATATTTCTGGGAAATAAATGCAAAAAAAAAATAATATAGCAGACCACTTCGAGGGGGTGACCTCCAATAATCAGAAAATAATATTATGAATTCAATATTCAAACTTATGATGGTTTGGGAGAGCCTTACTCTTCCTCATTTATAAGCATAGTTATGTAGGGACACACCCTATTATCTTAATTAAGTCGGCCTAAGGGAATAACTAAATTCCACTAGGATGTGAAATAGTGGTATAATTTATCAAGGATAATTTGTTTTCCCCATTCGCAACATCTTTAAATGAGGGTTTGGATAGGTTTAAACAAAAGCTATTGTTTGAATTGAAGCCGCAACTAAACCACCTAGGTGGGTACAACCCTAATAGACAAGATCAAGGGATAACACAACGTTTTCAAGGTCCAAAATTGAACCTACCTAAAATAGACATTTGTAAGTTTGATGGTACAAATGTGACTTAATAGAAAATTATCATGGAACGATATTTTAAGCTTCATAGTATACTAGACAATGCAACGGTTGAACTTGACATAACCTTGCTACATTTAGAATCTGAACCATATCAATGGAACCAATGGATGATGAATGACAAGCAAGGGCAAGTGCTTAGCTGGAAATAATTTATTAATGACTTAGCAGCCCACTATGAGCAACCATGGAAGGGAAGCTATTTCACCCAATTGACAAATTTAAAACAAATAGGATAGCCCAATATAATGCTGAGCATATGAGATAAGTGATTTGGACTTAGGATGTGACACCTTATCAAAGGCTACAACTCTACATTAACAGACTTAATGACCAAATTAAGCATTATGTTCGTTTGTTAGAACCTTGTACAATTAGGAAAGCTATGCAACAAACATTGCATATTGAGCAACAAAAATTTGCCACTAAAAGTTCCACACAAGGTTAAACCATAGGGTGGAAAGACAAAAATGTGACTAATCCTATCTATAGAAATGGGGACAACTTCTTTAACCCAAGACAAATTACTAAGCTCTCTCCTCGACAAGAGGTAGAGAAAAGAGAAAAAGGTCTATGTTGGCATTATGATAGCAAATGGTCTAGAGGTCATAAGTGTGCTAATAGTGAGAAAAGACTAATGATTATTAAGAATGAGGTTGAAGAAGAGGGAGAAGTAGCTACAAAAGAACCAAATGTGGAACTTAAGCATGCAATTTTAGAGGAGGAAGAAAGCGCTACTATCTCCCTACATGCATTTAATGGCACAAGCACGCCATGAACACTCAAAGTGATGGGTTATATCAAAAAGAGAAAGGTGACAATGTGGGTTGATACAGATAGTACATACTACACAACTTTATTGATAGAAGATTGGCTAATGAGCTTAATTGTTCTGTATTTCTAGTCTCTAATTTTTAGGTCAGGATAGCCGATGGGAAACAACTCCCTTGTCGTAAATTCCATCATATAAAACTCTCAATGGAAGATTAACAGCTAGATTCATAAATGTTTGCCATCCCAATTGGGGGAGTATATGTAGTTCTAGGTTTGACAATGCAGTGGCTTAAACAGTTGGGAACAATGTCTTTCAAGTTTCAGGACTTATTCATGGCTTTTTGTACAAATGGACAAAACTATAAACTTATAGGGATAGAATCACCATCAAATCAAATTATCAGCTCCCATATGATGGAGACATTATTGAAGATTCAAGAAAGGTTCTTATGGCACAATGGCACAACTACATTTTGTAGAAGCACAAGACGTGAAAACTCAAGATCTACTAGAGCCTCAAGAGATCATTCATCACCATCAACATAAGTTAGAAATTAAAAAAGTGGTCAAGGAAATGTTGGATTTAGGCATTGTTTGTCCCGACAAAAGTGCCTATTCATCTTTAGTGGTTATGATTAAGAAGAGGGATGAGTCATGGAGAATGTGCTCAGATTACAAGGAGCTCAACAAGCTATCTCTTTTAAAGATAAGTTTCCTATTCCTATTATTGATGAATTGTATGATGTAGTTTTCTTTGTTAAGTTAGATTTACGTTCAGGTTGTCATCAAATTCAACTATCTCTTTTAAAGATAAGTTTCCTATTCCTATTATTGATGAATTGTATGATGTAGTTTTCTTTGTTAAGTTAGATTTACGTTCAAGTTGTCTTCAAATTCAACTAAAGGAAGGGGATGCACATAAGACTACCTTTAGAACACATGAGGGTCATTACAAATTCTTTGTTATGCAATTTGGTCTCACTAATTCCCCATCAACTTTTCGAAGCCTCATGAATTTAGTTTTCCAGCGATTTCTTCGAAAATTTGTGTTGGTATTCTTTGATGACATCCTCATCTATAATAAAACATGGAAAAATGAACAATTCATACAAAAGCATCTAGAGTTGCTAAGTGTTGAGGGCAATGCTTTTTTGAAGGGGATGGGAATGTTATGTCCCTAATATTCTATATTCCTAAGTGTAAAATGGATACACACTTATTAGGAATATAGAATATTAGGGTCATAACACCCTAGGTGTATAACAATACACTTCACTTATATTCTATGTTACTGACTTGCTCATGTTTATGCTTGGATTTGGGTCCGTTTTGTACTTGGTCTGGGCCCCTATCGGTTTAGACATGGTCCTCCCAAGTGCACTTGGGATCGTTTGAGTACGCTCTGTAACTTACCCAAACGAAATGGAGTGTGCTTGGGAGGACCTAGGGTGCACTTGGGCAAAATGGGGTGCACAACTCTTTTTTATTTTTATTTGTTTTTTCTTTTTTGATCTTCTACATTGATTGGTCACCATAAAAAAACAACCTTAAACCTAAAATTCACCCTCAAAGCAACTTGCAACACAAAAACAAACACATTTACCTTAGTTTGAAAAGAAGACACACAAACCAAATACACTTGCTGAACTTTCATTCTTGCTTGTCATTACACATATAGAGCTCAAGATTGATCATTGAAGGTTCCAAAGAGGTTGAATTGCTATTCCTACACGTTTGCAAGAGCCCATTCATTGCTGATGCAGTCACAGATAAGGTGTCCAATTAAGGACAGCTAAATTGTGCAGCTAGTCTTTTAACAAAATACTTGCAACAGCAATCAGTATTTAATAAAATAACAACTTTGAAAGATTTAACAGCAATATAATAAACTTGCTATAACAACCAGTATAATAATCAATACTCAGAATAGTCTTTAAAAATTTTTATACAAAAATTCAGGCATGCAGCCCAAATCCATTACTGCAACTCTGAAAATCTTCATGAAACTTCATGTATGGCAGATCTCCACCCAGCAGCACCTGTTCGGTTCCTTTCCAATAGACAAACTTCATGATATCATGATATGCCCTTTTAAATTTATATCGAGCCTTTTAGACTCCACGACTCCCTCTTTTTTCAATTCGCTGACCTCTATTTGGCTGAAATTAAAGTCCCAATTGTTGCCACTCAGCGATAACGTAATTAAAGTCCCAATGGCATTCCATTCCATGTTGCTTGTTGCCCTTATTTTAAGGAGGCCATGACTAAGGTGGCAAAAGCAGGGCTTTCATATGTGCTGCCAGGGGAGATGAAACTAAGGACCATTATCTTGGATAAGAATTATTGCAAGACAAACATTTTTAGGCAGCAAGTGAAGGCCACATGGGTCTCAAGTGGATATAACTTTATCATGGATGGGTGGATGGACATTAGGCAACATCCACTCATCAATATCATGGTGACATGTGTAGAGGGTCCTTACTTAGGGCTATTGATTGTTTGAGGCACTGCAAAGATGCAAAGTTTCAATTTCAGATTCTTAGAGATGCTATTGAGGTGGTTGGCTTTGAGAATGTGGTGCAGGTTGTCACATATGTGTCCTATGTGTTTAGGGCAACATGAAAGTTGGTTGAAGCTGCTTACAAACATATTTTTTGGATTCCTTGTGTGCATGCCATGAACAATGCACTAACGAACATTTGCAAAAAATAGCTAGATCAAACATGTTTTACTCGATGCAAGAGATGTGCAGATGTTTATATGCAATCACCACATATTACTTGCATTATTTCAGACCTTATCCAAGAAGGAATTTCACGAAATTGTTGGGACCAAATATGCGTCATACTTCATTCTCTTGGAGAGGATGATTGAGTTGCAAGAGCCCTTGCAGCTAATGGTGATGACACATGAGTGGAATCTATGGGCCGAGTCTAAGTTAGAGTAGGGGAAGAGGGTGAAGAAATGGAGGGAAACACTTCTTAGGTTGATGCCAAATACATGGTCTCCATCATATCTCCAGTTTCTTAGTGATTAGATATGGGGTCTCTTAACTCTCCAAGCCTTGGGGAGTTGTATGAGTGAATTGATTGCATGCTTGGCCAAATGAAGGCCCATTGTACAAAAGAAAGACCGCACTTTGTAGTTCTATAATGAACACATTTAGCCTATCATTACTTGGAGGTGGGAGAAGTTCAACACTCCCTTGCACATGGCTTCCTATGCACTGAACCCAAAGTGGTATGTGCAAAGGCTTGACAGAGTTGGCCCTATGATAGATAGTGAGGTGAAGAGAGGCTTCATGAAGGCAATTCAATAGATGTATATTGCAGATTAGGCCACCATCATCTATCATGAGTGGACTGGATTTGCATACAACTTCATCGAATACAATGGTGGCATTTGCATGGGCCTTAGTCACCAATGACCATGCTAGCTGTTTGCCTCTTGTCATAAGTTTGTAGTTCTGCAGTTGTTGAGAGGAATTTGTCTACATACAACTTCATCCACTCTCAAGAGGAATAGGGTTACCTCTAGGAGAGCGAAGAAATTTGGTGCTATACATAGTGTCTTGCATCTCATGGACTGGAAGACGCCTGTGTACAAGGAGAATCCAACAACATGATGGGATGCGGACCTAGAGGAGCCGACACATATTGATGAGGATTAGGCTCCATAAGTAGGGTTGGTTGGTGTCCATTTGGAGGAGCTTTAACTAGATGGGTCCAACAGTTCTAGCAATGAGTTTGACACAACATTTGGAGAGAATGATTAGATCATTGAGGCATTGGCCCATTGTACTTGAAAGTTGAAACTTGATGTAATCCTAATATTGAATTTAAGAACATTGATATTTGCAATTTTCAATGCATTGTTGGTTCAATCGATTCATTGTGTTTACAATTTAACTTTACATAAAATATAAATTGCAATTTCTTTAGTATTTTTTAATACTAATTTTCAAGTACTATATTATATTTGTGCTGCCCTCCCTATGCTGCCCCCCTGCTGAAACCAAATTTTGGGAAAAAACACCTTCTCCAAAACCCATCCCCACGTCCTCCCGTTCCGAAACTCTATGGAACCATGGAAGTTTTTCATGTTAATGATGAAAATATCATATATATGTTGGAAATGCTGTACAGCCATGGACTTATCATCCTAAGTGGTTCTAACAAGCCATTTTAAAACTGTATATTACACTTTTGTTTATATTGTTTGTTATGTCCATGTGTTTTTGCTTGGGAATAACGAATATATGTTGATTTCTATTGAACAATTGGTATCAAGTCAGTACGTTGACTTTCTAGTTTTGCTGTCTGATGTAATTTCAGGTGGCAATGGAGAGATATAAAAAGGCTAGAAGGGATGCTCCAGAAAGGCTTGTTTCTGGGTCTGATGACTTTACAATGTTTCTTTGGGAGCCCACATCTAGTAAACATCCAAAGGCACGAATGACTGGTCATCAACAGGTTTGAGTTTCATTTTCTGACCATACTTTTATGTAGCATTCATAGGGCTAATAAGCAGCTGAAGGAAAACATTAACATCGAGTGGTGCATGTATTTATGTAGGGCAAGCCTTATCATGCTTTCTTTTGGTATTTTATAGGCAAATATACATGGATTACAGTAAACTATTGATTGTTACATATATTAATTCATGGAATTAAACTTATTTCATATCAATACCATGTCTGCAGTACGGATAACATAATCTGGCTTCTTTCTGTTATTTGTAGCTTGTCAACCATGTTTACTTTTCACCTGATGGGCAATGGGTAGCAAGTGCCTCTTTTGATAAATCTGTGAAGTTGTGGAATGGCACTACAGGGAAGTTTATTACAACTTTCCGAGGGCATGTTGGCCCAGTCTATCAGATCAGGTTTAGCTATAATATTATTTCCCTTGTGATGCGGAAAGCTCTCTTTAATAATTTATTTTTCTCATTTATCATCTCAAGAAAGTAATTAGCTCTCTCAATTTGTTTTTTATTATTGAGCAGTATTTCTCATTCCGGTTTCCTGAATATTGATGTCTTAAATTGTATTGTGAATGCACAGCTGGTCGGCAGATAGTAGGCTTCTGTTAAGTGGAAGCAAGGATTCAACATTGAAGGCAAGTACAATAAATACATTAATGTTGAATTGACAATCACATTGAATGTATGCTGCATAAAATTAAGGGCGAATACATCTGGAACATAGATGATCGTACTCCTTGACGTGCCATTTATAATACGTAATAAAATCTGCATATAGTATTTACTTCAACTTGTACAATTCAAAAACTAACGTCAAGTAGAAAATTATTTTGGAAGGTGTGAATACTTTCTGTAGGTTGCATTGTTCCAATGTGGTTACTATTTAGTATTTGTGTATCCATTATTTTCAATGTTTAACAAAGTTTCATCCAAGGGGTTGAGCTTAATTGGCTAAAGCAGCGTTGTCATTGTGGAGACACAAGTTCAAATCCCTATAGAGACATCTAATGTGGAATTCTAAGTGGCGACTCCTGGTCTTCCACAGTTAGCTTCTTATGTGGTTGTGGTTTGTAAATAAAAGTGAATTTCTAAGTAGTGACTCGTGGTCTGTAATATCCTAAATGAGAATATTTTGCCCTTATTTGGACTTACGGGCTTTCCAAATGAATTTTCTGATTTCCTGCCCTAAAATTTCTGCACTTTATAAGTCTGCCCTAACCCTAATTCTGTTCAAATTTCAGATTTGAAACAATTACACATTCTCACCATAAATCATGACAAAATCAATATGATCACATCAAAGGGTTCACCCAAGCATATAGATTGTATTCACCATGAATTATACATAGATCATATCACATTATTCCAAACATATAGAACATGAAAGTCTGCTGTAACTATCTGCTGTAAATATGAATTTTGAGTATACAAATGATAACGGCAAATCAGCCAAATAGCCCAGCTACAAGGTAGTCATCAAGGCCAACAATTACATACCAAACTTATGCAAGAACAAGCTCCAATGGGGCCAAATGAGAGTGTATAAGTCTGCTGTGACAAATCTGCTCAGACCCTAGCTTCAAGCAGCCATAAACCACCAAGAATCCGCCCTAAGAGCAGGCCGCTCTTCTCCAAGATGATGCGCCTTAGATCAAGGACAAACCCTAACCCAATTCGCCTCTATGAATGCTCCAATCCTAGGTGAGTTGCCCATCATAAATGCTCTCCATAGCTGATAGAAATTCTGCTCTGCAAATCTGCTCCAAACAATTAAGTGCAAGTGAATTCCCGTGTTGGAATTCTCCTAGGATAGTGAGGTTTTCGTCCCACAATCCTCCTCTAGAGATCGCTCTCCAAGTTGTATGAGAATAGATGCTTGAATGATGCCTTTGGGAGTGCCAAATGATCCTCTATATATACACAACTTGCGTCATCTTCCTCCTGGCCAACCTGGGCTATGTATTTCATTTGAAATACTGATTTCCCTCCAAGAGGGCCGACCCATGTAGTCTCTCTCTTCCCAAGGTAGCGCCTAATTCAAATTGAAGATATGAATTAGGAGAATAGTAAAGATGCCGCCAAATATCACAATTAATTATTATTTTATTCCTCCAAGCGTTAGACAAGGGAATATAATAATTTTCTCAAGGGCCACCTAGGAGAGGCATGTGAATGACATGTTGTTCCTTGCCCAAGGTGAATAGTAGTATCCACGATGAAGTCGAATGGTCCAAGACGAGTACTAATCTCCATGATGATGTCAAGTCGCCCAGTATGAATGGTAATCTCTGTGACCATGTGATAATGACAAAGCATCCGCATAAAAGCATCCGAGATGAAGTGATAGCATCCATACAACATATGACGCCCGAACCTCTAACACAACTCCATATGAAAGGCCCCTTTAAATGGCTGACTTCGAGGAAGACAAATCTCCGCATCCTTGATGAGTACATCGAAGACAGCATGCCAATGTGACAAATCATCTCCACTGCTCATGATATCCTCCAAATGTCCCGGAGTGAGGTGAAAGGCCCGAATCGACCCTAATGGCGACCATTCCAAAAATGGGGACATTACATGGTCTTCCATAGGTGAGTTCTAGTGTATGTACTCACAAGGAGCTTGTATTAGTCTCTAATAAGTGCTCGCAAGAGCTTGCATTGGTCTCACATCAATGCTCGCATGAGCAGTATATTTGTAAACAATGTTTGAGTATAAAAAATGTTGGACAAAGTTTCAGGGATGTGAAGCTAGCTGTCTGTCTGAGGGATGGCTGGAGAGACCATTAAAATTTCAGGAAGTGGCAAAGGGGATGTGGGCATAAAAACATATTTTTTGTGTTCAGGACAAATGTTTCTGTTTCAAACCTATGATAAATCATGGACTTGTAGTAAAATAAAAATGTACTCTGAAAAATTAAGAAATCCAGCCTGAGCCACATATGGTGACTCACAAAAACACCAAAATGCCTTGAGGACTTCACCATGGCTGTGTACCCTGACAACTTCAAAAAAACCCCAAACAATTAATTTCATCCCAAAAGGTACGAACAACAATTACATTAATTGTGAAGTATTAAAAAACTTAGGAGTTTTCCGTTCAACAATGTTGAATTCTGGTCAATGTATTTGTGGCAATTTACTATACCATGAAAGACGGTAAAAATCATTAAAAATACTTATTTTTCCGATTGAAAAAACTGCTTGGTGAAGATCCAGTCAACATATCAACATTCAAATTGGTTTGGAAAGTATGGTTGGGTGGCCACCCATGCCTGCCCTTGCAAAAAAGAGTTTTTTAATATTTATTTTTTAATACTTGTTTTATCTAGGAAGGTGCAGTGACTAGACCTTCTCTCGTTGGGGGATGTCTGGATGTCCCCACATCCACGAGGCATTATGAAATATCCTCTGGATGCCCACAAGGAGGGATGACCCAAAGCTGTCTGCCCTGGATTTCTTGCATTTTGGAAACAGCTGGTTATGTTTTTCAGGTTCTTCTCATCCCTGAAATTCTGGAGAATTACGAGGGATGCCCATACCCCTGGCAATGCATTTCCTTTGAAACGCTCAAATGGTTGGACAGATGCAATCCATAATCCATTGCGCATCCCCCATTAGTTAATTCGATATGGACGGGTGTTCTAAGCCAAGTTTCTATAAAACAAGTGATGTTTTAATGAACAAAAGCCAATTCTCTAACATATTAAAAAAATTCAAACCAATGGATTGATGATAAAATTATGGAAGCATATGTGATTGGTAGCCCTTCAAATGTTGTGCCAATCATCACAGAAAATGCATGGACATACAAATCAAATCACAGGAAGCAGGTAAGAGTCATGCCAGTATATTTTAGACCCCTTTATGTATTTCATAATTTATCTCTTATAAAATTCAATTATTATGGGAATTCCACTGGTAAATAAGGTGCTCAACTGTTAATAGAATGTTCCACCAACATTCACACTCTCAAATGTTAAAAGGTTTGAGAAACTAGATTTGCCTCCCACTACATTATATTGAAGTGATTGTATGAGATGAGAGCTTTTCTTTTTGTGTTATGGTGGTTAGCAAGATATTCTGTGGGAATAGGTAAAACAAGAATGACAGTTTGCATTATAACTGTTTTTCTTGGTGAGGATTGTTGGTGTGAATAGGGAGGGGTATTTCCTATCCGGTTTCCCTTTTGAAGTGTGTTCAAGGCACATTATCTAACTAGTTATTAGTTAGGACCTATTCACACATGTTCACATGTTAAGTTGATTTAGGGCTATAGGAATCTTTCTATAAGTTTCTAGTACACATGTGATCTTATTCTATAGTTTACTCATGTCATAGGATTAAGACACTTATCATCATCCTAGTTAGTCCTATCTCTCGACCTTGCCTTTATAAGCAAGGTATATCATGTACATTGTGTAATTTGTATTCTTTGATAGAATATAATTATTCTCTCATTTTTGGAGCTCTCTTGTGCTTTCATTGAAGCTCCCAAATCTTGGGTGGGTACCTTCATAGCCAACTCTTACAAGGATGTTGAGTTTGTTTTTCATTATTTGAATTTTTAATGAATTGTTGCAACTTTGTGATATGGATGTCTTTGTACAACTATGTATTAGAAGATATCAACATGTTATAGAAGACCATATGTTAGAAAAATATCAACAGTTTGTAAAAGACAACCCTCAAATTATTATCAAGGATATGGCTGAATGGCACAAGGCCAATATTTCATTTGCATGCTTTTGCTCATCCTTTGAAACTTTGGACCCCAAGAACTTGGGGAGGCTTAGTAGAAACATTTTTAGGGTGAAATATTGCCTCAAAATAAAGTGAAGGAAGTGACCTTTGGAAACTGGGCAACATTCTCCAAAATTAATCCTAATCAAAGCAAAGGTATTTTAGCTTCTTAACTGTTTTCCATGTTTTTAACTTGTTTTAGGAAATGTCTCTGCAATACGCATTTGTAGAAAGGGGATTGATGGGCCCAATCTCCATTGGCCATATTATTGACCCAGTGATCTTGAGTCATAGTCACTTGCAGTTCAAGGTGTTCCTTGGGTAGGCAACTCTTCAACCACCGAGAAAAGTAGGAGCAAGTATGGGTTTATTTATTCTGGGAAGTGACACCTGTTGGCTTGTATCAATGGTAGAAAATTAGTGTTCCATAGAGTCTCAGAATGGGGGGAAGCAGGAATGGGTTTCGGTGATGACAAATTTTTTCCCAAAATTCAGGGACAATGGCTAAAATAATATATAATATTTCAAAAATTAACTATAAAAAATAGCAACAAAAATTGCAATTTATCATTATGTAAACAAATTGACAATCAATTGAATCAAAATTCTGAAAACATTCAATTTCATGATTTCATCAAGTTTGCAATAGTTATACAAAGTTAACAATGGGCCAATGGCTGATTGAATTCATTGTTCAACACAAATGCTGTGGCACATTGATTGCTAGAACCACTAGACTCATCTAACTCCTACAATTGGACACCAACCAACCTTGTATGTGCAGCTTGGTTCTCATCAATCTGTGCCAACTCTTCTAGGTCTACTGTAATGTCCCCAGTTTCATGAGCATCATAGTTCGAAGGATTAGCCTATCATTCAACCCACGTAGGCTAGTGTTCAGTGATTAGAGGGTCCAGTTGGGCGTTAATGAGCTCTTCAGGTGGCAGTCGACAGTGTTTACATTCTGAGGTTAAGCTATTCAGAGGTTTCAAGTTCCGTTTTGAGGCAGTTACTATTTATAGTAAGTCAGTTGAGTGTCAGTGGCCAACCTTTCTATTTTGGGAAAAACATTTGGATGAGTAGTGGTTTCTGTGGTTGACCTCCTGGTTCTGACGGAATCGAAAAATAATGAATATTTTTGGAGTTATGACATTTTAATTATTAATAAAGTAATACTTTATTAATAATTAATTATGAAGTGCATATTATAATGTTTTATTAAAAGCGGGGCCATTTAATGATAAAAGACATTATAAAGTTAAGTTGTACCCCTATGCCTAGGAGTCACAACTTAAAGTTGTTTTTAAAAAAGGGCCATGTGAATATTTAATAAATAATAAAATGAATTAATTGTGCAAAAGGAGGAACACCTAGAGGGAAAAAAGCAGAGAAAATGGAAATAAAGGGAAAAAAAGATAGAAATAAAGAAAAGGATGGAAATAAGGGGAAAAAAGATGGAAAGTGATTAAAAGGATGGAAATAAAAGTTTTCTTTCCAATTTTTAAAAAAGAAAGGTTTCTGAGCGCCCAAGTTGAGGAAGTTTCTAAATGTTTTCAAGGAGAAAAGAATAAAAGGGTGCAAAGTCCCCTCATTTGGGTATGTTGAATATTTGCTAATATTGTATGTTGTTGGCTTGTCCATTGATCCCAGGGCTTTGAGGACGAAAACCCTCATAGTTAATATCGGTTTCGGATTTGAGAGATAATCCCTAGCTGATCATTCAGGAGCAGCTTCACACAGAGGTTGCACAAGTGCATATTGGAGGATTTCAGTAAGATTTCAAAGTGTTTGCATCATTTCGGCATTGCTGGTTTTTACAAGCTTGAAACGAAGTTTTGCTCGTGGAGAGAATTTGAAGACCAAGATCATTCTGGGTATTTGACCCATTTGTTTCTCATCTGTAGGCGACCATTTGCCTACATTTTCAGAGCATTTGATAGTCTTTAATTTTTTAGAGCAATCGCCCTCCCTAGATGGTACGACCATGTTGGTGGCTGCATTCAAGTTCGTGCATAAATAATTTCTGCTATTTTGTCAGAGTTTCTTGATTGTGATTTGGGCGCCCAGGCTAGGAGGTTCATTTGTGACTGATTTGGCATCATTCGGAGGTCGGGATAGAATTTGGTGACCATTTTGGTGGTTTCTAGTACTCATTCTGACAGGCTGGAATTTATATCAGATTGCTGCTATTTACATATTTTCAGTATTTACACTGCTTTTTTGTATAGAGACTCATTGGTAGACATAAGATAATAAAGATCTTGTTCCAGCATATGTTCATTTGTGGTTTGTGTTGCATTTCATGTTTATACGTGTTTGTTGCTGCTGCATTCATAAGTTAAAAAAAAAAAAAAAAAAAAGTGGGACATCTCATTGGTATCAGATCTAGGTTTTCCTACTAGACTGTTTGGGTGTATGATTCAGTGGTGTTAGTGGTCTACTTGCATATTTGTGTGTGGGCCCATAACCCACAGGTCCCAGGGGTAGTTATAATTATGGGTTCCACAGTTGATGTTGGTAAAATGATTGCATATGAAGAGTACTACACACTTCCAGAGGAAGTCAAAAAGGATCTTCCCTTCGATTGCTATTTTGAGCATTGGAAGCAAGATAGAAAAGTGAAGAAACAAAGGCAGCCTAGTACTATGGACACCTTGACTTCTATACAACGTGAACTCATGTTGTTGCAGCAGAGATTAACGCGTAACTTGCAGCGGTATGAAGACTCTCTATCCAGAAAGTCTAGACACTATAGCAGCCCATCTACACCTATAAATCAAGCGTCTAGGAGTCTCTATGATGAATTTGAAAAGGAGAATGGTACATCAGCAGTCAATGATCAGCCTACAAGTGGACAAGGTTATAGGACAGCAGATATGGGTATTGCTAATGACTCGTCTCTTGAGCATGAGTATGAAGATGAATTCAAATCAGCATTGCTTGAGGAGGATGATGTCACCAGTTGGTATGGTGAACATGAGGAGCAACCGACAGAGTATGAGAAAGAAGAGGACCCACTTACAGGCAACCTAGCTTTTGATCAAATTTATGAAGTGACATCAAAGGAAGTATCAAGAAAGGAAAATAATAGAAGGAACGAAATTTGCTTCTTATGGAAAGGACCATGGGAACCTAACCACCAATGCACGGATAATGAGGTAAAGGAGCTTGAGGAAGACCTCGTTTTGACACATGGATGCATTAAAGAAGTCATGAAGGAGGCAGATTTGGAGATGCACATGTTGCATGAAGATGTTGGGGTTCAAGAGTCACATTATCTGGAAGGACAAAGAAGATCCCGTGATGAAGTCATAAAGGTTAAGGAGACTTATACACATGCTGATTTACCTTGCAGCCATGGGACTGAGGTTATGGCACATGATACACTTGATTCGCCTTTGGAGATACCTCTTGAACCAACACTTGGTAATGGTCAGTTAGCAAAGGGTGAAGTTTTGGTTGAGATCCTTGAGGGCACTACAGATAAGTATGATGTAGCTCCTGATTTTCTGTTTTATGACAGCAGTCATAATGTTGAGCTTACTCATGAGATAGCAGCCATTCCTTGTGAGGATGATGGATGTGTGGAGTTCCCTAACATTGACACTCAAGATTTGAGTGTTAAAAATGAATTATGTGATGCTGATTCAAGCTACAGCAAGTCTGATTTTGCAAATCAGACCTTAGAAGATGTGAACGAATCAAAAAATCTACCTGTTGGTGATGGGGAGGAAGTGTGCAATGATTGTGTCCAATCAGCATCTTCTATTATGTCATTGGAGCCATCCCGTGTGGTACATAACAGCAGTACCTTCATTGAGGAAGTGTGCAGTGTTGATGGCTCACATGATGATGGGTATCAAACAGTGAGTGGTGATGAATCAGCCTCTTATCATAGTGCTGATAACAAATCGGAAGATTTGTGTAGTAATGATTTGTCACAGGGGTATCATCATTTGGTAGGGCAATTGAAGGTTAGTGATAGTATGATTGCTACAGTCTTAGAGCATTTTGACGTTGCCCGACAGATGTTGGCAACTTATTGGAGTACTCCTGAGACAAATGAACATGGTGATAGTGGACTTTCCCTTGCAGAGTTTCATGCACCCAGTGAAGCGTTTGGGATAATGAAGAATAACTACTTGCAGTTACTATTTCACCGAGAGTATCTTCTCAAGTGGGATAGCATCTGTTATGATGCACTGAAGGGAAAGGAAGAGGAGGTTGATGAGCTCACCTATGAGCTTGAGGTCACCACAGACTCTTTGAAGAGCGCTCAATCAACCCTTCAAGAGCCAATGTTACGGATAGATGAGCTTACCATGGAGTTGAGCTTAGGGCAGTCTTTATCTCCAGTAGATACAGTTCCGATATCTATGACAATTACTGGTGATGAGCATACACCCACAGATAGTGGTAAGGAGCACTTTGTGGATGTGGCTACATCCATTACAGTTGCAGGTGCAAGTGATATAGATGGGATGGGTGCTTTGGTTGAGAATAGCAAAGAACCAGAAGTGGCATCAGGGGTCTCTGAGGATAGTCCCATGACAGGTGATGTAGAGTAGGTTATTGATAGCTCGTGTGATGAGTTGGTGGATTCTTCGAGAGTTGTGTGATAGATCACCACACTACTCCATTTTCACAGGAGATATGCAAGGCATCATCCAGTGGGGGGGTCGGTACCCATATTAATTTGTTTCCCTCTCCTGGAAGCAAATAAGAGATTATATCCCATCTAGCTGATTTTGATCGACAACTTATTGAGGCACAGAGATGGAGAGATCAGCTGAAGGTTTCGGGAGAGAAGGTTGATTCAACCTCATCTCGTTTTGATCGTACTCATAAGTATGTCGAGTACCTTCTTTGGACAGCAGAGTTTGAGGAGAGACGATATGGGATCTCGGCTGGTACTCACATTTGTGATTTGCAGTTCATCAGGAGTGCTTTGGAGGAGATAAAATCAGAATATCTCCAATTTTTTCATGATAGGGAGTATGCTATTGGGTACGTAGAGAGGGTTGCCAGAGTATCTACCCAATTAGCTGTTCAGGATCAGAGACATGAGTCATCATCTGATTCGAGTAATGAGGAGTGTGTCCCCCATGACTATGATGGTCAAACGTTGACACAGGCAGGTGCTTTTTATCTTGACTACATAGTGAGGAGTGCTCATCATTTCTCCTTTAGTCCACACACAGATGGCCTGATGATGCGTAAGGATGGATTGGCTCGAAATTTACACCATCCATTGTGGGATGGAGGGTTGCCATCTACAGAAGATGGAACTAGAGATTGCAGGTGTCCGACTGTGTTATTTGCAAAGGGTTACTTGCAGAGTCAGAGATCAGACTACCATCATGCAGATGTGTACCAGTCAGAGTTTGTAACCCCTTTGGCACAAAAATTTCCAGTGGAGACAGGGCTTCAGAGAGGTTGCAATGTTGGCAGGGATGATGGCTTGAGTAGTCCTTACAGCGGTGATAGAGGAGAGATATATCATTCCCTCGACTTGGGAGGAGCAATTACATATCTTCTAGCACCTAGGAGGGATAGTTAGCACATCCATAGGAGTTATGCAGAGGTTGAAGGGGGATGTGGTTTAGACTCTTCGAGCTATATTTACCTCCTCATGACTAATGGATGTGAATTTTGGTTGTATTGGGATCCAGGTGGTGTTAGGTATGGCATTTTGGATTGGATGGATCCCGATGGGCTACTTCATCATTCTCAGCGTGGTGAAGTTGAGGTCAGGACAGCGCAGCGGAAGTCAGAGGATGATATGCATGGCAGACTTCCATTCTGGTTGTGGGATCTAGGGATTCTTCCATTTAGGTTGCTCTATGTCGTGGTAGTTGTTCACAACAGTACTGAGCATGGTTCAATATTTTTCTAGTGGGTGTAGTGGACAAGTAGTTGGGCATTTTTCAGAGTAATTTGGGGTCCCGGCATTCAACTGAGGATTGATTGCAGAGTTCGGGATCCCTCTGGTGCATCAGGATTCCAGACAGAGATTATTGGTGATTTACGCAGCATGTACAGTGTGCAGAGAGCCTACAATTTCATCGTTGATTTACTTATATGTGAGCTGGTATTGATCCACAATTCTGGTGCGCATGAGATGGATAGATGGTATGTCACCTATCCTTGCGTAGTCGTGATTATGTTGGTGCTTCAGGAGTTGGTTAGAGATGTGTGGGACATTTCACAATTCTTCCTTTGGGCCTCCGATAGAGTGGAGTTTCTTTGCAGTGGAGATTGCTTGGGGACAAGCAATTTAAGGGAGGGCGGACTGTAATGTCCCCATTTTTTTGAGATTAGAGTTCGAAGGATTAGCCTATCATTCGACCCTCGTAGGTTAGTGTTCAGTGATTAGAGGGTCCAGTTGGGCGTTAATGAGCTCTTCAGGTGGCAGTCGACAGTGTTTACCTCTCCAGAATGTTGGTACATTATGAGGTTAAGCTATTCAGAGGTTTCGAGTTCTGTTTTGAGGCACTTACTATTTATAGTAAGTCAGTTGAGTGTCAGTGGCCAACCTTTCTATTTTGGGAAAAACATCTGGATGTGTAGTGGTTTCTATGGTTGACCTCCTGGTTCTGACGGAATCGAAAAATAATGAATATTTTTGGAGTTATGACATTTTAATTATTAATAAAGTAATACTTTATTAATAATTAATTATGAAGTGCATAGTATAATGTTTTATTAAAAGTGGGGTCAGTTAATGATAAAAGACAAATTATAAAGTTAAGTTGTACCCCTATGCCTAGGAGTCACAACTTAAAGTTGTTTTTAAAAGAGGGCCATGTGAATATTTAATAAATAATAAAATGAATTAATTGTGCAAAAGGAGGAATGCCTAGAGGGAAAAAAAGCAGAGAAAATGGAAAAAAAGGGAAAAAAAGATAGAAATAAAAAAAATGATGGAAATAAGGGGAAAAAAGATGGAAAGTGATTAAAAGGATGGAAATAAAAGTTTTCTTTCCAATTTTTCAAAAAGAAAGGTTTCCCTCTCATTTGAGCGCCCAAGTTGAGGAAGTTTCTAAATGTTTTCAAGGAGAAAAGAATAGAAGGGTGCAAAGTCCCCTCATTTGGGTATGTTGAATATTTGATGATATTGTATGTTGTTGGCTTGTCCATTGATCCCAGGGCTTTGAGGATGAAAACGCTCATAGTTAACATCGGTTTCGGATTTGAGAGATAATCCCTAGCTGATCATTCAGGAGCAGCTTCACACAGAGGTTGCACAAGTGCATATTGGAGGATTTCAGTAAGATTTTAGAGTGTTTGCATCATTTCGGCATTGCTGGTTTTTACAAGATGAAACGAAGTTTTGCTCATGGAGAGAATTTGAAGACCAAGATCATTCTGGGTATTTGACCCATTTGTTTCTCATCCGTAGGCGACCATTTGCCTACATTTTTAGAGCATTTGACGGAGTCTTTAATTTTTTAGAGCAATCGCCCTTCCTAGATGGTACGGCCATGCTGGTGGCTACATTCAAGTTCGTGCATAAATAATTTCTGCTATTTTGTTAGAGTTTCTTGATTGTGATTTGGGCGCCCAGGCTAGGAGGTTCATTTGTGACTGATTTGGCATCATTCGGAGGTCGGGATAGAATTTGGTGACCATTTTGGTGGTTTCCAGCACTCATTCTGACAGGCTGGAATTTATATCAGATTGCTGCTATTTACATATTTCAGTATTTACACTGCTTTTTTGTATAGAGACTCATTGGTAGACATAAGATAATAAAGATCTTGTTCCAGCATATGTTCATTTGTGGTTTGTGTTGCATTTCATGTTTATACGTGTTTGTTGCTGCTGCATTCATAAGTTAAAAAAATAAAAAAAAAATAAGTGGGACATCTCATCTACATCCCACCATGTTGCTAGATTCTTCTTGTACTCAATCATCTTGTGATTCATGAGACACAAGGCAATATGTACAACCACAATCTTCGCCACTCTTTTAGAGGTGAGCCTGTTCTTCTTGATAGAGGGGATGAAGTTGTATGTAAACCAGTTTCTCAATAGTAGAGGAACTACAAACTTGTGATAAGAGGCGAATGGCTAGTGTGCTTACCGATGAAGGCCCATGCAACTACCACAATGCCACTAGATTGCCCTACATCAAAGGCTTCCTATTTAACTTTGTCGAAGTCATGTAGCACTCAAGTGTGGCAAATCAAATTTTTTGTTCACTTTTGTTGAATGATCGAGGCCTCCTTTGCACTTCACATCTTCTCGACAACTTTCATGAAGCCTTTCTTCACCTCAATGTCATTGATAGGAGAAGTCTACTAGGCCTATGCACATACTACTTCAATGCACAAACAACCACGTGCAATGGAGTGTGGAGCTTTTCCCACCTTTACTAAATGATAGGCATAATGTACTCATCATAGAACTACAAGGTGGGGTCTCTTTGTCATACACCAACCTTCATTTGACCAAGCATGCTATAAATGCACTCATATATCTCCTTGAGGCTTGGAGCGTTTGAGTCCCCTTATCTAATCATTGTAAAAACTAGGGATATGATGGAGGTGATGTGTTTGGCATTTGACCAAAACGTGTTGCTCTTCACCACTGCCTTCATTCTCATCTCTTGTTGGTCTTGGACCCAATCCACCAATTCTACTCTTGTGTCATGACCATTAGTTGCAAGGGGTCGTACAACTCAATCATCCTCTCGAGTAGAATGAAGTAGGATGCGTATTTGGTCTCAATAGGTTTGATAAATTTCTTCATGGAGAAGGAAAGAAATAGTGCATGTGATGCATGGTGATTGCAGATAAACATTTTGCACATCTCTCACATTGACTTCAACTTGTTTGATCCAATCAATTTTGCCGATGTCCTTGACTGCATTGTTCATGGCATGCACACAAGGGGTCCAATATATATGATTGTAGGCAACTTCAACCAATTTTCTCACTGCTCTATAGATGCGTTTCATCTGTCATGACTTGTACCACATTGTCAAGGCCAACCTCTTCAATAGCATCTTTGAGGATCTCAAACTGAAACTCTCGAGTGCATGGTGTTTGATTTTTGTCCATCCATCCTTGATCATGTTGTATCCCTCTGGTATCCATATGGCCTTCATTTCTTTGGTAAGTATACTTATCTTGGAGCAATTCTCATCCAAGACAATGGTCCTCAATCTTGTCTCCCTTAGTGGTACATACAAAGGCTACTTTTTTAACATTAGATTTGGTCTCCTTATAATAAAGAGAGAGAGCAACATGGAATGGAATGCCATTGGCAAAGAAGAGTTTAGCAATGGCATCATCTACCTCATATTTGATATGTAGATTGAACAACTTTGTCACTAACTTGGTAGTTTGAGCTAAACCCATGGTGTTATGTTTTTCCTTAGTCGTTGCTAAACTTTTGATTCAAAAAGAGGAACTTGTGGCTGTTGGGTAGTTGTAGTCCGAAGAAAAGGTGTCAGTGTCATGGTAGCTGCAGCATGGAGGTGTCACCACTAAACAATTTCATTATCTTGGTCCTCTATTGAAGTGAGAGTTGACCACATACCCCAACCCCATTGCTAGTGATGTGAAGGAGATGTCCATTCACTCTTGTAATGTTGCCATGGTATTCAAGGCCACAAAAATTGCATTCCATTGGTGAGTTCCCCCTGAATTAGTAGCTTTGTTGGAATCTAATTTTGTAGCAAATTGCTATAAAGGGGCTTTTTTATTTAATGGATCCTTGGCAAAATCTTCCAACAACTTGGAAGGGCAATTGAAACTCATAGCACGTCCAACTAAACTACTAGTTTCATTGCCCCCCTTTTCCCGCTTCACATTTTTATTGTCAATTTCTAAATTTCCAAGCTCCTCCTCGTGGTTACCCATGTTATTGAAACTCATCATGACATTGCTAAAAATAAAATTTATTGTTTCAACTTTCCTACATAAAGTAAGGACTCAAAACACAAGGATTTTCCTTTTGTTTTTCTTACTTTAGGTTGCATGAAGCACAAAAGTAGAGGATACACAAAAGTTGCAATCCTTGTTCTTTGTTTGTTTAATTAGCCCAATTTAACTTAAAATTAAGTAGTTCTTCAAAGTTAAAACAAAGTTTTTTTTTTTGTTTGCTGAACTTCAAGCCGCACAAAGTGTGAAAGCAAAGGATTAACAAAAGTAGCAATCGTTATTTGTTTAATTAACCCAATGTATTAGACAACGGAAAATGATTAATAAACTAATTCTTCAAAGTTCAGACAAAGATTTTCCTTTTATTTTTCTTACTTCAAGTCGCACTGAAACCATAAGTGGAGGATACACAAAAGTTGCAATACTTGTTTGAGTTTAAATTATCTAAGACTCCTAAAGATGCTAAGACATTTTTTGATTAGCCTAGTGCAACTAAAAAATTTAAAAATAACTAGTAACTAAAAATAAAAAAACATTCACTACATGTACAATGACAATGATTTACCTTATGTTTTTCTTTCTTCAGATTGCACGAAACATAGAAGTGAGGATTTATAGGGCAATCCCATTTAGCATTATAATTTACTTTATCTAATAGTAAGTATTTATATCAAGTTTAAATCAGTGTTTCTCTGATTTTTTTGGGATGGGGGGGATGCAGGGACGGATTTTTGGGGGCGGCAAAAATTTTCCAAAATTTTGGGGACGGCTATATATTAATATATATGCATTTAAAATTATTATATATAAATGTTTTATCACTAATTTATGATACTTATCATAAATGTGTAAATCATTATAATGTTTCAAAAATGCTAACCATAGAGCATATTATAATAAATTTATCACTTATCATCTATTTATACCTTATACTATACCATGTATAGATTTAAAATGTTATGCTAAGTTGCTAACCATGCATTTCACTTATTATAATAAATTTAATATTTTTATTGCATCACACTGATTTTATTTTGTCTGTCAATGAGATCTCATAAAATCAACAATAATAATGAATTTGCAAGCAAGTTCAGTTCTTAGTGTTTGATGCTCACCTAGAGACTAATTAATAAATTTATATATTATATTATATTATTTATTATATAAATTTTTTTTTTTAAAAAATGCGCCTAGTTAACTTTTTAACGTGACCGGCGACGCTGGTGCGACACGCCCTCCGGCTCCACGCGAATGCTTTTGCCCGGAGCAATGAACCGGTGAGGCCACAACATGGGGGACCTCATCCCCTAGCAAGAACACTTCAAACCCGCAATCTCGTTGGCCCAGCGAAGGCATAAAGCCTTGCAAGCTCGTTGGCCCAGCGGGGGTTTGAACTCTGGTGGCCACCACTACAACCGAGCGACTTAACCACCGAACCACGCCGTCATCGGCTATTATTTATTATATAATTATATTATATTATATTAATTATTATACATATATATATATATATATATATATTATTATATACACAGCCGTACCCAACCGTACCAAACCCAAGGAAAAAAAAATTGCTGCACTGGTGTACCAAAACCCCGAACTGTACCTGATCCCGTACCAGAACCGGCAACTTAGACTAAAATGAAAATACGAAAAAAAAACAGCTATCTGTCAATTTTTATCTATTTTCTATGGAAACCCTAAACCACAAGAAACCAGCTAAATAGATTCTAGTTTGAAGTTTTGAACTTACATTGATGATTGAAGTGGACATTCCTCCTCTTCCTCTTGTAACATGCTGATGGTGATTTCAAACGAGGGTGGGCAAGTGTTTTTTAGTTTTTTTAAGGTGGTGGGGCCTACCTTCTAGTCTACGTTTAGAGTTTATAAGTTTAAAATGAAAATTGTGAGTTTTTTAGGGGGGACACCCTGCTGTCCCTGAGGTGGTCAAGGGAATTTTAGACATTCTCTGTCTATCTTGGGGACAACAGGGCATCCCTAGACACTCTCTGTAGATGGGAACGTCCCCGGGGATGTCCCAGGGACAACCACCTCTGCAGGGGGTGCCCGAAGGGACAGTGGGGAGATATTTTGTCCCAGTCCTGCTATCCCTGTGATGCCCCCATTCTGAGTTGGACTCAAATCACCACAGGGAACACTGTAGAAAATCTTGATTGTATTAATATGAATCCTTGCCTTCACACATTTTAAAAAGATGAATACGAAAAGGGTCCTTCAAAGTTGCAGGAATTGATACTGAATGTGGAACTTTTTAGCCCTATCTTAATGATGGCTAATAATGGGTTCTTACCCTGAAGAAAATTTTAAAGAAGAGAATGAGTCAGTCATGGGAGAAGCTAACTGCTTCTGTATCTTGTTTATTAAAGGGCATGCTTCTGCTAGCAGGTTTTATTACAGGTTGGGGGCTTTTATGATTGTGTTGGATGATATGTAGACAGGACCTGGAATTGATGATTGCCAAACTTTTGAGCTTTCCACCGCTAACTCTGAAATTTTTGAATCTTGGAACATTGGCTGATAAGCTTTCTTTTTTCAAAGTATTGATAGTTTTTTATTTTAAATCCCATGTGTATTAATTAATAATTACTAATTTCCTATGGTCCATGGTGTTTCTGGGGCAGGGATGGCAAGGGACAATGGGATGTGTCTTGAGAATGGCAGTCTGGGAGGTCATTTTTTGGGAACAGCAGTATATATATGAAATTTTTTACGAGTTTAGCAGTATATGACCTCAAGATTCAAGTTTAGACATTCACATAATGCATCAAGATTCAATGTTCCATGTTCATTGATTCAACCTTCAAGAATAGCAGCAATAAAAATTTCATTGTTTCATTACAAATTAGATCAAGTTTTAGATGAGTTACTTTACTTAGCCAACACATAATTACTAACTTCCTATGGTCCATGGTGTTTCTGGGGCAGGGATGGCAAGGGACAATGGGATGTGTCTTGAGAATGGCAGTCGGGGAGGTCATTTTTTGGGAACAGCAGTATATATATGAATTTTTTTACAAGTTTAGCAGTATACGACCTCAAGATTCAAGTTTAGACATTCACATAATGCATCAAGATTCAATGTTCCATGTTCATTGAGTCAATCTTCAAGAATAGCAGCAATAAAAATTTCTTTGTTTCATTACAAATTAGATCAAGTTTTAGGTGAGTTACTTAGCCAACACACAACCACACTCAGGCACACACACACAGACACACACAACTCAGGCATGCATGCACAGATACAGACACAAGCGTGCACATCCATGCACATGGAGGGATTGACAATTAACAAGGCCTGCCTTGGAGAGAACAAGAGAGCATTGGGAGCAAAGCACCGATTGAAGAGGAGGATGTTAGGAGAAGATTTAGCCCTAGAAACCTAAATATTGACAATGTCATAACATTATTAGTTCAATTAAATTCAAGAGGTTGTTTGACCAATTTGTTGTTGAATTATATAGCCAATTGTTATATGTATAAACAGAGGGAGAGTGGAGGAAGTAGTAGGTTTACCTTGTAACCTATGAGAAAATGAAAGAACAGTGGCAGTTCCTGCTAATGGGCACCACCTCATCTTTTATATTTATATTATTCACTAATAAAATCATCCTTCAAGTGTATGGGATGAATGTTCTCATGTCTTCGTTATGTTGGTGAGGGCTCCTGATGAAGTGTGTGAGCCTATGAATGAACTTGCACTTAGCTGAAATTGATCCCTGATCCTTTCTCTCATTAATTTGGTCCAAGAACTATATTTCCTTCCTGGTAAATTATTTTGGAAATTGAACACCAATTTCGTAGCTTGAACAGTTGTCTCATTCATGTTAATGGACTTGAATTGAAATGATAAATTGTCTCAGCACGAATCTTATCTTTAGATAACATTTGAAAATCTTTCAGTGTGGACCTGCATACAGTTGAAGTTCAAATTCTATAAGCATCTATCAGGAGAGCATCGGGGGATTTTATTGAAACATACACTACTAAAAGACAATAAATGCCTTTGAAATAACAATATTTTGGAACCCTTATACCTAGATTTCAATTTGTTCCAGATTGATCTTCATTTTTGGTGTCTTGTATATGAACCCATATACAGATGAGCTTCCATTATCCTGTTGAAGACTTTTGAAATCTTCTAATAGTAATGGATATGCTTAAAATCAAATCCTTTCATGTGGGCCTTAAATATGGTGTGAGTTGGTGTAGCTGATGGCTTCATACTTAATATAAAAATCTTACATTTCTTAAAGATAACATGGACAAGATGGTAGCATCTTCATTTATCTTCATTTGCCAACATTTAGCATCTATCACTGTTACTTGTGAATTCTAAAATTATGGCCGTTTTTTTCATCGTTTCTGACTTTCTACTGTTGCTGGTAACATTTAGTTATTCATCCTGTCAAACTTGTTGCAAACCAAAACAATTTTCAAAGTGAAGGTCACTGGTGAAATTTTGACTATCAAATCCATTAATTTAATCCCAGTTTTGAGTGTGCAGAAATTCTTTATGGGTGTGTGAATGTACTTAAAATGCATCCAATTTTGTGGATTTAAAAGTAATGGAGGAATACATTCATAAAGGCTAGAAGTGAGATTTGTTTTATACTAGTCAATTTTTGATCTTGTGCAGTTAAAAAAAATGAACAATGATTTGCGTCTTGATTCAATAGCGTGTCTTTTTTTTTTTGCGCATTTTAAAACGGTGCTTTCTTTTCCAGCTCTGGGACATGCAGACGCTAAAACTCAGAGAAGATCTTCCAGGTCATGCAGATGAGGTACATTCTCAGATATTCCATAATATGGGGAATCAAAAACTCTTTTGTATCTCATGGATTTGCTTTCACTACAACGAGTCAATTTGTTATGCTTTGCTATCTTGACAGGTGTTCTCTGTTGATTGGAGTCCTGATGGTGAGAAGGTAGCTTCTGGTGGAAAAGATCGTGTTCTGAAACTTTGGATGAGTTAATGGTGTGGAAGCCTCATCACAGACTCAATTATTAGTTGTGCAAGAAGTTCAGAACCCTGGTCAAGCTGATAGTATGGAAGATCACAATTGCCACTCTAGTTCCTTAAGCATAGGGCTAAGGGTGATCTGGTGGATTATTCATTGGGCCATTCCATTGTAGTAAAGTATACCAACATAATTACCAAAACATTAGCAAGGGATCCACATTCTAGAGGCGAGTCAACATAACTGTCTACAATTCTTTTCATTTATAGAGGTGAGTCAATGTTAAAATATCCTTCATGAGCAGTTCATAATGCTCATGAAAAGCACATGTGCATCTTGATGAACAAGAAGCTGAAGCGGTGGTGTATTTTGTTTTTTACTGAAGTGTTGGACCATAATGCATGGCAATATTGTTTTTTAAGTAGTTTACTGTAATAGATCAAGAAATTTTTGGTTTGATGTTGTTCTTGAGGCTGATATATTTTCAAACTAACTTTGGTGTTTATGGATCAAATATATTTGATTTTGATTTTGAGCTCGAGGGTCAAAGCTCGAACATTTAGATTGCTTTCATATTGTTATTCTTTGTACTCTGCTTGTGAGTATATAATAATAAAAATACAAAGTGTTTGCGAAAGTTGATACGTTTTTCTGTGTGTATGTGTGTACATATGCATATACATTGCATGTGTGATCAGCATGATTATGATTTAGTTTTCCCTACATGAATGTGTGTGAAGATATTTGATGTAGAAGTATTTAGCATTGTAGCGTTAATGACTAAGAAATTAGAATTCACAACTGATGCAATCTATGTAGGGGGGTCAACTGGACAACTGCCTAAACCTAGCAGGCCCACAACTCTTTGACAAAACTCTCACACTATCCGAAAAATAACAACAATATCATTTGTATTCAATTATATTAAATCTGCCTTCTACAAATAGGTTGAAAGGAGCCTACACTGATTATGCACATAAATTAACTAATGGGCTGTTCTAGGTCGAAGATAGATGAAAATTTTGGATGAATGTGGTTCTTCTATTTTTCCCAATGCCTTTTCTTATTTCCAGACCGGCCCCTTTCTATTTTGAATGAGCTGCCTTTTTTGTTCTCACTCCACGCTACTGTTTCTTTTCTTTCTTGGTCGAATTTGTCAAATCACCATGCTTTAGGGCATGTTTTTGTCCAAAACACCAGCCATGTTCTTGCATCTGTTCTTATATTCCTTGCAACTGTTTTGCTTTATCTTGTTGGCTTTAAACGTCCTCATGAATGATTGGGTAATGATCCCCAATCATCAAACCCTGACTGTTCATCTTTTAGGCAGATTTGTCTTCATGTTGGGGTTGTTTTTTAAACAAGATTGCTTGAATTTGAAACTCCCATCTGATTCCAGACAAATCTTGCCACATCATCTCAGACAGAACCCTTTAACTCCATTTGCTTCATTTTGACTGAAATGGCTTGAGGACTTTGCACACCATGTTTGACAAAAAGTCAAAAGAATAAATGCAACCAAGAACTTGTCGCGGAACCAAGAACTGTTGCACAACTAGGAGTTCTTATGGAACAATTGGAGATCTTGCACAACAACTGAGAGCTGTTGCACAATCACTAAGAAATGTTGCACAGCCACAAGAAACCTTTACGCAACAACTAAGGACTCTTGCACAACAAGGATGTCTTGCTATTGAAGTCAGCTGGAATGACCATAGACATTTTGACACATCCCTTCATGCCAACTCATCAAAAGCTTGCACACAAAACCAAAATTCTCTCAACTACTTTTTATTGTATTTTTGGGTGATTCAAGATTGCTCTTGGGTCTGGATGCTCTTGCATCATACTTTTCAGGTAAGAATTTTGTGAACGTTGTTTCACAACCACTAAGAAACGTTGTGCAGCCACAAGAAACTTTTATGCAACAACTAAGAACTCTTGCACAACAAGGATGCCTTGCTATTTAAGTCAGCTGGAATGACCATAGACATTTTGACTCATCCCTTAATGCCAATTCATCAAAAACTTGCACACAACCAAAATTCTCTCAACTATTTTTTATTCTATTTTTGGGTGATTCAAGATTGTTCTTGGGTCTGGATGCTTTTGCATCATACATGTCAGGTAAGAATTTTGTGGAACATGGTGCTCACAAAGTAGAGTAGAGTGATAGAACCACCTTTTTAGAATGCACACAATACTCAAATATCCTTCATTACTGAGTTCAAGTACATTAGAAGAAACGTATTTGTTTGCCTCTACTAACTTTTAGTTGGGACATATCTCTTTCCCCTCTGTCAAATTTGGCCTCACTTCTATTCCCCTTGTGGATCTTTGTCCACCATAGTTCGACTTCCTCCTCCAAGTGCTTCTCCTCTTTCTATTGCCTCTTGTGGGATTTAATCTACCATTATCTGTTCGCTGCCACCAAAAGCGTCTTTTTTTTTTCCACTCACTGCTGCTTCTACCTTACCAACTCTCTTAGGTGCCTCTTTCCAACTCACCTCTTGTTCATAGACTCTTTTCTTGCTTCTTGCTTGGGCATAATCCGTCCACCCCTCCAATATGCTATCTTTCTCTCTTTCCAACTTTGCGTGGGCTTAAACCCACCACTATTCATCCACCTCCACCAAAAGCCCTTGTAGCTTTTCTCATCACTTGTCTAAATTTGCTATTGGACTTCCAAATCAATCTCGTAATACTCCTCTTTTTGTTGTCTTCCTTTTTCTCTTCTTAGCTCTAGGCTGACTAATGATTCTCATTTGGAACTTTTGACTCATGAGAGCTTCATGGACTACCACCACTTCTACAAATCCATGTGCAATTTCTTGCACCTCCTTCACCTTTATCTTTGTGTCCTCTAAGGGACATCCTTCTGTTGTTGCAGTAACCTTTCCTCTTGAAGCTACCTTCAGTTGCTTACAAAGCAACTCTTCTTCCACACACCTCTCTTTCTATGGTTAAATATTCATCCATGCCTGCCCAATCCCGTTAAGTATCTTCCACTTCTTCTACTGTAATTTTTTTGCTATCCTTAAATATAATAGCCTCTCATCACTCATAATACTTCCATCTGCATATAGATCATGGGCAACATTCATACTCTCTTTTCTAACTACTATACTTGCACACAAACTAGCATAAACATCATCATGGAAATCAAGAGTTTACATAGGCACATCCTCCAATGGTGCCTTGTCTTTTACTTCATTGTGGTAACTTTTCTAGTACACATTTTTCCACTACTCTTCTTTTGTTTTTGTGGCTTCATCAAACAATTCTTTTATTGCTGCTGCAATGGCATTCTCAACCCTTGCACTTACCTTCTTCATCTCTTTACTGTACATTATAGACATGTTGCTTGACTGTTAAACCACTAATTACATTCTTAGCATAACTGGTTATGACATGACGGATTTCCAAGGATCTATTCTTAATTACCTCAACTTTACCAACCTTTGCTATTGCTATATCTCTCCTTGTCAACTTTCCTCCTCTTCGCAGTTCTGAGTTGACTGCTTCCCCTCTCATCATTTTGCTCTAGGTGTTCTTGCATTGACATCTCTTCTTTTTCACCTTCACATGCATAGCTTTTTAGATCCACATTTTTTCTTAGCTACTTCTATTGCAACACTAGTCTCTTGTGTGTCCTCTTGATCTGAATTGAACATCAATTGCTCAATCGTCATCTCCTTTACATTTGTTTTCATCTCCTTAGGTGCTCCATGCATGCTGTGTGCAGAGAAATTTGCACTTTCATTGCTCAAGTGTAAACAAGGCAATGTTTGACTTCTAAAAGTCTTGTCTTCTTTTCTCTGGGGTCAATACTCACATCTATTGCATTTTTCATCCTTTTCAAATGACTTGTAGCCATCCTTTCTTCTCTAACCTCTGTTTCTATGTCACTTAGGTGACATGCTTCCTTTGCTATTGTCCAAAGTTCTTTGGATCATCTTCTCTCAAGAAGTTAAGAACTTGTTTTGTTGACCCATCATTGTCTACCCATCTCACAAGATGGAGAATGTCTTCATCTCTTCCTTCTCTACCCATAGTTGGTGCATGGAGAAAGTCTTCTTCATTAATTCTTGTGAGAATGTTCCTACTTTTTTTTTTCTTTCTCAAGATTTTTGATCACCTGTTTTGAATGATTTCTCGTTTTTTCATCATTATCCTCTTGCATGAGGACTTTCTCTTCTCTTAATCTGCTTTCTTCAATGCCTGCAAACAAAACAATGCTAGATAAAATAGGGTTTTCAACGTTACCCATCTCATTTTCCTCCATTTGGTCATATCAACTTCTTGCAATTTAAGGGTGGCATTTTCTCTCTTTATTCTCCTTCAAGAAGAATTTACCTTATATAGGTTGCAAATGATCTCTCTTCGGAAGGGCTACTCACATCGATACTTTATCATTTTATTATCTTTTAAGGCAATCTTCTCTTCTCTCTTGCTATTCTTTAGAATGACTTAGGTTGCTCACAACCTCTTGCACTTTGTATATTCATCTAAACAACTTATAGTTGCCTCAGTGACTAAGCCTAACCCTGCTTCTTTATTCCCTTTCGTGGAGATTTTCTCAATACCCTCTTCTTGGAGAACCTCTTTTGTTTTCACTTTGTAATTGTTTTTCAAAACAATTTTATGTTGCTCACAAGGAACTCTTATTATCTTACAAAACAATCTTCTCTTTTCTTAAGCATAATTGTTTGAAGCCTCTTCCATCACTCTGTGTGCATTCTACGATGCATAACTTGCTTCAACCATTTGGAAACCATATGTTCCCAACTCCTCACTTTTTCATCTTCATTTTCTAGTCCACTCTTTGTAGTGTGTGCAACCTTTACGCTTTTGGGGTTTGCAATGTTCTCTTTAAAAATAAACTCTAAATCCAAATAACCTATTTCAAGAATTTTTCTAGACTTGTTCTATCCGAAAGCATTAGGACATGACTAGTAGACTTACCTTTTTCCTCTCCATGACCATCATAGGTCTTTGTCCTTTGTTGGGATCTTTTTTTTTTCTAATTGATCTTCCTTTTAGGGCATCCATTCAAGACACCATCTTCTTCATTAAGTCCTCCATCACTGTGCTTTGTGACTTTAGGTCACTCCTAGACTCCAATATGAGTCTTCTTTTCTAGTTGGTCTCTACCCATCAACAATTCCTCTTCGGTTCATCCATCATTTCTTCTACTCCATCACTCACTCTCAACTCACGTTTTTCTTATGTGTTGTTTCCATTGCATCAAGTCTGGCTATAATTCCTCTCATCATTTCTGCTAAGTGTTCAACTCTAGGAGGCCTTGGTCTTCCTCTATGCATGATTCTTTTCCTCATTGCTCCTATAAGACTTCCACACACCTACAACAAAGATTTTAGAGCCTTGTAGAACACTCTATAAGAAAGCCTTGTTTTGATGCCAAGTGATATAGTCTAGGTAGGGGGGTCAATTAAACAACCATCTAAACCTAACAATCCCACAACTCTTTGACAAAACTCACACACCAATTGGAAAACAACAATATTATTTGCATGCAATTATTAAAATTTGCCTCTAACAACCTACAAATAAGTTGAAAGGAGCCTAAATTGATTACCCACACAAAAATTAACTAATGGGTTGTTTTATGCCCAAGATGGATGAAAAATCTTGATGAATCTGGTTCCTTTGTTTTTCCCAATGTCTTCTATTATTTTTAGACCAACCCCTTTTGTTTCAAATGATTTGCTTCTTTTGTTGTCACTCTACTCTATTGTTTCTTTTATTTCTTGGTTTAATATGTTAGATTGCCCTGTTTTAGGGAATGTTTTTGTCTAAAGCGCTTGTTTTGATTAAGATAAGTTGGTTTTGAAGGGACCATAAACCTTGTACATCAGGTTTTGATAGGACCTGCAACCTAAAACAAAGGCAAGGTTGTGGCTACAGGAAGCTGCACAAAAGCAAAATAGGACCCAGTTTGCCCCAAAGAGAAACGACCTACACAACGCCAGACCCAGACCTAGCAATCCGCCCACCCCGAGCCCAGGTATAAGCTCACACAAGTAAAGCAAACAATGTTCATTAAATTTAACATGCAAGTGTGCAACTGGACTAGTGATAAAAATAAGATCTCGGACAAGCAAAAACTACACCACAAACATGTTAGTAGTTTGATCAAAATGTCTTGGACATGCGAAAACTGTTGCACTCAAAACTTTAGTAGCAAAAATCACAAGAAAAATAAGTGAAGACGTGTTTCAACGAAATATATCGAGTGTTCAGGATAAAACTGACAAAAATGACCTAGGCTAAGGCGAGGGCGATGGAGTCAGCGTTCCGTCACCTATAAAAATGCAAAAATTGACCACCGGGTAAAAGTTATGCGATTTTGTGCAAAAAGGGGTGTTTGAGAAAATTAGAGAAGGACCCCAAGGGCTTGGGTGGATAGGACAGGGGATGGGATAAGACAAACAAGGCATATAGGGAGACCAAGCGGAGGGGACTAAGTAGTGGTTGTTGTGGGTGCACACAAAAGTCGAGGTGGAGCAGGGCTGGCTATGGGGTTGAAGGTACAACAAATGAGGGCAGAGCAGAGTAGGTGGTGGCGGGTTGAGGGATGCGTGGCATAGCACAAGTTGTATTGTGGGAGGATGGAGACGGGTGGCAACAACAGTGGTGGCAAGGGATTTGTTGGGTGGAACTGGCTGCAGTAGAGGAGAGGTTTTGTAGGGTATCCAAGATGGGGACAGGGAGTCCGTCCCACCTATAGAGTCTCTGTGGATAGGATGGGAGGGCGGAAGGGGATGGAGTAAATGTTAGGTCGTGGATAGGGTGTCTAGTAAGGTCGGGGCGTTAGGTTTAGGACGAGGGTGCTTGGGGAGTGGGACAAAATGAGAAGTCCAAGGCAAACAGGTTGTTTGTGCTCGAACAGGGGGCTTGGGGTAGGGTCTAGGATGGGACAAGTAAGTCTAGGTTGTGGGGGTGGGGGAGTGGTTGGGGAGGGGGAAGCGGTTGAAATAAACAACTTTCACACTTTGATTTAAAATTTAAATTTGAAAAGCAACAAATGTGGTTGTGTGGTGTTTTTTTAAAATTTGCTTTTAATCAAAACAAAAAATATAGTAGTTAATAATATAAAAAACAACATATTTTATTTTAGTTTTTTTTCAATAAAAAGAAAAATAAAATCAACAAGAAATGAAAATTTCTAACTATTTTTTTTGTTTTTTTTTTGCAATAAATAAATAAACTAAAAATAAGAAAGAAAAGATTTTTTTCTATAAAAAAATTGCCTTTCTAACTTTAGCGGGCGTGCCAAAAAGAAGATTGTAAAATATGAAACAATAAAGATCCTTAATACAATGCAAGATCCTAATTTCACATTCAACTCTGCTCAAGATTAGAGCAAATAAGGAATGCAAACAAGAATGAAACTCAAATAAATGCTCCAAATGCAAACCTTGGTTAAGTAGGTATGCTCCAATGGATTGTTGTTGATGAGGGATGAATGTGGTTGTTCTTCAAACTTGCATCATGCCTTTGCTTCGACTTGATTGATGAAAATGGCTTATGGTAGCGTCTATTTATATGTTTTGAGGATGGAGGATCAAGGGATGATATTGATTTGGAAGATCAATGGATGGGATTGATTGAGAGGCAAGAGTGCATGAGAAGCCATCAAGTGGCACTTGGTGATTGATGCACATGATGAGGGTTTGGATTGAGAAGATATGGAGGGCTAAGATTTTCTAGATTTGAAATGGAGGGTTGATGCAGGAGCATCTGGGCGGACTAGCGGTCAGCATCGACCAAAAAAATTTGCAGTTTGTTTTCTTTCAATTTTGGTTTGTTTTGGTGTTCTTGGTATCTCTCAACATCAGGAAGCAACTTGTATGATCAGATTTGCAAAATTTGAAATTTCGTTGGTTGGTTGTTTTAAATGCCCTGCGGGCAGTTTCATGGAAACAATTGTTTATGAAGATCCGTAAAAGCTAGGCAAAAATACTTTCAGGGGAAGATTGTTGATTATGTTTCGCCAAATGTACAAAAGGAATCATCACCAAATATTTCATCATTTGGGAGATTTTAATCCCATAAGTTCACACTAGTAGTTTTACGAAAAGTTTAATATCTCGTGATTTTAAAATCTGGAGAAAAATCTTTTTATGGGGAGCTTAAGGAGGTCATCACACTCATCTTGATTAGTTTTTGTGCAAAAAGGAGCTTCTGGGTAAGAGATGCAAAAAGTTCGTTTTTCGGCACCCTGACACATAGAATCGAAGTTGCGTATTTAGAATATTTTTTCCAAATAGCGTATGCAGCCTCAGAAGGTAATGTTTAGTGGATTTTATTTATCTCATATTCATCTTTTGAAGCAATTTGAAAAGTTGAAATAGGTAATGGCGGAGGATTTTCTATTCTTGCCGTAATTTCACCTTTTCACTATGTAACTGCTCCCAAAAAATATCAATTATAAAAACAATTGTAAAGGTTGTTGGAACCAAGTGGTATTTCAAAAATTTTAAATAAGATATTAAAATTCCAACTAATGGAGAGAATATGAAGCGCCATATTGTAAAGAAAATGGAAGAACTCCTTAGAGGCTTAAAAGCAACAATAGGAAGCACTGTTTTGTAGATAAAAGAGGCGAACAATAGAGAGGAGTGGGTAGAATGAAAGGAAGGCACCAGATTTGAAGAGAGTGGCAACATAGCCAGAAACTTACAACGCCAAGAAAAGAGAAAAGAAGGTGTAAGAAGGGTTGCATTGAAAATTGTTTGAACTGCTGCAATGGGGAGTTGGAAGAGACTCCAGGAGAATGAATAGAGGGGAGCTATGAAGCTCTACAAAGAAAAGAGTGAACAACAAGGCAGATAGAGGAGTGATACAAGCAAAGAGAAATAAGAAGAGAACATAAAAAAATTGTGTGATAGAGGGTTTGATTGCAGGAGAACCAATAGAAGGGAATAACAAAGTGTAAAATAGAGGAATGGTTTTATTGCAGGTAACAAACAAATGAAGGAGGAACAACAAAGATGCCATCATGATAGAATGATTTGTGCAGAGATTAGCTCTATTGTATATAAATTCATTGTATTTGTTGCATAAAACCTTGCATAATCAACAATTGAATGTTGCCAATAAAACTTGAAGTTGGAATGAAATTGAATGGGATGTTTGCAATGGACTGTGTAATTATTTGCATTTGATTGAATGGAGGTTGACAGGTATTTATATTTTTGCAGCTACTGGAGCTAAATTTGCATTGCCAAAGATTAAACAATTTGATATATTTTGTGATTGAACTCCGTCTATGTTGCGGGTTGGGTATGTGGAGTTTGTGAGCAGAGTTTCTATTGTATTGATTCTACTTGTGTTGTGGAATTGAGTTGAGTGTGTGGGAAGTGAGAGGGAGACCCCCTTGCACCAAGGGTGAGGATTAAAAAGTCAATTTTTGGAGTCGTGTACACATGGAGCCTTGTGCAACCTTGAGCCATATTGAAGGTTGAGTTGGCTAATTGGGATTTAGAATGTGCAATCACTTAATTAGTTGATTAAGTGGGATTATTTGATCAACTAATTGGTTGAGAGAAAAATAGGATAAATTAAATAAACAATTTGTATTTATTTAATTTTTGGAAATGTTGGAAGGGATGGTTGATTTAATTAAATAAATGCTAATTTATTTAATTAAAGGTTGGAACATTAAAAGGTTGAATATGATTAATGAATTAAATAAATGATTGAAATTTATTTAATTCATGCTTGGAAGATGATTGGATTGGTTAATTAAATAATTAGTTTTATTTAATTAATGCTTGAAGGGGAGATATGTGGGATGAATCAGGCGATGGTCCATTTTAGGTGTCTACACCTCTAATTAAATGGAACACAATTTGCACACCAGAAGAGGCTGGGGCACTAGATTGAGGCAAAGCAGATTCTAAAATTAGGCATTGGGAGGTAAATTAATTTGAAATCTCTTCTCAAAGTCAAATTTGAAGCGTCACAAAATTTTGAGAAGTAAATATCTCGATTCAATGGACCCAGGATGTATCCTCATAGTGGTGAATCCTCCAAGAGGATCCCACATCTGGAACTTCATGATGTCATACATATATATAATCATCAGGCATTTAACGTGGGAAATAAATAGTGAGCAAAATGCAAAATTTTGGGAGGATTCATGGAATGGCCACACAAAATTAGATGGGAAGATCTAGGTCTTGCTAAGGTTATTCTATCAGATTTATGGGGAATAAAGGTAAGAGATTATGTTTTTGATTAGAAAAGTAGGGTTTCATAGAGTGGGAATGGAAGGAGGCAAGTGGACTTGGAATTCCTTATGAATAAGTGGAATTGTTAAAAGAAAAATTATCAAAGAGAGATTTTCATAGAGGAATAACATGATAGACTAAAATGGTGTGTCTCAAAGATGAGTAATTATAATGCCAAGTGAGGATATATAAAGTGATAGGCGCATTCACAGCTACCAGAGATTGGACCTCATGCTTATGTTGGAACACAAATTATCTTCTAAAAGTAAGTACCTTTGCATGGTCTACCATTCACAAGAAAATCCTAATAACTGATAAGTTACAAAAATTGGGTTTCAAAGGTCCCTCAAAATGTTATCTTTGTGGTGAAGTAGAGGAAACAATCAATCATCTCCTAGTCAATTGTTATTTCACAGTAAAATGTTGGCAATGGATGTGTGCAAGACTGGGTTGGTTAGGGGCCCTTCCTGATGTTTTGTTAGTAGTTTTTGTATCATGGCCAATAATCCAAAAATATTCAATGTTTTCGTGTCTCTGGACTATTGCCCCCTCATTATTAATATGGGAAGTGTGGAAGGAGAGAAATAGGGAAAATCTTCAAAACAAGGGAATGGGCATCTAAAGATTTTTGACAAAACTAGAAACTGTCATTGAAGAAGTCACAAGGGTCAAAATAGAAAAGTAGACACCTAAAAATAAGAAATTTCCTTCTTGGGATAATGGGATTTTGGGAAGGTGGAAAGGATTGAAGGCTCCCCCCATTCATGGGGTTGGGGTTTTAGACTCCATTCAAAATCACAAGAATGCTATGTAGTTATCTCCTAAATCAAGATGGATGAAACTTAACTTTGATGGTGCAACTAGAGGAAATCTAGGAGAATAAGGGGTTGGTTTCACAATATGTAATGAGTAGGGTGAGTTAATTTGTGCAAGATCTAAAAAGTTAAAGAATTGATCAAATAATGAGGTAGAAGTATAGGCACTTCTATTTGACAAATGATATAATGTTTATCCAAATGGAAGGGATTTCATAAATAATTATAAATGCTATCAAAAGAAAAAGCTCACCAAATTGGAAACTTTGTAACATCTTGAAGTTGGTTTGGCCTCTTCTGGAACCTCTAAAGATTACACTATACAACATGTTTATAGAGAGGTAAATAGGGAAGAAAATTTTCTAGGAAAATTTGCAATTGACAATAAGGAGGATTGTATAATTAATTCAAAGATAGACACATGGGATGGGTCTGGAGAAAAAATCAAATTAAAGTAAATTTAAAGTGTGTTAGGGTAAATAGATTTTACCTTGCTTAAGTTTACTTAGGCATATAGGCAAGTAATAATTTAATAATTATAGTTTGGGAAGTTATTCTCGTAACCAGTTAGGGTGGTTAATTCACGAGAATGTAAGGCTATATAAGCCATATATAACATTTCTAAAAAAGAGAGATTCATTGTAATATATCAATTTATTCTCCATAATCAAATTCTTCTTCTTGCTCTCTTCTATTTTCTCGGTGGTTGTCTATTCTCTGGTGATCTATGGCTCCATGTGAACATCAACATGGTATCGGAGTTTGAACCAGAAAGAATTTCAGCCCGTATCAGACCTGAGAAGAGAAGCATTCATAGAGGCATCAATCCGTGCCTGCATTAGTTTTTGGAGGCATTAATCCGTGCCGATTTGGAGTTGAGTGGAAATTTGGAGCCGCCTGAAATTTATCACAGCGCTCTCCTGCCACATTTCTCTCCAAACTTTTGGCCGGCGATCACCTGGAGGCATCAATCCGTGCCAAATCTGGAGACTGCTAGAGGTGTTTGAACCCGTGGAGTAGTTGCAGAAATGACTTATCAGAAGCTCTGCAGAGGACACTGCTCTTATCCCTCCTTCCGAGGCTGTTCAGAGCTATCTTCCTGCCCTTCCTTCCGTTATTGAGAGTTTTTGTCAGGGTTTGAGATCTGAGAAGTGCAGATTCATTCCAAGAGATTGGACTACACATATATAGGCGATTTGGTGTCTTCGACACAGAACATCAGAGGCCAGGCCGCAGATCTGATCCAGAGTCGATGTACACAATCCCTCATGGCACATTCCAGTAAAAGCATGAAGTTTAAGCATCTAGTCGAATATTTTTTGTATACAGACATTATTATCCATAAACTCCATTGATCAAATATTTGGTTAGGGTTTCCTGAAGGTAGGTCCATGCAACTTATTTGGGCATTGCTTTGGGATCATTTATCCCACATTTCTCCCGTTAACATATTATTTGCCCTTCTTATATGCTGGCACTCAGTTGGTGTTGTGAAGTGATTGTGACGGCTTGTGGAATCGGTGCTTGGTGACTTGAAGGTTGATTGGCTTAGCCATCATATCTTTAGCAACACATCAGGTTGCATTTATTTTTTGCTCATTTGTAGTAGGTGGTCACATGGCTGAATAAAAGCTAATCCTCTCTAGGGCTTAATCCACCCCCCGCATCCGTCCTTTGAGCTCCACATCAGCGACTTTCATCCACGGAGCATATCTTGGGCATTCGGAGTCTAATTTTTGTGTTCCGCATATCATCGAAAAGATAACTTCGCCAAGCTCACAGGAGTATAGGTCAATCCGCCTGATTTCACCATTCATCATCATATATTTGGAGGTTTTTGAAGGTACTATCTTTGTGATGTTTTGAAGAATTCATAGCTTAATGGGTTTTTCTTCGGAGAAAGGGAACTATGAGAAATGGAGTGTTTACATCCTCACTAAGATTAGTGACCTACATCTTTTGTCATATTTGTATAATTAAGTTCCTATTCTCAGTACACCTCGTGAGTATCATATTTGGAAAGGCTATAGGGCTAGAGTCTTTAGAGTTATTTTTGAGCATCTAGATGATGACTTTTTGGAGTCTATTATCCATCTTGAGTGCCCTTATACTCTTTGGACCTACATCCGAGACTCATATGGAGACCATGATCCTCCACCATCTCTTGATGCTTCTCTTTCCAACTCCGATGTGCCTCATTATCCTTCAGAGAAGTTAGACCATGCTTGTGATCCTTTGGGCATTTTTGAGACTTCAGATGAAGTTGCAGTTGCTTCAGAGGTTCTTGGTTCTTCTTCAAAGATAGTTGATCCACATTCACATCCTTTGGCTTCTTATCTAGAGTCATTGATTGAGACTTCCATCATTCCTGATCAGCAGGACAATGATTATCTTTCAGATTTGGTTGGAAGACATATTTTAGTATTTTCGTCTTTGGAGTTTGCTCTATATCAGTTTCCACATAGTTCTAGTTTGTCACCTTCTTTCTTGATTGGGGAAGACTTGATTCGATTGTGGCATCATCATTCTATCTGGACAAGGAGACACATGAGCATTTTTTGGAGACAACATCATCATCATTTTTCATGCTTCCATCTTTCAAAGCATATTCTGAATGGGAATGATAGCTGCATTTATACATGGTTTTGTTTCTTCCAAAAGGAAGACAAGTTGTTTGTCGACATTGGATCATGTTTTGCCTTCAGACACTTACCATCTTTGTAGGACATTATTTATTATGGGGGGGCTATGTAATCTCCTTTCCTTCCTATGGGAGGATCATTGATTGTATATACATGTGTATGTAGTCCTTGGGGGGTATTAATGAGTCCTCCATCCATGCATTTTGTTTTCTTTTTTCTCTTTTGGAGAGGAGTTTTCTCCCATAGGGTTTTTCTCCTTTTCTCTGATTGTGAGAGATTGCATCACATTTTGCTTTGTAAATGGGTACCGAACATGGTTGTGTAGCCAAGACCCATATTGCATCTTGCATCTCATAATAATTCTTCTACCTAATTTGCACTTAAGGGGGGGTGTTAGGGTAAATAGATTTTACCTTGCTTAAGTTTACTTAGGCATATAGGCAAATAATAATTTAATAATTATAGTTTGGGAAGTTATTCCTATAACCAGTTAGGGTGGTTAATTCATGGGAATGTAAGGTTATATAAGCCCTCTATCACATTTGTAAGAAAGAGAGATTCCTTGTAATAAATTAATTTATTCTCCATAATCAAATTCTTCTTCTTGCTCTCTTCCATTTTCTCGGTGGTTGTCTATTCTTTGGTGATCTATAGCTCCCTGTGAACATCAGCAAAGGGCATTCCAATGAATTAAGCAAAGTGTAAAGTGACTAGGACAACATTGATTGTTCACACAAGTAAGAATGCAGAATCCTCATGATGGCAACTCATTTGGTAATTCAAATGATGATTCATAAAGGCACTAGTAGTTATAGGACATTTTAATGATTTAGTGTTAAGGAAGAAGGGGAAGTTTCTTGATAGTATAGACATTTTATCTACCTTTCAATATGCCCTCTTTCCATTGAATACAATAGATGCCTTGGAAATCATGGACACCAGTGTTAGGCTTGCCTCTTTTCAACCTTAAATGGCTTTTTTTGGGTGGAATTTAGAGGTTAGAATTAAAAATATCTTCAAAATGAAAGTAGGGATAGTTATCCATGCAATCCAACTAATTCTAGGTGAAGAATATTTGATGGGGGACCATAGATACATGGTGAACTTGTATGTAGCTTCTATGTTCATTGGAGTTTTTCTAGATATGGAAGAAAATAGAAAAAATCATTAGGAAGCTATTGGGAATTAAGGTGTCTCAACCTTTGCAAATTCTCAGCATTATTTATTTATTTGTATATTGATTTATTGCCTAATGTTGTAATTACTTGCACATTCAGTTTGGTCACTTAGTTGAGGTGGCACGGTGACTTGTCATCTTACTTGGAATGTGACTTGGATGGTCAAGTCAAACCTACAGATTTGGGCATCCCATTTGAGGTGGCACTATTATGCCATGTGTCGGCATCTTGTCGTATGTGGAAGAGGATATTCCATATGACATAATCTATGATGCATAAGAGCTAGGTTTGGAGATTCCTATGACAAGTGATGACAAGTGTCAGTGAGGATCTTTGCATGAGGGAAAGGCATCTTTGGGCACCTCAGTTGGGCTATGACATGTTGTAAGAGGAATATGCTATATTTAGCGTTGTATGATGGATTCTCTTACAACATCAAAGGTTGTTATCTTGGGAAAATCTATGACAACTGTAAGATGCGTAAGAGCATCTGCCATAGTCTATTTTTAGCCTAGAGCGTTCCATATTGGGAAAGTCAAATCTGCCATGTATGACAGATGTAAGGGATGTATTTGCAATAAGGACAAGTGTCCTTTGATTTGAGATAATGGCCATGTGGCCAAGGTGGACGCCTATCCCAAGATGCTTCCAATATTTGCCTTGTAATATCTATATATTGCATAGTTTGGAGTTGTAGTTGCATAGTGTTTTTACAGGTACTGTTATGCTGCTGGAATAACTCCATAATCGACATTTGAAGACTCTTGGAAGAACTTGCATTGCAAGTGTATTGTAAACTGTAACCGTTTCAGATAATACATTGTGCAGGTTTTAGAGTGTGGGGTTTTTCACCTGAAAAGGTTTTCCCCACGATATATCTTGTGTCTACTTCTCTCTGTCTACATTCTTGTTTTGTGTTTGCTGTTGTAGTATCTCTGATATAAGTTTCATATTGCTACAATTGTAAAGGTTGTAAAGAATTTGCATACCTCTCCCCTCATTAGATTAGTTTAGTAAGCGATTTCCGCACACCTAGCTTCTTTTTAGAAGCTTGCCACATATTTGATTAAGAAGCATTTATTGGGAGGTTTAGATACGGTCTTACAAGAGGTAGTTTATGGCTTAAGCTTTCCATTGATCTATGTCACCTTGGTGATACATGATGTGAAGGTTGCAAGGCCATGGTGTCCATTTATTCTCACAATTTATGCAAAGGAGACTCAATGAAGGAAGAAGGCATTGAAAGTGCTAGAATTTTTAAAATAGGTCACAAGAATTGAGGTGTTAGATGACATCAATTGGGCTTTTGTACTGAATAGTGAAGGTAGAGAGGATGAAGGAGAAATTTAAACAAATTTATAACAATTTTTCTTTTAGAAAGTTTAGAGCATTATGAATATAGTAAGCCCAATAGAAGCTTATAGTGTTCAACTTATTCAATTAAGGTTATATAAGGGCATTTTGTTATTATTAGCCCTTCAGGAAAGGAAAGGAAAGGAAATATGGCATACATGAATGTGATGAAGTTGATGTTGTTACTTCTTCTAATTTGAGTAATTTTATAATATTTTATATTTTAATACAAAGGGTGCAGTCCCCATAACCACAATCCACCAGCAAAAAAAAAATTAATCACCTCTATCATTTTAAAGATTAAAATCAATAAAATCTTTTGAATATATCTCTTGATTAATATAAAATTTTAATAACTATTTTACTAAAAATATAAAAGAAATAATTAAATTAAAAAGGTAACAATTTAATTGAAAGATTTTTTTTCATGAATGAATAAATATAGAAATTTTATATTATCTAACAAATTAGTAGTATACTAAAGTTTTAGAGTGGCGTATCTCTATAACTAAAAGAGAAAAAAATTGAAAAAAACATACGTATAACTAATAGATTAATGAGACGATCTTAAAAGACTAATTTAATGTGAAGTATGAAGCACAAAACATGTGACAGGGAGGTTGAGATGAAGTAACGCATAAAACAAATTGCATGTAGATTCAAGTAGTGTTGGATTTAAATTTGAATTTAAAAGGAAGGAACCAGTTATAACCTAACATTTCTCAAATAATAAGGTCACAACTAAGCATATCAACATCCAATTTATATTAAGAGTTTGAAATACATCCTCTCACTTCTCCTCCCATCTGCCCTTTGGCCGTTGTAGGAACCGATTTGCCACATCCAGATGGTCTACCTGTCCAACTCCATTCTATTGGAATAGTTTCGCCACCTCAAGATGGTCTCCATTCTGCTTGGTTGGCAGGTGGTTTCGCTGCGAGTGGGATCACTGTGGGATTTTCGGCCCCATTGGTACTTATTCTGGTGGCTGCGACGTCTCCCCTGCCACTCTTTTCTTGAAGGCAGGGAAAACTCTTTCTAATGCTCGAGCGGATGCTGGGACCCCTACTCTTGCCGACTGGAACTACATAGGTTCTGTTGACGCTCATGGTCTTTCTTTTGCTACTGTAGCTAGGGCGAATGGCCATTCAATAGCACGACCTAAGATCCATTCTTGCCCCCTTCCTTGTTCCCATACCTCCCCTATGGTGGTATGTGGACATGAAGTTTCTGATAATGAAGAACATTACGTAAAGCTTTCCTTGATTGGAAGATTTTATAGTTTATGGCCATCCCTCCCCAATCTGAATGTGGATTTCTGAATCATGGAGTCCTCTTGTTCAAGGTAATATTAACATTTTCCCCTGTGCAAGTAGTTTTTCATTGTTGCTTTTGATTCTGTTGAGGCTAGGGATACTGTGTTAGATGGTAGGGTGTGGTTATGGGGTGAACATTCCCTTCTACTCAAACCTTGGACTCCTGGGTTCAATCCCATTTCTGAACCACTTAATATCAAGCCTGTTTGGGTCAGGTTACCCAATCTACCCTACAGTTCTGGGAAGTGTCCTGCTATGAGGTGATTGACAACTCTATTGGTCGCTTCCTTATGGTAGACAGATCTACGATTCTTATGGGCCTTTGTACGTATGCTTGCATTCTTGTGGATATTGATATCTCCAAGCCTCTTCATGGAGAGATTGTCTTGATGGTGGGGGACTATCTTAGGTCCCAGCTGTTGGATTATGAGGGTTTTCCCTTCCTTTGTCGTCATTGCTTCACGCTTGGAAATCTAGCTTTAGATTGCCATCATTCCCGTTGTAAGGCGTCATTGTGGTGGTAGAATACTCATTTGGAACATTTGACTGTTACTAATCTGGAGGTTGGTTCGGTTGAGGAGTCCTTGGTTGATTCCTCTCCTTCGCATATTCCTATGGCTTCTAGACCCCCTACGGGGACTTCTGCTCCTATTGAGGTTGGGTCTGAAGATTTGTTGGTGGTCGTTTGTGCGCATGCCAAGTTCCCCTCTTTGACCCCTATTGTGGCTCCTTCTGATCGTGAGCTAATTGCTTCTCTGTCAGCTCCTATTATTCTTTAGGTTTGCCTTCTTCTTTGCTTGAGGGTTCTATGGTTGTGACGTCTATAGAGGATCCCCTCCTCTCGCCTTGCTCTGAGGATTTGGACTCAAAGTTTTCTTGGATTGTGGTTCAATGTAGGAAGAAAGGGCTTCCCAAATCTATGGTTGCCCTACGCCCTAGCGCCAAGGCAGTTAGATTTGCTGGCCCTTGTTTAGGGGTTATTTAGTTGATTTTGTCTTTTAGCTTGTTGTTGTTGCGATGCTGTTAGAGTGTTGTTTTTGGCCTGTCTGGGGCCTATTTTTTGGCTTTTTCTTTGCCCTCTGGGCTGGTTTGTACAGGGATCTGGACCCTTGTTTCCAGCTGACTTTATAAAAAACATCCAATTTATATTATATGAAAATTTCAATTTTCATGTAGTTTTGTCTCTATTTTGAGAGAATTATTTAACTTAGTTATATAGTAATTAATAACATAATTTTTAATGAAGTTGGGTTCATTCTTTAATTTTTCACCTTTTTCTATTTACACATATTTTCATACATTTAGTTTTACTTTATCTATTTTTATATAATTTTTTGTACACTTTATATTTATTGTATTTTTTATGTAATATAATTTTGGAATATATAACCCCCGTTCACAGGGCTTCGAGGGTTAAACCTTCTAAGGAAGCTAGAAATGAGACAAGATGGTCACCTCCTGAGGAAGGTTGGGTAAAGATTAATTTTGATGGGGCTTCCAAGGGAAACCCGGGGGAGAGTGGTGCAGGTATTGTAATTAGACACCATGAAGGTCAAGTTATCTTGGAGAAATATGTCCCTTTAGGTGTTGGGACAAATAATGATGCAGAATTCAGAGCAACCCTTATTGGATTGCAATATGCCAAAGCCCTCAACTTAAGGAAAGTCCACTTAGAAGGAGACTTGCTGCTAGTGATTAATGTTATTCGTGGGGGATGTGTCACAAGTTGGAAATTCAAAAGATGGCTAGATGCTATTGCCAAAATCTTGTCAGAGTTGGCGGTGTTCAAAATCTCCCATATTTATCGAGAATGCAATGATAGAGCTAACAATCTAGCCAAGTTTGCCTCAAATAATGAATCGAGCAAGGTGACATAGACACCTTGCTTGATGATTGCAAGGCATCATGAAGTTAGAAGAGGAGTGCCATCTATTGATGGCAAGCGGGCGAATTCAGAAGGGAGGACGACGATCTCATTTATAGGCAATGGTAAGGCCGTCGAACGCCACATTTTGCCTGTTGTTTTTTGAGTAGAGTGGAAGGTCGCAGGACACGCCGATTATCCTCGAGTGCCCTAGCAAACAATTGGCTTTTTTGGGTGAAGTGATAGACAAGAGGTTAGGGTTGATCTTCAAGTCCAGCCATGCGCTCATCATCCACGTAGTTAAGCTGGTCCTAGGGATGCTTTCATCTGAGCGGTGCATCGGTACAAGGTTAACTCAGATGTGGCGGCAATGTTCCTTGCTCCAATCTTGGACGTAGGGGAAACCAAAGCCGTTGCAGGCAGTTGTGTAGGAGGCTTGATAGGAAATGTTTCTTGGGTGGTTTGGAGGATGATTTGAATAACTATGAGGAGGGTAGAGGATTCCACTTCCTGGTGATCACTGTGTAGTCCAGCTTTGCAGCGTCCCCCTGGAGCGATTCCCCTTGATCTTCTCTACCTCCCCCGAAGCACTCCTGAGATTCTGTTTGGCAGGGAGGAGAGGCATTTCATTCCTAAAGTAGATACTGAACTTGGTCCCGGACGAGGGCACGACCTGGTTGTAGGACTTCATCATCGAGGAAGGCTTGGATGACGCAGATGGAGCTGCAAGTTGGGATCAACCAAGGGTGAGAGCCATCCGAGGCTAATGTTGTCTATTTTTTTTCTTGTTAACTTGTCGATAGTTGTGGGTAGTATTAGGGGTTCCCAGGCTTTTGCACACAATCCCTATGCATGGTAGTTATCCAAATGGTAGTCGGGAGTGGTTGTATAGGGAAGCTTTCTGGGCAAGCTTGTCGAGTTTTGTAAAGGGTCTGGTTTTTGTTAGCCAAGGTGACAGTTGATTTCACCTGTGATTTTGTAATGTTCATATCTTATATACTTAATTCAAAGGTGCAGCCCTAGCTGCTTTGAACCAATTGTTTTTTTGGAATATATAAATAATACAAATAAATATACTTAGTTGATTTTAGTGTCCAAAAAATAGTTGTTTGTTGTTTTGATCATAACTTTTAGATCATTACTCATAATCACAACTTATATGTGTTAGAAGCAAAACAACAAAATTTAAATTAGGTTGTTCTCAGAATTTAGTGGATCAACCTTGCATGTGCAGAATTGATCCGAAACTTCTAAATTTGATCCCAAAATTCTAAACTTCAAATTTAAGTTTTGGTCGACTCCCACCCATACCTTTCACGCCTAGCATCAACTAAACACACTTTTGTGTGATTTATTGTTATGTCCTTATATTTTAAGGTATTCAATTGCATTCATTTGAAATAAGGTAATCATTTGATATCATTCACATTTATGAAAGGAACACGTCATGAACCCTTCCATTGGTGCACTAAAAAGAATCCAATTCTACATCACATCATCCTAAAACATTTGCATGTTTGAAGCTTGTTGTCCTTGATCATTCACATGACTCTAAAGCCAAGTTTTTAGGTTTGACCTAGGAAAATGTGTACTCTAGTGATCCTATAGCCCTCTAAAGATATTTTTAAGTATTGTTAGTCCTCATAGTAGAATCAACATCAACAAATTAGGTGAACCAAGAAGCAGGAGTGCACATTGTATTAGATCAAGTTCATGGTCAATGATCAAATTCTCATCCTAAAAAATGTTCTAGACTAACACACTCGACCCTCCATACAATTGAAAAAATATTATAATTCTAAGGCAAATTATAGACAAAGAGGATCATTTCTAGTCTTGAGATAGGTGAATTTTAATATCTACAAGAAATTCATATATCATCATCATTATGTCTAAATATCTTATCCCTTTACAATAATTTTTTTAAATGTAACATTTAATTTTAAATTAATCACTTTCAGAACTCTTATTATTTAATCTAAAATTTATTTATACTTCTAATTGAATTTTAAAAAAGTTTATTTTTCTTTACAATAACCTTTTTCCAAATAATATTTTTCGTGTCTAAACAAACATTATAATTTTGGATAAGTCCATTTTTTTTTAAACTAGTTAAACCAAGGGGTGGAGTGTAATGGCATGATCATGTTAACAAAAAGTCTTACCTTTTACCTTAAATTTGATAGCCATTTACACATCAAACTATTAATATTCAAATATCTTAAATACATTTATCTAAAAAAATGTTATTTTGAGCTATTTTATTTTATTTTATTTGGAGCTATTTAAGAATTATTTTATTTTATTTTTATTGTTTATATTTTTATTTACTTAAGAGTTTGTTGCCTTCATTTCTAAACTCGATAATTTTTGAACGTTTCATGTTTGCCAATCAACATGCATCATCAACTCAAATCCTTGTATGTTGTAGTAGTCTTTTGAGTCACGTGAAACGTTCCTTTATTACCTTAGGTTAGCCCAATTGACAATACCAATATCACCATCATCAAGTTTCATTAGAAAAAGTCCTCAATTGTTTCATGATATCAAAATGTTTGTATCAATCATAGTCGCAAGTAGTTGAGCTCATTTCCTCTTAAATGGTGTAAGTGTTAGGTTCATTATTATGTCTGATGAAGAACATGTGAAGTTAGTTACACACACAGATATATCAACCACAGATGTGTTACATCCCCAAATTTTGTCTTGCTATACTTTTACTTTTTACTTGGACATAAGTAAATTTATTATGATGTTTAGATTAATGACAAGGAAAAACATGGATTATATTGAATGCCATTTATGAAATTATAGGAATGATTATGTTATTATTGATTTAATATTCGTATTATGAGATTTGATTTATTAATTGAATTAATTGAATAATGATGCACTAATCATATATTGTTTGGTTACAAGTTGAAACATGATTACAAGTTATCAGATGACTCTCGAAGAAAAGAGAGAGAGTATCTTTCCAGTAGAGAGATATAGACCTCAGGTTACGAGTGGTTTATTTGCCAAATCAGGTATAAGTGTTTAACGAAAATGTGAACCAATGTGTTGTAAGAGGTAAGCCTTGTCTTGTCAATTTACTTCTGAACCTAATCGATAGGTAGTTGATATAGTTTTCAAATCTTTCTAAGTCGTAGTAAGTCGTCTTAGTCGTTAATAACGTTAATGATGTCGTTTGAGTTTGATTTGTGACTATTTATGTTTAACGTAATTATTACGACGTTATTGTCATAAAATGGTTGTCATATTATTATTAAGTCACTTGACGTGTTATAAATGATTATTAACATTAAGACGATTTAGTCAAGTCAAGAATACGTGAATTATGTCGACGGATTGTGATGGGAAGACAAGCTCAACCCAATCACAATATATGTAATCTTTTGTTTAAATAATATCATTTTATTAAATAAACGATAACTATCTAATATAGAGGCGATGTTATGAGAATTATATTTGATGTAATCAAATATGTAAATGCCTTAGCATCGAATGAGGATAATACCTCATAATGAGTCGATGGTGTAATGTTGGAGTAGCCGAAGGCTTATTTTTAGGAGAGTCTTCAATAGTATTAGTGATGGATCGAACCATTTATTGTGATCATTTAACGATTAGTTGTGTTTAAGTGATGTGTTGGCCTCATCTTAAAAAGGAGGACTATGGTTTTAACCGCCACAACTGACGAACCATGGAGCGGCTATCTCCCATCGACATGTGGAATTTTTGCTTAAAAATTGGTTTCAGTTAAGACTAAACCACTGTAGACTGTTAAGCTTCATTAAAGTTTGCAACCAAATCATAGAGGAGGTGCGAAATGAGGCGACTCTGTAGGAGTCGTGCCTTAGTCATTAAGAATAATGACTCAGATGAGGGCCGTTGTTTATATATATTAATAAGGTTAAAACTTAAGGAGGAAGGATCAAAGATATACAGAGAGAGAAGCATAGTAGCTGGGACATAGAGTGAATACATAGTTTAGAGGTGTCGACCCTGTGGCTTAATCGCACATCTTTGCCAACTCAAGATTGTTCATTTTTAGGTATTCCTCAGTTCATGTGTTTGTTAACCATGAGGAAATCAAATAGTTCCTTTTAGACTGTACATCGTAGTATTATGGGCGAATATATGAATTCGCCAGTGAGGATTAATCTCTTGTATTTATGATGTAATAGTCGAAAACTATTAAGTATCAACTTAGGAAAGTACATATAACTTTTTAAGTAAACTATTTTGAACTATTTCTGTAGTCGATGAGACAACGAATGTTATTATATGGTTGATACTTGGTCATACGAGTAAGTATTTTGTTATAGTATACTGAGTTGACCATCTACTTTTTGATTTTAAACCGTTAATCATATCAATCATAGAATGAAAGATAAACGAACATCTTAGAAGGAGGTTCTCATAAGTTGTCATAAGCTTGAAAATAGTCTCCTTATTGAATTAAGTTTGTAGCAAACCAATGAAGAGATTGAGAAATAACCATATGATAGACTCTCAAATTTTATAGTGATGACTGAATTTTGATAATATCCTCATAGACTTGAGAAGTATAGTTTGACCTTGAGTCAGGATAAAACTCATTTAAAGTATTTGTCTTGATTAGATTCTATATGTATAATGGGAATGATATCTATCCATGAGAACTTAGATTCATAGGGATCTCTAGTAAAACTATAAAATCTCATTAAATGAAAGTAACTTAGTGATATTATGGTAGATGGAAATAAGGTTTATATGGGAACCCTTAAATGTCTATTTATCATTATTGTTCATATTAATCTTGGAAAAATCCAATACGGTGAAGTAGACCAAGTCTACTAGAGAATGACCTTGTAGGGAGATGTATATAAGGTATGTTTTGTTATATCACATTATCAAAGGTATTCTGTGATCCATGTACATGAGTATTATCTTTTAAACTAGAGTAATCTTAACTTTGGATGAGTTAACCAAAGGTCTTTTGAGAATCCAAGCCTCCTAGATAAGAGATAAGATTACATGGTGATATCATATTAACCAAGGGATAATAGGTAAATCCTAGAGTTGATTATGAACCAGCTGTATAGTTATGTCATATAGACTTATTTAAGTCAAAAGATACTATTATCAGAACACGATGATTAAACTATTTACGTGATTATAGTTAGTGTGAATAAACTGCGAGAATACGACAGTATCCAAGTCGAGTAGGGGTGGGTGAACACAACGACTACATTCATTATGAACGATATTGATATTAAAAACTTTGGCCAAAGTAATGCATTTGTTTTCTGCATGCATTGTCGGTTCACTGTATTCGGATTGCTCATCCTATCGGAAATCATACTTAGAGCCTAGAGGGTATCTAGGGTTGTATGGTTGATAGAGTTGAGTAGAATACAACACTATGTACTTGGGAAAGGCAAATTACCACTGGTCACCTAAGGTCTATATTCCTCGTGAAGGGTAGGGCCACTTCCTATGTAGAAGATGTGTGGGAGGCCGCCGGTCTGTGGATGGAGGTAAATCACTGGAAAGATACTCTCTCTCCAACAAGAAACATGCCAGGACTTGTGATAAAGATGTCAGATATTCAGAAACAATATTTATTCCAAAATTTGTATATGTAATTGATTTACATTTGTAAACATTGTAATTGAGAAAGACAATATGGTTTATTGTATTTTGCAAAAAGAAATCTTGTAATTGTAGTTACTTGATTATATGTTGAATGAGAAATTTTTTCTCTATCTCATTTTTACTTTGTTGATTTTCTCTATGGTAAATTTCTAGTTTTACTATGTTTTTAGAACGTGGATGTTACAAGATGGATGCCATTAAATTAGATAGACATTATTGTTATGATATGAAAATATTTTGGGTCAGAAGTAAGAATTTTTAGATGCTTTTAGTTGTTGGTGTACTACTCAAGGCTTTCATCCCAACACTTTCACATGAAGCAGATGATTGAATGGTATTCATCGGCATTATCGGCATTAGATACCCATTTCACAACTTAAGCAAATTCAAGTAATGATCAAGTTTAAAAAGTTCTTAAGTGTTATCGGCTTCAAAATTAAGTTATATATTTGAAGAAAGTTCTCTTATAGTGTTTGTAGCACTTTAACTTGGTTTCAAAACCAATATTAAAGTTCGACACTCTTTTATGATGTATGTAATGTTAAAAGGAAATCTTTTAACCAAGTATTGAGAGCTCACCAACAATTTGATCTAGTTGTAAAATTCACTTTAGCACCCGATAAAAGTATTAAAACTTATTACAAATAAAAGAGAGATGGGTGGCGACAGATAGCTTTGGTTCTATAACCATTCCCGAAGGCTGATGAAGACACAAAGAATTAATGTCAAATGAGTTAAAAGGTATTTATGCATGGTTCTATAATCTTCGGAGGTCGGTGAGGTTTTCAAAACCTATCACTCTTCTCTATTTACAAAAAGGAAGGAACTATCTGCGGGTTCATTGGGTTTTATAATCCACAACATCGTGGCTATTTTTAAATATTATCCACTTCAACAGTCAAAGGTTAATTTTGGCCAATAAAAATAGGACAAATATTTACCACTTTTTGTTGTGAATGAGATGTAAAATTGCTATTAATTGTTTGACCATTAAAATGGATGATATTTAAGTAGAGTGCATCATTGCCGAATGAAATTATTAATAAATGAGGATGGACATTGGAAAATTACCATAGTCTTGTAACCATCGATGGCTACAGACAAAGGCTTAAAGAACTACGTTGAGTATGATAACCTTGTATTGATAAGTTTTGATTTTGGAGAAAGTGGAACGTTTAAAAACCTAACACGTCCACGGTTATTATATCACTAAATCTACCCATATTTACAAGCATGAGCGGCATATTCCAAAGGAATAGGAAGCCATTGTAACTACCCAAGACTCCCATGGATGCAGATACCAAGCTTTCAAAGGTTATCAACTTTAACGACTCGCAGAGAAAGGAAGAAACATGTGGACATATACAGATCAAATGCAATGACACTCGAGATAAAGAAATCAGAAACAAATGCAATGATGAGATAAAATCATTTCTACAACCTTCGCCAACATCCTTCCCACCTGTGCTAGATTTGGAGCTCTGGAGCAGCATATGGTTTTCCTTCAAACCATAATGGAGAGAGATTTTCTCCTGATATTATGGTTGGGAATGCTTTGGTAAACACATATTCAAAATGTGGAAGGATATACAAAGCACGTAAATTGTTTGACAAAATGCCTCAAAGAGATGTGGTAGTACAGATAGAATGATTGCAAAATATACACAAGATATATTTGTTGATAAAAGCTTTTGAAACTTTCAAGCAAATGCAATTGGTGGGTGTTAATCCTGCACCACTACCCACATTTCCTCTCATCTACACAAACATGGCAGACTGCACTAGTCTTTCCCTTCGAGTTCAATCCGTGGAAACAATAGTGAGAAGAAAAATGCTTTGGCCCTTCTAACGTACATGTTTGCTTTCGAGAAGACTTGGAGGTGCGTGGGAGGATGAGCGAATTAGGGAATCTCGTTAAGCAACATCAGCCACATTTTATTTGTTTTCTGGAAGTTACTCCCATTATATATGATTTTTTTTTGACATTCCAGTTGGTGGATAGAGTACTAATGCTCTATTTCTCCTCAATCTGTAAAGATGTCTAGCTTATTTTTGCATTCAATTGAGCAGGTTACTTGTTATATGTTTCCAGCAAAGCCCCTTCAGAAATTCAATCATGGGAAGAAAACTATGTTGTGCAGATGTGGAGACAAGTGGGGCAAAAAACTCGCCTCACGTAATCAGTCGGTGAGTTGTAACTCACCGACGGTACGGATGAGTGGACAAGTACAGCAGTCGACTGTAACTAACGACTAAAACGGTTCATCTCCTTTCGACTGTTCGTGCCGTACCATTGGTCAACTGCTATGTAACTGTCTTCGACTGCTGTACAACACGTCGACCAGCCAGTCGCTTACAGCGCACCAGCTGGTTCAGACATTCCTAGTCATTGCCACTACTCACTTGGAAAGTCTTTATCCTACAGTTATTCTTAAATATCATCCACTTTAATAGTCAAAGGTCAATTTTGGCTAATAAAAATAGGACAAATATTTACCAATTTTTGTGGTGAATGAAGTGTAAAATTGCTATTGACTGTTTGACCACTGAAATGGATGATATTTAAGTATAACACTATCTTGCCCAGCCAAAGTGGGATCAAATGCATGGTGCAGAACGCATCTTTCAGGCAAAGGATATGTATTCGAAATAGGCAAAGGATATGTATTCGAAAAAGGCAGAGGGCAGGTCATTAAAACCACTAGCGAAGCCCGATAAAGTTTTGACAACTTCACAAAGAGCTTATAAGCATTATGTTGAAAAAGTAGAAAATGTTTGGAGAGTAAGTCAGTTGATTAGCATGGTTCGCTAACTCCCACCTAGCCGATGGGTTGCGAAGAACTATTAGAAAAACGACAACACTTGAACTTTATTTCAAACCTTCCTAAGGCTAAAAGCGATAGGAAAGAATTCAAGGTTTTAATGTATGTCAGGTGTGAAACGTGGTTTCCAAACCACTATTGGAACTTGATAAAATTTTCAGAACCCCATAGGGAACCGACAAGCATTATGTTTTAAAAATTAGAACATTCATCAGGCTTGTTTTTGGATTTGAAACTCCTACTGGGAGCCAATAGGTTGTGAAGATCCAATAAAGTGTTGACACTTCTTTTGAAATAAGGTTTCAGTGGGTTGGAAAACTAGTCCCCTCCATTGTTAGAGCATGCTATTTATGGCTATTCTTAAATATCATCCATTTCAACAGTCAAAAGTTAATCTTGGCCAATACAAATAGGACAAATATTTACCACTTTTTATTGTGAATAAGATGTAAAATTGCTATTGATTGTTCCACCATTGAAGTAGATGATGTTTAAGTAGAGTGGCTATTTACTTTGTTCCCAGTCAAACTTTAGCAGACAAAATATTTCATTTTGATTTTCCTTCCCAAGAACACAAATGCTCTTGATGGAAAAGGTTGCTGGGTTGATCTTGAATCTACTATCTTGTTTGATGTTTCCAGGAGTTATCTGCCTGGTTTAGCATTCCGAAGCTTCAGAAGATTTGACAAAAGAGCCTGAAATTTTGTAATTTGATCATATTTATCCAGAAATAAACAAGAGGAGTCCTATATCAATCTTGTATGGAGCTCTTGGGTTGAATTACTTCTTAAATTTTCATCGAATCTTAGCCGACGTATCAAAAAAGGTGAAGTGCAATATATTGTTTGACCTGCGATACCTTATGGATGTGAATCAAAACTTGAGTATTGCTCTGCTACAAGAGCAAGGAATATATTGAATCCAGGTAGCTATGGTGTGGAACTTGCTCTGAAGAACATGGAGTACAAATCCATTGATGATAGTGAAATGGAGAAGGGAGTAATCTTGGAAGATCCTAGAACCGAAGAACTCAACCAAGGAGTTAGAGGATTTATATTTTCTAAGCTTTTGGAACACAAACCTGATCTAGTAGCAGATGTGATGGTCTTTCATGATTATCTACTCTACTCTCATCTACAGTGTTGGATACCCTTATCTAATATGCTAAAAGATCACCAAACAAAATTGGAGATGATGAAAAACCATGGTGAAGAAAATCTTGCCCTCTAAAAGGGATGATGGAAGAGAACAGTGAAAGGCCTTTGCCTTAGAAATATAGATCCTTGGCAAAATCTGCCATTGCAACATTATGAAGCTCCTAGGGTATTATACTAATAATCGGATTTAGCTTCTTCTATACAACTACATACCAAATGGGAATCTGGATTAGTTACTTCATGAGAAAAAAATTCTTGACTGGGATACAAGGTACAAAGTTGTAGTCGGAGCAGCTCAAGGACTTTTATATTTACACCATGATTATATGCTTGCAATCTTGCACAGAAATGTTGAATGCGATAACATACTTTTGGATGCAAGGTCTAAGCCATATGTCATGTCCCTATATTAGGGCATTGTTTAAATTAAAGATTTAAACATTATGGACAGAGAAATCCCTTTGGTAAAATATATTTAATCAATATATATAATAAATATTATGAAAATACATATATTTATTGTATTATTATTTAAGTATTATTAAATAATATAATAATACTATTATATAATTTATAATATATAAATATAACATAATTATGACTATTTTATATTATAAATATATAAATAAGCATAAATATTAAATATCCAATATTATAATTTAACTATATATATATAATCTTATATAAATAAATATTATTATAAATAAATATAAATAAACATATTTATATATATAATATAAGACTTGACTTTTGGCAGCAAATATCTCATATAAGAGAATAAAGTAGTAATTGTTAAGTAAATATTAATATTCCTTACAAGCAACGAATACGAGAGTAGACACTCTAATAAAGAAGTGATTATTATTAAATAATATTAACTAAGCAGTGAATGAACAAATAGGTCAGCGATCACCATATAAAGTGGTGACTATTGATGAAAAGGCACCGATCAAGATATAAAGATAATATTGGTGGGCATTGTGAAGATATCTCATCAGAATAAAAAAACACAAAACAGAAAGGCAATGGAAGTTAGATCACCATCGATCATCATTCAACAAGAAAAGGATATAGGAGAATAAAATACTTTACTAAAATTAAGAGTATATATATTCTAAAGTGAAGTACATAACTAAGCATACCAACATCAAGAGGGAATAAGATATATATATTTTCTTGAGTTTAGAATATATATATTTATATTATGATATTAAAGACAATAATTGCAGCATATTCATATGAGACATAAGAAATTGATGATGTGTTCATCAAGGCTCAGGTGAGATTCCTCACTCAGTCCTAGCATCTAGTTCCCTCTATTCAACAATAATATTATTTCATATGCTTGGTCTTTCTCATTTAAAATGCATAAACCTATCCCTGACATGGTTTAATTCATTCCGTTGTGAGGAAATTGGGACTAGGAAAGAAGGGAATTGTGTCATGGCAATTGTGACTTTCATTAGGATAATAACTGTAGATTATTATGATATGTCTAGATACTAATTTCCATCTGCAGGTGTATATAAATGATGGCTGTTATATTGTACATAGTTTGTATTAGAATGAAGCCATAAAACTAGAAAACTATAAGAAGGATGACTGTGAATAAATATAACTTCTCTGATTATTGTTTTTGTCCTGTCATCTACATTTCTATTTGAATCTCTTATAGTATAATGGAAGCAGAATGAAAATAGATAAAAGAATAATTGCATATTTGAAATTGGCTAGAAACTGTTTGCACTCTAATATATCGTATGTTGCATCATATACTACTATATGATTCATTTCCTAGTGATAAAGGCAAATTGTATAAATTGGAACTGTGTGGAAACTGCATATATTTTGTTTGTGATTCAGGCAGGAGGGGTGAATGCATAAGTCTTAGTAGATTGCCTATAAACCCCATCTAAGGTTCTGTCCCCATAGGCCTGAGACAAGGGTTTGGGCATTATGCTCCCGTAGGCCTGAGTCAAAGGTTTGGACCATGGAGGGATGGGGGTCCCACATTGGAATATGCCTCCATAGGCTCGGACGAGGGATTCGGCAAAAGGACCAGCCCCCATAGGCCCTCGTCAAGGGTTCAGGCAATAGGACTGTGGTAGGCCTTAGGCTACTAAGGATTTATGACTTCTCCTCCCTGGCATACTGAGTGACTCTTCTTTCTTATGTGTTTTCATTTGTAGGTTGATTATGTTGAATTGTTGGGTAATTGATATTAGAACTGACGTATGGCAATATGGATTTGTACATATATATATGTTGTTATAGGTACTATACCAAGACAATATTTAAAGAGAAGAAACCCTAAATCTAATCCACAAGCGAATTTTAGGGCAAACCAGGTAAGGGACATTATAGTGGTATCAGAGCATCTTTCCTGCCATCCTGTGGGAAATATGCAAACCTATCACCAAAGAGGCTCTAGGAATAGTACCCTAGGAAACAACCTCATGGAAGACCCACTCAGAGATGAACTTAGGGCCTTCATGGAAAGTAGTGATAAGAAAACCTAAGCATTAATAGAATAGAATGAGAAAACCAACCAAGCTCTACTTCAAAACCTAAGTAATAGTCAGGCAAAAGAGGCAAACTCTAATCGCTCTGAAAAACAACTATTCCACATTAAGGGTAAGCGTTAAAATACAAGGTAATTCATTGGGATTGCTTGAGGACAAGCAATTTTGAGTGGGGAGGGCTGTCATGTCCCCATATTAGGGCATTGTTTAAATTAAAGATTTAAACATCATGGACAGAGAAATCCCTTTGGTCAAATATATTTAATCAACATATATAATAAATATTATGAAAATATAATATATTTATTGTATTATTGATTTAAGTATTATTAAATAATATAATAATACTATTATATAATTTATAACATATAAATATAACATCATTATGACTATTTTATATTATAAATATATAAATAAGCATAAATATTAAATATCCAATATTATAATTTAACTATATATATATAATCTTATATAAATAAATATTATTATAAATAAATATAAATAAACACATTTATATATATAATATAAGACTTGACTTTTGGCAACAAATATCTCATATAAGAGAATAAAGTAGTAATTGTTAAGTAACTATTAATATTCCTTACAAGCAGTGAATACGAGAGTAGACACTCTAATAAAGGAGTGATTATTATTAAATAATATTAACTAAGCAGTGAATGAACAAATAGGTCAGCGATCACCATATAAAGTGGTGACTATTGATGAAAAGGCACCGATCAAGATATAAAGATAATATTGGTGGGCATTGTGAAGATATCTCATCAGAATAAAAAAACACAAAACATAAATGCAATGGAAGTTAGATCACCATCGATCATCATTCAACAAGAAAAGGATATAGGAGAATAAAATACTTTACTAAAATTAAGAGTATATATATTCTAAAGTGAAGTACATAACTAAGCATACCGGCATCAAGAGGGAATAAGATATATATATTTTCTTGAGTTTAGAATATATATATATTTATATTATGAAATTAAAGACAATAATTACAGCATATTCATATGAGACGTAAGAAATTGATGATGTGTTCATCAAGGCTCAGGTGAGATTCCTCACTCAGTCCTAGCATCTAGTTCCCTCTATTCAACAATAATATTATTTCATATGCTTGGTCTTTCTCATTTAAAATGCATAAACCTATCCCTGACATGGTTTAATTCATTCCGTTGTGAGGAAATTGGGACTAGGAAAGAAGGGAATTGTGTCATGGCAATTGTGACTTTCATTAGGATAATAACTGTAGATCATTATGATATGTCTAGATACTAATTTCCATTTGCAGGTGTATATAAATGATGGCTGTTATATTGTACATAGTTTGTATTAGAATGAAGCCATAAAACTAGAAAACTATAAGAAGGATGACTGTGAATAAATATAACTTCTCTGATTATTGTTTTTGTCCTGTCATCTACATTTCTGTTTGAATCTCTTATAGCATAATGGAAGTAGAATGAAAATAGATAAAAGAATAACTGCATATTTGAAATTGGCTAGAAACTGTTTGCACTCTGATATATCGTATGTTGCATCATATACTACTATATGATTCATTTCCTAGTGATAAAGGCAAATTGTATAAATTGGAACTGTGTGGAAACTGCATATATTTTGTTTGTGATTTAGCCAGGAGGGGTGAATGCATAAGTCTTAGTAGATTGCCTATAAACCCCATCTAAGGTTCTGTCCCCATAGGCCTGAGACAAGGGTTTGGGTATTATGCTCCCGTAGGCCTGAGTCAAAGGTTTGGACCATGGAGGGATGGGGGTCCCACATTGGAATATGCCTCCATAGGCTTGGACGAGGGATTCGGCAAAAGGACCAGCCCCCATAGGCCTTCGTCAAGGGTTCAGGCAATAGGACTGTGGTAGGCCTTAGGCTACTAAGGATTTATGACTTCTCATTTTTGGCATACTGAGTGACTCTTCTTTCTTATGTGTTTTCATTTGTAAGTTGATTATGTTGAATTGTTGGGTAATTGATATTAGAACTGACGTATGGCAATATGGATTTGTACATATATATATGTTGTTACAGGTCCTATACCAAGAGAATATTTAAAGAGAAGAAACCCTAAATCTAATCCACAAGCGAATTCTAGGGCAACCAGGTAAGGGACATTACACCATACCTTGCAGATTTTGGCCTTGCTAAGTCGATGAATGCTTCTGATTTTCACCTTGCCATGTCCAGAAGTTTTTGGTTCTTATGGCGATGTTACCCCTATGTATAGCTACACAATAAACATCACGGAGAAATACACAACTATGGCATTGTTCTCAAAATTTTGATTGGCAGAAATGTTTTGGAACCACATATTGGTAATGAATGTGTACATAATAGATCTCTTGAGGAAGCCCTAAAACTATTTGTTACGATGTCTCATGAGGATGTTTTCTCTTAGACTAGATTGGTTGCAGAACCTGAGCAGAGTGGTTAATTACCTTGCAGGGGTGCTTTTGATGCAATATCACCATGGTTTCTCTTTCCTCATTTCAATTCTTCATTACTCTCTGAAAAGTGACTTAAGTCACTCCTTGTAATTTAGAAAATGCACCTTATTTCCAAAAAAGTTATGCAAAACATAATCAAATAAGCTTTATTATTTTTAATTATTATATTTCAAGAAGTAGTTATAAAGTAGTTACAAGGTAATTATCAAATGGAAGCCTATAAATACAAGGCTATTTTGTATTGTAAGCGGGGTACTTTTGGCTCTCACATTTTGGATAGAAAGGTTTTTTGAGTTGTATAATTTCATAGAGATAATAAAGAAAGCATTTGGATCATATGTTTTGGGTGTTTTCTATGTTATCATTATTAATTTTTCATATGTTAAATTGGTAACCCCTTTATGTCATTGTGGAAATCATTAGTCATCTGTTAACACATTTATAAACTATGAAATCTATGTAAAGAAATGTAGTTATATCTTGGTATCTTGATTTAAATGCTATTTATGTAAACCTATCTCTTTGTGTGTTGAAATTTGTGTGTTATTCTTTCACTATTGTTATAGTATCATGGTTGTTACGAAATCTATCATAAAATTTCTGATTTTATGATGAATCCTTGTTAGTTTTAATAAGTCTATGAAATTTGAGTTGGTATTCGTGTGTATACTACTAAGGTTTCTGTAAATCATTTTCCTTTATTTTTTCCCTTTGTCTTTTGGTATTTTGAGTTAGATTACCACAAAAATTATAGAGTTATTTTATTTTATTTAGAATTATTTTATTTACTACATACACATAAATTTTAATTTATTTAAGAGTTATTTTATTTTACTTTAGAACTATTTTATTTACTACATGCATATAGATACATAAATTTTAATTTACTTCAGATTTATTTTATTTTACTTTAATTTTTAAAAAATATATGTTGGATATGTTTTGGTTTTACTTAATATTTTATTTCTACTTAAATTTAAAATTTTACTTACTATTTTATTTAATGCCCATATCTTTAAATAAATAATATATACTTTATTTAATCATATAATTATTGTAAAAGTATTATGCACTAGATATCTTAAATACATCTATTTAAAAGACATAAGAGATATATTTAAGATATCTATGTAGTATAGATATCTTAAGTACATCTATCTAATAAAAAAACTGTGTTTTGAGTTATTTTATTTACTTAAGAGGTATTTGATTTCACTCTAGAACTATTTAAGAAATATTTTATCTTATTTTCATAGTTTACTTTATTTTTAAAGTTATTTTAATTAGTGAAAAGTTATTTTATTTTATTTTATTTACTTAAGAATTATTTTATAGTTACTTTAGAACTATTTAAGACTTATTTTATTTTTATTTATTGAAGAGTTATTTTATTTTATGTACTTAAGAGTTATTTTATAGTTTTAATTTTATAATATATGTTAGTTGTGTTTAAGTTTTTATGTACATGGTCATGACATGTGGTTTGTGCCTTGTTGCCATAGTAGAATGTTTCTTGACATAATAATTAGTGAAATGATAGAAATTATTAAAGCATGATTGACATTCCTTGATTAATGTGAAGTTTTTATGGATAATAATTGATCCACATATCTTATAGCCATTTAAAAATGATCTTAGTTAGTAATGATTAGATTGTAATGGTGAAATTTGTATAATTAAATTAATTTTTATTTAGTTTTGGATTTATTTTGATGGAATGATTTAATACAATTATATATTGATAAGGTATATTTTTGTCTTAAGTTTGATTTTTTTAATCTTTATTTATATTGATTTATGTATATTTTTATGTATTTGATCTTATCCTAACTCTATTTATATCTATTTCCATACATTCTCTCTATTATTAATCTAGGGTTATACATATGTCAAAGATTTTGAGATCCACATTTTCTTATCTTTGGTCAATTTTGTGGCACTCTGGTTTAGTTTGGAGTCACTTGGTATTGACCCAAAGATTTAGATTTTTAAATTGAAAATTGTTGATTCATGCCCTTTCTATAGTTGTTGGAAATTCACTTAATAAACATGTGTGCAACTATTTGTTGTGTTTTGGTATTTAAAGACATTCATTTGTGTAATTAATGACATTAAGGGAATACATGGAAGGAATAATAGGGAACACTCAAATTACAAAGAGAGATCATTTTAGGAACACTTGAACTTGGAGCACTAAAAATAATCAATTGCATTAGAATCTATATATAGACCACTTGCACTCTTTTTGTTATCTTCCAACACTCGACCAATGTCATAAAGCTGGTTTAAGAAGGGGGTTGACTAAGGAGAACTTGACCCTTGAGGTTCCACAACTTCCCCTAAGGTATTTTTGAATATCATTTATCCTTGCACATACTTGGAGATTAGGAATTGCAACAAATTGGGTTGCAAAAGTCTATTATCTACTAGATCAAATATGCACCTTAGAGATCAGTTTTGTGTTGCTTGGCATCAACCCATAGAAGATTCTTGATCTATGAAGAGTTTGAGATGGTGAGCATATCTAGGACATCAATTTTCTAAATTATGGTGCAGCCTCAACATCTATATTCCATCATCAATTTGAGAGCTAAATATACCTATCTCTTACATTTAATTTCTAAAAATAACATTTTAATTTATCATTCCTAACTTTTCAATTAAATCTAATTTAATTGTGCTTTAATTATATACATTATTTAATTACTCTAAAACTATATAAAAGAGATTTTATTCCCTTACATAAATTAATTATTTTCATTCATATCAATAATATATTCATTACTTTGAATTATTTTTATTAAGGGTAAAGAAGGAATTTTGAAAGGGCCCCAACCCTTTTATAGAGATAAGAAACGATACATCAATAAGCTTAATAAACATCACAAAGACAACAAGAAACAAAAAACACTAAGGCTATAAACCACTGACAACCACACCAAACATAATCTCATTAGAAGGGATAAAAACAACAAACACAGAGAAAACTACCCAAAAAAGATAAGTGAATGATTAAATCAAGGCGACTTGAAGCCGTATCACTCTAGAGAACTTTGGACACTACCAACAACCCTACCCACAAGCTCATTGAAGTAGATTTCCTTCCTAGTTGTTTTCCCTTTTTTACTTGTCAAACCTGAAAATTTATGTACTGATATATTTCAGGAGATAGAAACTTTTGGCACATAACCGAGGAATCCTAATACGTAATCTGTTGCACTATTTCTCCCAATTTAGAAGACAACGTGTAAAATCCCTTACCCAGATTTTTCACTCAAACTTGCATTATTTCTGATTTTTTCTATGTTGACATTTCGTCAAATACTTAACAATTTTCTTTTCAAACTAAATTTTCTGAGTATGTGGGTTTAGAATAACTTGTTTAATGTTTTAGAACATGAATCATTTATCAAAGCATCACCATATTCGAATATAAAGGATAGACATTTTGTCAAACAATATGTTGTCTTGTTGTATATATGAAATTTCAACACATAGAGCAATACAACTTGCTGATATTAAAATCATAAATACAGAGATGATAAAATTTTATTTATAACCTCAAAAATGAAGCTAACAATGCTTGCAGAAGTGGCTGTGATAAGTTTGAAGGTTCCTGGATACTATAGGTAAAGTTGTGGTATTTGTGTATGCCCCAAAGTCTTGAACAACAATAATGATATTTAGCTACACACCTCTGATATCCCTATTGCAGTAGCTTAAACACCTTATATCTCCCCTGAAACAACAAACATTTAAATATCCTTTAAACCCCCAAGGATGGAGTAACTAGCATCATACTGCATTAAACCTTCACTTGAGGCAACGCCTCACTCCAAATACTCACGTGGACCTTCCCAAATCTCTTACGCAGCCGCAAACAAATATTAGAAGTTTTCACAAAGTAGCGCCTCCTTCATGATGCTCACGTACCTCTTCTTCAAGTGTTACGTTCGCTTTCTTTGAAGGAAAATATGGTACGACTCGCCATGACCCACTCCTCAATATTTAATATGGTATGACTAGCAATTGCACTGTAGTGTGCAATGGGTACGCCGTGGAAAGTTGAAGTGACCTAAATTTGTTCAGAACCATTAAACTATTTGAACATGCTGAAATAAATTGTACTATGACCGGTGGGGACGATGCAAAGTGAAATGCGAGTTTCAATATATTGATAAGGAAGGTTTAAAAGTAGTATGTAATTTTAAGGTAGATTCGAATCAATAATTTCCATCACATTCTTGAATCCTAAGAATATATAAGCAATACCTAATTTTTAAAGAGGATATAAGAAACAATAAGGAAACTAAAATTTGTGCATGCAAAAAATTAATCGAAAGGTAGATTGTAGTTTGTTATTTTTTATTTTTAATATTAGAATGCAAAATATAAAGTGAAAATATAAAATAAATAAAAATGCACAGATGCACTTATAAAATGGCAGACCCAAGGGGTTATGAAACAATGTTAATACATTTGATATTTGGCGCAATGTATATTTCATACCTACATTATAACATACAACAATGTAAACATTATGCGAACGCGAAGGGAAGTTAAGAAGAATTGAATTGTTGTATATTTCCCACTTACATATCCGGGGATACAAGTGCTTGCCTTCATCGGTATAACATTGCCCGTTGGCAATGTTAGGAATTGTCTCCTCGAAGGTTGTCTCTCGCCGATGAATTTTACCATCGGTGTAACATTCCTTATCAGTTGAGTTTGGCGTTTTCTCCCCGAAAAGCATAGTCTCCCCGATAGCCCACAATTCGCCCAAACGCCAGATCCTCCTCCCCAATTGGAGCTTCCAGAATTCTCGATGCCCACCGCTCCAAATCATAAGCCATTATTTCCCCTACCTCCCAGGTAATGAAATAGAAGCTTCCATTACAGAAAATGGAGTCACTCCTGAGTAAGCTTAGGTCTGTGATACGATCCTTCGGGCTTCACCTTTGGAGAACAAGCAAATGGGAGTGAACATAAAAAACTAGACTGGAAAATATGAGCTAGGAAAGACTCTAGGAGAGGGGAATTTCACCAAGGTTAAATTAGCCATTAACGTGGAAATAGGGCAGAGCTATGTCGTGAAAACCTTGGACAAGGAGAAGGTTTTCCAATACAAAATCGTCAGTCATGTAAGGAAATGCACAATAGAAAATGTTTTGGTTCAAAACAATTGAAATCTTTTTATATACTGAGCCTGCGTGATTTATTCTCTGTGTAGATTAAACAGGAAATATGCACGCTGAAGCTCATTAAGCATCCTAATGTTGTGAGAGGTATATGAAATCTTTTTGATAACATTGGTCATCGGCATAACTTTTAATATCGGCAATGTTTGGTTTTGTCTTGGCGATGAGTAATCTGACACCGATAACATAGAAGGAAGCTCATCGGTATAACATCGGATATCGGCCAAGAAATTTTTGGACTCACCGATAGTGTTATATCACGCCTTTGGGCAGGAAAAGACAAAGCGATGGCATTTTGAGATCAATTTTTGGAGCCTGATAGCATTTTTCGGTCAACAAAGGTTGACCCGATCATTTTCTAGCACTGTACATGCATTTTGGATGCGATTTTCACTGATTCAGAACCCAATTTCGGCCAAACAAAGGGTGATCGGCTGGAAATTGTAAAATCGTCCCGACTATAAGAACTCGCGCCGATGGTAAGAAAAAAATGCATGCCAACAGTAATGTATACAGGAAGAGATATACAAAGCATAAGAGAGAGAGTATGAACAAAAGGGGATATGCAAATTTTGAACTGACTATGAAGGAGGAGAGATTGAAGACGCCAATACTGCAACTAAAAATCAAGTGGAAGGTGTATTAATTGCTGCAACTTGCATTTGTGGCATCTAGTTAGTTAATGTACATACATATATATATTTTCTCTCTCCCTCTATGAGAACAACATCAAAATTGCAAAGCTTAATCACAAAAATTCATACACCAGATCCGGCTCTATCCAGACTTAAAATTTCTTTTAAATTATTCTTTTCTTTAAACATGACAATAGAATAAACACCAGCAATTGCCCAAAATATAGAATAAACACCTTTTTTTGAAAGTTTTGAAACAAAGCAGCAATGACTACAGTGGTATTCTCTCTCGTGCACCTTACCAAAGCAAGACCGAACCTTTTTTTTTCCATTGCACAAAAATTCCATTTCATTTCATTACAAGGAAGTAACAAGATAAGATAGTTCCATTTTCAAAGTCCTTAAAGCCAAAATAGTAAGTAGGACCTGTCAAACTATGTTTGCTTGTCTTGGACATTTTTTCTATTGATTTCTAGTTATACAATGGATCTGCATATACACATTATTTCTCATATCAACAGTCAAAGCTGCTGGTAAGTCTTGGGCGAATCATGGATATGCATATACACATTATTTCTCATATCAACAGTCAAGGCTACTGGCAAGTCATAGGTGAATTTGACGTAAGATAACCCATCTATGGACAAGATTTCCCCGCAAGAGAAAAGTATACAACACTCTGAAAATTAGAATGAAAAGAGGGAGAATATTGACTCGTAAATCATTCTGACCTCTTTATCCATTAAATGTGGAGAATTCTGGAATGTTAAATTTGTCAATGACAATTGAACTGTGTGAAGTTTAATAATATAAGAGATTATTTTGAAAGTTTTTCTGTTAATAAGTTAATGTGTTGAAACATTCGGATTCTTTATTCTAATCAAGTGAAGACTATAACAAAAGTTTATTATATTAGAGTAAGCCCATATGTATGCAGGGATAAATACAACAAAAAAAATATGTAATGCAAGTTACAGCTTTTGCATTGTTTTCCACATGATAAAATTACCCTTTGCTTTCTTAATTTGAATGTAGCTTATAAGTTAGATCTAATATCCATATCTAATGCAGCCATAGAAGAAAGCAAAGCCCATAATAACTTATTTTGACATATATGCCACAGAGCAAAATTGGAAACCTAGAATGAAATTGCTATAGCTAAAGAAATTGATGAAACTCAGTTAAGCACATGTCCATGATCTGAATTCCAGAGCTATGACATAAAAAGCAACAAATTATATCTTTATATAGAATAATGCTTGGAATATAGTAAGTGCTTGGACCTAATATTTTTATTACTACGAAGGTAGATTGGATATCTGTATTGAGGATTTGCCCTCGGTTTGGGCTCTACATAAAGCTAGACCTCATACTCAAGTTTCAGTTCAAATTGGCTAAGTGTAAAGGTAAGTTTATAAAGCTACTGTAATGATAGGGATGGCGTAAAGATAAGAGTGTCTACATGGATGAACTACTGAAGAAAGCTCTTTCAAATTGGCATGGATGAACTACTGAAGTAAGAAAGACCAGCGTGAGATGATTTTCTATTTATTCAACTACGTTTATGAACATCATCTATTTTGGTGATCACAAGCTGTAAGTGAAATTCATTGTTTACTGACAACGGATTTAAAAAGGAGCTCATCACGAAAGAGACCATCCATAAATTCTCTTTTTGGTACATATGATCATCTCCTTCAACCAACAGCCTCCCTGTATAGTAATAACATTTAAATTCTTGAAAATAATACAAAATAAAACAGTAAAATCGCAATACCTGAAAAAAATAAAATCTGTAAAGTTCCCTCTTTATGGGTAAGGATGTTTAAACTTTCATGTAACCTGATATGTTCGAACTTTAAACATCATAATGTAGAGTAGATGTACATTTACCGAATACTAAATTGCAATGTAAATTATATGCCATATTGAGATAAACATCAATACTGACAAGAACAACAGAGCCCTATTAATTAACATCACAAGATAAAATTTAGTTTGACCTAGATATGAATGGTCTCATTGGTTGTTCATCTGCAGAAATTGTTAACAGGTTCAGTAAAGTCTTAGAATTGCTTGGCTACAATTGTAATCAGTTTGTCTGTGTTGAAGATATTCAGAGAAGTGGGCAATCACAGGATAATGCTACCAATCCACCAAAACCACTTTTGGTCACATAATGTTTTATATTACTCTAGCTTTGATAATAATCTGAATATTATGTCCAATACAAGTGAAGTTTTATGAATTACAATTAAAAAAATGAATGTTTTGACGGTATTGTATAGCATTGTCGTAAAATGAAAGATATATACAAATTGTAAATCAATGTTTCTATAAGTGAATGCAAGAAAGTAATGGGAGTGGGTGAACTAACCTTTTGTGCCTTTTTTTTTTATGATCATGCAGTCAAGATTGTGCGCGCGACAGCACTGACAAGCATTCCTCCTCTTGTTTGCGAAGAGCAACATATGGGTTGTGTTGCATACGTGCATATCTTTGGAACGTGAAAGTCAGGCATATTTGAAGACATGCAAGGTTGCAGACTCTAGAAATAGCTGTGAATGTTAGTCCCTGACGATCTATGTTGCCAATGTCAATTGTTGCTCGCGGAAGTGTAAGGCCTTGTGATTTGTGTATTGTTAAGGCCCATGCCATTTTCAATGGGATCTGGCAACGACCACCACGACTCAATGGTGCAATGGGCACATTTCTTGCATTATTGAGATCCCAAACTGGGCCTATGTATTTTTTGAACTGAACAACAACAAACAAAGGAAGTTGCGGTGGTTTATCGCCATCCTTGTATACAATGGCTTTCACCTGGCCTAATGCACCATTCACAAGGCCTACTTGCACCCACAAATTAGAACATAGCATAACTTCTTGGCCAACACTCAAGAGAATTTTAGCTTCAAGTTGTTCATCGTTTGGATTTGGGCATGTTCCCCTTTTAGTTGTTCTGCATTAGACAAGGCAATTGGCATTGCTAATGATTGCAACATATGTTTACTGTGTAGTGAAACCAATTCATTTGTTGGAAATAAATGTATGGAGGATAGGAACGGTGCTTGCTCTGCAAAGGTCAGTGAGGAATTTGAACGTGCCATGAGAACATGCCAATCTTCAATTGTAGGCTCTGCATTTCTTATATTTGAAAGAATTGAACGGAAGGCCATTTGTATAGGATCATCACCGATTTGCCGAAATATCTTGGTCAATGTAATAACTGTGGTGAAGCTTTACCATAGTGTTCCTCCATAGGAGTTTGAAGCATACATGGGGATATCTTTGACTGGTGGGAGCTGGCCATGGTCACCAAAGAGAATGATTGAGCGTCCCCCAAATGGGATATGATTGTGGCTAGGGAATGCCTCACGCAATCATATGTCAATTCTTTGTATCAACTTTGGGCCAATAAAACTCATCTCGTCTATCAGAATGTAACGAATGAAGTACATACTCTCCTGGAATGTTGCAAGTGTTTGTCCTTGTAGGGGATTCATTTCTCTGATCGGTATGTGGAGTGCAGAATGAATTGTAGACGCTTGAATGTTGAAAGTTGCAACACCAATTGGTGCGAGGAGTAGCAAAGGTGATTGGCCATGTGGAGCTGCTCCCATGAGTGTGGATTTGATGTTTGAGATCAAATGTGACTTTCCAGTACCTGCAATTCCTTGAACAATTATTTTTAGTGGTGGCTGGAAACTACTGGCAGAGAAGTGCAAAACAATAATATCATATGCTTTCTACTGTTGGATAGAGAGGTTGCTCTGTGATGCTTGAGCAAAAACATGTTGGACTTGAAAGGTTGGCCGATAAGAGTCAATGAAATCAGTAGCTGTAGCTTTTAGTATTGGATTAAAGGTTGGAGTTGTCTAGTCATGGTTCAGGTCAATGCTATGACGACCAAGCATGTCAAGGCTATCTAACTGAAATGATATGCCTGGATGCAAGCTTGATAATACTTGCCATTCATCAAGATTGTTATCTTCCATGACATATTCATTAGTTGAAGTACTGCCATCATCGGTATCATTGGTATCTGATAGTGGATCAGTTGGTGTGTGATGCACATGCCATTGATGGAAGTTATATGAGAATCTTTCCCAATTTGCAATAATCTGTGGTGCTGATATGCCAATATCATCATGAATGCTACGAAATGGGTGGTAGAGCAATAGTTCACTCCAGCAGAACGCTTCAAAACACCTGTCATCTTTTTCCGGGACAGTTGTGAACCGTGGGATTACACGGACAATGGCTGATGTGGAGCGCTCTCTCCATTGGAAGTTTTTGCATGATGCTTTGAAGGTCCATTTCTGTGTCATTTCAATGAGTGACAGAGCATCCAGCTCCATAGGTCGCACCATGTATGAGTCAATGAAAGTAGGGGAGGGGGTAGTGGAAGTGTTTGAGATTGTAACACGTTGGTAATGTTTTTGGCTAACATTCAAACAAACAAATGGTCTGCTAGATATGGATAGGGGTAGTTTTTGCAGAAGATGGCAAGTCTCTTGGGCACCAATGTCACGATCTACAAGGCTTTCAAATAGCATTTTGCAAAAAGCTATTGGTGCTGGCTTATCAGAGTCTGAATTGGTTGAAATGCGAGTCATCATATTGTGGTATGTTTCAGATTGGTGCTCAGCTTTTGTTGCATATTTTGCAATATATTTGAGCACTGCATTGGTTGAAAGAACAAGTTGGCAATCCACATTGGCTCTCCATATAGAAAGGATATATGGGTTGTGAAGATTCAAGCGGTCATCATTGCAGGCAGGGGTGTGTTTAGGTTGCCCATTCTCAGCAATTGTAAGACTTGATCTCTCTTGTAAGTTCCATGGGGCTTTATAACGACACGCAAGAGATGTCCCCTTCCTCCGCAAGCATGTTAGTTGGATACTTTTTGTATGGCGTTGCACACAATTGACCAATTCATTGTAATCAGTGGAAGGGCTCGTTGCTTTTATCATTCCTGTGTCCATCAAGCAAGGGTCATCCAAGATAGTTCGATGGAAATTTTGGTTCCTGAGTTGAAGACTGCGTGGGTTCCAGGCAGAGACATATCTATCAATGTAGTCAATTGTTCTTTGTACAGATTGAAGGTTGTTCCATTGTAATTTTCCAACGTCAGGCGCTTCTTGGAGCCAGAGGAAACCGTGAATATGTGCAGATCCTCTATGTTGCCATTCGTACCTAGATTTGAGAGTTTGTTAGCAAGAAGTAAAGAAAAAAAAAAGTGATTTTGGTAAGTGGAAGCCATATACCTGTACCAGTAGTCACTTGCACCGAATAGTTTCTCCAAGACCTCTTCACGAAATGTTGTAAATCTATGGTGCATGTAGAGTGTAGCAAGGTGTGGATTGCGAATTATATTTTGTACCCTCCATCTGGAAGCCTTTGAAGGATCCGTAGGAATGGTAGTTGGCATAATGCAATGTAAGTCAGGCCATTTTGTATCTGCTGCACTTAAGGTGAAGAAAAGTGTTGGGCAACCAATTTGAATGACCATGTCAGAAAGCTCCCCTCTGCATTTATTCCAAAATGGTCGTGTGCCACGAAGTGCTAAGCTAAAGCGCATGAGTTGATCGGCGAGCCTTTCATCAGGTAGGTCCTTCAATCTTTGGCAGAGGTCAGCAATTGTTGTTGGAAGTGTATCATTTACCTATTTGTTAACAAACACTGATGCTATGGCTTGACTACGATGGCGTATAATTATGTTGAGAAGGAAATATGTGAAGCATGGGTGTTGGCCAAATCTATTATCATGATATGTTAGTAGATGAAGAGCATATTCATGTAGCTTAATTTCTTTCATGCGGTGTTGCTTGAAGGTGGCTGTACCAGTTGGAAACAGAGTGGGGAATGCCATTGCAAACAAGCCTTTAGTGGTGTATACATTTATTGGGGAGGTAGAAATGGGAGGCCATTCTATAGCAGGAGCTTGTCGTCCATTCCCTAGTTGTAAGTAGGCTCGCACTTCTTCCATTTCTCTATGTGACGGCGGTAGGTTTTCTACAAACAAGGTTGTACTTTCAATTGTTTTAGCTTCATCAAAATTTGTTTGTAGGAACTCTAGATTTGTGGGAATAGGATTAGAAGTTGTTGCATATATAAGTTCTGAAATATCAGTGGATTCATGAGGCAAAGATGACAATGCATGCTCATTCAACTGCACATCTTTGTAGTATGGATCATTTTGGAGCTTATATGTCTGTTGGTGCTCATTTTTGGCCTGAACGTAGAGCTTGCAGGTGGAGGGTTTCTTTTTCAAACCCTAGGTTTCCCTCTTCATCGGCGTGAGTTTGTGTTGTGTCTTAGCGATCATGTTGATAGCACGGTGTCTTCTTCCATCGCTAAGACTTTGTGCTATCGGTGAATGAGATTGTGGTTCTATTGATGGTGTTGGTCTTGCCGACAGGGGTAAGTCATGTATTCATCGGCAGGAGTGGGAGCTATCGGGTGAGCGGTCAGATGTTGGGCCGACAATGTAGTGTTTGGCCGATAAGATTCATCGGCGTGTGTCTTACCGAAGAAAGTGGGGTTGACGTTTGGCATCGGTAAGACTACTGTGATCGGCCAATGTGTTTTGTGGTCCGCCGATAGAAGGAAGTCACCCCGATGGGGAATGCCATTGGGATGACTTTGTGTTCGGTTTGGCCAACGGTGGAGTATGTAGGATTTGGTGATCGGCGAGACTTTTGAGATCGGGCTAGCAGTTGGAGGGCCCGCCGATGGGTAATGTTTAGCCGATGAGGTTTCATCGGCATGTGTTTGGCCGACGGAGGGATGAGGCCATAGTTCATCGGCATGAGTTGTTATATTGGCGAGGGAGTTTTGAGCTGGGCCGATGGTATATGTCACAGCGATGGGTTCTTGGCGAAGGGTTGTGTGTCGAGCATAGCAAAACGCTCGACACCTATCATGTGTGCGACCATGTTTATGAACTACTGATGTGAACTCCTCACCATGCATGTGGGATTATTCCCCTGTGTATTTTCAAACTTTGAGCGAAGTACTTTTGGCGGGAACTTCTGTTTGAAATGTTGCGACAGTTTCCAAGTGGTCGCGGGTGGTTGAGGCCCTTAATGGTGACATTATAGAGTTATGGGCGACGGTACAGGTGATCAGGTTGCCCAATTTTTGAGCGGAGGCTCTAGATAATGGCGCATGGCTCGAGGCTCCTCTTTGTCTGCTGCATTTACATTTTCTGAGCGCCATTCCTTCTGAGGGCTGTATCTGGCGGATTTTTGTCAAAGCCATGTAATTAATTGCTTATGGTACACTACCTGGCTGTTATAAGCAGGAAGTGTTACTCATTTCTAGGTTGTTGAAAGTTGAACATTTTGGCTCTGTAATGCAATATAGCTGATTTGGTTGCCCTGTACAGCTAAACCTGTGAGTTTATGTATCTCCAGTTGTATGTTTTTTGCATGAATCCACTGATTTCGTGGTTAATTTTATATGAGAAATGCTATGTTAGCATGTGTTTTGTTAATTCTGTCTCCAGTATTGCATATATCTTTCTTCTGAGTCTAGATATTTAAGGAATGTTTGAGGCTCTAGAACATAGAATTCCTGTGTTGAATGTCTGATTTCTTAACTTCTGCTTAAGGGGTAGATTAAACTGTTTTTAGATTGAACATTGGGAAGGATATACTGTAATAGGGATGCCATAAGTATAGATAGCTTAACACTCTATATTGGGAGATATTTGTAAGGCAAGTATCAGATGCATCCCCCTGAAATCCAATTTTAGTTGTTCATGCATATCATTCACAGGTGTATGTCTACTGACTCCAAGCCCTGGATAGGCACCAATCTTGCTTTGTTTTTGTGTTACAACCATGTCCACCTTTGCATCCAAACTATAAATCAAAGTCAAACTCTAAAACAACCTTTAGGACATTAGAATTAGTTTTAGGATCCAAGTCCTCTGTCTACAACTGAAAATAGGCCCAAAGCTAGCCCCTTTGCTCTTATCTTGCAGTTTTGGTATACTTATAGGAGGACTTATCTGCTTTCTGTCAGCATCCCAGCCTTTGTATGCATATCCCCATGGATGTTGAGTAGGGAACACCCCCCTAGGTTTTGCAGAGCCTGAAGAAGAAGAGGAGATAAAATATAGAGTCTATCTCCTACACTGTTGGCCCCTGGCCCAGAGATCCTATTGATCATTGATGGCTACCTTGTAGCGAAATCTGGGAATAAGCATCCAGTCTGGGAAAAAACCAACAGAAATTGGCGACTCCGCTGGGGAATTGTGAAAGAACCCTGATTTACAAAAGAAAAAAGAAAATAATTCCTAGTAATAGGTGGCGACTCCGAAGTAATCTCCTAACCGGTCAAAGTAAAATTTATATGTAGGGGAGAAGATCCCAACAAAATCCTTTATTTGAAGAGTTACCAGTAACAAGAAGAATGATGTACAGAAGAAAGGGAGCTGTCTCAGTCAGTCGTGAGGGTTCCCCCAGAAAAAATGATGATATGCAATACAATCCAAGGTCTTCAGACAAGACAGTACCTTATTTTTCAAACAATGAGGCTGAAATCTAGAGTGTGTATGAAAGACAGCAGGGTAATGGTTTGAGAATAAGGTCAGAAGTGTTCCAAGAATGCCCATTTCTAGACCCTAGTGATAGATTTGAAGAGGCAGAGTCTTTGAGGGATGATGAAGATGATGACCAGAATGGTATGAGACTGTCTACCTCCATGCCTAAGGAAGAACAGTTAGCTGAAGAAATTAGAAATCTGAGAGCAGAATTAGAGTATCTGCAAGCCATGAAAATCAGAGATGACATGAGGCAGAAAGTGCAAGCTTTAAGGACTGCCCAAAATAATTCAATTCCTACCCTTGAGAATGCAAATGTGCAGAGACATCAACAGAGAAATGAAGTGCAATATCAGCATAATGATGAGAGACAAAATGTGAATGATGCTAGGATACCACTGAACAATGTAAGAAACCAGAATGTAAACAAAAATATCAACGTTAATCAGTTTGACAGACAGCCCATGCAGCTAGATAGATTCAGACAGTTGGTGTTTGATGGTATTCCTGGGTATCCTAACCCCATTGACAAGCATCTGAGGCTGCAAGTGCCTAAATTTTCAGGAAACAACACAGTGTCAGGAGAAGATCATCTAAAGGCTTTTCAAAATGTCATGGATAACTTTGAGGTAGAACATGAGGATGTTTTCATGAAGTCATTCATGCAATCTTTGGTTGATGAGGCCAAGGAATGGTATAAGAATCTGCCTGACCGGAGTATTTCATCATGGGATGATTTTAAAAGGATGTTCAAGGAGCAATATGGTGACAAAACTGACCCTAGCTTTTTTGTAAATGAGTTTACCAGTATCACTAAAGGGTCAAATGAGTAGGTTGCAGATTTTAATGCAAGATTTACTAAAGTGTTAAACAAATTGCCACATCACATGAGGCCAAATGAACCAATGTGCATAATATTGTATATCAATGCCTTTGATGCAAAAACTGCATATGGATTAAGAGATAAAAGCCTTGCTACTCTCAGGGATGCTTTTAGAATTGCAGTGAATATTGAGAACAACAGGAAAGCATCAGGCAAGACTAATAGAAGGGATGATGTGAAAATTCTGCAGAATCCAAACAAGCCTCAGAACACTCAAGGTAATACGTCTGCCCCTGAAGATAAGATAGACAAATTGGCAAATGTTGTTAAGGACCTGAGTTATAGACTAGCTAGAAGTGAAAAAGGGATAGGTCCTGATAGGCAAGTCTATCAAAGGCAGGAAAAGAGGCCATCATTGCATGACATGCCGTATAATACCAATTGGCATAATGGTAAGCCTATGTTCCCACACAACAACACAAATCAGAAAGCTCAACATGTCAAAGAAACTCCTGATCCTCTAAAGAAAGCTATAAATAATGTTGATGATACTCCATGGTGTATAATTTGTCAGATGCCACATTCACAGTCACAGTGTATGATTGCCCAATCCTTGTGTGATAATGCCACATCTTGTAATGAATGCAATGAGCCACACTATGTGCACGATGATGATGTTAATATGGTGTCCATAAACAATGGATACCCCATTTATAGTGCTAATGAGAGTATAGATGATGGAATTCAGGCCTGTCAACAGGACTCTTATGATGAAGGTAATGAAGAAAGCTATGTGTATGCTCAGAGCTCACACAATTTTCTGAGTAACTTACAACGACCTTCTGATGAGGTAATTAGGGCCTTCACAGCTGCAGCAGTTGCTCAAGTCAAAAGCAACTACAATCTCAGAGGTAAAAATCAAGTAAGTAGCCCACATCAGCCAGAAGGTATTTTTGCAGGTCAGCCGCTGCATGGTCATAAGGGAATTGAATCACAAAAGAGGCAGTGGGTTAATAATAAACAAAATTTTAGACATAGAACAGGTCATGAATCTCAAGGACCAGACAATAGAATCCCCCAAGCTGAAGATCAAAGCAAAGATTTCCAAGACAAGAATGATGATCAAGGAACTATGAAAGTAAAAGCTAAATCAGTTCAAGATGAAAACAAGATTGTGGAGCAAGCTACAACTGTTATACAAAATTATGCTCCATTTGATATAGCTCAAGTCCTCTCCCAAGTAAAAGTCTCTGTTCCACTTATGGAACTGATGAAAGTGGAAGAAATTAAGAATAGGACAATATCCCTAATTTCAGGGGTACCTTTTCAAGCTAAAAAAAATGCTCAGATCCAGGGTGACAAACATGTCATGTGTAATGAAGAAGATGAGGCTCCTGAAGTCTATTTAGGAGTGACTATGACAAAGTGTCCTTCACAAGTGGAACCATTTTATGTATCCCTGGTTATAAATGGAAAAATAATCCGAAATTGTATGCTTGATTCTGGAGCATCTACAAATGTCATGCCTTTGGCCATCATGCAACAAGCTGGGTTGAAAATTGACAAGGCATGCGGAAAATGCTATGCTATGGATGCCAGAGAGGTACCAGTTATTAGAATCATGAAGGATGTAGATTTCAAATTGGCAGCATTTCCTGAGAAAAGATATAAAATGAATATAACAGTGGTTGACATCAAGCCACAGTATGGTATGTTGCTGTCAAGAAGATGGGCAACACTAATTGGTGGAAGTATGCAGCTGGACTTGTCATATGCCATGATTCCAATGAATGGCAGGGATGTTAAGCTAATCAGAGAACAGAGATCATCAGAGACAGTGGAAGACCAAGAAGCAGAGGAATAGATATGCTTTGTAAACACTGACTGTGATAACTTCAAGGTTGTCTCAGATGATAGAGAGAATAAAGAAAAAAATGTCTGCAGTAAAGAGCTGGACCAACAGGGTTTGTGGACCATGTATTTTGATGGAGCTTGTGCAAAAGAAGGCTCTGGAGCTGGAGTTGTTTTTCTATCCCCAACTGCTAAGCTCCTCAAATTCTCTTTCTTGCTGAGGTTTGTTTGCACAAACAACATTGCAGAATATGAGGCTTTGCTTTTAGGCCTAAATATAGCCCTCAAACATGGAATCAAAATGCTAAGAGTATTTGGTGATTCTGAGCTGATTGTATCCCAAATTAGAGATAGGTATGCTTCAAAAAACAAAAGATTAAAACAATATAAGCATGTTGTTTGGGATACCATTGAACTTTTTGATGCATTTTCAATAGGCTGGGTAGAGAGATCCAAGAATGTTATGGCTGATTTCTTGGCTACTGTTGCAATAAGGCCAGCTAACATCACTCTGTCAGATGTTATAAATGTAGAAGTTAAAATCAGGCCTGCAGTACCAGAGAACATATGCAGTTGGCAAGTGTTTAATGATGATAGGGACTTGTTAAAATTTTTGCACTGCATAGATGAATTTGAGAATCAAGAAATTGATTTCCAAGCTTTTGTAGAAACCCTAGATGGAAAAGAAACTCTTGTGGGGAAAGAGATAATTCAGTTGAAGACTAATAAAATCCCTAGAGGGTTAGTAGCTTTGGAAAGAGCTTTTGACAGTAGAGACCAATTGGTCACAAAGACATCTCCCACAAACAAGGAGGATTTAGAAGAGATAAATTTGGGAACATCTCAGACCCCCAAGAAGGTATATATTGGTAAGCAGCTCAAACCACACATCAGGAGTATGCTGATTGCATTACTGAAAAGGTACAAACATGTTTTTGCTTGGTCATATGAGGACCTAAAGGCCTATAGGGAAGATTTATTCTAGCATGAGATCCCATTGAAGCCGGGAGCTAAGCCATTCAGACAGAGGCAAAGACCTATTAATCCTACCTTAGCTCCAAAGATGCAAGAAGAACTCAAAAAGCTTAGGGAAGCTGGAATAATTGTGCCAATCAGACATTCAACTTGGGTGTCTAACCTTGTCCCAGTCAGAAAAAGGAATGGTGATATTAGGCTTTGTGTTGATTTCAGGAACTTGAATGTATCCTCTTTAAAGGATAACTATCCATTGCCTAATATGGAAGCTATGTTGCAGAGAGTGACTGGTTGTGAACTCTTATCCATGATGGATGGATTTTCAGGTTATAATCAGGTAAAAGTAAAGGAATCAGAACAGTATAAGACTGCCTTCACCACTCCATGGGGAACTTATGTATATGTTAGAATGTCATTTGGGCTAACAAATGCAGGTGCTACATTTCAAAGGGCAATGGATGTTGCTTTTGTAGGGTTGATTGATTCAATCCTGGCTGTGTATCAAGATGATCTGACTGCATATTCAAAGAAGGAGGAGCAGCATTGTATGCACTTGGAGCAGATTTTCATTAGAGCACTAGAATATGGCATTTCTCTCAACCCAAAGAAGTGTGCTTTTGGGGTAGTTGAAGGAAAACTCCTAGGGCACATTGTTTCCAAGGATGGAGTTAGGATAGATCCAGAGAGAGTGGCTGCTATTGACAGAATTCAAATGCCAAAAACTGTAAAAGGAGTTCAGTCCTTCTTTGGACAGATAAATTTTGTTAGGAGATTTGTTCCCAACTTTGCAGAAACCACAAGGAACATTTCCAAAATGATGAGGAAGGATGCAACTATCCACTGGGAAAGTGAAGCAATTGAATCATTTCAGAGTATCAAAGAGGCAATCAAGATGGCCCCTGTTCTTAAATCTCCTTATTTTTCTAGGCCATTCCAATTGTTTTCATTTGCTTCCTTTCACACTGTTGCTGCATGTTTGCTACAGAAAAATGAAGATGGTTTTGAACAACCCATAGCTTTCTTCAGTATGTCCTTGCAGGCTTCTGAGTTGAAATATGATATTATGGAAAAACAGGCATATGCACTAGTCAGAGCCATCAAAAGTTTCAGACCTTACCTGGTAGGATCACATGTAATTGCATATGTACCCCATGCAGCAGTCAAAGACATATTCACTCAACAGGAGGTGACTGGAAGAAGGTGTAGATGGATAAACAAACTACAGGAGTTCAACATAGAAATACAAATTACCAAGTTGGTAAGAGGACAAAGATTATCCAAGATGATGGCACAGTCAAACTTGGAAGCATGCCAAGTTAATGTAGTCCAAAATGAGAATGTAAATGTATCAAGATCTGAATGGTACAAGGACATTATATACTACTTGCAAAATCTGAATTGTCCTTCCCATTTCAGTGACAGTCAAAAGAGGACTTTAAAGTTACATGCAATCAGGTATGTCATTGTTCAAGGTGAGCTATACTGGAAAAACCCTGATGGTGTGCTGCTGAGATGTGTGGATGAAGATGTGGCTAATAATGTTTTAATTGACATGCATAAGGGATTGTGTGGTGGACATTATACTGCCCAAACAACAGCCCATAAAATTCTCAGAGCAGGATATTGGTGGCCCACTCTCTTTTCAGATGCACAAAGGTTAGTGAGGAAGTGTGACCCTTGCCAAAGATTCTCAGGAAAATTGAGATATGATGGTGCTTTACCCCTCAGAACTGTAACTGTGGATGCTCCATTCCAGCAATGGGGAATTGACTTCATAGGGGAAATTGCAGACAAGTCAAGTGGGGGACACAGTTGGATTATGGTGGCAACTAATTATTTTACCAAATGGATTGAGGCCATTCCGACTAAGAGAGCTACTAGTAAAGTGGTGACAGATTTTATACTGGAGAATGTTATCATCAGGTTTGGAGTGCCACTCAAGATGGTTACTGATAATGCTATGTGCTTCAGATCAGGTGAATTTGTTGATTTTTGCAACAAGTATGGGATCAATCTATCATATGCATCACCATACCACCCACAAGGAAATGGTCAAGCAGAATCAAGCAATAAAAGCATCATGAAAATTATCAAAATGATATTGGACAAGAACAAGAGAGCTTGGGACTCAAAATTAAAGTTGGCAATATGGGCTGACAGGGTGACAGTAAAAAAGGCTATTGGGATGTCACCCTTTGAGTTGGTATATGGTGCATCAGCCAGATTGCCCATAAACAATCTCTTACCAGTTTACAGATTCATCCAGGATAATGATGAGGAGATTGGAGACTCCACGACAGAAAGAGTGAACCAGCTGGTTGCACTAGATGAAAGCAGAAGGAAAGCACACCAGATCAATCTCAAGAGACAACAAGATGTGAAATATCTGTTTGATAGGAGAGCTACAAAAAGAAAATTTTAGGTCAACGATCTGGTGCTTGTATGGAATGCAAAAGATCAGGACAAGGGTAAACATGGTAAATTCGAACCCTTATGGATGGGCCCATATCAAATCTGCAGTACTCATGGGGAGGACTCTTATTTCCTCCAGGCCTTAGGTGGTGAATTTCTGGAATTACCTGTGCATGGCCAATTCCTCAAGTTCTACTTTGCATGATGACTTATCTCTGTGCACGTGTAAAATTATGTATATATTGTAGGTGCCTTGTACAGTTCGTGCCTTTTTTGGTTTTGTGCCTGCTCTGCCCGGAGATCTGGTTCTCGCTGCAGGTTTTCACCTGCACGTCCCCATTCGGAGCCAGTGTTGGTGCTCATTTTTGGCCTGAATGTAGAGCTTGCAGGTGGAGGGTTTCTTTTTCAAACCCTAGGTTTCCCTCTTCATCAGCGTGAGTTTGTGTTGTGTCTTAGCGATCATGTTGATAGCACGGTGTCTTCTTCCATCGCTGAGACTTTGTGCTATCGGCGAATGAGATTGTGGTTCTACCGATGGTGTTGGTCTTGCCGACAGGGGTAAGTCATGTATTCATCGGTAGGAGTGGGAGCTATCGGGTGAGCGGTCAGATGTTGGGCCGACAGTGTAGTGTTTGGCCGATAAGATTCATCGGTGTGTGTCTTACCAAAGAAAGTGAGGTTGACGTTTGGCATCGGTAAGACTACTGTGATCGGCCAATGTGTTTTGTGGTCCGCCAATAGAAGGAAGTCACCCCGATGGGGAATGCCATCAGGATGACTTTGTGTTCGGTTTGGCCAACGGTGGAGTATGTAGGATTTGGTGATTGGCGAGACTTTTGAGATCGGGCTAGCAGTTGGAGGGCCCGCCGATGGGTAATGTTTAGCCGATGAGGTTTCATCGGCATGTGTTTGGCCAACGGAGGGATGAGGCCATAGTTCATCGGCATGAGTTGTTATATCGGCGAGGGAGTTTTGAGCTGGGCCGATGGTATATGTCACAGCGATGGGTTCTTGGCGAAGGGTTGTGTGTCGAGCGTAGCAAAACGCTCGACACCTATCATGTGTGCAACCATGTTTATGAACTACTGATGTGAACTCCTCACCATGCATGTGGGATTATTCCCCTGTGTATTTTCAAACTTTGAGCAAAGCACTTTTGGCGGGAACTTCTGTTTGAAATGTTGCGACAGTTTCCAAGTGGTCGTGGGTGGTTGAGGCCCTTAATGGTGACATTATAGAGTTATGGGTGATGGTACAAGCGATCAGGTTGCCCAATTTTTGAGCAGAGGCTCCAAATAATGGCGCATGGCTCGAGGCTCCTCTTTGTCTGCTGCATTTACATTTTCTGAGCGCCATTCCTTCTGAGGGCTGTATCTGGCAGATTTTTGTCAAAGCCATGTAATTAATTGCTTATGGTACACTACCTGGCTGTTATAAGCAGGAAGTGTTACTCATTTCTAGGTTGTTGAAAGTTGAACATTTTGGCTCTGTAATGCAATACAGCTGATTTGGTTGCCCTGTACAGCTAAACCTGTGAGTTTATGTATCTCCAGTTGTATGTTTTTTGCATGAATCCACTGATTTCGTGGTTAATTTTATATGAGAAATGCTATGTTAGCATGTGTTTTGTTAATTCTGTCTCCAGTATTGCATATATCTTTCTTCTGAGTCTGGATATTTAAGGAATGTTTGAGGCTCTAGAACATAGAATTCTTGTGTTGAATGTCTGATTTCTTAACTTCTGCTCAAGGGGTAGATTAAACTATTTTTAGATTGAACATTGGGAAGGATATACTGTAATAGGGATGCCATAAGTATAGATAGCTTAACACTCTATATTGGGAGATATTTGTAAGGCAGGTATCAGATGCATCCCCCTGAAATCCAATTTTAGTTGCTCATGCATATCATTCACAGGTGTATGTCTACTGACTCCAGGCCCTGGATAGGCACCAATCTTGCTTTGTTTTTGTGTTACAACCATGTCCACCTTTGCATCCAAACTATAAATCAAAGTCAAACTCTAAAACAACCTTTAGGACATTAGAATTAGTTTTAGGATCCAAGTCCTCTGTCTACAACTGAAAATAGGCCCAAAGCCAACCCCTTTGCTCTTATCTTGTAGTTTTGGTCTACTTACAGGAGGACTTATCTGCTTTCTGTCAGCATCCCATCCTTTGTATGCATATCCCCATGGATGTTGAGTAGGGAACACCCCCCTAGGTTTTACAGAGCCTGAAGAAGAAGAGGAGATAAAATATAGAGTCTATCTCCTACACTGTTGGCCCCTGGCCCAGAGATCCTATTGATCATTGATGGCTACCTTGTAGGGAAATCTGGGAATAAGCATCCAATCTGGGAAAAAACCAACAATGTCAATGCCTCATGAACACGTGACCTACTAACATAGAAGCTATACTTTTGTTGTTCAACATTTTGTTTGTTTATTATAATGATGCCTAGTTCATCTATACGCCTAGGCAAGGAGGTTGCTATGCTAGAAATATCTTGTGGAAAGCAGATAGTGTGACCACTATATTTTAGTTGCCCCCCCCCCCCCCCCCCCCCCCCCCCCGTGCATATGTTACTTGAAGAACCGGACTAATCTTTGCTATCAACATCTCCTCGATTTGACTTAGTTTTTGTAAACAAGTAGGTTGATTACCAGGGTCCATGTTGTTCCACTTAGAGATGTGATGGCCATTTTTTTCTGATATGCATCTATAACAAGTAGGGACTCCATTTGATTTCCTAGTTTTAATGCCTGGATATTTTTCCATGCAAACTAAGCATGTTGACATTTTTGAGAGGCTATCCAATCTTGACCTAAATTTTTCTCTGGCAGTGTAATAATTTTCAGGGAAACATAGAGGAGGACAAAGCTAGGTTGATGGGGTGGGTTGTACGCCATATTGTGACTGAGGGGAAAGTGTTTGAAGGTGCGAGATGTTGGAGGAAGGAGATAGTGTTGATGCTGAGGCCTCACTCTGAAGGATATGCTCATTTTGTCATCTTCTTTTGTTAATATTAGTTTTCCTTGCATGATATTGTATATGCTGCATTTCATTTGTACGGGTTCGCTTTGCTAGCATCCTTGCATCTTCTACTTCCATTGTAGGGAATCTTGAAGATTTGAGGGTTTTGAACTATTTGTACATCATGCACATGCAAATATATATCACATTTTGAAGCATGGGAATTGAAGATATAAAAGTATACAAAAGCAATATTGTAACATGGCAATCGACATTAATATGTACAAAATATAAGAAACCAATAACAAGGTAATAAACATAATGGAAATTGTTTTTTGTTCGAAGAGAACTTTACAATCATTATAGACAATTTAAGAAGCAAATACATTGTTAAAAGCTAACAATGCAAATAGGAAAAATAGGGGAACATATCCCTATATATGTTTATATGAAGCTACCCATCTTTGAAAAAAGGGAAACATACAATAGTTAGAAGTGAGCTTTAAATTGTTTGAGGTACATAACATTAGAGGAGCCATTCAAATCGTTATGTTATTGTACAAAAAAAGAGTGCAATGCATGTTTTAATTGAGTTGAATGGCTATAACAACAATGCTGTGTGTTTCTTGTCCAGAAAATGAATTCATCTTGATAGAAAGATCAAGCAGGAATTGGCAACCAACAACACAATCTAAAATTTGTTTGGCTCTGTCAGGCTCTGCTAGGAGAAGCTAAAAATTTTCTGGACCGACACCCAACAAAGCATTCGCTGGTCCTTCAAATGCAGTAACTTTAAGAAGTTCACCAGTGTCGTCTTGCAAGTCCATTTTAAGCATGTAGCTAAAATCACATGCTAAGAGATTAGTAGAACACTTTGGGCAACAAAAATGATTGGTGGAAACTTGAATTACTTTTTTCTTACATTTCTTATTCTGAACCAACAAGGGGCAAGAAAGGTAGTAGAAGTTGTCCAAGTGGAGCTTGGAGATAATGGCCTTTACACAAGCATTTTTTTTCTCGGCAAACCTTGTAGTAACAATCTCTGAAATATCAATAGGATTTGCAAATTTGTGGGGGTTGAGCGGGTTATTCGACAAGGTAATTAGAGGCTAGAGAAGCTCTAAAGTGGAATACCATGTCTTCAATGTTGAGGCCTCTAACAAGTCTGGATTGATTAGAATTGCAGTTGGGAAGATAGTGTTGATTGATTTTCCATGCCATGAGGTAATACGGCCAAATTTCACAAGAAGAATGGGGGGGACTGGTTGAAGGCACATTCCTGAGATTTGTTTCCCCTCAATTTGACAATGGCGACCCCATAGTGTAACATCTATGCTACAACTTGACATGTCTATGATTGTAGCAGTACATTTAATTGTTTCGGTCCCATCTCTTTTACGTATGGTTGATGTAGGTGAGATAGATAAAAGCAAACCTATGACATCAACAAGGAAATTAATAGGCATTGACTCCAGTGTATCTATGCTCTTTATATGGTAACTATGAGTGGGTATGTTAGAGTCAATGCATGTGGAAGGAGTTATTATTGATGAGTTGTGTAGGAATATCTCGAAAGGGTTTGTGAAGCTACTGTAGTTTGTGTTAGCCACTTTTACATGACCATTTGATACGAGGTAGAGGGCATCACTTTGAACAACATCATAGAACTCATCAACAAGTTCATTGAAGCAAGTTATATGTATTTCAGTTCCTGTTCTGTCTATGAAATCGAAGCCAAAAACTTTACCGTCACGACTAGCATTTTGGAATTCATGGATTGGAGTTTTGCCAAGGCCCTACCTTTGATGGACCATTGCCTATGGTATGCAGTCAACTTTAGAATTGGCATTGTTTGAAAAGGGCCAATCTTTTGTTGGGATTCAAATCTGTTGCCTTCTTGGAGTGAACAACCTTCAGATCCATAAGGGGCCAATTTTTGTTTGAAGGTATTTTGTGGGAGGTACTCCGGAGCTTGGAGGAGAGGTACTGGAGTTCCAACTATTGTTTCACTATTCAAGATTATATCAAACTTAGTAATTATGATAGCCTTGCAACAAAAGGAAAATCAATAATTTAATAAGAAGTTATAAGTCAAACAGATAGAGCAATATAAATGAATCTTGAGTGTTTGAGCATACGTGAATTTGTGGAACATCTTGCAAGTGTAATCTCGAAGACAAATAATTGAGCCTTTGGCTAGGGCCTCTTCTGTAACAAGGTAGTTGAACTGCTCTGGAAGTATAGCATGGTGTGTGTGCATTCCATCAGAGAGTTGCAAGCGGTATTTGACATTTGCAGAGAGTTCTTGATGGATGGAGTCTACAGATGTAACTTGTAAACAAGGGTTTAGACTATCCATGCCTGCAAGTATGTTGGCTATGGCATTTGTAGTTAACACTGTTGTCATGAAGTTAAAATTGACAGAAAGCAATTGGCCTGCGAGTAAAATGGAGTAGGAAAGTTAGGGACAAAGATTAATCCACATATTATTAGGTGAAGAGTTCAAATTTACCTAATTGCATGTTGGTAGGCAAACATATAATATGCCAATTAAAACTTGAACCCCCTTTATTTATTTCATGGTGCATTTAGATTGACAGGTATTTGAATGTCTAATCATAGGATTCAAACGCATTATTTCCTATTTTGGAGACCACTTACATATATTCGTGTAAAGAGGGCAACATTGTAAAAAAAGGTATAATACTTGTGCATGCATTTGGCAAGAAAAGTTCAAGCGAGCAAATGTTATCAGGGGTTGCATTATTTCCATAGTAACACTCATTCTAGATGTACATATATATGTATTAAAGGTACATTTCAAATAGAAGGTCTATACTTAATAGAAATATAAATAATATCTTGTTATTTAATAAAAGGTCTATACTTCAATTACATTTATGACAATCGATTTAGAAGCAAGTCGATAGACAAATTCAAATTGAAAATTATTACTACATATTTATGGTATATATTTTTAAAAATGTAAAACTAAGGTATTTAAATGCAAGATAACATTGGAAACATACCTGTCTTGTATCGGATTCAGCGATATTAAATTAGTTTGAAAAAATGTGTAAGAATGTGCCCAATTTTTTTAAAAAATAGGCATCATGTTCTTATTACGCGAAAAGTTCAAATGTACTCAACTGCATGTTGGTAGGCAAAGATATAATATGTCCTTTCAAACTTGAAGTTTTTTTTTTTAATTTCATGGTGCAGTTACATTGACAGGTATACAAATGTTGGATCATAGGATTCAAAAGATGTTCTTTTCTAGTTCGGAGATCACTTACATATATCCTTGTCAAAAAGCATCATTGCAAAAATTGTATAATACTTGTGCAAACATTTGGCAAGTCAAGCTAATATGAGCAAATGTTATCAGGGGTTGCATTGTCTCCATAGTAATGCTCTTATTATAGATTTACATAAATACGTATTCAAAAGCTACATTTCAAAAAGATATAAGACTCATCACATGTTTTTCAAGTACATCTCAAATGAGCGAATGATATGGGGGGTGTCATCTCCTCCATAGTATTTATCATAATATAGTTCCCTAAGGAAAGTGCAGAGGCCTTCTAGCTTAGTTGAGGTATCATGGAATGTTGACATGGTGTCATATAATGTTTCAATAGCCAATGTTTCTACAAAAGGTGTTGTTGCACACACTTTTTTGGATTTGCATACAATTTCTTGGCAGCTTTATGTTACATGCGCAACAAGACGTTGGACGTCACTTCGAAAGTCTTCTGGCTTGTTCACTGATGAACATGACTCTGCTTGCATGTTTGGGGCATCAAGTGGTTTGAAGGGGTTCACTATGCTGTTGCTTTTATCTGTGCTAGATATCTCAATGGTGTCATTGGCATGTATGGGTTCAGCCATTTCCTTAGAAGAGTGCATAAATAAGAACATATAAGTAGAAAAGAAAATAATTTTATTTGTAACACTAACATTATTTCATTTGTCAATTAAAACAAAATATTTATTTTAAATAAAAAAATTAAGAATAATAATAATATTTATTTTTATAATATAATTTTTTTAGAGAAATTCAAAATATTTTATTGTTTTTCATGCGTACAAGTCAAAACACCACTAATTTTATTTTGCTCTTTCATGCCATAAGATTTTCAAATTTTGAAGCCATGGAACCAAAGTTGTTGGAATCATTCTTCATCAAAGAAGAAGATTTCTTTTAATAGAACCAAACAAAGTTTGAATTATCTTGTTATTAATATTTGAAAACAAATTAAAAAACTTAACAAACAAAATCACCATCAAATCAAATTCTAATACTTATATTCTCTCATTAATTTGAATGATACTCCATACATTAGTAGAAAACCATTTCCTAATTATTAATCCATAAAACGGGAATATTAAAAAAAACATTTCATAAAAGTTATGTAACACAAAACATGTAATCTATTTGCGATATAGCAAAACTTATATAATATGTATATAGCAAAACTTATATAATATGTAGATAAATCATAAATTTTCAACCTAAAAACCATGTACTTTCATAAAAACTGCAAACACATGTGATAGTTAAATAGTATTTGAATTAGGCAAAGATTTAATTTAAAATTACAAGGAAGAAGTAAAAAAATAATCCCAACAAATGGATTTTGAAATAAAAGGGATAAATAAAAAATAATCTCAACAAATCCATGTCATCCACAAATTGATTATATTTATCGTTAGTTTATAGTTCAAATTATCTATTTCTTCTTGCCCTATAGGTCCATGGTTGCATTAAAAATGATGTTTGTCTTGTATCCATAAATCCATTAAGACATGGCAATTGATCTTCTCATTTAAACAACTATGGATTTAAATTTCTTATTGACATTCTATATTAAAAATGAAACCCTAAAACTTCAAATATAATATTATAAATTAATATTATATACCATATCAAATTAATATTATAAAATTGTATATTTAAAGTAAACATATTATATATTTAATATTTATATTTATTTATATTTCAATTGTATTTAATATATATATATATATATATATATATATATATATATATATATATATATATATATATATATATATATATATATATATATATATATATATATATATATATATAGTATATTTAAAAATGCAACCTTACAACTTCAACTACAATATTATAAAATAATATTATATACCATATCAAATGAAATATTTTTAAATTGTATATTTAGATTAAATATCTTAAATATTAAATATTTATATTTTTTTATAATTTAATTATATTTTATAGAACTAAAAATATATAATTATGAATACTATAAAATTTTAAGTTATTTTATATATAATATATAATATATAATATCAAATAAAATATTATTTATTGTTATATAGTATATTTTATATAATGTACATTAATTAATATATTTGTAAATAATATTAAATTATAAAAATATATATTTATATTAAATATTTAATTAAAATTTAATTATATTTATTTTAAATACAATATATAATATTTAATATAATGTATATTATCTAATCTAATCTAATGTAATTATATTTAGTTGAAGTCAAGCATAAAAAAATACACATAGTTAATTTAATTAAAGTCATATAATCATTATTGAAAAATTTTGGGCCCATTTTTTTTGGGTGTAATCATTATTGGTAATTTTTTTTACTTGTTACACATTTTATGTTTACTATGATTTGTCTAGACATGTTATGTGTGTTATTGTTTGCTATGATTTGCCTATACATGTTATATCTATTATCATACTTATACCCATGAAATTTCAAACAAAGACAATGTTCTTGCATATAATAAATAATCATACAATTTCATGATTAGCAAGAAAAGATTATTACTTTCTAATCTTGATAAAAGCGAATTTTTGTATATATGTATTTAAATCTATCATTTACTACCCACTAAATCATAACTATGCCTCCCTTACATAATAATTCTTATATTACATAACAATCTATATTATATTTATTATGATCTTCTTCAAATGGAAACTACTCTTATCTTTTCTTGAAAACAAAAACATTAAAACTTAATCCCAATTAAAAGGCCCTAACAAATTTTCTAACTAAGTAATTTTACCCAAATTACCAGTTTGACAAAAAATAATAATTCAAACCCTAAAAAGAAATTTAAATTCTACAATTAAATGGAAAGAAAATGTATAGGAAAAATGAAATCAAACCCTAAAATGATCTTCTCAACTAATGGCAATTTCACAACATGTAAAATGGGATGCACTCAAGTTGTAAATCACCGAAGCTTTCATAGGGGAAACCCATACTTAATTCTTCAAGAGACATGTTAAATGCATATATGTACAAATGTTAAGTGTTTAATTGGGTAAACTACTATTCTACATATCCAAGTATTCACTCCAACAGACACAAAAAGGTACAAGCCCTGGTAAATGTTATGTAATAGATACCCCTCAATCATGGCATTGCAAACAGGTGCAAGCCCTATGACACAGCTCAAAAAGAATTTACCAATAATAAAACTTACCCTCCATTCTGCTGTCCAAGTTACCAATTTGACAAAATATATATAAAGAAAATAATAATCAAACCCAAACAAGATTTGTTTAGGTAAAGGGTAGTTATCCTCTTTTGGTTTCCATTTTACCAATTTAATGGAATTTAAACTTTAAATGAAATCAATTGCTACACAGATGTTTCAAGATATGAGTAATTTCACCTTGAAAATAATTAAAGCATTTCGCTTCCAATTATATAGGAGAAAATAAACATAAGAAAAAATAATTCAAACCCTACCTACACGCAATTTTAGCCTTTTTATTATTTTCCAATTCAACAGAAAAGAAAAAAATATAAAAACAAAAATAATTCAAACCCTAGCATGAAATCTATTTTCTATTTTGGCTATCGCTCTTCGCTTCAATAAGAAAAAATATATTTAGAAGGAAAAACAATTCAAAGCCTATTAAAATTTTATTTTGAGTCAAATAATAAATTGCCTTGTGAAAAATACATTAATTTATTAAAGTCTATTAGTACGGACGATCGCCGAGACTTTAGAATATCGGAGACTCATCAATCTTTTACTCTGATGTTCATTTCTTGCCGATGATCAGTAATTCCTTCCATTCCACTGGATGCTCAGTGAGAGTACTATGAACTCTATCATCGGCATGACTTATACCGTCGGGAGGGCTTGTAAAGTGTTCGCTGATAGTAACATGTTATACTGATCGGCGTTTGGGGATGTCACGTCTTTGAGGCACCTTGTTCGGCACTCCATGTGCCTACCCATGCACCTTGTCTTAGCTTGCATGCGTGCAAGGAAACCATTACTGGGAAGCATGCTGTGTAAAAAATGGTGAGGACACACTCATTAAGGGATTCAATGTCTTGATGTGTCAAGTTTTTGGTGGTTTCACAGTCGGTATGCATATGGAGTAGAGATTTTCTGATAACAATGTCTATCAAAATTAAGAGATATTCTCTTTGCAAACTCAGTGCATACTGTGGTTTCTGAACATGAACATGTTATACCGATCAACGTTTGGGGATGTCATGTCTTTGAGGCACCTTGTTCGGCACTCCATGTGCCTACCCATGCACCTTGTCTTAGCTTGCATGTGTGCAAGGAAACCATTACTGGGAAGCGTGCTGTGTAAAAAATGGTGAGGGCACACTCATTAAGGGATTCAATGTCTTGATGTGTCAAGTTTTTGGTGGTTTCACAGTTGGTATGCATATGGAGTAGAGATTTTCTGATGACAATGTCTATCAAAATTAAGAGATATTCTCTTTGCAAACTCAGTGCATACTGTGGTTTTTGAACATGAACAAGGGCGTGAGGAGTAGAGGCAATACAGACAAGTATAGTCTACCTTACCTACTTATCATAGTGTACATCTCATTTATTCTCTCTACGTTCTATTTTGTGTGGTTCTTCATTTTGTTTTTAATTGCATATGTTTAGTGATCATGGAGACTGTTTTAAGAGTATTAGTGAATTCTGTATTAAAGGTGATGAGAAATGTTCCAATAGAGATGAACAAACATTTGGTTGGACTCGATGAAGCTGTAAAATGCATAATCAATTTGTCTCAGCTGAAGGTCACCAAGGAGAAAGGTAATCTCGATTTAAATTTTATCTATATAAATTTTTAATGGAAATTCTATATAAACTTTTGTAAGACCTAAATGCCACAGATATTTAGAGTCAAACTTTCAAGTCTTGTAATTTCCTTCAAAGCATCAGTACTGACAAGAACAATAGAGCCCCATTAATTAACAACACAAGATAGAATCTAGTTTGTGCATATTCTGCGATCATTACAATTGGGTATTTTGGTCACTCACTTCACAACGAACTCTCCAAGGTGCTGTGCTGTTATGTAAATAGTACATATATAATATATATGTAATGTGCAGTATTTGATAATAAAGGCATTATAAAATCGTCATTGGTATATTAGTTTTGTCAGGTATGATTATCGCATGTATATGATTATGTTTGTAATTGCAGATTCAACTTTGTAAGGCAGCCATTAGTGATAGTGGCAAATGCAGACTTATTTAGAGAGGCAGGGATTAAGAAATTCAAATCTCTGTCAAATAGAAGCATTTCGGCACCCATTGCTTCTTCTCCTCTACACTAGAAAGGATTGTTTTTTACCAGGTATGGATTGAATACCTTAAAGTCTTCAACCTTTGGGGGTGTACACTGGCCCTCAATGCATGGTTATTACCTATGTTCTAATTTATATCCTAGAATCAAAACCTAAAAGTTTCCAAAAAAATTACATGGAAGGAAAAATGCTAGAGTTGGCGCACTTATTGGTATACTCAAATTTGACACTAAAGCCTTTAGGAGGACTTAGAGTAGAAAAGAGAATTATAATAGAAAAGGCAGACCATAGTAGATAGACCACAAATTCCTCAATAGTTGAATCCACAGTAGGCCAACCACAAATGCTTAGTTTATTTAACGTTTTTAGTAAGCATATAGGCTTTCTTCATTATACCATCTTTGTTTGTCATGCCATTAAGAGTACATGTGAAGATGCACCGTAGGTGGTTTAGCAGTTCATGAATTTCTTTAGCTACAGCCATTTGATTCTAGGTTTCCAGTTTTGCTCTGTGGCACATATGTCAAAATAAGAGTTATTGGGATAATAATAGTACTTTGTTCAGTGTGAAATTCTAAATATACAAAAAACTAATTATTGCCTCAGAAAGTTTTTTAACCTAATTACGTATAGTTTCTAATTTAGTTTCTAATACTTAGTTAGTTTAATATAGTTTTTTTAAATTTTAGTTTAAAATCTTTTAACATAGTTTTAAATATTAACTTAGGTTTAATTTTAATTTTAATTTTGAACATCTATAGTTTGGCATGTAGTTATTGGGATAATAATAGTACTTTGTTTAGTGTGAAATTCTAAATATACAAAAAACTAATTATTGCCGTAGAAAGTTTTTTAACCTAATTACGTATAGTTTCTAATTTAGTTTCTAATATTTAGATAGTTTAATATAGTTTTTTTTAATTGTAGTTTAAAATCTTTTAACATAGTTTTAAATATTAACTTAGTTTTAATTTTAATTTTAATTTTAACATCTATAGTTTGGCATGTAGTTATTGGGATAATAATAGTACTTTGTTCAATGTGAAATTCTAAATATAAGGAAACTAATTATTGCCTCGGAAAGTTTTTTGACCTAATTACGTATAGTTTCTAATTTAGTTTCTAATATTTAGATAGTTTAATATACTCTTTTTTTTAATCTTAGTTTAAAATCTTTTAACATAGTTTTAAATATTAACTTAGTTTTAATTTTAATTTTAGTATAATTTTTAATATAGTTTTAATTTTAGCATAAATTTTAATATATATATATATATATATATATATATATATATATATATATATATATATATATATATATATATATATATATATATATACTATACCAATAAATAGATATTTATTAAAATATCAACTCTATATCATTTCTAATAAAATATTATAATATTTTCTACTAATAATATATTCAACTAATTTCAGCAGGCACAAACTTACATTGGGGCACAGTTGTAGGGAACATGATAGGTCATAGCCATCTTGCATTAGGACGACCCAAAACCTATATACAATTCAAACGGCCATTTCATACAGGGTTGAGACCATGTTTGTTAAGGCTTAAATCATATAAATTATATTATAAAAATTTGTATAGGAAAAACTTATTATTATAATTAATCATAAGTAAGAAGGGCCAATAAATTTTTAGTTGATAAGCACAATAAATTTAAAATTCTAGGTCTCACTCCATTTCATTATCTGTTCAGGACTAGAATGTGAGTTAAATAGAATCCATCAAAGTTTACCGAAAAGCTTAGAACAGTTCACATATTGGATGAACAATTGCAAGCTGTATACAACAATAAGAAAAGATGAACAATTGCAAGTTGTATACAACAATAATGTTATGTTATAAACAACTAAAGCCAACTTCATCTAATTTGTAAAAGCTAAACCAAAAATACAGTGCCCTTAAGACATGATACAAAGATCAAAAGTTACAACTACAGAACAAAAATATTCAAAATGAAAAGTTTGTTTTGAGAGGCCTTCCTCATTCAATAAATTCAAAATATAAGATATGGGAAAATATTTCTATCCAAAACTACTAATAGTTGAAACTTAGAAATAAAACATACCTCTATTATAAGCTTTATAGTAAAAGAGTGTAGTGATTTCTGAATGCAAATCTAATAAAAATTATAAAACTAAGCGTATATATAAGCTTTTTTTCCAGTTTTGTCACCGCCTAAAGAGCATTGATTATACCGTAGATGGTACATATGTGGCTAAACAGGTTGGCAAAAAGTCATTTAATGCATAGAATAAAATATCTAAGATAGTAAATTTTGAATGGATCGTTGGGTCATAGAATTAATTGCATATCTTTATCACAGATATTTTCTTTGTTGGTAGATATTATCAAATTATAAAGATATTTTCTTTGTTGGTAGATATTATCAAATTATAAATATATTGTTATGGAATTTATACTTTAATTATATATGTTATTATGCATAATAATAATATAATTTTTTTAGTGAAATTCAAAATATTTTATTGTTGGCATGACCTTCATGCATACAGGTCAAAACACCAACAATTTCATTTTGCTCTTTCATGCCATAAGATTTTCCTGTAAAAATAATCTACACTTATTTAAGTTTTATTTACTGCTCTCATGTGCCGTAGTTCTTCTTTGATGAACAATGATTCCAACAACTTTGGTTCCAAACTTTGGACTTAGCGTATACATTTATTTACTTTGCATCTTTCTTTCCTCATCGGCGTAACTTACATCATCGGGGCTCTTTAAATAAGTCATTCCGATCACTAATCTCTGCCCGATATACTTTCAACATATAAAAAAATCAACTATCAGCAACTTCAAAATTTCTCCATATCGGCAAGATAATATACTATCGGCAACTTCAAAATTTCTTCCGCCAATGGCTCTTGTCACTCCGACCACTAATCTCTACTGATATACTTTCTATCGGTGAAACTCACTTCGTATCTACGATCGGTGAACACTTCTAACACCTTTTTTTTCCGGCGTGGGAACCATCTTGGCATTTATTGCCCATGACTGAAAAAATAGATGCTGGAGATTATTTCAATCATCTTGGCACTAATGTGGACGTTTCTTAACCCTAGATTCTAAAAGTCAGCCCTCTTGTTCACAAAGGGAATGCCTTTGGCGTAACTAGGGTCTTGAACCCTCTAAAAATTATAATTTCTGTTTTGTTTTAATTCCCAACATTGCACACACTGCACTTGATAATTTTTTCTTATATTTCACCCCCACACACAACACTAACAATTTTACTTGTAATTTAGAAATTTACACCATTAATCCCATAAAAATCTAGAAATTATATAATTATAAAATTACTAGCACATTTCCATATCTCCAAAAATATATCAAAATGGGTGTGTGCAAGAAGTTGTGTCCACTTATTGGCTAAAAAGTGGAAGTGTTTTCCCTGATTTTCAGAATTTGTCACATTTGACCTAAAAATTTGAAGCACTTAAATGTGGAATCTTGGAAAAAGTCACTAAATATGAAATATAGTACTCGGAGTCTAGTTTCTAAATATGTAATTTTTTTCAATACCCAGATGATAGAAATTGATTTTGAATAGGCGTTTCTAAAAACCACTATTTAAAAGTCACTTTTTTTTTACTATACCATGTATGTGTATGTCATCCATATTTTGACCTAAATAATCATATTTTTCAAAATCCTTTTGGGAAAAGATTTGTAACTCACTGAAGCACGTTTTCCATATTTTTTTGTAATTTTTTATTAAATATTTTTTTTATTAATTTTTTATTGGCCATTTTTGGTCTTTTAAAAAATCATCGTGTACGTCACGCATAAGATGACCTAAACTTAACATTTTTAATTTTTTTTTTTTAAATTGAAAAGAATTGTCTAAAGTATGTTTTCCTACAATTTTTTTTACAAAAAAATATTTTAATAAAAAGTTATTAAAATACTAAAAAACCATGATAATTCAAGTTTATGGACCTATTTCATCATAAATTGATTAAAAAATAGAAAAATTAATCCAATTGTAAAAAAAATTATATATTTGGAATCTACACTGTCTCATCTATAATAGGTTTTAATTTCGTCAAAATATTCTGCAAAATAGACCTTCAGATATATGCCCAAAGTCACTATTTTGTTGTGACATTGACAGGACCTTCAAGGACCTTCAAGTTGCAGGTCAAACCAGGTCTAGAGGTCAGGTTCGGGTCCCCAAAGCATTTCCCGAACTGGGTTACAAAGCAAAACCCGAGCTTAAAATTTAAATTTTAAATAACGGGATCCCGTCTTAAAATGGGATCCCGTTTCATAAAAGGTCAATATTTTAACCTTTATGAAACGGGATCCCGTTTCATAAAGGTTAAAATATTAACCTTTTATGAAACTCAAAACGGGATCCCATTTCTAGAAAATGGGATCCTGCTTTTGGCTTGGAATCCCAAAGCAAAACGGGATCTCGTTTCATAAAAAGCGGGATCCCGTTTTGGTTACCCGATTTCAAATTTTTTTCTAACTCTGAAACTTCCACCTTAAGTGGACACAACTTCTTGCATTTACCCTTTAATAGCACACCTGGAAAACCTAGAACAAAGCACTAAGCCCAATTGTGAATCCTAGATGAATTCACCTTTGAATCCTTTCTGCACAAACTGTGACCCTGTATGGATCACATAGTATTGGCTAGGGAAGAATCTTTCACCACCGAAACCAATCTTACCTTAGGGTTTCGTCCAAGGCAGATGAGATGAACAACGTTCAACCTCACAAAGAAAACAAGGTTTCATAAAATATTTAGAATGAGCTTCTTCTCCTCCAATTTCCCTTTTATAAGCACTTTTGGAACTTTTTGAGAATTATAATTTTAAATTACTTTTTAATAATAAACCTTCAACTCCAAATAAGTGACTTTATTTTATTATTTACTTTTCTGGTACTTAAGTCACTTAAAATTCACCTTTATAAATAATTAATATAAGTTGTCTTTTAATTTACCTTTTGATTTGACAGCTTAAAATTTAATTATTTAATATTTTAATTATTTTCTGCATATTTGTCCAAAGTTGCGGAAAAGCACCTGGAATGTTGAAACTTCTCCTGGAAAGAACCAATGGACTCATCTTGATCACCTAAACAAAATGCCACTATCTGAACTCCATTCCTAAAAGGTTGACTGATAGCACGAGTTTGGAAATCATGCTCTATTACCAATCTAAGTTAAAGAATTCATGCTCATGCTCTGATTCTTCTTATGGCTATCTTGCCAGTCACAACACCCAAATCCACTTACAGGAAACTCAATCTAAGAGACATGCAGAATAATGACAGGAATTCAAGATATTCTCCTCACAATGTTCAAATACAAATATGACAGGAACTTAATATTCAGACTGTAATCAAACATCATCAGAGATTCAAAATAATGACAGGAGCTAAGATGTATTCCTCACAATCAAATACCCAAATGATTGGAAGTGATGATATTCAACTTCTTATTAATGTTGAAATCACAAGTACAGAATGACAACCCAACATCACATTGATTTATTCAACTATCCAAACATGACCATACATCTAAACCATTGACCAGCAACAATCGGCCTTCTACAAACTGAAAACAATGACTCTCTACTACGGTTTTTTCCTCCCGTCCTTCTGTCTTACTTCCTACACATTCCCACCGTCGGCCTCTTCCACACTTGACCTGATCTCAAATGCCTCAGCGTTGTTTTGGCCTGCGGCCTCCTCTTTTTCTCTTTTTGGCCTTTCTCCTCCTTTATGCATGGCCTCCTTTGCATGTTCGACCTCCTTTCTCTTTGTAACCGTCGACCTGCTCCTTATGCACAGACAACTGCAATCGTTACATCGGCCATTTCTTTGGCCTCCACTCCTTCCACACGACTTCCTCTCAATCGATCCTCTCTCCCTTGATGTCTATATCTATCATTAATTCCTTCCATCTCTCTTGTGACTATTCGCTGCCCTGCAATCTCTTGATTCCTCTATCTGTCGGTTATAATAATGGTTTGCCAGCTAAAAGATTCCCTTCGAATGAGTACCTGTCGCTCAACTGGACTCTTATACTGACCTTTCAACAACTGCTATTTATTCTTCTTCCCTCATGGCGATAGGAACCCGCCTTATGCTCTGACGGTTTCTCTTGCATAACTTCCTTCCGATAGCCATTTCTCTCTGACTATTTTCCCAACCTTCGAATGCTCCATATTCAGCTGCTCTACTGCATAACTCCAAGAGGAATGGTTTCCCAATCCATAACTGTCGTTAATACAACCAAAACTCTTCTTCAAAGCATTCGATTTAATGATGGGAAATCTTCGCATAGACACCACAAGATGACACAGTGTCTAAAATTGAATTGGACTCAACAATCATTTTCCACAACACATAAAGCTCCTGCCTCAAATGTGACAGGAAGATACACCTACACACTCAAACCACTGAAACACAACAGAAAACCCAAAACCAAACAAAAATTCAAAACCAAAATTAGATGGAGAGTGATGCCCCTACATCACTGACGCTCTCCAATAAATTTGGATCTTCCAAAGATGTTGGAAACACTATAAAAGGGAACATTATGAGTCTTCCCCGCTCAAATATTGATACAATCCTCAAGCAATGCATCTCATCCAACCGATTAATCTTGCATGATCGACAATAGTATACCTGGATCCCAAATCATTCTAGGAGGTTTGTGAATTCTTCTATTTGAAACTTACTATGTTGCATTGTTCCTTCAAAGTAAACCTCCTTAACTCTTCTTACCAGAAGTACAATAATTCTTTGCATGAACTTAGAAAACTCTCCACCATACTGCTTACTTCTACCATGTTTCTAATGCTCTACTTAAAAAAAATTGAAAATTTTGTGCTGATATTTTCTGTTTTCACTTCTGGAACTCCTGTATGATAACTATGCGGGAATTTATTGTCCCATGTTAGTCTGAAAGACAAATTAAATAAATCCGCAACACATACCTTCTCAAGATGATCTTCATAAACTAAGTGGTGAACTATTCCTTCCAAGTTAAGACACAAATCAACTTGTATGCAAGATGAAAACAATTTAGAGCAACCATGAATCACTTGGTTTTCCAAACTAAATGAAGCTACGTTAGCTGAAATATTTGTTCCTGTCAACTAAAACCTTCTACCAACATTCTTCAAAGATTCCATGTCCTCAAAAATTCTAACCTTGCTACTGCTTAAGCCTAAAATTAATATCTGATAGTCTGATTTTAACAATCTAAAAATGGAACAACAACTGCAAGACTAAAATCTTTTAGTAATAACAAGAGATATGGGCATTCTAATGATTGGAAATACCTTTGTCAAGGCTGAAAATTCCTTCACCAAAGTCATCAATTGAAAAATACTCCAATTCTTGACTAAAATTTCCCTCCAATCCACTTGTATGTATGCAAATGTAATCATATGATGACTAATTGAAATGAGGACAACAACATTAAGATTGAAATTTTGATCCATAATATTCCATGGTACATTCTTTCCATCATCATTATCCTTCAACAATCTTTGTTTATGATCTCTTGCATACATACTCAACAATGAAGTAGCTTCATCATGCTTATACTGCGCTACTTTGGTAGCATCACAAACTAAGGAGCTAAAACCTATAGATGTCTCATCATTCAACTAAAAAAGAGTATTATCTATTGTCAACTCTACATCCATTTCAAAGATTGGATTATCAAAAATCTATAAATCATTGATGGTCTCTTGACTTACATAATCTTCAGGCTGGATAGATTCTAAACTTGCAATTTCAGATCTTCTTAAACAATACTCTACATCAAATTCGTCATGAAGTTCATCAAGCTCATCAATAACTTACTAGATTTCATCCACCAAATCTCCCTTTTCTTGCTCCCTCAATTTTGTAACAACAACAAGCTGATCTTGTGCCTCCAATAATGCCACTTGAGTGCTTTTCAATGAAATCTTAGTTGGTTTAAGCTCAAATATGAGCTTATCAACCTTTGCCTTCATTTCTCTATAGGTAGTTAAGACCTCATCTACAAACTTAATGGCATGATCCCTATCTGTAAGTAATTGCAAATAGTCTACTTTTATTACCTCCAATGCTTCTTTGACAGTTTGCAGATTTGCAAGAATGGATCCATGCTTAATACCCTTTTGTCTCTCTTCAACCCAAGCCTTCCAATATAGGTCTTCAATAAATTTGTGTGTGCTATCAAAATGTGTTAATGCTTGCACAACCTTTTGTTTTGTGACCATCGATTGGTTTTTCAAAATTTGTAACTCTCTAGGCCTTTGATCAAAATCAACTTCACACAACAAATTCTCTAATTTGTCTTCAAGAGCATGATTTTAAAATTAGCTGCGTCTCTAACATTCTCTTTGCATATTTTATGATTTGAAGTTAAGAAAACACTATACTCAAACAGAGAATCATCATTTGCTTGCTCTTCATTATATTTTGGTGTCAAAACACCTAGATCCCATGGTCTTATGAATTGATGGATTTGATTTGGAAATGTAGGATCATTATGTTCTCCATGAATGGTTGATTCCTTCAACAAATCCCTTTCAAATTGATCTAAATCAAACAAACTTGAACTATCAAGAACACTATTCTCCATGGGTTCTGTTTGGAAGTCAATCTAGTACACATTTGGCATTGGAAATTCCCTCTCAACATCTGAACTATCATCATTGAAGTGATGTATGTACTCATCACTATATGTTGATCTAAGAACTTCAACATCCTCAAATTCATCTTGCTCTTTTTCTACAAAAACTTCACTAGATTTATTTGAGTTCTCAACATCACCTATTAATCTAAAATTTTCATCCAACTCTATTTCACATTAGTGACTTCAAATTTTTTATCATTTACATTCCTTTCAATGGTGTCATCAAGGGAGCCATTGGTCTCAAAAACTTCACTGGATTGATCTGAATTTGTAACCAAGGTTGTTGTTATGAAATTTCCATTAAGCTCAATCCCACATTTGTAGCTACATGTACTTCTATGAAGTTATTCTTGAGCTCCGCCATACATACCTCTTGAAATAAGACATTTTATTCTTCATAGGAGAGTTCTCCAGGTCTTCTAACAACTTCAAAAATTTTCAAAGTCAAATTCTCATAGAATACTTGTAGATGCATCATGTGATTCTTCATCTTCTATCCTGTCAACTGATAAGCAATGTTTCAGCTTCTCTAGATTCTCTCGCAAGGCTATTATATTCTTCTGATAATTTTGAAATTCTAGCAAAAATTCTATCATGATTTCTTGATTTGTCTTCATCATTTTGTATCAATTTGAAACTTCCCACAAGCTAGTAGGAAAACCAACTCTGATACCACTGTTAAATCCTTACCTAGATTTTTCACTCAAACTTGCATTATTTCTAATTTTTGCTATGATGACATTTCATCAAATACTTAGCAATTTGCTTTTCAAACTTAACTTTCTGAGTATATGGGTTTAGAACAACTTGCTTAATGTTTTAGAACATGAATCATTTATCAAAATATCGCCATATTCAAATATAAAGGATAGACATTTTGTCAAACAGTATGTTGTCTTGTTGTATATATGAAATTTCAACACAAAGAGAAATACAACTTGTTGATATTAAAATCATAAATACAGAGATGATAAAATTTTATTTCTAACCTCAGAAATGAAGCTAACAATGCTTGCAGAAGTGGTTGTGATAAGTTTGAAGGCTCCCAGATACTATAGGTACAGCTGTGGTATTTGTGTATGCCCCAAAATCTTGAACAACACTAATGATATTCAACTACACACCTTTAATATCCCTGCTGCAACAACTTAAACACCTTATATCTCCCATGAAACAACAAAAAATTAATTATCCTTTAAACCCCCAAGGATGGAGCGACTAGCATCATAGTGCATTAAACCTTCACTTGAGGCAGTGCCTCACTCCAAATACTCATGTGGACCTTCCCAAATCTCTTACGCAACCTCAAACAAATATTAGAAGTCTTCACAAAGTAGCGCCTCCTTCATGAGGCTCATGAACCTCTTCTTCAGGTGTTACGTTGGCTTTCTTTGAAGGAAAATATGGTATGGCTTGCCATGACCTGCTCCTCAATATTTAATATGGTACATGGCTAGGGTCTTGAACCCTCTAAAAATTATAATTTTTATTTTATTTTAATTCCCAGCAATGCACACACTGCATGTGATAATTTCTACTTGTATTTCACACCCACACACATCACTTAATAATTTTACTGGTAATTCAGAAATTTACACCATTAATCCCATAAAATATGGATATTATATAATTCTAAAAATTACCAGCACATATTCTTCTCTCCAAAAATATATCAAAATAGCACACCTAAAAACTCTGGAACAAAGCAATAAACCCAATTGTGAATCCTAGATGAATTTACCGTTGAATCCTTTCTGCACAAACCGTGACCCTGTATGAATCACACAGTATTGGCTATGGAGGAATCTTTCACCACCGAAAATAATCTTATCTTAGGGTTTTGTCTAAGGTAGACAAGATGAACAACGTTCAACCTCACAGAGAAAACAAGGTTTCATAAAATATTCAGAATGGGTTTAATAATAAACTTTCATCTACAAATAAGTGACTTTATTTTATTATTTACTTTTCTGGCACTTAAGTCACTTAAAATTCACCTAAATTATAAATAATTAATATAAGTTATCTTTTAATTCACCTTTTGATTTGACAACTAAAAATTTAATTATTTAATATTTTAATTATTTTTCACATATCTGCCCAAAGTTGCGGAAAAGCACCCAGAATGTCACAATTGCTCCCGGAAAGAACCAATGGACTCATCTTGATCCCCTGAACACAATGCCACTATTTGAACTCCATTCTGAAAAAGATGGCGCTCTTCAAGAAATTTGGAGCTTCCAAAGATGTTGGAAAGACTATAAAAGGGGACATTACACAAGGTGATTGAGGAAGGGAGCATTTTATCCACATTAGCATTCACACAAAATCTAGCATACAACACATGTTTTCTAGATTTGGTCACTGTATCAAAAATAATGAGCTGACCAAAATAGTAAGCAATACCCATCAAAACCTCATCGTCCTAATATTCCAACATTAAAATTGAAAGCCTAACCTAGACAAAGACCCTATTAATGCATTAATTCTTTGGATCAAAACTCAGTCTCCATCTTTTAATGATGGGCCCTGCCTTACCAAAAAACCATGGACCATCCAAGATGGTTTGGACACAATCTTCATGGTTTGCAAAGGAGATAAAAAATGTCATTCAACATAGCTAAGATTTCCATATGGACACAATTTCTATTTTCTTTGAGCCCATTCTCTAAAAGCATCAATGTTAGGCCTAGTTCCTATAAGATTCCCAATAAGAGAATTTCCCAACCTAGAAGACCTTTCTACAATAGAATCATGAACCCTAAGATTGATTCCCTTTTCATCCCCCACCAGTTCTAAAGAAATAGACTGAGCATAAATAGAGTACTGACTTACTTATAACAACATCAACCCAAAAAATCCTAAAAGGAAGCTCACTAAGAACCTACAATGTTAACAATATATAGAGAAGCCACAAAATATTGGCCAAGATCAATCTACTCTACCTCTAAACATTGATCGTCGAAGCTGCAATAACCTTGCAAACTAGCCACCACTTGCCTATTTGACTTTAGCTCATCCAACACACCAAGTTCCCCAAATGTAGAACTCACACGGGCACCAACATGAGACTCGATTCCAACAACATCCTTAGGTACACAGGGGAGCAGGGGAGATCTGGCATAGTCCCATTTATAGAGATTGTGTGCACTCCATCAGATGTATCTACCAACCCACTACCAATGTTAATGAGGGCAACTTCATGAGGACTAGAGTCAACTATGCTTGCAGACATAGGAAGAAGGAAGCCATGCTTCAACCCCTATTGCAAGACAACACAAGTAGATTTGCCTTGCCCAACAACACATAGATTGATTGTGGAATCCTTTATAGCAATCATAGAAAAAGAATTCTAAGGAGTACTCTGCCCTGCTACAACTCTTTTAGAACCCTTAGCAACAAAGGAACCAACTGCAGCCTCCAAATGCTCCTCAAAAGCTTTCTTACAATTGAACCATAGATCAAACAAACTTTCTTCTTATTTGTCATCTAGCACCCCATTCCATTTGTTTTTGTCTTCCCTATCTACATGCTCAAAGTAACAAATTTTTAATGGGATTTGAAATGCTTTGAGAAAAAAATTGTTGCGAGAGGAATTTCACCAACAACCTCCTCCTAGTCCTCATTACCATCATAGTTCAGATTGGAGTTTTCCCCCTCTGAGGCCCCCCAACTCTAACCTTAGGGGAGGAGTCAATGACCATCCTAGCGGTTCTAAGCCTTTTCCTAGGGAGAGGGGAATACGGATTAACCACTAGATTACATGCTCTAATGAAATTTATGATGAGCAATATCAAACCTTGATGCAAAGGGGCAAGACCTGACCACCTTTTAAACTCCAATATCAAAATATCTAAAGATGTTAACAAATAAAAAGGGAAGGAAACCAACAAATGACTATAGAAGTGGTTGAGTAGAATGAAGTGGTAAGAATAAAGGGCTTTGAATCCATCCTCATCAACTTTCCCATCCTTATAAATTTTTGTTCCCTTCATAGATAAACCAAAAACTTTAGCAATCAAATCTTTCGTAACTAGAAAGTCCATCCCTTGAATGGCCACCCTTCTATTATTCCACCTAAATAATTATAAATGTTAAGTAGATTGAAAAATAGATATATTTAAAGATGTACATATACATCCCAATTTTAAGTGAAAAACTAAATTTGTAAAAGAAAAAGAAAAAGTATATAACTAATTTATATTTTAAGTCAAATTAAGATTTCACTTTTATATATTTTCACTTCCAAATAAAATTAAGGCAAATACTATTTAGTTGGAACTGGCCAACTTTATGAGGCGAAGAATATTTTTTCATCAAAACTATGAAACCCTTTTTAGAGGAAAAGCTCAATTCAGTTTCCCCCCTCTTTTTCTATCAACCTCTTACTAGTTTATTTTATCTTAGGATTTGTCCTTTATGAGGTAACATTAACTAAATGTTTTTCTTCTTTATTTCCCATCCATCCTCTTTAGTATTAAACCCTCACACTTTAATATTTGCTACTATGTATTTTATATTTATGAGGTAACAAACTAAATGTTTTTTCTTGTTTATTTCTCATCCATCCTCTTTAGTATTAAGCCCTCAAACTTTAATCTTTGCTACTAAGTATTTTATATTGAGTGGGATTACATGAGTATTATATGTAAGAAAGTCATATGTATGCTTGACACTCTTATCTTAATTTGTAAGACCATTTAATTTGCAAGAAGTGGGAATGCCAATTTTGTTATAACTATAAAATATTATTGCATAATACAAATTAAAGTAAGACTATAAAATACAAGTAAAAACAATATCTTATCATATTAATAATGTTTACGACAAATTTTTAAGATAGAAAATTGTAATAAAATACACATAAAATCGAACTAATAATTATATTATTAACTGTAAAAGATATACCAATTATTAAAATAAAACACATATTTCTTTTAGACATTTTAAACATTATTTTAATTTAATAATCACTTTTATTGTCATCCTTAATTATATTCTTTTTCATCTACTTTCTTATTTTTATTCACAATTTTAAAAAGTAATTTTTTAAAACATTTATATTCTTGATATAAATAATTTAATCATACAAATATTACACAAAATGCTTTAATAGAATGTGCCATATACACAATAATTTTCAATTTTATAATTTAATTTTCTATTCAAAAGCATTATCCACATCACCTTCTTTGAATACTCAAACTCCTTTTTCAACCACCTTTACAATTTATTTACATCTTTCTCCTTGAATTAATTTTCTAGTCTCTACCAACTCCACTACATACTCAAATAAATAAAAATGACATTAAAGTGTTAATTAGGGGAGATGACTCAATTGTTGAGCATGTTCCAATAACTGTGATAGTATTTGTGGATTTAAGGTCCAATATTTTTAAGAGTTTAGCACTAGTAGTTGTGACTTAAAGGTTGTTAGTGTTGATTACAAGTACTTATAATTGAATGAAATGTGCTCTTTAGATTTAAAAAACAATCAATCATGTGATGTCACAACAGCGCACCAACAAAACATGACTTAATGCACAACTATTGGTCCACCCTTTTTTTGGGTCTTTTTGGACACCTCAACAAAAAACATGTTAATGTGGCATCATATTTGATGATGTAGACCTAAAACCTTAGTTATAAGCAGGGGCCTTGCCAAGTAAGCTATTGTAAAAATTTTAGAGTGATTTGAAATTTCCACGTATGATTTTGAGAGTCGTGAAGTTAAGATGCTCAACTACTGGGTCCTCATGACAACAGCATGGCATCGAGTAGGAAAGTGAATTTTGAACAAGGCCTGAGTGGGAATGGCTTGGATGGAGCATAGGCTAACAATGAGGACAAAGACAATGACGGGGATGATGTTGAGGATTTTGACGGTGATCTTCATGCTGATTGGAACTTCCCTTTGGATGAGGAGGAAGGAAACACTGTTAGACATCTGGCTAGAGGCGCAATAGAGATCTGTTGATGCTATGGCACATAAGGTGAGGCATTTTAGCTTGTCATCATTGATGAATGGAAATATTTCCAAGGGTATTTTGGTTCCATTGAATGTGTTTTATGATTGCAGATCATCTGGAATGTGTAAGGGGCATCACGGGGTTTTTTAATTCTTTCCTTTCTCATCAAGTGTTTCTACTTCTATGTTGGAGTTCACTCACAATGTTTGGAGGCCAAATCTGCTCTCACTTGCCATGTGGATATTGGTTCTTTTACCCCCAATGTTCTGCTTCAACTTGTGTGAGCTTTTTCGAGGCCAGGAATGTTCCTGTTGTGGTCTACTCTTCTTATGGGGGTTCATCAGCCTAGTAGGGGGATTCTTCTCCTTTAGTCATTGAATGCCTACCTTGTGAGATCAGCTTCCATGTTCTCATAGTAGGGGAATCTGATAACAGTGTGTTGAAAATGTCTATTGTGCTTGGGACACTCGGGAAAGGTGTTGGTGGTTGTACTACTCATTGCTTGGGAGATGCATTAGAAGCACATGATTTGATGGTGGTTCTTACTACTGCTAAGGTGGACCTGTTGGTCATAGTGTGGGACAAGATACCTCCTCTCTTGCTCAGTCCCTTTCTCTGTTGGTGGATGGTTTGGGTCTTCTAATCTCTATCCTAGACTCTATTGTTGATAGGTCTACCACTCTACTTAAATATCATCCACTTCAATGGTCAAACAATCAACATGAATTTTACACCTCATTCACAACAAAAAGTGGTAAATATTTATCCTATTTTTATTGGCTAAAATTGACCTTTGACTATTGAAGTGGATGATATTTAAGAATAGCCTAGGTCTACTACCATGTTTAGAAATTGACTTGTTGGGAATTTTTTTGGAGCTCATCCAAATATAGATAGTGTAAATGGAAACTTAGGGGACATTTTGAGATTATTTCTTTACTGAAGGGCTTCTTCATGATCTCCTTCATGAACCATAAAGACTATGCATGGACCCTCTTGGATGGCTTGCGGTTTCTTGGTAAGAATGGTTTGTTCCTCAAAACATGGTTGCCTAGATTTGACCCTGAGAAATAATGCATCAATAAGATTTCAGTTTGGGTTAGGCTTCCTAGGCTAGCATTAGAGTAATGAGATAAGGAGGTATTGATGGGCATAGCCAACTCTATTGGATAGTTCATTGCAGTGGATGCAATCACCAAATTTTGGAAACAATTACTTTTTGTAAGATTATGCATTTATGTGGATATTGTTAAGGTGCTCCCTTCTAGGATTACCTTGTCCTCTAAATTGGGTAAATGGGTGCAACATATAACTTTTGAAAAATCTATGGTTGTTTGCCATTCTTGCCTCAAAGTGGGCCATGTAGAGGTGGACTAATGAAACAAGAGAAATCAATTTTTCTGGAGGGGAAAGGAACAAGCCTGTCTTCCCAACCTTTCAATGGTTAGGTTGAAGGTCCCTTGATGGATGGAGCTAATGATGCTTGCAAGAATCTTTTTGAGGAAGTACTAAAGGAGGGTTGTAGGAGGAAGTATTTTGAGGTTTGTAGGGGTTTGAGGGAGACCCAAGATATCATCCCTATGTCTAAGTTGTGGAGGTTGCTCCCCCTTTTGTTGATAAAGGGGAAATGGTTTTATGGGAAATGACTTCATGTGGCCCTTTGGGTCCTTCTGGTTCAAGTGAAAAAAACATTTTCAAGCCAGAAGGATTTTTGTGCCAAGGGTAAGAAGGTTGAGGTTATCCAATGCTCCTTTGAGTGTTTTGGTTTCAAACAACCTTGATTTGGTTGTTCTCCTTTGGTACTTGGGTGGTCCACTCATTTTTTTTGCATTCAACACCTTCATTGTTTGTTTGCTAATGTAATGCACCCTTTGGATTGCTAGTTCCATGTTTTCTCTCTTTGTTGTTTCACTAGGCTTCATCATTTTATCTTTCTTGTTTTATAAAATGGTTTGGGCCCTTTTAAAAACCCAACACTATGAAAGTTGATAAGTTGTATATTACTTATCAAATGTTATAACTAACTCAAATATTTTAAGTATAAAGTTTTGATAGATTTTAAGACATTAAATTTGAAGCACCTATACACAAACCAAATATATAGGTTCCTAGTTGATTTTTTTGGTGTTTTAAGCTATTAGTGTTAGTGTAAAAAGAGATATTACCTAGTTAGTTATCTTTAGGTCCTCTTCACACTAGTCTTCTTAAGATTAGTTAGCTATCTTTTGGAGCATTTAATAATGTACATCTATGTGCATTTAATAGTTTTGCACTAGTTGTCTCATGTCATAGCATTAAGACACTTGTCATCTCACAAGCTTGTCTTATATGCATTTGTTAGTGGTGTCTAGGTGCATTTATTGTTTGTGTCAACTAGTTTGTTTTTCCACTATGTCAGCCTTGTGCCTTATCACTCAACCTTGCCTATATAAGGAAGGTCTCTCATTATATATTTCAAGCCAAGCAAGTCAAGCCAAGCCAAGCCATGCAATCCATGTAATGCATTGTTATCATGTTGTATGCAATGTAATTCATTTGTGTATGAAGTCAAGCTTCGCAAAATTTCTTGGCATTAAAGCTTTGTTGTTGCTTGTCTCTTGTTGTGGAAAGATGTTGTGATTGCAGTGATCCTGGGTCTCCTTAAGTCATCATTGACTCTTACAATTAGAGTTAAGCTACTTAAGATTAATCATTGTTATTATTTGGATTATTATTTAGGGTTAATTATTATTTGAAAATTATTCATAAATATTGTATATCATCACTTTTGTTTGTAGTTGTAATTTATATTTCTCAATGTAAGAATACAATATTTGTTAAATTAAATACTATAATAAGGAGCTTTTACTCATCTTTGTATAATATTGTAATGGCAAAATTTGCATATCCATACAATTTCTTATTTAGTTTTAGGCCTTCCTTGGTGGAATATCCTAAATGCAATTAGATATCGACAATTGAAACACTCTTTCATTAGGATTGTCTCATGCCTTGATCCCTATCCATCTACATTTACTCCCATTTACACTTATCTCCACATATTCATTATTTACCCCTCATTTATTACACCCTCATTTACATACACTTTCATACATTCATCCTTGTCTTGAGATTATCACTTCCTTGCCCATGTTAATTTTTGTGAAAAATAAGATTGATCATGCGGTGCACAAGAATGAACCTCAAATTTAAATTTTTAAATTGAAATTATAACTTTTCCACTCCTTCCTATTAATCATTATGATCTGACTAAACACACATTTATATGGCATGTTACTATGTCTTAGTGTTTAAAAACATTCAATGTGTCATTAATTCATATTCAAAAAAGTAGATGACCATTAGTACACACTTTGATTTATAAAGAGACAAACAATAAAAATTTGTTGCATCTGCATACATGGCACATGCACACTTGTGTATGTTGTCTTCAAGTATTTACTTAGAGCTGTAAAATTGATTGATCTAGGTCTGACCTAGGAGAACACCCCACAATAGTGTGTCCCATTTTTGTCCTAGGTGGGACACTCAAAATCAACATTTTTTAGCATTTTTCAATTTGTGTCAATTATACCCAACAAATGGTTAAGAATTTAAGGATGATGTAAACTAATGAGTTGTGAAATTTCTATGTAGATTCAAGTTGTTATTTTTATTTTTTTAAATAATTATTTCTATCATTTTAATTTTAATTTTGAATCAATTTTTATTTTTCTATTATTTTATTGAGTGATACTTTTCCATATCACATAACTTTGGCTACAAATAAAAACTTTCTAGGATTTCTTGGAATTATATCATTGACACCAATTTCTAGTGCACACATATTTTCTAGTAATTTTTTATTAAATATTTTATTTATTATGAATTTTTGAATTAGTACTAAAACATTTCAAACTTATATTATTTCGTAACACATTTCCCTTAGCATATATCAAAATTAAATTTTTCTCTTTTCATTGAAACAAGGACATCCATGTGGAGTGTAGTGAATTTTTTAAGATTTTTCTAATGTTATTTTTCCTAGTGTGTGGAATAAAGGTCATTATTTTTTTCGTAATGGACCTACATTCATCATAAAATTAAAAAATATAAGACATATTATAATTTTTATAAAGATTGCCGATGATGGCATGGTTCGATGGTTAAGTCGCTCGGTTGTAGTGGCGGCCACCAGAGTTCAAACCCCCGCTGGGCCAACGAGCTCGCAAGGATTTACGCCTTCGCTGGGCCAATGAGCTTGCGGGTTTGAAGTGTTCTTCCTAGGGGATGAGGTCCCCCAGTTGTGGCCTCACTGGTTCATTGCTCCAGGCAAAAGCATTTGCATGGAGCTGGAGGGCGTGTCGCACCAGCGTCGCCGGTCACGTTAAAAAGTTTACCAGGCGCATTTTTTAAAAAAAATAAATTATAAAGATAATACTAAGGGATACATACTTATAACATGTCATTTCTAAATGACTTTGATTTGATCCCTCAAAAGGTGAAGCAAAATTGTTTTTTCTGTCAGCATTTTGATAGGTGTAGAAGAGACTCCATCAGGGGTTTGATTGAAGGGGGTTTGCATTTTGATAGGTACAAAAGAGACTTCATTGGGGGTTTGATTTAAAACTATGGGTTCCATCTAAGGGGGCTCGATTGAAGGGGGTTTGATCAAACTCCCTTAAATCAAACCCCCTTAGATGGAACCATTCCAGGCTTTAATCATTATTTTTATAAAAAATACGCAATCTTAGGCAAAGATCGGGATGTCCCACATGTGGGACATACTAATGTGGGATCAATTGACTCATCCTCATGAATTTAAATGATCTAAGAGATTCCCCTAAGGTGTTTTTAAACACCACGATCCTTTTAAGCTATTCATATATAAAAAATAAGAGCTAGCATGACTCAACAATGTTCATTTTCATAATTTAGATTTGTGCATCAAAGATCAATTCCACGAGATCAAATCCCCTTCAATCAAATACCCTTAGATGGAACCCCTCTAGGCTTAAATCATTATTTAAAAAAAAATGATTTCAGGTAAAAATCAGGATGTCCCACAAGTGGGACACACTAATGTGGGATCACCTGACTTGTCCTTGTGACTTGCAGTGATTTGATAGATTCCATTAATGTGTTTTGTAAACACCACATTCCTTTTAAGCTATTCATATTAGAGATCAGAGCTAACATGATTCAACAATGTTTATTTTAACAATTCATATTTATGCATTTTAGATCAATTCCATGAGGATCAAGATTGTTCACCTATTCCATGTGAGACTGGACCTTAGGTTTTTTGGGTCTACATAGAGTTTGAGACAATGAGCATATCAAGGGAATTAAATTTCTAGACCATGGCAAATGATTCCAACATGATGTGGACATAAATTCTTCATCGTTGCTCCTAAAGCTAAGTACCTCAATTTCCTCCTATTTAATTATTGTTAGTAGGAACTTAACCACAAATAAGGACTTTGATGAATTAGGCTAGATATCCTTTGGCAACCTAATCTCATCCCTATTAGGTTGAAAACTTGCAAGAGCGGCCTAATGGAGGCTTTTGGTGAAAACCCACAAGGGTGCCGTAAACTAGATGTGGGATACAGTTAGAAGCTTTACAGTGCCAATAGAAGGATAAATTGAATAGGATGAATCTAGGTACATTCCCCTATATCTTGTGATGTTATAATATAAAAATGAATGCACCACAATAGATATGATAGAATAAAATGATATAGATCGAGGTAGAAATAAGAGAATAAGGCATATGTAATAGAAGAGATGTATGAATAAAAGATGGATATGATGTAAATGTATGATGAATATATAATACATGATGTATCTATCTCATGTTATGGAGTATGAATATGTGGGTAAGTTGTAAGTACAAAAAAGGTGCATAGGCCAACACAACAGTCTGATGATGATTTAGAATCCTAAACATGCCCATCAAGGCATGGATTATATACCTCTCAGTAGTTTCTCTCTTGGTGACGTGTCCCCCAATAGTTTCCCCCTTTATTTATTCATCCCCTACCTTCAAACTAAATTCCTAAGGCCCTGTATACCTTATAGATAATAATCCAAACTACTTTGAGTGGGTCACCCATATGACCTATAGGATCTCTTGGGTGACCCTGCAACTTAAGTCCAAATTTCTTAGGTGACCTCCTTGCTAATATGGGCAATCCACTTCCCATAAGGGGTGACCCTATCATCTTTTTCCATGTGTGATTTCTGCAATGCCCTAGGTTTTCACCCAAAGCATTAGCCGAACAAACACCGAACCAATTTTTTTTCACATTTGCAAGTGTGAGATTTACATGTCACATTGCACTCACACACACACAAGGTGTCACAAAAAGCACAAAAACACCTAAAATGACATCACCATTGTACTAATAAAGGTGGCACAAGTAGAAGACTTCACCCATCATGTGCCAACTCACCATGATGACCAAGCGAGAGGTGGAGCTCACTCCATGACAAGGATCAGATACGCGTCCATGACCTTGCTCCCTCATGAACACCTGGAGTAGGATGAGGGTGAAATCCACCTTAGTCCATTCCATGACTACACAAGACATCCCAAACACAAGGGTAATGCTCACCTACGAGATGGTCCAACTAGGAGGTACGATTCCTCAACCAATTGGAATGATCACTAGTTGAACTTGTGCAAAGGTAAGCTTCCCAGAGCAAAAGAGGGAATAATCCAAGAGTGCATATCACATCATGGAAATGACACCATGGATACACTCAGGTGGTCAATGAGCACCTTACGACAACAAACTTCACAAAAGGGTTGAACATGCAAAATATGACATCTTGGTAGAGTACAGAGCCCCAAGGAGGAAGCCTCTGCCTAAGACACTAGCGCCTAGTGCTATCATCTTGGGACACTAGAACCCAACGGCTAGGTCTTGGGACACCAGTGCCCAACACTTGGGTCCTCCAAAACCTAGGTACAAAAAGTGCAAAATTTACCAAAAAGGCCCATAATTCAACCAAAACACCTATGGTGCCTAAAAACATTAATCAACATCAAAGAGGATTCATTTTAACCAAAAACATTAAAGTGTTGAACCAAAAATTTCCACATGCCAAAAAAGACAAAAGTGATACAAAAGTCTATGCATGTTCGACACTAATGTTGACACATGCCAAAAGCAAAGATAGGATCCTCACCACCTATGTGGGATGAATATGATCCAACACAAACATATCCATAAACATCAAATACAACATCAAATAACTGAGTCTAAACATGCCAACATAGCTAGATTCTAGCATGTAAATTCTATCAAAACATGCCAACATCCTCACAAACCGAGGCATGGAAAAATACAAAACGATATCGAATAATTACAATATTCGAAGGGCTTCATCCTAAGCATAGATGAATCATAGCCAACATCATAAATCAACTCATATAATTAATTACATCTTATTACAAGGGTCTCAAAAGACATACATTACAAATATTACAATAATCAATAATGATATTATACAAGTGCATAAACCGCCCAAAAACCAACACGCTCACCAAGGTACAACAAGACACAAAGCACAACATAATCAACCTGCAAGAAGATAAGGGAACCATCCAACACCTAAAGATCATCATGAAGGATCAATAGGGAAATTGCTCACCTCCCAACCATATTTCCATCGTCGAACGCAATAGCTGTCTATGCAACTCTAGGCAACCCCCGAGCTATGGAGAAGGTGATCATGGCAAACCCACTAGCATCATCTCACTCAATCCAGGGTATACATAGCAACATATGGCATACACGCCATTCAATGCACACAACACACATGGTACAACTACCCATACAATGCATATAAATAACACATGGTGCAACTACCATCCAATTGCATTCAAGTAACATATGGCACACTTGCCAAAGCATAATAGAATGACATCACAACATTCAAGCATAAGGGAAATAATCACACCTTCAATGCACACCAAACAAGGCATAAACCATAGCCCATCATAGACATACAAGCATGAATTAGGCATCACAATGCACATGCAATCACATGGTAAACATCACACGTCAAGTCAAACTCCAATGGTGGAAGAAGGTGTGATTGAAAATCTAAATTACATTAGAATCTACTTAAATATTCAATACTCCAATGAAAATAAGACAAATGCAATAACCCAAAGTTATACCTTGTGAACCCATTTACCTCGTATCTTCTATTGTTGTCTATCTCTTCAATGATCTTTGTAGATTATGATTACGCTCTCAGAAGTAAACTTCCTTGATGTTTTAAGATGACAAAGAGAGAATGGCTTTGTGGATGAAAGTGCAATGTGAGTAATATTACAATACAAAGCTAAGATAATGATGATATGATTGATAGGAAGCCATTGATAGTGATATTGATATGCAGCTAGGTGAGATTATGATTGTAATGGATGCAATGACAAATGAGAGTATGATCCAAAGGCACGCTGGAATGATTTTGGCAGCATAAGTTTGCTAAAGCTTGAGTTGATAAAATGGAGGAGTGAGAGGTTCCTTTTATAGGCTTAAGGAGGCCAAGATCCAAGTGTCACAATCTCAACGATAGAGAATGAGTCTTATGAGGTGTATGGTGGAGATTTGATTAGTTGGGATGAGGGAGATAAAAGGGGGAGATGTTCCTCCTACGATGACAAGGTTGAGAGAAAGGTGTGAGCAAGAGGCTACTTGTCACAATGCTCTCAAGGACCAAAGAACATGGGTCAAATGAGTCCTTCTTTGTAGGGAGGTTGGAAGGAATCTAGGAACTAATGAGACATGTGTCTCTAATTTTCCTTTGACTAAGATTACATGGAGGAACCAAGTTCATAAGAATATGAATGGTTAGAGGAATAATAGGACATGTGGGTGAGGATAATTGCCTAATTAAATATTAAAAATATTCAATTATCTGTGCAACATGATGAGGTGTAAAGTGAGGTGGAAATGATGTGGATATATAGACTGAAGACTTTAGGATAGATGATTAATTAAATAATTTGGAATTATTCAATTAACGACAATTTAGAGGGATTTAGATGATTTAATTAAATAAATTGATTTTTATTTAATTTTTGGAAGATTAAGAAAAATGTGAATCAGATAAATAAATTAGGATATTTATTTACTGATAGAAGAATAGGAATAAAATAAATATTAAAATATTTATTTAATTTGACTTGAGCCATTTTTAGGTGTATACATTTTGCCCCTCTTTGAGACAATGTGTTTTATCACATTGTTTTAAAGAATAAAATTTTTCTGAGTATGATACATGCCCCAGTTTGCCCCTAGTATAGGTTTGATGATGGTAGGATGCCCCCTCAAGAGATTGGTCGGGTAGGATTTGGTAAAAGGATGACGAACAATCTCACGACAAAGAAGAATGACAACACGATCGACATGTGAGTGATAAGTTTGGATGAAGGAGAATGAGAAATGGATGAAGAATATGGCATTCATGTGCAAGGTCAAACACCTCCAGTTAGGATTCACTTGGCTATAAATAAGGATGAAGGACCTCCATTCTACTCATTTGCACACTTGTCATTTGAGGAGAGATTATAGGAACCCTAATTTATAGCAGAGCTTAACAGTCAGCGAAGATGGCATGGATTCCAGTAGAAGATCACCGATTCGAGAGGATCCGATGATTTAGGTGGCCAACATAATACGAACCCCCGGTATGTATGCTTTTAATTTTGGTCAAAGAGCATTAATTATGGTCAAAATTTTAGGTCAAAGATGTCGTGTTTGAATGCGCCGTTTTGATGTTTCTATGCTTTTGATAATTTTTTCCTCTCATACAATGCGATTCCATGCATGTGATAAAGGAATCTGCGCATATACAATTTGTTTGCATTTGACCAATGGTTCTGTGCATTCAGTTAGGGTTTCAGTGCATCTATGTAAAAGCACGCATTCAAACAACAGTCTTGCGTAGATGATTTAGATCCACGCATTTAGTTTGAAAATGCGCATATGATTAGGGATTCGATGCAATCAATAGGAAAGCACACATTTGATTTAGAAATGCTCATCTGATTAGAGATTCGGTGCAATTGCCTAATTGTGCACAAATGATTAGGGCTCATGCGCTTGTGTTATAAAGCTGTGCATCTAGTAAACAGAGTTGCACATATGATAAAATTGATCAATTACTTAGCTGATTTGATGAAGTTGGCATCTTGATCGATGTTGGCCAACTGATAGGTCATCTTTGAGATTGATAGAATCTTAGAAGAGATGATAGGATAAGTTACTAATAGGATAACTAAGTAACTGGTTTGATTGATTGGATAGATATGCAGCTTAGCTGATTTGTTAACGTGCTTTGTTATTGATTGCAGGAGGAGCTAGATAATGTCTTAATGTCATGGGAGAGATTCCCTATTATGCAGCTTCTTTGACCATACTTGACTGATACATATCACTTAGTGCTTGGATCAGTGGGACTGTGGTTTGTTTGCTTTATGCCTGAGGTGCAGGTGAATCTAGGATTGTTGAATGCATTGGGAGAGAGATTTCACAGTAAGACAGGCACATTTCATTTGCCTACTGGGGAGATGATAGTGGCCTTGGAGGATGTGCATTAGATTCTATAGATTTCGATTCAGGGAGAGCTAGTTGAGTATGAGTCACACTTAGGAGTTGGATTGGCGGAGTGTAGATAGGCGTTTGATGACCCAGAGCTTGAGGGGATGGAGATTAGCTGGACTGATATGGTAGATTATTACGAGCCCCAGCCAACGATACTAGCAGGGTTAATTAGGGGAGTTTGTCCAGACAGGAGATCTCGTGGATTCCAGGTTGGATGGGGGAGGACATTAGAGTGGATGATAGCTAACAGGACCCACTTTGCCTGGGGTCCATGCATACTTGCACACTTATACCATGATCTGCATTAGTTTGTCTATGATGGAGTTATCGGTCTATCTGTTGGTGTGTCATTATTATAGATTTGGGCATGGTTACACATAGTAGTCACACGGCTGATAGGAATGGGAGTGAGAGGCCATGATAGACCCTACTCTTACAGGTTTCAGGAGACCCTTTCCTAGCCCAAGCTAGGAAAGCTTGAGTACTAGAGACATGCACTGGATAATGTGGATTCAGTTGAGTGGCGACCGTACCTCGATTGTGAGGTATGGGAGGAGGACATTGCTGAGTTGCCTTATTATTTTCAGACATGGTGGTTGATAGGGAGGACTCCCTATATCTTAGAGTGACACATCATTTCTCGTGTGCTCCAACAATTTGGTAGGATCTAAGGGATGCCCCAGGGTACTGCCATATTTGCTTGGATGCATAAGGAGCACTCACGATGGGGTCCAACTGCATCTTATGAGATTGCTAGAGCTGACTTCCTACAGATTCCATATCAGGCATGGGATCTATAGAGACACATAGTGGATGCAAGGATGACAGCTGATTTTGCGGCCCACTTTATAGCTCATCTTGTTTCAAGGTATTTTGGACCTGGAGAGTGGGCTTCGAGACTAGAGGATGATGATGACGCTTCACACCAGATGATGGGGTGGTAGAGGTGGCAGAGGTGGCCGAGGTGATGATGGAGGTAGAGGTGGGAGGGGTGATGATGGGGACAAAGGTGGGAGGGGTGATGATGATGATGATGGGGATGATGGTGGAGACAACAAAGGACAGAGGAGGGTTAGACAGAGGGTATAGAGGGCACAGATATAGGTTCAGGCCCAGCCTCAGGTAGAGGCATAGATATAGGTAGAGGGACAGGCTCAGGCTCAGCCACAAGGGCATGCATATGATGATGGGGCTATGGTAGCACTGCGAGCCCTCAGCTTCAGAGGCAAGTTACACAGATGCAGGGGGATGTCAGGACAACTATCTTAGAACGGGACACTGCCATTCAGAGATACACGAGGGAAGAGACCTTACTGCAGCAGGTGCAACAGACCGCAACACAGGGTCCCCATGAGCAGATTGTTACAGATATGGTTCAATCTGGGTAGGAGATCTTCTACTAGAGATCCTTGTATGAGCAGATAGTGCCCCTAGAGCAGAGGGTGAGTAGTTTCCACCTGAGCTCATGTAATAGGTCTAGGCGCACATTGACAGAGAGTGGAAGAGTTATGGGGCCACCACCTCCTCGTCCTACAGGTCCTATAAGTCCCACAAGTCCTACAGGTCCTCAACCCCCACCTCAGCAACCAGCACCTTCCAGAGGTAGTACCACTTAGGCATTTGGATTCATGTATCATGTTTATATCATTTTTGTATACACCATTTTTGACAGCTCGAGAGACACATTTATGACTTCATTGTAGACTTGGACATTATTATTATTTTTTGATGATGATCTATATGAGTTCGATGGACTACATGCATGTTCTTTTGATGGATGGATGCTTTCTATATGATGGATGTGATCTATTTGATGTTATCTATATTGATGGATGTTTTTTTTATGCTTACATTGTGATGATTCTAACATGTTGATCCTATGATGTACATGGCACTTATGATATGATGCACCTATGGTTCACATGATGACTTATATCTATGCTATGTGCAATGATCCTATGTGCTTATAGTTTATGATGTCCTAATGCATACATTGATGAGTTTTACATGCAATATTTGATGTTTGACATTTTGCTATGTATGGTGATCTAATGTGTAGATCCTATGACAATGATATCTATGTTTTTCCGATTCTTGATGATAAATGTTATGTATGCAATCTATATGGATAAATGACATCACTATTCATGATCTAAATGCTTTATACAACTAATGCACTTAAATGATAATGAACTTATGATTGACAATGTTTATATGATGTAATATGATATCACTATATGAAACTATTGCTAACAATCATGAGTTAAATGTTTAATGCAACTAATGAACTGAAATGATATGAACTAATGATGGATATGCTTATAATATGCCCAATGATAATGATTTCCTTTTTGTTTGTTAATGCCAAGTATACTCAATCATAAATGAAAGAAACACTTAGAAGAATTTAGACTAATGATTTGGATATGATGAACAACTTAAAAGAATAATTGGGATAGATGGATAAATATGGATAAAAGAAAGATACATGATTTGGATCTTATGACACTTGGTAAATGAAAATTTTATGGAATGCTTATAAATGAAATGAAATGCAAACCTAACATGCACAAATGAAGCTTTGTCATCTTGTATACAAGTATTTGAAGTACTTTTTTCATCATTGAGCTTTTAAAATGTTGTAAGAAGATACAAGCATCTAGGTATAATTAAACCATGATGACCTGAGTATTTCTTACATGGATTTTGATTTAGCAAGTTAATACAAGCATCTAGTCAAAATTGTACCTAGATGACCTGAGTATTGCTTGCATGTATCAACAGACAAGGATTGCACTCGTTCATGCTTAGACTCATAATGTCTTCGATTATCTTTTACTGATCATGTCGTTAGACGAGTCATCACATTACTAAAGATTGATCCAAAAACAACAAACAAATGAAAATAATCATGCCCCCATCATAGCTCCTCTAGTCTTTGAGCATCCTCGAGTAGCATAGGAAACATGATAACAAAAATCAAGACCTAAGACTTGAACTTATAACAACCATCAAATCTTCTTGTCATGAAAATAGATATAATCATTGTGATAGATGAGGCTCATTATTTTTTGATATAGGTCAATGTCCTTGTTTCAAGATTTTTGTTGAAAAGGTTTGTTTGCAGTGTTGCGTGTTGTTTGAGATAGTATCATGATCCAGTTTGCTATCCTTTGAGATTTGGTGACATTCAAGAATCCAATTCCCAACTAGGTCAAGGATTTTGCCCCTAGTCAAGTAAAGGATCTAGTTGTTATGGATGAAGCATATGGATAAATGGATGGTAGACTCGATGGAACGGGCCCTAAGGGACTAACCTAGTGCCTCAGGGGATCATCGATGATGGCCTTGCCTATGTGACAATGCAGAGGAAACGTAGTTCGACAGTGCGGTCTATGTGGACCTAAGACCTAGGGGGTGGGAAGCCTCGGAGACTCATCGATGATGGCCTTGCCTACGTGATAGCTCAGAGGCGACATAGTTCGACACTGGTAGGCTGACACTAATGATAGATGGATGGGAAGCCTCGGGGGTCCATTAATGATGGCCTTGCGTATGTGATAGCTCAGAGGCGACGTAGTTCGTCTATGATAGCAACGATGGGGTCACGATAGATGACAAGATGGATGAAAGTTTAGATGGATAGATAGTGGTGATAAGGTGATAGGGGCGAGCAAACAACAAGCCATGATAGGTATCCTTAGGCAATTTGATGGATGTGATAGAAGATGGAGGAGGATTGAAATCCTTCAAGATGGAGGAAGTGGTTTATCACAAATAGCACCTGTTTCTAGGTTTTCACCACTTGCTTTTATTTGCACATTTTTTTTGGTCCCTTGTATTGGGGTTTAGGTATAAAACTTGCGAAGATGCATGTTGTTGATGGGATCATTGAACAGGTTACCTTCTGATGTTACTAATTGATAGGCTCTTGATCTGTAGGCAGCAATGATTACATATGGACCAAGCCAGTTGGGTTCAAACTTGCCTTTCTTTTCCCTATCTTGCTGATTTCTAGGATTTTCCTTGAGCACTAGGTCCCCGACTTGAAAGACTCTGGGTTTTACTCTATGGTTATAACTCCTTGACATCCTTTGTTGATAGGCCTTCAGATGATTAAAGGCATTTTGTCTTCTTTCTTCCAGTAGCTCTAACTCCTGTAGTCTGGAAACCCAGTAATATTCATCTGTTATTAGACCTTTTAATGATACTCGCAAGAAGGGTAACTCGACTTCAATGGGCAAGATGGCTTCGGAGCCATAGACTAGGGAATATGGTGTTGCACTTGTGGGAGTGTAGATACTTGTACGGTAGGCCCATAGAGTAGGATTTAGTTAGATATGCCAATCACGGCTGGCATCATTGACAGTCTTCTTCAGGATTTTCAAGATGGTTTTATTAGACTCCTCCGCTTGGCCGTTTCCTTGAGGGTAATACTGAATGGAAAAATAGTGTTGTATATGAAATTTGTCATAGAGCTCTTTGACATCCTAATTTTTAAAAGGTCTTCCATTATCAGTGATAATGGATAAAGGAATGCCATAGCGGAAAATGATGTAATTCAGGATGAATGAGGTGATTTGTTTGCCTGTGACATTGGCTAGGCGTATGACTTCGATCCACTTTGTAAAATACTCATTAGCAGTGATTATGAATTTATGGCCATTGGATGATGGGGGGTGTATCTTGCCCACTAAGTCGAGTCCCCATTGACAAAAAGGCCAAGGAGTCGTTATAGGCTGCAACTCTTATGCCGGTGCATGTATCAGGTTCCCATGAATTTGACATTTCTTGCACCTTTTCACAAAATGATAGGAGTCCGTTTCCATAGTTGGCCAATAGTATCCCATACGCATGAGTTTCTTAGCCAAGGTAGGACCACTAGAGTGGGTTCTGTAAATTCCTTCGTGAACTTCTCTTAAGGTAGTTTGATATTCCTCAATTTCAAGACACCTAAGGAGAGTACCATCAAGACCTCATCAGTAAAGAGTATCAGCAATGATGATATAGCAGGAAGTTTGACGGATGAAAGTTTATCGTTGGTTATTGGATAAACCTAGTGGTAAGGTATTCTCTTTCAGATAGGTATAGATTTTTCCGTACAAGGGAGAATTAGATCTTACTATGTGGCATATGATTTTGGTTTTAGGGGTATTGTAAGCTAGATGAGACACTGGCTCTACCAAGAACTCATAACATGACTGATTTTGAGGTATATCCAGTAGTATGCAATGGTTGCCATGGCATCAACAACTTTGTTCTCCAGTCTTGGTATTTGTTCAAAGGAAATCACAACAAAATATTCTTTAAAGTCATCTACCATATGCTTGTAGGGTATTAACTTTTCATTCTTGGTTTGATAATCATCATTTGTCTGATTGATAACTAGTTGCGAATCTCCGTACACATGAAGCTCTCAGACCTTCCATTCTACAACCATTTAAAGACCAATGACTAATGCCTCATATTCTGCCACATTATTGGTACAATGGAAAAGGAGTCTGTATGATTTCGGTATTGTATCCCCTAGAGGTGTGACCAACAAAATACCTGCTCCTGACCCATGTTGAGTATAGGATCCATCAAAATAGAGTTTCCATGCTTGGGTTGTTATACTGAAAATGGCTTCGTTTGAAAATTCAAAGCTTTAAAATGGATTGTCATCTTGCAATGGTGCATCCGCGAACTAATCCGCAATAACTTGACCTTTTATAGCTCTTCTGTCCACATACTCTATGTCAAATTTGCTGAGAATCATTACCCACTTTTATAGTCTTCTTGTTAAAGTAGCCTTACTGAGAAAACACTTTAATGGATCTATCTTTACTACCAGCTTGATTGAATGTGTGAGCATATAATGTCTTAGTTTTTGTGAAGCAAAAACTACGGCAAGGCATGCTCATTCAATGGGTGTGTATTGCAACTCATAGCCAACCAATGTTTGATTGATGTAGTAAATGGCCCGTTCCTTTCCTTCATAGTCTTGTTGTGCCAATAAAGCTCCTAGAGTAGTTGGTGTAGCTGAGATATAAAGCAAAAGAGGTTTGCCTTGTATTGGAGGCATCAAAAGTGGAGGATTCATCAGGTACTCTTTCAAGAGGTTAAAAGATTGTTCACACCCCTCGTCCCATTTGAAAGGAATGTTCTTGTGCAGGAGATGTGTAAATAGATGACATTTGTTGGCTAATTGTGATATAAACTGACAGATAGATTGTAGCTTGCCTTGAAATAACCTCAGTTGATTGATATTTCTAGGTGGTGGCATGTCCATTATTGTTTTCACTTTAGCTGGATCCACCTCAATTCCTTTGGATGAAACTATATATCCTAGGAGTTTGTCGGATGTGACTCTGAATACACACTTCTTTGGATTTAGGCGAACGTTGGACTACTCTAGTCTTTGAAATATCTTATCTAATACTTCCAGGTGTCCTTCTCTTGTGAGTAATTTGGCTAGAATATCATCTACATAATCTTCCATGATGGTGTGCATCATATCATGGAAAATTGTTGTCATGGCCCTTTGGTATGTTGCTCCTGCATTTTTCAGGCCAAATGGCATCACACACTAGCAATATGTGCCCCAAGGACATGTAAAAGCAATCTTGTGCTGGTCTTCCAGTGCTATTTTGATCTAATTGTAGCCAGAAAACCCATCCATGAGAGATAGCATTGTATGCCCCAGTGTAAGGTCCACAATGATGTTGGTGTTAGGCAAAGGGAAGTCATCCTTTGGACAAGCTTTATTTAAATCCCTGAAATCATTACAAAGTTTGATTCTTCCATCTAGTTTTGAGATAGGAACTATATTGGAAATCCATTCTGGATAGTCAATTGGTCTGATAAACCAAACATCTAACAGCTTCTTCAATTCTTCTTTCACCAACAGTGTGATATGCGGATGCATCTTCCTTAGTTTTTGTTTTACTGGTTTAGCTCCTGGAACTAGTGATAAATGAGCATTGTGAGATCTGGATCAAGTCCATACATATCCGCATAGGACCGTGCAAAATTAATCTATCTTTGTTTGAAGAAGTTGATGAATTTTGGCTTCTCATGTTCAGATAAAGATTCTGCCATATGGATTATCCTTGAGTTATCTTCTGTGTTGATGCTGACAGGATCTGCTGGTTCTATCAATATTGAGGACCTCTCCCGATGTGTAAGATTGGGGAGAGTGTCAAGCCTTTCATCCTTTGGTGCCTCAAAGAGGTTTTCACCATTGGATTGGTCTTTTATTTTTTACTTTTTTCACGATCTAACACTGCCGCAGAGCGATTTTCACCATTAGATCTATCTTTTATTTTTACATTTTTATGACTAAAAGGCTTGGCACTCTCTCCAAAATAAGCCTTGTCATTGAGTTCTATAGCATAGCCAGCTTTATGATCTCCTGATGGTAAGTGATCCCTTAGTTCTAGATAGTCAATTATAGCATATCATTTTAAAATATATCTAGTTCGGGAGACTCTTTTAGTTCCCAATCTATAAGTTTGGGATGCACTAAAGGTAGGGGATCATCAGGTTGGTTTGACTCAAGGGAAATTATGGTTAGGAAAGAGGAGTTGTCTAGGTTCATGGGAGTATTTACAAGGTCTAAACTAGTACTCTCCTTAGTATTGTCTATCAAGTGTGACATCCGACCATCCTTTTGAGACTCACTCTCGGTATGTTGCAAATCAAATTCTTGTGGTCTAGACCTTGAGCTTTGACCCTCATGGTATGTGTTTGTTGAGCTATAGGTTTGGACCACATCAATGCCTTTGTCTTCACAAGATAGTTCAGAAAGACTATCCCATTCATATTCATTGGAGTCTGTTTCACTCCCTTCTTGTAATCGGTGAATCTGCTCTACTAAGTTAGTAGTAGTTGTTTCCCTTCCTTTTCCTTTATGCTTTTCTTTACCTTCGATCTTTTCTTTGCCTTTGTACCCTAGCCCTGTAGTGTCTCGGGCTGTTAAAGAACAAGGTTGGATAGGTTCTATTATACCTTCTTTTCTTAATCCTATGGGACTATTACCGTCATATCCCATTCTTTGTAAGATAGAGAACCCTTGACCATATTATTTGGTTTGCAATTGGGATTGATGGTCTTGTGGTTTGGATTCACTATCTTCATCTTTATATAGCCATTGTAGAATATCCTTCTCATCACTTTCATCTGATAGGTTTCCCCATTTGACAAAAGGACCTTTAGAAGTCTCCAACGACTTTTGTTTGTTCATGGATGGTTTTCCATAGGACTTGGGAGATATGGGTAGCTATGCTAGGTAGAAACTTTGCTCGATGGTATACTCTCCTATACCCTTGTCTTTAAGCTTGACTTTGAGTTCAGATGTCTTGGATGTAGAAGGTAGTGAGGTTGGGTCAATATGAGCTGAAGAAGAGGAAGCTGCATGGTTGGTGGGGATTACAACTTCAGGCTTGGATTGGATGGAATTGCAATATTGGAATGGATTAGGATCACCTTGGATAGTGATTTCTTGGTCATTATGAGGAAACTTGATACACTAATGGTAGGTGGATGGCATGGCCTTCATTGCATGTATCCATGTTCGACCAAGAAGAATATTGTACGCTAGTTCCATGTCTAGAACTTGGCAAACCACATCTTTCTCCACTTGCCCAATCCATATCGGCAAAACCACAGTACCTTTTGATGTTCTTTCTTCTTCATCGTATGCCTTGATTGTAATTTTCTTCTTAGGATCAACGACATTCTCTAAAAACCCCAATGCAGGGATTAGTTTAATGTGTAGATATTTAAACATGCCCCTCCATCTATTAGGACCTGTTTTATTCTATGTTTATGGATGATGGATTCAATATGGAGGGATGCATTGTGCGGTTGGGTGATAGACATATCATCTTTTTATGTGAATAATAAGAAATGGGGTGTAGTTAGATGCCCCACCATGGCCTGAAATTGCTCTTGGGCTAGATTGGTTGGCACGGTAGTTTCCAAGAGAGCTTTTTCTAGGATGGCTTTGTGAGATGGGGAAAGACGCAAAAGTTCCAAAAAAGATATATGTGTAGGTGTTTTTTGGAGTTGGTCAAGGACGTTATATTGGTTAGATGTGGAGGATTGTTTGGATGGAGCCCCTTGGAGAGTAATATTTCCACGACGAGTGGTTACATTACAATCAAGCTTTTTAATTATAGTAATCACATTTACATGTGAGTCACTTTTAGAGATGTGGTTAACAACATAATCATATGATACATTTGAGTAGTTGGCATTGTTACCACCATTATTATTTTTCTTTGAGGGACCTCCCTTCTCATAATTTGGGAGCAGATTCTTGAATTCCAAATGGTCATCATTGGATGCATGTCCATCAATTGATATTACTTTTTGGTCAATCAAGTCTTGGATGGTATTCTTTAATCATTGGTTTTGTGACCCTTACTTCTATGAAATTCACAAAATTCCAAATCTTTCCACCAAGAGGGTTTGAACTTGGGTTCACATTCTCTTACCACAGGAAGCGTTATGAGGTTGTTTAATATTAGCTTCCTTAGGGCAGATTCGAGTGATTCCCCTAGTGGTATGAACTTTCTTCGAGGAGAAAATTTTGTGGGTCTTGGATCATTGTTTTGAGGTTTGTTTGATGGTGTGTCATTGTGTGGATTTGATAGATTAAAGATTGGTTGTTTTGGTACCACATGTTTAGCATCAACAACTCCATCATTTACAATATTTTTGTTCTTTGTCCAGAACCTCAATTTATCTGTGTTATTACTTGAACTAGGGATATCTTTGTAGAGTTTGATTTGTCCCTTAGCTATCAAGGATTTCTCAATGACTAATCCCATTTCAATGACCTTACTAAAGGAAGTAGGACATTGTAATTGTATTTGATAGCTCAAGTCAGTGTTTAAGTTGTGGACGAACATCTCAATCATTTGTTTCTTCGGAATATGGTATGGACACTTGCTAGCAAGTTTTATCCATCTTTGTAAAAAGGAGGCGAAGGATTCTCCACCCTTTTGTTTGTTGTTACAAAGGTCCAACATTGAAATTTCATGTTCAATGTTGTATGATAAATGGGTCACAAACTTATCCACTAGTTCATTAAAAGTTCAGATGCCGGGAGGTAGACGGGAGAACCATTCCATTGCTTGTCCTCCTAAGCTATGTGGAAATAGTCGCATAAGGTATGTATCATTGTGGGCAACATCTAAGCATGCAGCGCTAAATTCCCTTATGTGGTCACGCGGGTCACCTTTTGCTCTATATTTATCAAATTTTGGAACCTCAAATCTTGAGGGGAAAGGTATCATGACCAAACTTTTGTCAAAAGGATATGGTGAGATAGCCTCTAGTGAGTAGTGCTTTGTGGAAGTTCTTGTTTGTAGGTCCACAAATTGTTGTTGCAAGGCTTGGATTTGTAGCGTTAGTGTGTCTAATAGGTTTGACATATCCTTAGCCTTGTCATGTTTTGGAGCATCAGTGTAATTTGATGAGCTTGTTGTTCTCAATTGTGAGTTATCAAAATCAGGGGGTAGTTTAGCTCCTTGTTGTGCTAGGAAGAGGAAGTACTTGTGAGGGTCCATAGTTATGACCTTGTCCATCATCTTTTGGAATCTAGGGTCTTGTTGGGCTTCCTTAATTTGTTCTTGGGTAATGTCCTCTTCCTCATCACTAGAAGTATAGTGGTTACCATGTAGTGAACCCATTTTTTTTCTTTTCTTGAATTGTGATCTAGTTTCAACCATATAAAGATTTGATGTGGGTGGAGTTGAATGTGATACTTATGAATTTTGGTGATGCTTTTAGTAAGACGTGGTTGAGGTATAATGATTGGATTTGGAAGCTTTTATGATAAGATTTTCTAAGGTTTTCTCTTGATCTATTTGTTCAAACAAAATGGTCTTGATCTATGATGGTATAGCTATCAAAGTGTTGATATAAAGGAAGTCAAATAGAGATAAGTGGTAACCGCTATTGATGTAGACTAGACCTTTATCAAGATGTTCTAGTGTAGTTTCAAGGTAGAGGATGATTGATCCTAATAGGAAACTAACTAGGTTGTTTGATTTACTAGATCTCAATAATACCTTAATGGAAATCTTGGTTTGTGTTTTGCTCTTTGAATGACTAGAGATGGCGTGCAAGTGAGATGTTTGAAAATGGCTAAAAGATCTTTGTGTATGGTTTAACTAATTTTCCAAGTGAAAACTAGAAGGAAAAGGGTGTCTAAAAATGATTTTGTTTTTCTCTCAACACCTCGGGAAATGCTCTCTGTTTTAAATGTGCAGTTTTAAATGCAAAGAAATAGGGTTTAAATGTGCCAGACTGTTGATTGGATGTGCAGTTCTGTATGCGGGATGTTGTTGTTTATATGCGCTGAAAGGTGTATGTGCAGCAAATATTCTCAAAAGCACAACAAGATATTGTATATGTGCTATAGGAAGTGAATGCGTTGAAAGATGAGTTAAATGAGTAGCAATAATGTTCAAATGCGCAGTTCTGTGTGTTTGTAGTAATTGTTCAATTTTTCTTGTTTGAGGCATGTTTTTCTAAAAGTGTCCTATGTTCTTGGAAATGATTTTGTTTTAGTTTCTTGCAAGAAAACACAATAGACAAAAAGATCTCAAGATTTTCTTATACAAGTTTTTGATAAACATTTTACAAACAAGTACAATTCCTATGGTTGGCAAGGACAATATTTATTGAATCCCAACTTGGATTTCTCCAGCCACTTAAAACAAGGCAGACAGTTAGAAACTTGGTAGTACTGGCTCCCCCCTTGCACGACACTCACTTCTCTGGCATACCAAGTTTCAATTCCTCTGAAGAGTTGAATTTTTTGTCTCTACACATGATTAGTGAAAATGTTGGGTGACTTCAGAGGTCCGACCTCCTGCGTCAACAAATAGAAGGATTTTGGCCTCTAAAAATAGTGGGTTCTTAGTAAGGGCATTCATTCAAGTGGTTATACGTGCGGTGATTCGCTCTGTTTAGGAGGCTTCCCAATCTGTAGAGGTTAATCTCTACAGGTTTTCACGCACCACAAGGGTACTAAGGGAAACATTCATTGGTATAACATAGCAACACCTGTTGTTTGACTTTCATCACAAACACTTTTATTTATAGTGGTTCGAATTAGCTTGGCTTTAGCTTGTTACTACTCAAGGTCATCCCACTTGGATGAAACACAATCTAAGGGCATGCCTTTTCTAAAGGTTAAATAAATGAAATGATGGGTCTAGCATTTTGGTCACCCAAGATGGGGAGAGCATATGCCTATCACCGTTTTATAAACACAGTAGACACTAGTTCATTGACTTTCTAGAGTTAATCTAAATGTGATTTAATCTACCAAGCACAAAAATGACGTGATAGCATAAAATGAAAAGATAGTTGATTTTAACCTCCTAATCAAACTAGGTGATGATTGTATTGAAGATTTGATCAAGTTGCTTTCCCCTATTTATGCTAGATGTGGATTTGTAAATGCAAGATTTGCATGAAAGATTTGTTCAATTTTTATCCTCCTAGTTTGGGACTATGTGAAATTTGTATGCAAAGATGTAAGTTTACTCCTCCTAATTAAAAACTAGATGAAGATTTGTATGCAAGATGTAAGTTTACTCCTCCTAATTAAAAACTAGATGAAGATTTGTATGCAAGTTGTATGCAAAATGATATGATTACTCTTCCTAATTAGAAACTAGGTGAAGATTTGTAATGAAAGATGTAATTATTTCCTCCTATTTTAAGCTAGGTGATGATTGTATGCAAGAATGTATTACCCGTCCTAATTAGAAACTAAGTGAAGATTGTATGCAAGATGTAACTAAAAATTTCTAAGCCAACTCTTAAACCTGCAAGAACATTTTGTTAATAGCCTGCATTGATGATTGATAATACCTACAACCAAAGTTAGCATCAAAATTATCGAAAAGACACCCTAAAAACCTAACATATTTCATATGCACCGAAATAGATATCATATGTGCAGAAAGATCAGTTATATCTGTAGAAAGACAAATGCGTAGAAAGAACTATCAGATGTGTAGAAAGAAATTTTATATGCACCAGACTGTTATTTTCTTCACAGATGCGCAGAACTGGAAATTGAATGTGCAAGAACGACTTGTTACGATTGCAAGTACCTCAAAAAAATTGGAAGTTAAAAACGGGGCAATGCCCCACGGTGGGTGCCAAAATGTGATTGAAAATCTGAATTACAGTAGAATCTACTTAAATATTCAATACTCCAATGACAATAAGACAAATGCAATAACCCAAAGTTATACCTTGTGAACTGATTTACCTCATATCTTCCATTGTTGCCTATCTCTTCAATGATCTTTGTAGATTATGATTGAACTCTCAGAAGTAAACTTCCTTGCTATTTTAAGATGACAAAGAGAGAATGGCTTTGTGGATGAAAGTGCAATGTGAGGAATATTACAATGCAAAGCTAAGATAATGATGATATGATTGATATGAAGCCATTGATAGTGATATTGATATGCAGCTAGATGAGATTATGATGCTAATGGATGTAATGACAAATGAGAGTATGAGCCAAAGGCACGCTGGAATGATTTTGGCAGCATAAGTTTGCTAAAGCTTGAGTTGATAAAATGGAGGAGTGAGAGGTTCATTTTATAGGCTTAAGGAGGCCAAGATCCAAGTGTCACAATCTCAATGGTGGAGAATGAGTCTTATGAGGTGTATGGTGGAGATTTGATTAGTTGGGATGAGGGAGATAAAAGGGGGAGATGTTCCTCCTACGATGACAAGGTGGAGAGAAAGGTGTGAGCAAGAGACCACTTGTCACAATGCTCTCAAGGACCAAAGAACATGGGTCAAAGGAGTCCTTCTTTGTAGGGAGGTTGGAAGGAATCTAGGAGCTAATGAGACATGTGTCTCTAAGTCTCCTTTGACTAAGATGACATGGAGGAACCAAGTTCATAAGAATAGGAATGGTTAGAGGAATAATAGGACATGTGGGTGAGGATAATTGCCTAATTAAATATTAAAATTTTTTAATTATGTGTGCAACATGATGAGGTGTAAAATGAGGTGGAAATGATGTGGATTTATAGAATGAAGACTTTAGGATAGATGATTAATTAAATAATTTGGAATTATTCAATTAAGGATGATTTAGACGGATTTGGATGATTTAATTAAATAAATTAATTTTTATTTAATTTTTGGAAGATTAAGAAAAATGTGAATCAGATAAATAAATTAGGATATTTATTTACTGATAGAAGAATATGAATAAAATAAATATTAAAATATTTATTTAATTCGACTCGAGCCATTTTTAGGTGTATACAGAAGGAAGAGAGACCTAGGTAGTTAGGACAAGGAGTGTCAAATGAGGGAAATACTCACATCGCGATAGAACATGAAGGCATAACCTCCTCATAGCAACCAGACAATACACCAAAGATTGCTCTTTGCACCCAAACCCAAGCAAGCCGGACACTTCACCAGGACATGCAGCTTGGTGTAGATGATCTCATTATTAAATTTTATTACCCAATGTGTTTAAATGTTATTTTTGATTAAAAATTCCATTCACTTAATTCTATCAACCTCTTTGGGTCGTGGTGCATGACGAAAGCCACTCCTTTCCTACCCCTAGACTTCTTCCTAAACACCCATAGCACCAATTTGACCAATTAGGCATCACGATTTATGAGGTGACAAAATCACAATTTTGGCAAAACACAACATATTCTCAAAAGATGAAAAACATCATTTTCCATGGGAAACTACTCATCCCACATCAAAATTAACAAAAAGAAAGGTTTAAAATTGGAATTTCATTTTTTTTTCTAATTGCATGAAAAACCATAAACACCCAAATTCACCATTGTTGCAAGTTTGGCTACCTTGAGCAATTATCTAACTCTCATGTTTCAAACTCAAATAGAAATTTGACAACTACCCATTGTAGCATAAATGCACAACATTCCAAATATGCAATAAAAACAAGGTACGTAATCCTAGGTAAAATATGCCATAACCTTGTCTATTTTTGCATGTTTCCAACCAAGAACATAAAGCAAAATTACATAAAACAACCATAAATTCATATCTAAGTTTTCCTTGCCTAATCAAGATGCCATAACAATCCATTAAATGTGGCATGGCAATGAAGAAAGTATACAAATTTAAAACAAAGGAAAGATTCAAGAATCATACCTTTCCTACAAGCAATCCAAGGAGAAGAGGGTTTTGAAAGCAATCTTTGATCACACACAAGCATCTACAATTCAAATCCACTCCACTTCAACCAAGCAATCCAAGCAATTCAACCTTTCTTTCATTCATGGAGAAAATCCTTCTTTCCAACAAGAGAGGGTTTGAGAGGAGAGATCAAATGGAGAGGAAAAAGAATGAAATAAAATAACTTATTTTTCCCTTTCAACACCTAAAAGCCCTAATTTAAAATAGAATATAAAATTCACTTATAAGATTTTTTTTAATCAATAATGAAATTTAAACTATATTCATTTAACACACCATTTAAAAATATATCTAATTCATTTCATTTTACTAACCTAAATAATTTAATAAAATACCTAGGAACATTAAAATCGATTTAACAATATTTCAACTTCCAAATACCTTTCAGGCAATACATTTAGTAATAGAAAATTAGCTAATGAACTTACTGCAACTATTCCAAACAGGTAATTGCCTTTTAACTCAATCTCATTCCAAAAAATCTAAACATGCCATATCAAGAATTCCATTTTCCAATTTAATGCAATTCTACCTTTTTGACGGAAAAATATTAAATTTTGGAAATAATTCAAAATCATTTAAATTTAATCCTCTAGCATAATATAATGCAATAAATATTTTTGCTAAGATAATTAATCATTAAAATAATTTGAAAACATAGAAAACACATTTTTTGAGATCATTTAAAATAAAGTGTAAAATGCTAATGAAACACACATAATTAACTACAAGCACACATTACGGGTTTCTACAACACAAGGATAAGGGTGAGATGGCTTAGCATCCCATGTCAACCTTCTCCACATTTCCCACATTAGTTAACACCTATAATTACCTGGACACTCAAGTCAACCATTAGGCATACTTGCACCACATATAATAGTCGAAGCAACATACTCCACTCCAACGTGGTATAATCACACATGATATATAATAATCACATCCACTATAATCATCTATGACTAGCATGATCCAGGAACATGATGCATAAACGAAAACATTTCACAATGTAGGAATAATATGACAATCACAACTATAACAAGTATAGTGAAACAGTGAAGCTGAAGCACTGGAATAATCTAACATGCATAATGACAATGTATGCATCCCATAATGCATAGTTGGAAACCAAATAACAAAGCACAACCCCATTGGAAACACCTCGATGGTCATGTAGAATACACCCTCAGAACCCATCGATGGCACCATATACCTTATCGGCAAGTTCGGTGAAATGCATCGAAACATAATAATCACATAATACACTAATAAACACTAAGAACAACATATAACACATGAATCAAAAAGTACACAAGGCACAAACTAGGGGTGGGCATTACAATTTCTTCCATTTTAGCCCAGTTTAACTCCATTTTTAGATTTTGATTGCAATTCCCTTCATGCATAACTGACTATTGACTTCCCCTAACTATTCCTAGACTCTCAATCACTCTATTGTTAGCTCCCAATCATTCTATTGTTATCTTCCAATCAATCTTCTGTGATATCCTCTCCAAGTTTTATTTTCTTCCAATTAGAGCTAGATCACTCTTCAATCAATCCTGGTCAACTCCTCAATCACCACCACCTTTGGTGTGGATTCTAAGCCTATAAATACCCCCTCCCTTGTTTATTTGAGGAGGCAAATTCATTATTGCATTCTTGGTTTGCTCAAGTTTTTACAAAGTTGCCCCCATTAACATTTTTATGGTGTACGCAAGACCTCATGTACCTTTTTATTTCTATAATAGCTTCAAAGCTTAATCCAATTGTTTTTACTTCCCTGTTTTTGTCCTTGTTTCCAAGAGAAGGACCCTACTATTGTAGAGGAATAGACAGTTGCCACAGAGCCTCTGAGGGCTTATGCTAGGCACTACTACTCAATTCGTATAGGTTTTTCATGTGTTCTTAGTAATTTAGATAACAAATATTTCTCTTGAGGAAGTAACTTTTTTTGTCAACCATGTGTGGGTTGGCCAACAATTCAAGCCACGTCACTAAACTCCTCCAACCAGTATGTACGTAAATCAGATGCTGCAGATGATGTGGTGGGGTAAGGTTGAGGCCTCCTTTACCCCATTCCCAGGGGGAGCAGGGGATATCTCGAGGTTGTTTTTGACCAATATAGAGATAGGGCCACGGGGTTCACTCAAAAAATGTTGATAGGCTCGCTCGGAGGGGTGAGGCCCCTAGAGAGAACTATTTTTCCTTCTAATATCCCTCTATTCATGGTGAGAGTGTAACATCATATATCCAATCCAACATAGTAAAACCCTAATTGATACTGGTCATGTACAACTCCACAAGAATTCATCATGTATAATTGCAATTTAAATATGCCTTACACCTTATTTCTCATGTTAACTCCAATAATAACATACATGAACAATATATTTGAAATACTCATAAAAGTACAAATCTCACTAAAACATGTTAGAACTCTAAGCATGTAAAAGAAATGAGATATCACGAGAAAGCTTACTTTAAGCTGTGTAGTTATATAGTGACAATCTTCAAGAGCAAAGAACATACTTCTCTAGATCTCATACAATCAAGTGATATCATAATGTTCCTATAACATTATATCAATTCAACTTGAATCTTAATAACAATTTAGTATCAACTTGATTCAAGTAAACTATCAATTCATAAATACAAGACATGTCAAGAAGTTAAGTTACATATCTTAGTTCTATGTAGGTTTCATGAATAAGTGGCATCTTGATGGATCTCGCCTTAGCTCCTTCCTTCGTACACCCGAAGATGAGAGAGCATCATAGAAGCGACATCCACCCTACCATGAAGCCAAGCTTCCCCATGCTACCCCACATAGGCAGCCTGACCCATCCCGAGGAAACTAGTTCCTCAAGGTCACCATACATGACAGTGAATTTAACTATGCAATTCTACCCATTGCCCATGCAAACATATAGAAAGCAACTATAAATTCAAATGGTGTTCATAATTTCATTCCTTCAGAAAAAAAAAGATTTCTGCTTGAAATCTACCATAGGTCAATCATGTATGTTGGCTCACTCATGTCTGGCATTTAGATTTCCTTTACCTGGTTTATGGTTTCAATTTTATTTACATAATTCCCAAATTTGATACTGGTTTCATTTTTGAACAAGAAGATTGATTCTTTATATGTTGTCTTTAAAAGAAGAAGTAATATTTTACAATTAACCCTCCTTAATATGCCTTAAATTAAAGTTTAAGGTATTTCCATTTAATAAAATAATAGCCTTATTTTCAAATAAAAATAATAATTTCCTTTCAAAATAATTTTCATCTCCAGCATATATACTAAGTGTAGCATATGTTCACTTATAAGATATCTATTTATTTCCTCATGTCATTCTATTGTTTCAAATTAGAAATATCTCTTTGTTGTTTCCAAAATAGAATTTCTTAAACTACAGATTTGGAGAAAATCAAATATATGACAAACTAATCTTAATTATTCAAGCTTTGTTTGAGCTGATTTAATGCAGTGAATGGTTGCTAAGAGGCGCCTCTAATGGAGGCATCTCCATTAGAGAGTGCCTCTCTGATGGAGGTGCCTCCATTGGAGAGGTCACATCTAATGGAGATTCCCAGCAATTACTCAATTTCTAAAAAAAAATTTAGTATTTGGCTCAGTCAAAACAAATGTGTTTCTTTTATTTTTCTAGCATGATCTTTGCTATAAATTCTCTCATGGTTTCCAGCTATTCACTAGTAATGTTTGGATTCAAACCTATTATATTTTGTTTACTCATGCCTCTAATTTAAACTTTTATTTTGTTTCTCATGTCTATTGTTTTGATTTACAGGTTTATTTCAGACAGAATACTTCCAAAGAACAGATTATACAGCTGCCCCAAATGGGTGAACAACATAATTAAATATATTGTTATCTTCCATGGTTAAATCTATTAAGAACAAGGCAAATCCTCTATATGTACAACATAAATATAGTGTACAGAAGGAGATAAATCTGCCTAATATCCAGACAGAATCTGAATAACATACCTTGATAACTTTGTTGGAATAAAACTTGTTTGTATTTTATTTCTTCTATTCTTCCTTCTCTTTTCCCTTCACTGACATTCCCTTCATTCTGAATTCCCTTTGTTTTTAAAATCCTCTTCCCTCACCCTTTTCCATGTTACAGGTGTTTTCTAACATGATAAAATAATGCCAGGTATTATCTTGAAGTTTTCCCCCAAATTCATTATTCAACAGTTCACAGATGCAAATTGCCAAATGCCACTCTATCCTCCTCTAGATGTCCGTATGGAAGGATATTGGTGGCAGAAAATAAATATATATGTATATATCATTTTATTAGAGTGCTTAATTTCTCTCTTTTAAATAAGATGAACTTTTATAATTTACTTTGAAGAGTTAAATTAATTGGTCGTACTCTGGCTGGCAAAGTATTTTATTCTTTTGAATGAATAAAAGAAATTTACCTTATAAAATTTCTTTTTAATTAAAGATGAATAATCCTATATTTTTTTTAAAGACGTTATTAATTATTCACCACATTATTTGATTTTTACCTCAATTTAAATACTTATTTAATATTCCATGTATGTATATATATGTGTGTGTGTGTGTGTGTGTGTGTGTGTACTAAGTATTGGCTCAATTGCGCAAGATGCATGTATGCACATATACATGTATATATCCATATATCATGCATATGTATATACACCATATGTATTGGCGTTATATGTGTGTATACACATATACACGTATTTACTAGTATATCGAGTGTATGCATATACACCATATATTGTAATTTATACTACTACTACTACACACACACATATATATTATTTTTCATCTTGGAATAGATCTTCACAAAGTTGTTAGCAAAAAGGAATTGGATCAGAAACAACTTCTGAACTTACAATTTAATTATTATCCCACCTCCTATGCAATTATGAAAAATGATTTAGTGTGTGTGTGAAGAAGTCATGTTGGCAACCTTGAGAGGAACTAGGTTCCTCTCTTCTATGATACTCTCCCGTCGAGTAGGGGTGAGTGATGGGTTCTGTCGCACTCAAACACCAAGCTGTGATTATTTTATGACAAATTAGCATCATATAAGAGTTTAAAATTCTAGATATGCTACTATAACATGTAAAAATTATCTACTCTATAGATAGAAATAAAACATAATCATGATCTTGATAATTAGTACATCATATGCCTCTGATCAATACATCATATATGTCTATACAAATTAGGTTAACAATACTGTCATGCATCATATATAACCATATATACAAGTTTGTATTCATCAAACAGTGCCATATAAAAAAATGGGTTATGATAGAGAGGGACATTGGATACTGACCCCTATCCACCCTATCCAAACTGCCACTATCTAGAGTAGGGACTAAACTACACTATAGAAGGAGGGCGGAGGGGGCACAGATCTATATTCTATATGTAATACAAATATCTCCTCATAGGGTAGATAGATTTGATCTATGATCTATCCATTAGTGCAAGAAACGACCCACCCCCATCTCGACCAATGGATAGGGAGAGTAGGTCAAGAGAGAGGGGAAGCCCACCTCCACTCATGAAGTTGCCCGGATCCACCCCCCATAGTCTCTATAGGCCTCAACCTTAGGCCCATAGATAGTAGGGGCCCTGGGTGGGGGGATTATAGCTATAGATGCGGGTAACTATAGCAGGGCGCATGACCTTTGTATGTAGCCTTGATCTCCCCGATCAGGTTGAGCGCCGGTCTAGTCGAGCCCGCCCCCTCCCCCCTCCTTTTATAGTGGGATAGGTGGATAGGGGTTGTCCCACCCTCTTTTAAATAGCTATAGATAGAAGCGCATAAATGTTACCTTTCTCCACCCTAGAATTTATGGATCGCTGGGGTGGGTGGGAGGTTAAGTTCAGGGATTTGCCTGTCACTGGAACTATATCTCCCACTTGCCCCCCAGCTATTGCCTCCCACCCACCCAACTATTGTAGTAGCAGAGGGGGGCCGAGGGAGGTAGATGCCTAAAAAGGAATGGGTGGGTGGGTGCCCCTACCTTCCTCCCAACCTGCAGGCCCCCAAGAAATCTAAGTTGCATATTATCGTGGGAGGAGATAGCTGGGTGCCCCCCGCTTCAATAGATGACATTGGAAACGGACCTGATTTCTTTAATTATTGTTGTTATATTTGTTGGGATTCTCTATATTGTAGCTATGGAGGGAGAGGTAGCCCTATCATCCACCGGGTGGGCAGGAATAGAAAGAGCCTAGGTGGGAGGATAGATGGAGCCTCCCACAACTAGAATTCGTTAGTTCAACCCAAGTGATTTGTTGATTAGCAAATGTATACTTTCTACTTTATATTATATTACACAATCACCTAGAGAGGAATATTGTATCATAGGGGCCCCTCTATAGTTGAGAAGAGGTGGGGTGATTGAATGCCCCAGATGAGAATCCTAGATTAGATAATCATCTAGAGTGATAGTCATGTCGAATGTGGCCCCCTATGCCTATGACATAATGGGATAGGGAGATCAAATGCAGAGGAGCCCAATGGATGTTGTTTCAAATGATCAGTCATATCCATATAGGTAATGTCGTGATGATCACATTGTAGGTGGAGAAAAATAATGTCGATAGGTGACCACCGTGACTGAATGTCAAGGATTTTGTAATCGCCATTTATTGGTTGCCTATTGGGGAAGAGACGGGTCACCCTGAAGGTTATCAAATGGATAATGCCTCTCCCCTAACTATAAATAGTGCGAGAAAGGTCCATCATGAATACTCCATCATGAATATCTGATCGGAGATCAGCATCTTGCTTGATCAGAAGCAAGTATATTTCTTGATCGAGCTGGCCACACCACATCTTTCTTGCTTGATCAGAATGGAGTGGCATAGACTCTATTTATGCAGATCAAGAACTATAGTTCTTGATTGACATATTGATCAGAAATGAAGACTCCTCTTGATTGGAATAGAGAAGCGGTTGAGTCTAGTTGAGAGCATAAATGTTATCTTTTGGTAGGTCCCTAGGCGGTCGAGTTGAGTATAGATAATTGACCCGATGCCTGGGGTGACCGAGCTCCACACTACAATCAATACATAGATCTGAACTCCATATACACGCTAGTATCCACCCTTCATCCATCCTTTCCCACCTTCCATCCTCCATCCTCCATCAAATTGGAGTGGTGTGGGGAGGAAATAGTCAGAGCTGGAGCTAGAGTGAGAGGAGAGTTATGGGCATCCTAAGACCTTAGAGCAGGTGGCCAATCAATGGGTTGGGTAGTCGAGAGCATAGCATAAATGCCCTAGCTCCAGGGGGTCCGGTCAAGGGCAGACTATAGATTGTTTTATATCTCAATTGAGTGTTGACTCACTAGATATAGCTTCCCTTCCCTTAAGTCTTGAGTTGAGAGGAGGGTTGAGTGCCCCTATCTCCCCTATCTTTATATGGTGGGGTAAGACAAAACTATAGTACTGACATTTCCCCTAAGCAGCCGATTGATAGTTCTATGATAGGGGCCCACCCACCCAAATTAAGATAGGGGGTCCTTCAAGTGTGAGCGATAATGAACAAAATAGATATAGGTTTGAGAGTAATTGTTTATGTGACCTTTAGGCTAGGCACTCAACTACCTCGACCCACCCATATATATCTAGGTGGAAATGACCCCCCATCCCCTCATATAGTTGTAACTACAGGTGGCCAACATTTATGCTCTAATCAAGGGCACCTTCTATCCTTTGCGCTTGACCTCAAGTCACCAATCAGGTTAGGGACTTTAGTCATAGCTTCATAACTAGGGCCTTGAGTCACCTTCACTTCTGCATCTGGGTATGTTCTTATCTATGACTTATCTATATAGTTTAATCAAGCACAAATATAGATATAGAGGGTGCCAACAATTCTAGTTGGGGGATGGTTGCTCTATCACTGATCTATCACCTATAGATTTCTAGGGGGTGCCCCATTCCATATCCAATATCTAGATAGGGGTCACCATGTATGGATATAAAGGGATCACTATAACTATATATAGCCATAGCCGCAAGTGCCAACCCAACTAAACTCTATATAGCCTGATTTCTTACAATGGTGTATGGAGAGTAGGCTTATAATAGGGGGAGTGCCAATTCTCTCTATATAGTCGATAACTACCCTCGACTATAGAATCTGATATATATGGGGCTGAGGAGTCCTATATATATATTTGGTGCACCCTATAGATAGTAGGTGATCTTCTTTTCATAATCTATGGAGGGTCCTGACCTATTATAGGCCCAATGGCACTCGGTCGCCCCTCTATAGACATGGGGGCCTCCCCCACCCCTACCCTGAACTATCTATTCTCTATTCTCTATTCCCTAAAGATAGATATGCCCTTAGTTGAGTTCCATATGTCAATGACCTTACTTGATCTAATACTGATGGACTAGGATTAGGGGGATACAAGTGCTATAACTATAGGTATAGGTGGGGCATATATTGATGGGGAGGGTATCTATCCAACTAACATCGCGATCTGAAAGTGAGGTAGGTATTAAATCTGGTTGGGGTTTTCAGCTAATCCATCTAGTTGGTGGGCTGAGGGTTGGGTTTCATCCCCATTGTTGGCCCTTGGCCTCCTCGACCTCTCCCGTTGCCCTGCCCCCAATAATAGCTACCCTCCCCAACTCTTGAGCAAAAAATTGGCCCCCTAACTATATTCTCTTGGGGGCCCTAGGGGTTGCGTTGTGTGCCAGGTTGGGTGGGGGGCTTCAGCCAAGGGTTTTCCATGTGTGGGTTAATCCAAGGGTTTGCCTAGAACCCTCGGGGGTGGGTGGGGTGGGGTGGCCAAGAACCATTATAGCAAGGGAGGTAGATTAGCCCCCCGGGAGGCCCCCCTTACCATAGGTGTTGGAGGTTTTTTCAATTAGAACTAAATGCTACAGCCATGGGGCTAATGTTCCTTGGGAGCTAGTTGGTTCTATACTCAACTATAGATGTGATAGTTGACCGCTTGCCTCCCCTGACCCTATAGCCAGAAAGAAACAATAGGATTTTGGAAGATTCTATACGTAACATGCCCTGAGCTAGGAGGTGGGAAGTTTCAATGATAACCCTTCCTTCCAACCCCAAAAATATATATTCCAGCCTGGGTTTCTAAAGAAAGTTTCCCAAAGAAACCACCAGAACAACTAATCTACCTCCCAAAAGGCAAATTCCCTCCCTGCTCCCACCCGCCCCTGAGAACCATTATAGCAAGGGAGGTAGATTAGTTGTTGGGCCTCCTCCCACCAACTTTCTAAAATTCCGTCCCCCCCGCCCTTGTCCCCCTCCCCCTCCCCTCCCCCCCAATATAGTTCCTCTCCCACAATAATATGCAACTTATATGGCAACTATATCAGCAGCCGGGGACCCCCACAATAATATATATTCTTAGCTTGTTGGGGCCCAACCTGACCCATAGAATAGTAGGGGCCTAGGTGGGAGAGAACTATAGCATAATTGACCCCTCTCATTGGTGAACTATAGCCTTCCACCCAACTATAGCCACCCACCCACCCCCGTGGGTGGCCCCCCACTTCAGTAGATTAGTTGTTGGTGGTTGGGGTGGGTGGGAGATTAAGTCTAGGAGTTTTTGGTGAACCCTCAGGAATTATATCTCCAACCTGCCCCCCCGGGAGGTAGATTAATTTGAGAATTATAGGGAGGTAGATTAGCCCCCCCACCCCCTTTCAATATTGTAGATTAGTTGGAGGTTTCTCCAATTAGTTGTTGCTTCAGTAGATTAGTTGTTGGGTGTGTTGGTTTTTTCCCAGACTGGATGCTTACTCTTAGATTTCCCTACAAGGTAGCCATCAGTGATCAACAGGATCTCTGGGCCAGGGGCCAACAGTGTAGGAGATAGACTCTATATTTTATCTCCTCTTCTTCTTTAGGCTCTGCAAAACCTATGGGGGTATTCCCTACTCAGCATCCATGAGATACACATACAAGGATTGGGATGCTGTCAGAAAGCAGATAAGTCCTCCTGTAAGTAGACCAAAACTGAAAGATAAGAGCAAAGGGGCTAGCTTTGGGCCTATTTGCAGTTGTAGACAGAGGACTGAGGATCCTAAAACTAATTCTAATGTCCTAAAGATTGTTTTAGATTTAGATTTTGATTTTAAGTTTGGATGCAAAGCTAGACATGGTTGTAACACAAACACAAAGCAAGATTGGTGCCTATCCAGGGCCTGGAGTCAGTAGACATACACCTGTGAATGATCAGCATGAACAGCTAAAACTGGATTTCAGGGGGATATATATGTGATACCTACCTTACAGATATCTCCCAATACAGAGTGTTAAGTTATCTCTACTTATGGCATCCCTACTGCAGTGTACCCTTCCCAATGTTCAACCTGAAAACAGTTTAATCTACCCCTTGAGCAGAAGTTAAAAGATTAGACATTCAACATAGGAATTCTATGTTCTAGAGTCTCAAATATTACCCAAATATCCAGATTAAGAAGAAGAATACATGCAATACTGGAGACAGAATTAACAAAACACATGCTAAGATAGCATTTCTCATATAAGATTAATCATGAAATCAGTGGGTTCATGCCAAAACATACAACAAGAGATACATAGACTCACAGGTTTAGCTGTACAGAGCAACCAGATCAGCTTGTTTTGAATTACAGAGCCAAAAATCTTCAACTTTCAACAACCTGAAAAATGGTAACACAGTCTGCTTATAACAGCCAGAGAGTGTACCACAGCAATTAATTACATGACTCAATATCAAAAAATCTGCCAGATACAGTCCTCAGAAGGAATGGCGCTCAGAAAATGTTAATGCAGTAGACAAAGGGGGGCCTCGAGCCACACACCACTATCTGGAAGTCTTCATGCACGATCAGGCAACTTCACCATTTGTATTCATCGCCCATACCCCTGCACCACCGTCATTGATGGCTCAACCACCCGCATTTCACTTGGAGACCGTCGCTGTAATCAACATGAGGCTTCCCGCCAAAACGCCTCCTTCGCAGGTTCAAAATAATGCAAGGGGAAAAATCCCACATGCATGGCACCGAGAGCCTTCCATTACCTTATAAGCCTGATCGCATACACATCAAGTGTCGAGCGCTTTTGCCACGCTCGACACACAAGCCCTCACCAAAAGCCCATCGCTAAGACATATGCCATCGGCTTACCTCAAAAATCTCCCACCGACAATAGTAGTCTGGCCGATCGCAAACTCCACATTCCCTTCATCGGCTAGAGAATAACCATCAGCCCATCCAAAAGATCCCTCACCGACTCCAGTTGTCTCACCGACGCCAACTTCGTCATCGCCCAGACTAACACCGTCAGAGCAACACGAAATACCTCTGCCGATGAACAAAGTCACACCGACAGCACCCTGTCCTCCCACCTCCGTCGGTGTGACTTACACCGTCGGAGCAGCATCTCATACCTATGCCGATGACGCCGATCATCCCGATAGCCTTCAGAACACCCCTTCGTCGGTGTGACCAACACCATCGGCCAACCTAAAAGTCTCCCCACCGATGAAGAATGTCACGCCGACGCCAACAAATAAAACACACCCCCCATCGAGCCATCGGCCCAACTCCTACCGATAGCCTGCCTCCGTCGGCGAGACCCCAACTGTCGGGCCAACACTTCTCCGTCCACCCGATAGCCAAAATCTTGGCGATGAACACTTCATCGGCAAGACCAAACATACAGTCCAGCCGATGCACATAGTCACAACACCACAATGCCCCTGTCGGCCAGACCAAAGCCATCGACCCAAAACAAACAAATCATGCCGATAACAGCGATCACCCCGATACATACATCCCTCGGCGAGACACATGCCGATGACACTTCATCGGCCAAACATCCATCGTCGGTCGAACAGGAAAATGCTTCGCCGATAGTATACATCACACCGATGGCACCATCGGTAAGAACAATCCCATCGGGGAACCAGAAAAAAGACATGCCGATGGTGTATGTCACGCCGACAGCACATCATTACCACCAACCTGATCGCCAAAACGCCTGTGAGGTCACACCGATGGGAAAGAATAAATAGGGTTTAAGTGAAGAAACCCCCTAAGCATGAAGAATCAACCTCCAAGTCAAAATGAGTGCTAACACTGGCTCCGAATGGGGACGTGCAGGTGAAGAACCTGTAGCAAGAACCAGATCTCCGGGCAGACCAAGCAAAAAACCAAAAAGCACGAACTGTACAAGGCATTTACACTATATACATATTTTTTTACAAATGTGCACAGAGACAAGCCATCTATGCAAAATAGAACTTAAGGAATTGGCCATGCACAGGCAACTCCAGAAATTCACCATCTAGGGCCTGGAGGAAATAAGAATCCTCCCCATGAGTGCTGCAAATCTGATATGGGCCCATCCATAAGGGTTCAAACTTACCATGTTTACCCTTTTCTTGACCTTTTGCATTCCATATGAGCACCAGATCATTAACCTGAAACTTCCTTTTTGTAGTTCTCCTGTCAAACTGATATTTCACATCTTGTTGTCTCTTGAGATTGATCTGGTGGGCTTTCCTTCTGTTTTTATCCAATGCAACCAGCTGGTTCACTCTTTCTGTCAAGGAATCTTCAATCTCCTCATCATTTTCCTGGATGAATCTGTAAACTGGTAGGAGATTGTTTATGGGCAATCTGGCTGATGCACCATATACTAGCTCAAAGGGTGACATCCCAATAGCCTTTTTTACTGTCACTCTGTCAGCCCATATTGCTAAGTTCAATTTTGAGTCCCAAGCTCTCTTGTTCTTGTCTAGTATCCTCTTGATAATTTTCATGATGCTTTTATTGCTTGATTCTGCTTGACCATTCCCTTGTGGGTGATATGGTGATGCATATGATAGATTTATCCCATACCTGTTGCAAAAATCAACAAATTCACCTGATCTGAAGCACATAGCATTATCAGTGACTATCTTGAATGGTACTCCAAACCTGATGATAATATTTTCTAGCAAGAAATCTGTCACCACCTTACTTATAGCTCTCTTAGTTGGAATGGCCTCAATCCATTTGGTAAAGTAATCAGTTGCCACCAAAATCCAACTGTGTCCCCCACTTGATTTGTCTGCAATTTCCCCTATGAAGTCAATTCCCCATTGCTGAAATGGAGCATCCACAGTTACAGTCCTGAGGGGTAAAGCACCATCATATTTCAACTTTCCTGAAAATCTTTGGCAAGGGTCACACTTCCTCACTAACTTTTGTGCATCTGAAAAGAGAGTGGGCCACCAATATCCTGCCCTAAGAATCTTATGAGCTGTTGTTTGGGCAGTATAATGTCCACCGCATAATCCTTTATGCATATCAATCAAAACATTGTTAGCCATATCCTCATCCACACATCTCAGCAGCACACCATCAGGGTTTTTCCAGTATAGCTCACCTTGAACAATAACATACCTGATTGCATGTAACTTTAAAGTCCTCTTTTGACTGTCACTGAAATGGGAAGGACAATTCAGATTTTGCAAGTAGTAGATAATATCCTTGTACCATTCAGATCCTGATACATTTACACTCTCATTTTGGACTGCATTAACTTGTCATGCTTCCAAGTTTGACTGTGCCATCATCTTGGCTAATCCTTGTCCTCTTACCAACTTGGTAATTTGTATGTCTATGTTAAACTCTTGCAGTTTGTTTATCCATCTGCACCTTCTTCCAGTCACCTCCTGCTGAGTGAATATGTCTTTGACTGCTGCATGGGGTACATATGCAATTATATATGATCCTACCAAGTATGGTCTGAAACTTTTGATGGCTCTGACTAGTGCATATGCCTGTTTTTCCATAATATCATACTTCAACTCAGAGGCCTGCAAGGACATACTGAAGAAAGCGATGGGCTGCTCAAAACCATCTTCGTTTCTCTGTAGCAAACATGCAGCAACAGTATGAAAGGAAGCAAATGAAAATACTTGGAATGGCCTAGAAAAATCAGGAGATTTAAGAACAGGGGCCATCTTGATTGCCTCTTTGATACTCTGAAATGATTCTATTGCTTCACTTTCCCAGTGGACAGTTGCATCCTTCTTCATCATCTTGGAAATGTTCCTTGTGGTTTCTGCAAAGTTGGGAACAAATCTCCTAACAAAATTTATCTGTCCAAAGAAGGACTGAACTCCTTTTACAGTTTTTGGCATTTGAATTCTGTCAATAGCAGCCACTCTCTCTGGATCTATCCTGACTCCATCCTTGGAAACAATATGTCCCAGGAGCTTTCCTTCAACTACCCCAAAGGCACACTTCTTTGGATTTAAAGAAATACCATACTCTAGTGCTCTTATGAAAATCTGCTCCAGATGCAAACAATGCTGCTCTTCTTTCTTTGAGTAAGCAGTCAAGTCATCCTGATATACAGCCAGGATTGAATCAATCAACCCTGCAAAAGTAACATCCATTGCTCTTTGAAATGTAGCACCTGCATTGGTTAGTCCGAAGGGCATTCTAACATACACATAAGTTCCCCATGGAGTGGTGAAGGCAGTCTTATACTGTTCTAATTCCTTTACCTTCACCTGATTATAACCTGAAAATCCATCCATCATGGATAAGAGTTCACAACCAGTCACTCTCTGCAACATAGCTTCCATATTAGGCAGTGGATAGTTATCCTTTAAAGAGGATACATTCAAGTTCCTGAAGTCAACACAAAGCCTAATATCACCATTCTTTTTTCTGACTGGGACAAGGTTAGACACCCAAGTTGAATGCCTGATTGGCACAATTATTCAAGCTTCCCTCAGCCTTTTGAGTTCTTCTTGCATCTTTGGAGCTAAGGTAGGATTAATAGGTCTTTGCCTTTGTCTAAATGGCTTAGCTCCAGGCTTCAATGGGATCTCATGCTGGAATAAATCTTCCCTATAGGCTTTTAGGTCCTCATATGACCAAGCAAAAACATGTTTATACTTTTTCAGTAATGCAATCAGCATACTCCTAATGTGTGGTTTGAGCTGTTTACCAATGTATACCTTCTGAGGGGCCTGAGATGTCCCCAAATTTATCTCTTCTAAATCTTCCTTATTTGTGGGAGATGTCCTTGTGACCAATTTATCTCTACTGTCAAAAGCTCTTTCCAAAGCTACTAATCCTCTGGGGATTTTATTAGTCTTCAACTGAATTATCTCCTTTCCCACAAGAGTTTCTTTTCCATCTATAGTCTCTACAAAAGCTTGGAAATCAATTTCTTGATTCTCATATTCATCTATGCAGTGCAAAAATTTTAACAAGTCCCTATCATCATTAAACACCTGCCAACTGCATATATTTTCTGGTACTGCAGGCCTAATTTTAACTTCTACATTTGTAACATCTGACAGAGTGATGTCATCTGGCCTTATTGCAACATTGGCTAAGAAATCAGCCATAACATTCTTTGACCTCTCTACCCAACCTATTGAAAATGCATCAAATAATTCAATGGTATCCCAAACAACATGCTTGTATTGTTTCAACCTTTTATTTTTTGAAGCATACCTATCTCTAATTTGGGATACAATCAGCTCAGAATCCCCAAATACTCTTAGCATTTTGATTCCATGTTTGAGAGCAATATTTAGGCCTAAGAGTAAAGCCTCATATTCTGCAATGTTGTTTGTGCAAACAAACCTTAGCAAGAAAGAGAATTTGAGGAGCTTACCAGTTGGAGACAGGAAAACAACTCCAGCTCCAGAGCCTTCTTTTGCACAAGCTCCATCAAAAAACATGGTCCACAAACCTTGCTGATCCAATTCTTCAATGCAGACATTTTTCTTTTTATCTTCTCTATCATCTGAGACAACCTTGAAGTTATCACAGTCAGTGTTTACAAAGCATATCTATTCCTCTGCTTCTTGGTCTTCCACTGTCTCTGATGATCTTTGTTCTCTGATTAGCTTAACATCCCTACCATTCATTGGAATCATGGCATATGACAGGTCCAGCTGTATACTTCCACCAATTAGTGCTGCCCATCTTCTTGACAACAACATACCATACTGTGGCTTGATGTCAACCACTGTTATATTCATTTTATATCTCTTTTCAGGAAATGCTGCCAGTTTGAAATCTACATCCTTCATGATTCCAATAACCGGTACCTCTCTGGCATCCATAGCATAACATTTTCCACATGCCTTGTCAATTTTCAATCTAGCTTGTTGCATGATGGCCAAAGGCATGACATTTGTAGATGCTCCAGAGTCAAGCATACAATTTCTGATTATTTTTCCATTTATAACCAGGGAAACATAAAATGGTTCCACTTGTGAAGGACACTTTGTCATAGTCACTCCTAAATAGACTTCAGGAGCCTCATCTTCTTCATTACACATGACATGTTTCTCACCCTGGATCTGAACATTTTGTTTAGCTTGAAAAGGCACCCCTGAAATTAGGGATATTGTCCTATTCTTGATTTCTTCCACTTTCATGAGTTCCATAAGTGGAACAGAGACTTTTACCTGGGAGAGGACCTGAGCTATATCAAATGGAGCATAATTTTGTATAATAGTTGTAGCTTGCTCCACAATCTTGTTTTTATCTTGAATTGATTTAGCTTTTACTTTCATAGTTCCCTGATCATCATTCTTGTCTTGGGAACCTTTACCTTGATCTTCAGCCTGAGGGATTCTATTTTCTGGTCCTTGGGATTCATGACCTGTTTTATGTCTGAAGTTCTGTTTATTATTAACCCACTGCCTTTTTTGTAATTCCATCCCCTTATTACCATGCACTGGCTGTCCTATAGTAACATCTTTTGGCTGATGTGGGCTGCTTACCTGATTTTTACCTCTGAGATTGTAGTTGCTCTTGACTTGAGCAACTGCTGCAGCTGTGAAGGCCCTAATTTCCTCATCAAAAGGTCGTTGTAAGTTACTCAGAAAATTGTGTGAGTTCTGAGCATAGGCATAGTTAACTTCATCATCTTCATCATATGGGAACTGTTGGCAGCCCTGAGTTTCATCATCTGCATTTGCATTAGCATCATAAAGAGTGTATCCATTGCTTATGGACATCATATTTACATCATCATCTTGCACATAATGTGGCTCATTGCATTCACTACAAGATGTAGTATTATTACACAAGGACTGAGCAATCATACACTGTGACTGTGAATGTGGCATCTGACAAATCATACACCATGGAGCATCATCAACAATATTTACAGCTTTCTTTAGAGGATCAGGAGTTTCTTTGACATGTTGAGCTCTTTGATTTGTGTTGTTGCGCGGGAATATAGGTTTACCATCATGCCAATTGGTATTATAAGGCATATCATGCAATGATGGCCTTTTTTCCTGCCTTTGATAGACTTGCCTATCAGGACCTATCCCTTTTTCACTTCTAGCTAATCTATAGCTTAGGTCCTTAACAACATTTGCCAATTTGTCTATCTTATCTTCAGTGGTAGATGTATTACCTTGAGTGTTCTGAGGCTTGTTTGGATTCTGCAGAATTTTTATATCATCCCTTCTATTTGTCTTGCCCGATGCTTTCCTGTTGTTTTCAATATTCATTGCAATTCTGAAAGCATCCCTGAGAGTAGCAGGACCTTTATCTCTTAATCCATATGCAGTTTTTGCATCAAAGGCATTGATATACAATATTATGCACATTGGTTCATTTGGCCTCATGTGATGTGGTAATTTGTTTAACACTTTAGTAAATCTTGCATTAAAATTTGCAACCTACTCATTTGACCCTTTAGTGATACTGGTGAACTCATTTACAAAAAAGCTAGGGTCAGTTTTGTCACCATATTGCTCCTTGAACATCCTTTTAAAATCATCCCATGATGAAATACTCCGGTCAGGCAGATTCTTGTACCATTCTCTTGCCTCATCTACTAAGGATTGCATGAATGACTTCATGAAAACATCCTCATGTTCAACCTCAAAGTTATCCATGACATTTTGAAAGGCTTTTAGATGATCTTCTCCTGACACAGTGTTGTTTCCTGAAAATTTAGGCACTTGCAGCCTTAGATGCTTATCAATGGGGTTAGGATACCCAGGAATACCATCAAATACCAGCTGTCTGAATCTATCTAGCTGCATTGGCTGTCTGTTTAACTGATTAACATTAATATTTCTGTTTGCATTCTGGTTTCTTACATTGTTCAGTGGTATCCTAGCATCATTCACATTTTGTCTCTCATCATTATGCTGATGTTGCACTTCACTTCTCTGTTGATGTCTTTGCACATTTGCATTCTCAAGGGTAGGAATTGAATTATTCTGGGCAATCCTCAAAGCTTGCACTTTCTTCCTCAAGTCATCTCTGATTGATATTGCCTGCTGATATTCAAACTCGGCCCTTAAGCTCCTAATTTCATCAGCTAGTTCTTCCTCACTGGGCCTAGAGGAGGATGGTTTTATCACATTCTGATCTTCGTCTTCATCATCCCTTAGAGACTCGGCCTCTTCAAACCTTTCACTAGGGTCTAGAAATGGGCGTTCTTGGAACACCTCTGACCTCATTCTCATGTTACCACTCTGTTGCCTCTCATATGCACCCTGAATATCAGCTTCTGCATTTGAAAAGTAGGGCTCATGCTGTCCTGATGGACTAGGGTTATCTTGTATATCATCATTTTTTCTGGGGGACCCCTCATGACTAACTGAGACAGCTCCCTTTCTTCTGTACATCATTCTTCTTGTTACTGGTAACTCTTCAAATAAAGGATTTTGTTGGGATCTTCTCCCCTGCATATAAATTTTACTTTGACCGGTTGGGAGATTACTTTAGAGTCGCCACCTATTACTAGGAACTGTTTTCTTTTTGTAAATCAGGGTTCTTTCACAATTCCCCAGCAGAGTCGCCAATTTCTGTTGGTGACTCGGATGGGTCACAGATATATCACCAAGGATGACTAGATATTACTTTTGATCAATCACATCCCCAGCGAAGTCGCTAATTTCTGTTGGTTTTTTCCCAGACTGGATGCTTACTCCCAGATTTCCCTACAAGGTAGCCATCAGTGATCAACAGGATCTCTGGGCCAGGGGCCAACAGTGTAGGAGATAGACTCTATATTTTATCTCCTCTTCTTCTTTAGGCTCTGCAAAACCTAGGGGGGTATTCCCTACTCAGCATCCATGAGATACACATACAAGGATTGGGATGCTGTCAGAAAGCAGATAAGTCCTCCTGTAAGTAGACCAAAACTGAAAGATAAGAGCAAAGGGGCTAGCTTTGGGCCTATTTGCAGTTGTAGACAGAGGACTGAGGATCCTAAAACTAATTCTAATGTCCTAAAGATTGTTTTAGATTTAGATTTTGATTTTAAGTTTGGATGCAAAGCTGGACATGGTTGTAACACAAACACAAAGAAAGATTGGTGCCTATCCAGGGCCTAGAGTCAGTAGACATACACCTGTGAATGATCAGCATGAACAGCTAAAACTGGATTTCAGGGGGATATATATGTGATACCTGCCTTACAGATATCTCCCAATACAGAGTGTTAAGTTATCTCTACTTATGGCATCCCTACTGCAGTGTACCCTTCCCAATGTTCAACCTGAAAACAGTTTAATCTACCCCTTGAGAAGAAGTTAAAAGATCAGACATTCAACATAGGAATTCTATGTTCTAGAGTCTCAAATATTACCCAAATATCCAGATTCAGAAGAAGAATACATGCAATACTGGAGACAGAATTAACAAAACACATGCTAAGATAGCATTTCTCATATAAGATTAATCATGAAATCAGTGGGTTCATGTCAAAACATACAACAAGAGATACATAGACTCACAGGTTTAGCTGTACAGAGCAACCAGATCAGCTTGTTTTGAATTACAGAGCCAAAAATCTTCAACTTTCAACAACCTAAAAAATGGTAACACAGTCTACTTATAACAGCCAGAGAGTGTACCACAGCAATTAATTACATGACTCAATATCAAAAAATCTGCCAGATACAGTCCTCAAAAGGAATGGCGCTCAGAAAATGTTAATGCAGTAGACAAAGGGGGGCCTCGAGCCACGCGCCACTATCTGGAAGTCTTCATGCATGATCAGGCAACTTCACCATTTGTATTCATCGCCCATACCCCTGCACGACCGTCATTGATGGCTCAACCACCCGCATTTCACTTGGAGACCGTCGCTGTAGTCAACATGAGGCTTCCCGCCAAAACACCTCCTTCGCAGGTTCAAAATAATGCAAGGGGAAAAATCCCACATGCATGGCACCAAGAGCCTTCCATTACCTTATAAGCCTGATCGCATACACATCAAGTGTCGAGCGCTTTTGCCACACTCGACACACAAGCCCTCACCAAAAGCCCATTGCTAAGACATATGCCATCGGCTTACCTCAAAAATCTCCCACCGACAATAGTAGTCTGGCCGATCGCAAACTCCACATTCCCTTCATCGGCCAGAGAATAACCATCGGCCCATCCAAAAGATCCCTCGCCGACTCCAGTTGTCTCGCCGACGCCAACTTCGTCATCACCCAGACTAACACCGTCAGAGCAACACGAAATACCTCTGCCGATGAACAAAGTCACACCGACAGCACCCTATCCTCCCACCTCCGTCAGTGTGACTTACACCGTCGGAGTAGCATCTTATACTTATGCTGATGACGCCGATCATCCCGATAGCCTTCAAAACACCCCTTCGTCGGTGTGACCAACACCATCGGCCAACCTAAAAGTCTCCCCACCGATGAAGAATGTCACGCCGACGCCAACAAATAAAACACACCCCCCATCGAGCCATCGGCCCAACTCCTACCGATAGCCCGCCTCCGTCGGCGAGACCCCAACTGTCAGGCCAACACTTCTCCGTCCACCCGATAGCCAAAATCTTGGCAATGAACACTTCATCGGCAAGACCAAACATACAGTCCAGCTGATGCACATAGTCACAACACCACAATGCCCCTGTCGGCCAGACCAAAGCCATCGGCCTAAAACAAACAAATCATGCCGATAACAGCGATCACCCCGATACATACATCCCTCGGCGAGACACATGCCGATGACACTTCATCGGCCAAACATCCATCGTTGGTCGAACAGGAAAATGCTTCGCTGATAGTATACATCACACCGATGGCACCATCGGTAAGAACAATCCCGTCGGGGAACCAGAAAAAAGACATGCCGATGGTGTATGTCACGCCGACAGCACATCATTACCACCAACCTGATCGCCAAAACGCCTGCGAGGTCACACCGATGGGAAAGAATAAATAGGGTTTAAGTGAAGAAACCCCCTAAGCATGAAGAATCAACCTCCAAGTCAAAATGAGTGCTAACAGGGTGCTTAAGTCGCGGTTAGCTGGGATTAGGATCTTTTGCCCTATCAGCTAGGGGTGTGGTCTTTGGCCCCATTGTAATAAAATTGGATAGCCTTCAGACTTATTATTAGACTCTGTATCCATATAGTTTTGATTAGGATTGTACATCCTTTGACCAATGTAGAGTTAGTGAGTTGTGTAGGTGATCCTCTGGAGGGCACTTTAATAGTTACATGCACATTTCCATATGTGTGTGTCTGCCATAGCTGATATAAACTCTCTCCTATTGGTGAGCAGGCATGGTGACATGTAAGGACCTTCATGCAACATCTTGCATAACATCATGGAGTGATGTTAAGATTGGTAAGGTGGGGTGAGTGATGATAAGAGCAGAGCAAGTTCAGCACCCGCCAACCAAGGATTGCAAGATTCTAGCCATTCTGCATACTCCCAACTGTAGTGGTTGGGCACCCCTCTGGAGAAAGATTGCCCTTGTGCAAACTATCATCCACCCCTCCCCTCAATAAGTTGGCACTGGATTGCAAATTGCTTTCTTAGAATATATTTTATTTTAAATTTTTTAGATTAGCTTTACTTGATTTCTTAGAATAACTTTACTTTTATTGTACTTAGAGTAACTGCACAATTCAATAGATTACTAGTCAAAATTGAACCATGAAAATACAAAAAAAAGATTAGATTGCATACAAAAAGTCATTTAGTTGCATACATTTTCCCTTTCATAGTAATTAATTCATTCAAAAATAGAAAACAAACTCAAAAATTGTTTGCATTCATATAGGATTAATTGCATTTAGGAACTCATAGAAAATACCAAAAACATTCAAAAAACATGAAAATCAAGTGATCAAATAAACCCTTGATTTCATCATGAGGTCAACAATCAAAACAAAACATTCAAAATGAAAACTCTCCCCCTTTTGTCTAGAATTAAATGTGCCCAAGCATAATGGAAGATTGGGTTAAATCTATTATTAATGAGATTAGGGAGATCGTCCCTCAACCAATTTCCACAAAGGAAACAACCCAAGAGAAATAACTCATCTTGAGGCTCATTCAACAAGAAATAGAACAAAGAAGACACATCGAAGAATATCAACAAAGACTCATTCAACAAGTCATTCAAAATGAACAAAGGAGGTTAGATTGCCTCCATATCATAAACGATCAAAACAAGCTTAGATAAAGTGACCCTTTGAGTCATATAATAATCACAACCATCACGCCCATTGAATTATTATGTCAACATCACAAATTTCGTAACAACATCTACCAACCACATACATCCACACATCACGCATCAACCCAACCATGATTTGTGACGTTTTACTTCCTTACGAACATAACAACCCCCCAGTTCTGCCTCCACTCGAATGGCTCCTACCATGACAGTAGGAGTGACTTGGTGGTCGCCAGCTGCAAGGACATGGTTCATGTGCCACATCAAAGTCTAACTCACCCACATTGTTTCTGGGTCACATTTTGAGTAACGTACATATTTTGGTGAATCCGACTTGAAGGACAAATCTTTCAAGATAAGTATTTTGCATCTCCTTTGTTGCTTTTTCCATCTCATCCATTTCACTTCCATCTTCTTCTCTTTCCTTTCCATTTATTCTACGGTGTTTATGACACCCCTGAATACAACAAAATCAGATAAAACTTAAGGGATCATTCCCTCGAGTGAACCAATAACACCTTGATTTGACTAATATTTGCCACCAGATCCTTTGGCACCCATCACCAATCATTTCGACTACGAGAGTTTGGAATATGACAATGACAGACAAAAACCTCTTTGCTCCTTAACATTTGATAATCCCACATGGGAGCAAGACTCGATAATACGACCTAGTCATTCCAACCAAGGGAGAGCATGTCGAGTGCTTGTTCACTCTAAAATACATCAAGTGGACTGTCCTATGACAAGTTACACTAAAACAAGCACCCAACTAGGCATTGAAGTGAGTCATTTAGAAAGACACTTACAAGAAGCTAGAGAAGCTCAAGAAGTTTTGCATGTTTCACGTCAAGTCAAACACTTAGAAAACATCTTAGTAGTACAACCAAATGTATGAAATAAACAAGAAAACTTACCTCAAGGTGGAGAAGTTCAAAAAATAGAGGCTACAACCCCTACAGATCTTATAGCCACCTTGGTCTAATAGATCAGGATGTTGACGTTGGAGGAATAGATCAACCACCTCAAAACAAAACCAAACAAAGAACTAGAGCACAAATGGATCCACTTAGTTCTAGAGTTGAAGAAGACTAGGAGACAACTCAACCCCACCATATTTAAACTTGTATTCATGAAATACTAGAAATGACACAGTGCAACAACTTCAACAACCTCATGGAGCCTATCAAACACAAAATTATCAGGCCTCTCAAACATACCAACAAATGCAACTGAAATATCCAGTCAAGCCTAGATATTAGATGAACGTTCAACACAAACAAGTCCCATCCATGGGACTCATATTTTCAACACCAATATCTCAAAGCGCATTCTCTAGAACTTGCCTAGAACACCTAAAGTAACCTTTAGATTATAATATTTGCAACATCTTATTACCACATCCTCTCCTAGATTTGTGAAAATTTAAAGGGGAGGGAGACCCAAACTCACACATTAAAGCCTACACCATGGTTGTAAGGAAACTCCACCCTTGGGATGGAGTTGCGAGAATTTCCCCTAAAACTCTCAAAATAATCACCTTAGATTAGTACTATTGCCTCCCTGAGTCTTCAATACATTCCTTCTGCTATCTCATAGGTGAGTTTGTAACAAATTTTGACATGGACAAACTAATTAAAATAGGCATGCAAGAGTTCTTAACAATGAAACAAGATACGAAAGAATCGATGGCACACTTTGTCACATGGTGGAGGCAAGTCCTCGACTCGTCACTAGCACCCTGAATATGGATCATATAGAATTATGCAACCTCTTTTTGCATGCCCTTAAAAGAGACACTAGAGAGGAGGTGTAAAATTGTCATCTCAATCTTACGAGGAAGCGTTGGAGAGCACATTAAGAATTGATCAAGCCACAATTGACAAAGGATGAAGAACTTATGGAGAAAATGGATGGTTAAAGACTCAAACAAATGATAACAATGGAAGCAATCCTTTCATAATCAAGATTTTGAAAAATACCTAGAATGCAACTACAAATGGGGTAACAGACATGCCTCCACTAAGGAATAACCCTAACAAGGGGTATAATGATGGAAGAGATTACTCCCTCAAAATATCAATGCCATAAACAATGGTTATCACCAAAGGGATAATCAACAATTAGGAAATCAAAACTAGAATGAAAATAGATATGGGCCATATTGTAGGCCATTTTAATTTAATCAATTTTGCTCCTTTCTTAGGACAAGAGAACATCATACCAAATCATGTTGTGAGTATAATAGGTTCGTAGAAAGATTACTAGAAGATCAACAACACTTATTCATTGAAATGATCCTCAATCCATAGGAAGTAATGGCAAGTAACAATAACAATACTAGGAAAATGCCCATCACACCCTAGTGCGCAGACATGAAGATATTTCAAGATCCCTTCCTTGCCCATCATAGTAGTGAAGCAAACAATCAAAATCCAACAATCTTAGGATCCAATAGTATACCAAATGCTACTGAGCCAAATGTCCTCAATTAGTTGGGAACAAAAGGAGAAATATAAATGTTGGACTTGTTGTTATGTGAAGCCTAATCAGAATTGGAGGTTAAATTTACCCCACTTTTATCAGCGCAATTTCCCCCCAAATTATTTAGCAGGGTCAAGGGGTAGCGCCCCTTGCAGGGATTTGGGGGCAGCATAAAAAAAACCCTAATTTTGTAACTAACATAAGGCTTGATAAAAGCAGCTAAGGGTTAGGGTTTCTATTGATGTATTGTAGCATTTTGCAGCGATATTGAGTTGCAAGGATTGTTGGTTGTAATTAGTTTGATTTACTGGATAATAATATTAGATTCTTTGTTGGTGGATGTAGCCCGGGTTTGGGTGAACTGTAGGAGTCAAGGACAACACTGAGAGGGGGGGTGAATCAGTGTTGTGTGAATTTTCAAATCTTTTTCAAACTTTAACTTGGAGAGCATAAGGAGAGAAAGTAATCATTGAATTGTCAAACACATATGCACATAACTTTGTCAAACACATATGCACATAACTGAGAATGATAAACAAAACTCATGAGTAAAACATACAACCATAGAAAGATGACCAATATGAATCAAGACACAAGAATTACTGGAGTGGAAAACCCTCTCTGGGTAGAAAAACCACTCATGAAGTGCCTCACTGGCTTAACTTTGAAAACATCTTACAAAGCCTCACTGGCTAAATATTATGTCTCACTGACTATTGAGGTCTCACTGACCTACAAGCCTCACTGGCATACTATTTAGAAGCACCAGCTTCAAGGAGCACCAACCCCTATTACAGAACAAACTGAAAACACAAATTCAGAGGGTTTCTCTGTTTCAATACATAACTTTTATTCTCTCTTATATGTTCAAATGGTCATTCCATTCAAAAATCAATTCTTCATCTAGATATTCTCAACAACACTACTTTTCTCTGTATATTTCATCTCTGCCTTACCAGTCATACAATCAATGCACCTGATTATTATTGCAATTGCATATTGTCTTTCTGATCACCTTGTCAATCTGTGTATCTGTATTTGATCCCTGTCAGTTCATCATAGATCTGCACAACATCACTCCACTCATCTTGTTAATCCACAAGACACTTTAATCAAAGCATCTGTAATGTCATTAAATAAAATCTGAATATCTTTCACAACCCATCACAATGCACTTTCTATAACCCTTCATATTCTCTTCTCTATTTTAAAACAAAAATATCTTCCCGTCAATTCTATGCATAAAAAAAATCTTTTGATCTTCCTCTTCTCTGTACATGATCCTTCATATTCTTTGACATTTCAATTTGAACAATTTCTGTATTCAATATTATCCCTGCATCAAAAATTATATCTTCACAAAAAAATTTGTTCCAAAATCTCTTCATATTCCTCTGACTCTTTTCAAAACACTTGAGATCTGAAAAAAAAACTTTTCAAATCCTTCATAACAAACTCTTGGTCTTCACTGTCAATGCCCTGCAAATAAAATATCTGAGCACTTATATCTTCCATCTCTGCATCAAATTTCTTTCAATCTGAGAAATATTTTTCCTCTACAAGAAAACAATAAATTAATTTCTTCCACAACAAATCAATCTATCCTTGTCAAGAATCAAATCCACATTATCACTGCAAAGAACTTCTTCAAAATGAATATTAATTCATTCAGCTCCTATTCATGAAAAATTCTTTCCATATCTTTCATATTCAAGCCCAAAAAAAATTTCATCATAATAAACTTTGCCTTCACAAAAAAAATATCTTCAAAAAATATATATATCATTAAAAATCTCTTCTCATATTTAGAAAAAGCAAAAATAAAAAATCTCCTTGTGAAAACCATTTTCATCTCCATATTATTCCATGGAAAATAGAAAATTTCTATTTATGATGCTTTACACAAAATATTCTCCTCCTTAACATGGTTTCCAATATAAAATAGTCAATAATTTCTTTTATTATCTTAAGGCATAAATCGTGCCTTTTATAGAACATAAAATCTCCTCCAAGGTAATCGGGCTCCACCTTATGCTTTCTAAAAACAATTTGATGCTCTTTTTCTAAAAAACATGAACCCCATTGATAATGCCCACTCACCTCAAGATTTGAAAATAAAACCATGGTCTCCTTATAAAATTAAGCGCTCCACTTACACAACTCGCCTTACCTTTTTGGCGCATCACATATATATTTAAAAAAATGGACTTTAGTTAATTCTGACACCCAAAACCTTGTGTTCAAACTGCTTTATACGGTGAGTGAAGGAGAGGACCGGTAAACCAACGGCTTCAATACCCTCTAGTAGGTCACATTTAAGTGACAGACCTGTGATAACAGGTCAACAGTGGATTAAATAAAAAAGGTAGTTTCTATTGTGAAGGGCAGAGAAGGTATAACAAGGCATAGAGCTCATTAAGAGCATGTTAGTGCTCATTTAACAAGATTTTCCCAAGTTTAAAAAAAACTTTATACAAAATGACAAGAAGAACCTTACAACAAGATATGTAGGCTTATGATGGTTTGGTGCTTTGAAAACTTAGACCTAGATTTTATGTTTTAGAGGATAAGGAAAGCATTGGATCAATTATGGATAGAGAGTATTATGTCATGAACCATTGTCCAATTGATCATCATGTTAAAACAACTTTGAAACTTATCCATCCTGATGTTATTGCTATGTCCTGACTTGAAACTGCTTGCATAGTATATAGTGAATGTCATCGATGAACTAAGCAGAAAAAAGCCACTTCCATTTCATGAACCAAGATGATCCATTATGAAGCAAAACTCCTGATAAAACCTTGACACATCTGAATTTACCTCAACCTTTAACATTGTCCTCAAACCATCTTCTTTATGAGAAGCTTCATCCTACCATACATCCTACTATATCTGCATTATCATCAACTCAATCTGAATGTCACAACACTTTAACAACATATTGTAGACAAATACTAAACCCAACTTATATGAGAAAACTTATCAATTGACAAGAATCTTGATCGACAACCCACCAATACTAACACTAGCATGATTCAACATAGATCCTCTTGTCCAACCTTTGACAATTTTACATAGTACATGATGACATCACCTGATTTCAACATTACACATCTTGTTCTCACACATGATGCTAAGACATCCTGAAATATGACCTGAGGACCAAATACCTTTTTGTCATCAATGACAACTTGACACCATCAATCTCCCCCTTTGTCATTGATGGCAAAACTACCTGATGCAATTTCTCTTTCTCCCCCTTTTTGACATCTGATGACAAAGACACAAAAACTATTTGCTCCCCCTGTGTTAAAGTACACAAACAAATCATTGCTCATAAAAATCACTTCCAAACACTGACAAGAGTAACTATCACTTCTTGACACAATACCAATATGAGGAGGAAGATGACATATCTCTTTTTGAACATTACCATCTACTATTGCTGATTCAAAACATTTACTTGCCTCTAATTAACAGATGAACTTGGAGAAAAAACAAGGCACCACCATCAATTTCATAAGCAACTCTAGATGTCATAGCTTGAAACACATACCTAATACCACTTCAAAACTAGAATCACACAACTTGGACATACCTCCCTGAAACATGTCAGATTATCACATCAAGAACACTTCTTCTGATGAAATGCAGGATATCACCATCAATGTCATAGCTTGAAGAACTCTGTCTGAAACATATTAGTGAGGAAGATCATCAATGAAACAAGTGAAACACAATCTCCAAATCACCTGAAAGCTTCAATACTTATGCAAAACATATGCCATAAAACATTACTCAACAAGATAGTAGATATGACCATCAAATTATCATCCTACAACCAAACTATTCTGACACCTTTTCTGACATGACAAAGAATGAAGACCATCTGAACTATCCTCCTGTTCTGCACAAGACACCACATCTGAAACATACTATATTATATAAGAACTACTACCTCTTGACTTTGTCATTCAAACAAACAAACTGCATCTGCAACAACACTTTGCACAAATCAAAAGCAGAGATAATTGCTATGAATTGAATTTTCATTTTTAGCCATCTCAGAGAAATATCTGATAAGAGCTCTTGGAAATATCTTAATGACAACAAACACTTCACCATATCAAGATCTCATTGAACTGCAACATCATACCAACTCAACCATTGTCAGTAACAACATGCTATGAACAAAATATGAATAGGATCATTTATAAACCAAAACTCTCAATACTATCAAACTTTTTGCTTTGAACCCCTGACCATCCTTTTAACAACTTGTATGCATACAGAACTAAAGATCACCTGTATCACTGTTACACATACTGAAAATCAACATTGTTAGCAACATCATCATCAATAATTTCAAAGCATGGTAAGAATGATGGACAGACAAGATCATCATATCAAATGATCTTCTTCCAGAAACTTCTTGGGGTTAACTGATAGAACATTTGATACCTCCCCCTTACTTCATGCTATGTTATGCAATAGATGTAATGACTTGTGCAAGATGCACAAGCTTAGAGTCTGACTTCTCTTTACTTTCTTTCTGCTTCCAAATCTTCACAGGTGCTTTCTTTCTCCAAACCTTTTCAACCTTTTTCTTTTCCCAACCTTTCAAATTGGGTGATGCTCTCCTGCAACTGTGTGCTTTATGACCAAAAGATTTGCAATTATAACAAATTATGCTATAATCATAACCAAATGACTGATAGTATCCTTTTGTCATCTCCTGAGCAATTATGTTATGCTTCCATGCAGATTCATTCATTCTATTCATTTTGTAGTTCCTTTGAATATGTCCAACCTTATTGCACTTGTAACAAACAATATTAGTATTCCTTCTGCAATTAATTGATTTGTGTCCAAATTGATTACAAGTATAACAATAACCATCAAAAGAATAGTTATACCTGTACATGTATGCTTGTCTTATAGCAGCAGGTTTTCTGAAATTCCTTCTTTGATTGTGCACAAATTCATCTCTAGTTTTTTGTTCTGTTTCATTCTTCCTTTCACTTTCTCTGGCAGCAACATGATGACTTGAATCAATTTTCCTTCTAGAAGTCTCTCTTGCTTTTGAACATTCTCCTTCTTCAAAATCAAGTCCAGTAGTGTCTTCATATAGTTTTTGTTTACCAAGCATCTTATGTAGCTTGCTTGTGCTTTCTTCAAACTCCTTATACTTCTTAGATAAAGCTTTGAGACCATCATACTCTTTTCTTAGATTGATAATATCACTTTCTAGTTTTAGATTCTCAATCCTTGCAACTTCAAGGTTAGATATTGAGACATCAGCTATCCTCTTAGCTTTTTCAATTTCTGATTTCAACCTGACAACCAGTTTATCTGATTCACTTGCTTGATTCTTCAAGTCTACAATCAGGTTTCTAGCATCTTCAAGATCTGTAAGAGCTTTATCTTTTAAATCTCTTTCTTGCTGCAACTGCATCATTAATTTATTGTTCTCCTTCTTATAATTCTTGAGCTCACTCAGAGCATATATGAGCTCTCCTTCCAAATCAATCTCACAATCTTGTTCATTATAATCCTGATCATCATCACTCTGATCATTATCACTTGTGATGCTAGCTTCTTCTGAATTTGATTGGGATTGAACATCAACTCCTTCATTTGAAAGTCTCTTTTCATTGCTACTTTCTTCACATACCAGAGTGTCCTCTTCTTTATCATTACCTTGGTAAATTCTTTTCAATCTCCTCCACATATCCTGAGCTGTAACACAATCCATAACTTTACAAATAACATCATTAGACAGAGCAGATAATATAGCCTTCTTTGCAATATCATTACATTCAAGAGCTTCTTTGTTATTTGTAGAAATACCATTTTCAACTGACATTAAAACATCATATCCTAAGGAGGATAAATACACTTGCATTCTAACATACCAAACTGAAAAATTTGAACCATCAAACTGAGGAACATCTGAAAAATTTTCTTCTAAGACAATATCATATTCAACTTGGAGAACAACTTTATCAATTGACTTTTTATCAAATTCTAGATTTGATATGGATGATGTCTTTTTACCAGAATGAATCTTAACATTTCTTATGTTCTTATTTCTCCTGCACTTACCCATTGAACTCCACACATAGGACCTACCCAAGCTGATTAAGCTGCAAGAGGGAAACTGGCTCTGATACCAATTGTAGGAGTCAAGGACAACACTGAGAGGGGGGGTGAATCAGTGTTGTGTGAATTTTCAAATCTTTTTCAAACTTTAACTTGGAGAGCATAAGGAGAGAAAGTAATCATTGAATTGTCAAACACATATGCACATAACTTTGTCAAACACATATGCACATAACTGAGAATGATAAACAAAACTCATGAGTAAAACATACAACCATAGAAAGATGACCAATATGAATCAAGACACAAGAATTACTGGAGTGGAAAACCCTCTCTGGGTAGAAAAACCACTCATGAAGTGCCTCACTGGCTTAACTTTGAAAACATCTTACAAAGCCTCACTGGCTGAATATTATGTCTCACTGACTATTGAGGTCTCACTGACCTACAAGCCTCACTGGCATACTATTTAGAAGCACCAGCTTCAAGGAGCACCAACCCCTATTACAGAACAAACTGAAAACACAAATTTAGAGGGTTTCTCTGTTTCAATACATAACTTTTACTCTCTCTTATGTGTTCAAATGGTCATTCCATTCAAAAATCAATTCTTCATCCAGATATGCTCAACAACACTACTTTTCTCTATATATTTCATCTCTGCCTTACCAGTCATACAATCAATGCACCTGATTATTATTGCAATTGCATATTGTCTTTCTGATCACCTTGTCAATCTGTGTATCTGTATTTGATCCCTGTCAGTTCATCATAGATCTGCACAACATCACTCCACTCATCTTGTTAATCCACAAGACACTTTAATCAAAGCATCTGTAATGTCATTAAATAAAATCTGAATATCTTTCACAACCCATCACAATGCACTTTCTATAACCCTTCATATTCTCTTCTCTATTTTAAAACAAAAATATCTTCCCGTCAATTCTATGCATAAAAAAAAATCTTTTGATCTTCCTCTTCTCTGTACATGATCCTTCATATTCTTTGACATTTCAATTTGAACAATTTCTGTATTCAATATTATCCCTGCATCAAAAATTATATCTTCACAAAAAAATTTGTTCCAAAATCTCTTCATATTCCTCTGACTCTTTTCAAAACACTTGAGATCTGAAAAAAAAACTTTTCAAATCCTTCATAACAAACTCTTGGTCTTCACTGTCAATGCCCTGTAAATAAAATATCTGAGCACTTATATCTTCCATATCTGCATCAAATTTCTTTCAATCTGAGAAATATTTTTCCTCTACAAGAAAACAATAAATTAATTTCTTCCACAACAAATCAATCTATCCTTGTCAAGAATCAAATCCACATTATCACTGCAAAGAACTTCTTCAAAATGAATATTAATTCATTCAGCTCCTATTCATGAAAAATTCTTTCCATATCTTTCATATTCAAGCCCAAAAAAAATTTCATCATAATAAACTTTGCCTTCACAAAAAAAATATCTTCAAAAATATATATATCATTAAAAATCTCTTCTCATATTTAGAAAAAGCAAAAATAAAAAATCTCCTTGTGAAAACCATTTTCATCTCCATATTATTCCATGGAAAATAGAAAATTTCTATTTATGATGCTTTACACAAAATATTCTCCTCCTTAACATGGTTTCCAATATAAAATAGTCAATAATTTCTTTTATTATCTTAAGGCATAAATCGTGCCTTTTATAGAACATAAAATCTCCTCCAAGGTAATCGGGCTCCACCTTATGCTTTCTAAAAACAATTTGATGCTCTTTTTCTAAAAAACATGAACCCCATTGATAATGCTCGCTCACCTCAAGATTTGAAAATAAAACCATGGTCTCCTTATAAAATTAAGCGCTCCACTTACACAACTCACCTTACCTTTTTGGCGCATCACATATATATTTAAAAAATGGACTTTAGTTAATTCTGACACCCAAAACCTTGTGTTCAAACTGCTTTATACGGTGAGTGAAGGAGAGGACCGGTAAACCAACGGCTTCAATACCCTCTAGTAGGTCACATTTAAGTGACAGACCTGTGATAACAGGTCAACAGTGGATTAAATAAAAAAGGTAGTTTCTATTGTGAAGGGCAAAGAAGGTATAACAAGGCATAGAGCTCATTAAGAGCATGTTAGTGCTCATTTAACAAGATTTTCCCAAGTTTAAAAAAAACTTTATACAAAATGACAAGAAGAACCTTACAACAAGATATGTAGGCTTATGATGGTTTGGTGCTTTGAAAACTTAGACCTAGATTTTATGTTTTAGAGGATAAGGAAAGCATTGGATCAATTATGGATAGAGAGTATTATGTCATGAACCATTGTCCAATTGATCATCATGTTAAAACAACTTTGAAACTTATCCATCTTGATGTTATTGCTATGTCCTGACTTGAAATTGCTTGCATAGTATATAGTGAATGTCACTGATGAACTAAGCAGAAAAAAGCCACTTCCATTTCATGAACCAAGATGATCCATTATGAAGCAAAACTCCTGATAAAACCTTGACACATCTGAATTTACCTCAACCTTTAACATTGTCCTCAAACCATCTTCTTTATGAGAAGCTTCATCCTACCATACATCCTACTATATCTGCATTATCATCAACTCAATCTGAATGTCACAACACTTTAACAACATATTGTAGACAAATACTAAACCCAACTTATATGAGAAAACTTATCAATTGACAAGAATCTTGATCGACAACCCACCAATACTAACACTAGCATGATTCAACATAGATCCTCTTGTCCAACCTTTGACAATTTTACATAGTACATGATGACATCACCTGATTTCAACATTACACATCTTGTTCTCACACATGATGCTAAGACATCCTGAAATATGACCTGAGGACCAAATACCTTTTTGTCATCAATGACAACTTGACACCATCATGAACGACATTAAAACTTGTCTCTCACTATTATTATTTCTATGTATGTTTCTTTCCTTTGTTTAATCTTTATTTGCATTTAATTGATAGATTCTACTGGCTAACCCTAACAAGTGGTATCAGAGCGGGTTGTGTTCGATTATCGTCTACAAGAAGGTCTCACAGTTGAGTGGGAGTCTCACGGTTGAGTGGGAGAAATGGTGGACAAGGGAAAATTGAAAGTAGATAAATTCAATGGGCAGAACTATCAGTTATGGAAGATGTAGATAGAGGATTATCTCTATCACAAGGATTTATTGAGGCCATTGGAAGCAATAGCTAAGAAATTGACAATAATGACTGATGAGGATTGGAATCTTCTGGACAGAAAGGCACTGGGAATCATTCGGTTGTGCCTGGCACCATCGGTGGCATTCAATATAACGGAAGCAAAAACAATAGATGGTCTGATGAAAGCTTTGGCTAAATTATATGAAAAACCCTCAACCTCAAATAAGGTATTTCTCATGAAGCATTTGTTTAATCTAAAAATGATTGAAGGTGGATCTATGATAGATCATTTAAATGAGTTTAATATGATTATCAGTTAGTTAACTTCTGTAAAAGTAAGTTTTGATGAAGAGGTGAGGGCTCTCTTGATATTATGTTCTTTGCCAGAAAGCTGGAATAGCTTGGTAATGGTTGTAAGTAACTCTGTCTCTGGTTCAAATACTTTGAAATTTGATGATGTTGTTGGTGTTATCCTTAGCGAGGAAATGCGACAGAAAAGTTTAGGAGGGTCCACATCAGGTAGTGTTTTGAATGCAAAAAGTAGGGGTAGATCAAAGGAGAGAGGAAAAGGTTCTGGAGGTCATGGGAAGTCACAAGGAAAATCAAAGGACAAGAGATCCCAATCCAGAGGACAAAAGGATTGCTTGTATTGTGGGAAACCAGGTTATCTGAAGAAAGATTGTTGGTCTCGGAAGAATAAAGGAGACAAACAAGAAGGCAATAAGGAGGAAAATGTGGTAAGTAATAAATCTAAAGATGATGCTTTGATTCTTTCCCTAGATAATGTTGATGATTCATAGGTTTTAGATTCAGGGGCCTCATTTCATGCCACGCCCCATAGAAGTTATTTTCTTGATTATGTCCAAGGGGATTTTGGGCTGGTTTATTTAGGAGATAACAAACCCTGTCAGATTGTTGGAAAGGGAAGAATCAAGATTAAGTTGCAGAATGGGAATCATTGGCTACTACAAGAGGTAAGGCATGTTCCAAGGCTGAGTAGGAATTTAATTTCAGCAGGGTAGCTAGCTGATGAAGGTTGCATTGTTACATTTACTGATAAAAATTAGAAGGTTTCAAGAGGTGCCTTCATAGTAGAAAAAGGTGTGAAAGTAGGCACCTTATATCTTTGTACAAGTTATATTGTTCCTTCTACATTAGTTGTTGTAGAGAAAAAACAAATAGGGTTAGGAACAGTTGCTGCAGGTTCGCAGGAAGAGACTAAAACAGTTGCTGCAAGTTTTGAGACAACATTGTGGCATAACAGACTTGGGCATATGAGTGAAAAAGGTATGAAGGTACTTCATTCTAAGAAAGTTTTACTAGGTTTGAAATGTAATAATATGGATTTCTGTGAAAGTTGTGTGTATGGCAAACAAAAAAGAGTCAGTTTTCTCAAGGATGGGAAGCAAAAGAAAGATGAAAAGTTGGAGCTTGTGCATACAAATGTATGGGGACTAGCTCAAGTATCTTCTTTCGGTGGCTCTCGATATTATGTTACATTCATAGATGATGCAACTAGGAAGGTTTGGATTTATTTCTTTAGGCAGAAATATGATGTATTTGAAACATTTAAGGAATGGAGAAGCTTGGTTGAGAATGAGACAAGTAAAAGATTAAAATGTCTCAGATCTGATAATGGTGGTGAGTATTACAGCAAAGAATTTGAGGATTATTGTTCCTTTAATGGAATTCATAGGCAGAAAATGGTTCCAGGGACTCCACAGGAGAATGGAGTGGTTGAACGCATGAATATGACAATAATGGAGCATGTAAGGACCATGAGATTGCATGCTAGGCTACCTTTCAACATGTGGGTAGAGGCTGTTAACACCGCTATATATTTAATTAACAGAGGTCCTTCAATTCCTTTGGGCTGTGGTATTCCAGAGGAAGCATGGATAGGTAAGAAGGTGAGTTATTCTTTTCTCAAAACCTTCGGATGTGAAGCATTTGCATATGTAGATTTTGAAAATAGAACCAAGCTAGATGCAAAATCAAAAAAATGTACCTTCATTGGATATGGCATTGATGAATTTGGTTATAGGCTTTGGGATTTTGAAAATCAGAAAATTGTGAGAAGCAGGGATCTTGTATTCAATGAGAAGGTGTTGTACAAAGATCAGCTGCAGCAGCATGAGAAGAAAGAAAATGATTATGTGGTGCTGGATGATACTCCAGATAGTGATGTTCCAATGGTTCCTCATGCTCCACAACAACAACAAGAAATACCACAAACTGTAGTGAATGTTAGATAGTCAACAAGGCTAAGTAGACCTCTTGAAAGGTTTTCTTCCTCTTTGTATTCTATTTTGTTAACAGATGCTGGTGAACTAGAAGGGTATGACAAAGCTATGCAGGTGGATACAAAGGTTTAGTGGGAGCTTGCAATGAAAGAAGAAATGGACTCCTTGTTGAAAAATCAGACTTGGGAATTATGTAAGTTGCTTGCAGGTAAAAAGGCTTTACCAAACAAATGGGTTTATGGGCTAAAAGAGGAAGATGAAGGTAAGAAAAGATTTAAAGCCAGGTTAGTTGTAAAAAGATTTGCACAGAAAAAAGGTATTGATTTTGATGAGATATTTTCTCCAGTTGTCAGATGACTTCTATTCGTATTGTTTCAAGTATTGTGGCTACTGAAGATTTGCATTTGGAACATCTAGATGTGAAAACTGCCTTTCTCCATGGTGATTTGGAGGAGGAGATCTATATAGAACAATCACAAGGATTTGAGGTCAAAGGTAAGGATAAACTGATGTACAGATTGAAGAAGAGTTTATATGGCTTGAAACAAGCACCTTGGCAATGGTATTTGAAATTAGATAGTTTTATGGCTGAGAAAGGCTATAGCCGGTGTAATTCTAACCATTGTGTTTATTTTAAGAGATTGGATAATGACAGCTACATTATTTTATGTTTATATGTTGATGACATGCTTGTAGCAGGGTCTAACATGGATCACATAAGAGAGTTAAAACAATAGTTAGTACAATCATTTACTATGAAGGATTTGGAGGCAGCAAAACAAATCCTTGGTATGAAAATTTGTAGAGATAGGAAGAACAAAAAATTGACTCTATCTCAGGCTAATTATGTTGAGAAGGTGTTGCAGAGATTCCATATGGAGTATGCAAAAGATGTTAGCACACCTTTGCCTAGTCATTTGAAATTGACTAAAGAGATGTGTCCAAAGACACAAGAGGAGGAAGACAAAATATCCAAGGTACCATATGCTTGAGTTGTAGGAAATTTAATGTATGCCATGGTATGCACGAGACCAGATATTGCACATGTTGTAGGAGTCGTAAGTAGGTATATGAGTCATCCTGGATTGGAGCATTGGAATGCGGTAAAATGGATTCTCAGATATTTGAGAGGTGCATCCAATAAACACTTATATTTTAGGGGCTCTAATATTGATTTAGCAGGTTATTTAGACTCAGATTTGGCAGGGGATATTGATACTAGGTGGAGTACTACAGGTTATGTCTTTACTATAGGTGGGACAGTGGTGAGCTAGATCTCCAGGTTGCAAAAGGTGGTTGCTTTGTCCACCACAGAGGTAGAGTATGTAGCTGCAACAGAGGCAAACAAGGAGCTGATATGGCTACAATCTTTCATGGAAGAATTGGGCAAACAACAGGCTAACAGTTCTTTGTATATTGACAGTTAGAGTGCCATACATCTTGCAAAGAATTCTGCCTTGCATTCAAAGACCAAACACATACAGCTCAGGTATCACTTCATCTGGTTGGTGTTAGATGATGGACAATTAAGGCTAGAAAAGATACATATAGATGAAAATCCAGCGGATATGTTTATGAAGGTAGTGACAAGGGAGAAGCTGAGCTCCTCTTCAACTTCGGTTGGTCTTCAAGACTGAAAACAAAAAAAAATTAGAACAGTAAAGTCCAGGGTGCTTATTTCCAGTGGGAGCTATAGGGTCAATGGTGTTATGATCAGTCTCAAAGTGGGAGATGATATGGTGTGGAGTCTGATCAGTCTCCAAGTGGGAGATTGTTTTTATGTGAAGCCTAATCAGACTCGGAGGTTAAATTTACCCCACTTTTATCGATGCGGTCCCCCCCCAAATTATTTAACGGGGTCAAGGGGCAACGCCCATTGAGGGGGTTTGGGGGTAGCATAAAAAAACCCTAATTTTGTAACCAACATAAGGCTTGATAAAAGCAGCTAAGGGTTAGGGTTTCCATTGATGTATTGTAGCATTTTGTAGCGGTATTGAGTTGCAAGGATTGCCAGTTGTAATCGGTTTGATTTACTGGATAATAATATTGGACTCTCTATTGGAGGATGTAGCCCAGGTTTGGGTGAACCATGTTAAAACTTGTCTCTTGCTGTTATTCTTTCTGTGTATTTCTCATTCATCTGTTTAATCTTTATTTGCATTTAATTGATATCTTCTGCCGACTAACCCTAATAGGGGTTGGTAGAAATAATCTATAATGAAGAAAGCATAGAAGCCAACATCGAGCAAGAGGTCAAGTTCCATGGAAAAACAATCTCAATAGTGGAACCCACACTACCTCTTGTTGGACCATAGATCTAATAAAATATCTCAAGAAAACTTATGCCAAAATCTCTTTCAAAGATCTTTTTAGAAATTCACCATCACATTGTGCTTCCCTTTTACACGCAATAGAATTGAAATACCTTGACCGAATTACTCCTCCACTAGACGAATAGATTAATAAAGTGGATTTTGACATAAATACCCAACATAGAACTTCAAGATCTTAGCTTCTTTTTTGACTTAAAACAAATACCTACAAAAGTTGAATTGACTAAAAGAGGGGATCTAACCTTATGTCTACAAGTATAGATCTACGATACTTGCATCAAGAGAACATTGTTAGATGATGGAGCAACTGTAAACATAGTCCTATTTTCTCTTCTTAAAAGGATAGGATATTGACATATAAACATAACAACATGTCAAGATACCTTGAGAGGATATGACAACTTAAAAGTAGCAATGATTAGAAAAATCATGCTCCCCATCTCCTTTGCATCTAAAATGGTCCTAACAGTGTTCTATGTCATTGACAAGGACACTGATTACAACTTGTTGTTAGGAAGACCCTAGATTCATAGAATGAAGGTTGTATCTTCAACCTTATTTTAGGAAGTTCACTTTCTACACCTTGAGAAGTTACATGTTGCAAAAGGAGACCCTAAGCCATTTAACATGCTCAAAGCTAATAAGACTAAGAAAAATATAGGCATTCTGATTGACTATGAATTATCCATGAATGAAATTGCTATACTAGACCCAACCCCTCAATCCATATGTTTAAGAAAGAAATAACACATTGAAATCATCAACAACATAGAGATAAAAACAATAGAAAAAGGGGTGTCGTCAAAACAAGGTTTAATTGTCTCAAAGGAAACATCTAAAATAATGGAGTTGTTAGAAAAGGATATTTCTATACAATTTCCTCTTGATTTTGCACCATCAATGTGTTCATTGATCCAGAAGAAGAAGAAATGATTCAACCAACCAAGCTGAGACAACTGACAAAAAATTTCCTCCTATCCCACAATGACCTATACCTGAAAATCAATTTCAAATGAGAATGATTGATCTAACTAAGATAGATCCATGTTCCTTTCCTGATGCAGAAGAGGAATCCTTAGAGAGTTACACTCCTTTGACACCATGAAGGGAAACCTCATCAAGTGAGTCGTATACACATTTGATCCCAACAACAAGAAATTCATACATACCCCTTTCACCCTCTGATGAGGCCTACACTCCTTGGACATCTCCAACACAAATGGACTCTACAAATCATTGCCATTCTTAATCAATTGAAAATGAGTCTACAAATGACCCTGAAGTCTCATCTAAAGTATCCAAGAATCCCAACTTACATGAACCACCTTCAAATTAAACTTTAATACAATCAAATGACACGTGGGAACCCCCACAAGTCCAAATTGACATCATCAAAAGACTTCTAAATGAAGACGAGGTGAGTGGGAGAATTTTGAAAAGAAAAGAGGTTGCAAATAACCATTGGCATAGAAGACCCTACCATCCTTTATTTACTAGAACAGTATATAGGGTATTCCATGGAATTGCAACTGGAACCAAATAGAAAAAAAGCATAAGTTTTGTCCCCCCACAAGGGCAAAGGGAGCCTCAAAATCCCTTCGAATTATTCCAATTTTTACAGAGCGTTCAAGAGTGAGTTGAAGTTAAAGTTCACATGCAAGATGAATTTGAATTGCTCAAGGAATTATTATACAATGATGGGACCTTGTATTGGACTCCCTCTCACCACTAGGCATATCAGTCCTTAGCTCATATCACACTACCTTAGGTCAATGCAAGCATACCTGAAGAACAAAAAACTGCAATTGGACCTTTCACGGTGGGAGAGATTATCGTATTGTCCTAAAAAAAGGTAGCACTAAAAACAAAAAGTTTACGAAAAAGAAAAAAATCAAAAAAGATTAGAAAGGGCCATGCATGGTTAAGGAGGATGTTAGAAATGACACTTACCTCCTATGCACTATAGAAGGTGAAGAATTCCAATTTTTACAGAGCATTCAAGAGTGAGTTGAAGTTAAAGTTCACATGAGAGATGAATTTGAATTGCTCAAGGAATTATTATACAATGATGGGACCTTGTATTGGACTCCCTCTCACCACTAGGCATATCAGTCCTTAGCTCATATCACACTACCTTAGGTCAATGCAAGCATACCTGAAGAACAAAAAACTGCAATTGGACCTTTCACGGTGGGAGAGATTATCGTATTGTCCTCAAAAAAGGTAGCACTAAAAACAAAAAGTATACGAAAAAGAAAAAAATCAAAAAGATTAGAAAGGGCCATACATGGTTAAGGAGGATGTCAGAAATGACACTTACCTCCTATGCACTATAGAAGGTGAAGAATTTAATGAAATAGTTAACTACTTTTATTTGAAGAAATATTATATCTAAAAAATCCAAAAAAAACATAAAAGTACAAAAATACAAAAAAAATTGAGAAAAATTCAAAATCCATAAAAAGTACAAAACTTGTGAAAAGTTCAAAACCATGCATTCTCATTCTATTTTCCATGCATTTGTTAGTAATATGGTCTTGTATTATTTTCATCCTAGCAAGGAGTCTAAGGTTGTCTAGTATAGGTTGTCCCTTCTACACCTTAGAGATTCCCAATATCATCATAACCATCTATTGTTAACCCCTTACATTCCTAAAAAGTTCAAAATCAGGTCAAGTTCTTAGCTTTGATTATTCAAATCTACAGTACCCAATAGAAGATTTCAAGTAGACTTTCCCTAATCCTTCTTAGTGAAGGGGAAGTCCTACATGATAGTGAAAGCTCTTGGTGGTGCCCAACCCCTTATTCATCTTGGCCAAAAATTTTAGGGGGATTGAAACTCTGTAAAGAAATTAAAAAGAGAGTACAAAAAAGAGAGATCATAAAAGAGTCAAAAGCAAAAAGAGATGAAAAAAAGAGAGAGCGCAAAAACAAGAGAATGAAAAAAGAATTAGTATGAAAAAAGTAAAAAAAAAGAAGAAAAGAAAAGAAAAAAATGAAAAGAGAGAATTGCTAATGTCCAAACTGTTTGGTGGAGATAAATCTAAGCTCAAAGCTACAAGGGTGGCATCCATCAGAGAAAATAAAAAAAGAGAGGTAAAAAGCACACATATGCACCATTTGGGTAGAGCTGAGAGTCTAGCTAACTTTTAGGTCCATCTTTTGCTTTGGAGCCCTAGGTCTAACTTGTTGGCCATCTTTGATCTAAGTCTAGAAGGTGTTAATAAAATTTGTTGCATATCTGAGTTGAAATCTAGTCAAAGTGTTTTGTCTAGACAAGGATAAACATTTAGCCTTTTGCAAAGATGCATTTAGAAATTATTCCATCTCCTTCCCATTTCCACTTGATTCCCTAATAAAATTATATCTCAAAGGACCTAGTAGGTCACCCTAAACTAGGTCAACTTGCAATCCCCTAGGTTAAAAGTTCTACTTAAGAGCAATCACAATGTTTGTTCCATTTGCATACATATCAGTTGAAAACAAGCAATAATTCATGTCATGACTCATAGCATCCGTAAAAGAAGAAAAGATATAAAGATCTATTACATTTTGATATGTACTTTGCATCCATGCATGTTTACTTTGCATCTCATTTCATATCAAAAAAGATAAAAATATAATGGCATTTTCATAGTATTACCATCCATGTGTGATCATCATAGGTATACATCTACATTGACATAAATTAAGTTCTAACCAACCATGTGTGAAAGAGATAAAATGAAGTACAAGATATCAACTATGCCATATAGAACTCAACCAATCAAGGTCATGGAAATAAGTGTGTATCAATGTAAGAGTATATATCACTCCACCAATGGAGTTCAAAAAGTTGAAATAACACACTCACATGTGTGAATCTCCCCATGTAAGGGGACAAGTCAAAAACTCAATAAAAAGTAGGTCTCTCAAATATATCAAGGATGACTCTAACTTGTGGAACTATTTACATTGTTGCTCCATGGTCTCCTCTAGATATCAGCTACATCTAAAACTCTATGAGCCCTATGAGCATGAGAAGGAACTTGACTATGAACGTGTGAATGTGATGGTCATGTAGTCTAAGTCTGTGAAAGAGTAGAAGTCCATCTGTGGACCCCTAGGCTAGCCATCTCCCAAAGCAAGGAAACCTCAACCTTTGAAGCAGTAATTTTGGCCCTCTAGGAAGCAACCTCTTGGCTAGTATGATAAGTAGGAGCTAGAATATGTGTGTACTGATTAGTTGAAGAGGGAACATGAACATTAAATAATAGAGACTCTCTAGTCCATCCAGTGAAAGGGATCAACACATCTAATCAAGCATTCTAAAAGAGTTCCCTCCATCTATCAACATTGCTAATGCCAAATCATAAAGAGAAGAATATGTTAGTTCAAAAGCTAGAGATGAAATACTTTCAAAGAAGTGAGTACGATAAAGAAAGGATTAGGTTAGTGTGGTACTCACAAGGATATCCTAGCTTTCATGAGGGGTCAACAAGTCTCATATCCTCCTCTGCTAGCTCTGAGAGAGGAGCATGTCCATGTCTAGATAGGTCCTCCATTAGTTCTACCTCCTCATCCTAAAAAATCTCCTCCCCCTCTCCTAATGTTATCTCACCACGCTCCTCCTTAGGATCATAGTCATCGTCTTTAGATTCGTTAGTCTCCTCGATAGCAATAAGTCTTTGAGATTAATAGGCTTTCCTCTCTAGGTCCTTGTTGTCATAATGACCTCATGATTAGAAATCCAGGAACTAATGGAACCCATAAGAGTGCCCTACATTATGCATCCATCTTTGTTGAGATTGGTCTATAACAAGGGGGAACTAGGGAAGTCATATGGATAATCATCTCCCAACTGTTGAAGTACTTATGCAATGTGGTGAGTCTCAACTAAACCATTTCTATTTGTCAAATGGCTTACCTCTCGATGATAAGCCCTAATAACACGATCGCTTGGTGATAATCCCTCCATATCTGTATAAGGGTTTGAAATGAAATTTGCATCTGTAAGCATAGCCACAACTCATATGGAAGCATCAAAATAACCCTGTCAGACCCATTGCTGGCTCTCAATACATAGGATGTAAAAGGGGCATCTCACTCTAAAACGGTATAATATGCTCAAGGATCCAGGTCATAATAAGTGAAGAGTGGCTGAAGACAAGTGCCCCCATTGTGAGATCTTATACAAATCTTAGTGGACCAAAGCTAGAATGTTGATCCCCCAAGCAAAGACTATACTTTGCTCAAGTCGTTGAATGATTGGTGCCCAAACACCACTTGAGTATAGGAGCCTTCTTGTCTCCCAATAGGCGAGAGGTAATTAGGCCAACAAAAACTTTCTGTGGGGGTAGAATATCAAGTTTGGGAACCAAATTAAGTTGAATCCCACACCAATCTCCAGGATGAGTCTCTCCCATAATGGCAATCCAAGTTAGTCTCTCCCAGACTTGCTCTTAGGAAGTGCAAGTCACTCTCCTCTAATAGGAACTCCTAGAATATGATAGACATCATAGAGAGCGATAGTCCACTCTTTGAAAATAGAAGGAAACTAAAACATGTTCTGATCAACATCCTAGTAAGTCAAGATGTCACAACATATATGGGAGGATGGGCAAACAATTGAAATTTGAGCCACTTTAGCTAGTCTTGTCCTTTACAAAATAGAATGATCAATAACCAATAACGCCTTAAGGGACTCAATGTACCAAGCCTTCTCACGAGTAGCATTCATTGAATATAGGTATCCTTCCAAGAAAGAAATCCCAAGGTAGATCATTGAAAACTCAAAAATTCATAAAATCTAGAAAATAAAAAATCACTAAAAAAGTCGTAAAACTTGGAAAATCCTAAAAATCAAATAAATTCTCAAAATTTTGTAATAAACAGAGAATTTAGTGATGAAATCAAATTAAATTGAGTAAATTCAAGCATCAAAGAACATTTTTACATCAGTTCCTACCCACAAACCTTTTGGTAGGGTTGCCCATATTACTAGGTTAGATCTCTTAGATGACCCAGGATGAAGTGACATGATCTCTTAGGTGACCTACCCTGGCAATACAAGAAACCCTATGCCATGCATTTACATACCTCAATGGGCCCCAAAAATAAGAAAAATAAGAAAAAATAGATAAATGAAAACTTGGAAAATGACAAACACCTTGAACTTAGACAAATACAATAGGGAAACACAAAGACAACGAACATTTTCAGATGAAATCAACAAAAGAAAACCTAGGGTTTCAAGAGAGGCTTTTTATCATTTCTCTTACTTGGGGATTAGAGGTTGATTGGCAGCCATTTTGTCAATCTCCTCACTGTTTGCTCTGCATCAACTATTCACTTGCATAGTTTCATTGCCATTTGCTCACTTGCTCTCGAATTTCCCTCTTTCTTCTCCTCTCTCCTTCTTAGATTAGTTTGCATTAATGAAGTTTGTTTACTTAGTTTATCTTTTTTTTGTGCATGTTTTATCCTCATTTTATGTGTCTTCATCACTACAGGTCTTTAGGACAAGGCAAGATGACTCAAACATACTTCAAACTCACACATCGATAGTATATTTCCTCATCTTCCTTTCAATGCTTACTACTAATTCATTATAAAATCAAGCTAATACTTGTCATTTCAGGTCCATATGCGAGACAACAATAAAGGTAAAAGCCAATTTTGATAAAGTTATACCTACCATTCATGTAGACTACCATACATGAGGGGGCAAATATGTAAGTATGAAAAAGGTGCACAAGCCGACATGATAGTCTGTTGATGATTTAGAGTCTTAATCACACCCATGAAGACATGAATTATATACCTCTTAGAAGTTTCTCTCTTCATGATGTGTACCCTAGTGTATTCCCCCTTTGGTTATTCCTCCCCTACCTTCAAACTAACTTCCCAAGGTCTTGTGTACCTTCTAGTTGACAGTCCAAACCACTTTGAGTGGGTCACCCATATGACCTCTAGGATCTCTTGGATGACCCTGCAACTTAAGTCCATATCTCTCAAGTGACCTACCCTGCTAATATGGTTGATCCACTTCCTATAAGGGGTAACCCTATCATCTTTTTCCACGTGTGATTTCTTCTAGTTTAGCCCAATTTAACTCCATTTTTAGCTTTTGATTGTGAGTCACTTTATGCATAAATGACCATTGACTTCCCCTAACTATTCCTAGACTCTCAATCACTCTCTTGTTATCTCACAATCATTCTTTTATTATCTTTCAAATAGTATTCTATGATATTGTCCCCAACTTTTATTTTCTTCCAATTAGAGCTAGATCACTCTTTAATCAATCCTTGTTAACTCTCCAATCACCACCACCTTTGGTGTGGATTATAAGACTATAAATATCCCCCTCCTTTATTCATTTGAGGAGGCAAATTCATTATTGCATTCTTGGTTTGCTCAAGTGTTTGCAAAGTTGCTCCCATTAGCATTCTTATGCTCTATGCAGGACCTTGTTTGCCTTTTTATTTCTACAATACCTTCAAATCTCAAGCATTTTGTCATTTTTACAATAGAATTCTTATGCTCAATCCATTCCCTTTGATTTTCATAGCTTCTAAGCTCAATCCAATTGCTTTTACATCCATTTTTTTGTCCTTGTTGCCAAGAGGAGGACCCTACTACTGCAAAGGAAGATACATTTGCCACATGACCTTTGAGGACTTATGTTAGGCACTACCACTCAATTTGTATTGGTTTTTCATGCTTTCTTAGTAATTTAGATAACAAATCTTTCTCTTGAGGAAGTAAAACTTCATTTGTATTTCTCTTGATATGTAGTTTAAATTGCTTTCTTAGAATATATTTTCTTTTAAATTTCTTAGATTAGCTTTACTTGCCTTCTTATAATAGCTTAACTTTCATTGTACTTTTAATAATTACAAAATTCAATAGATTACTAGTCAAAATCGAACCACAAAAATACACAAAAAAAGATTACATTGCATACAAAAAGTCATTTAGTTGCATACATTTTCCCTTTCATAGTAATTAATTTATTCAAAAATAGAAAAGGAACTCAAAAATTGTTTGCATTCGTATAGGATTAATTGCATTTAGGAACTCAAAAAATACCAAAAACATTAAAAAAAACAAAAACCAAGTGATCAAACAAACCTTCAATTTCATCACAAGGTCAACAATCAAATCAAAACATTTAAAATGAAAACTCTCCCCCTTTTGTCTAGCATTCAATGTGCCAAGGCATAAGGGAAGATTGGGTTAAATCCAACATTGATGAAATTAGGGAGATCGACCCTCAACCAATTCCCACAGAGGAAACAACTCAAGATCAAGAACTTATCTTGAGGCCCATTCAACAAGAAATACAACAAAGACTCATTCAACAAGTCATTCAAAATGAATAAAGGAGGTTACATCACCTCCATATCATAAACAAACAAAAGAGGCTTAGAGCAAGCAACCCTTTGAGTCATATAATAATCACAACTACGACACCCATTGAACACTTATGCCAAAATCACAACTTTCATAACAACTTCTGCTAGCCACATGCATTCACATATCACACATTCAACCCAACCACGATTTGCGAAGTTTTACTTCCTTGTGAACAGAACAACTCCTTGGTTCTACCTCCACTCAATTGGCTTATGCCATGTGAGTGGGAGTGATTGGGACATAGTTCATGTGTCACATCAAAGTCTGATTCACATTTCGAGTAACACATGTACATTCATTTGATTTAATTTGTAATCTATTGCATATACTTTGTCATTATTTCTTATTATATTACATTGGAATACAACATTCACATATAAATGTAACCTTTTAATTTGTATTTTATATCAACAATGATCACATTTATTATTTTTGATACATCAAAATTGCACTAAGGGGGCTATACCTGAAAACAAAACTTAACCAGAGTCCAATATACAGATGAACATAGATCACAAAAACCAAAAAAGACTGTCAAATTATCTACACTCACACACCGACGTTGATCCTTCAAGCTTCTTCATCACCCATCCCTTCCTTCTTGTCATCCTCCTCCACACCTGGTGTCGAAGGGAGAGCCAACATCCTTGGATCCGCCACTATTTGGAAAAAAACTAGACATCTCCTTAAGCACTACTACATGACCCCTAACTACCTGCATCCTAGCATCTACATCCTCTCCGGCATTCCATATGATGAAAGGTATCCATGGCCCGCTATAGCTCCTCGTCATCTCAGGCCACACCCCCACCTGAGGGTTTAGCCCTAGCCCCGACACTGCCCACTCCAAGAACTTCTCCATCCCCACTTGCCAATGTGCCTTCACCCAGCATTGCATCAGCCATCTCACCACTACTCAATCTTCCCTTGCCTGCAACAACCAAGTAAGGGCCATTGAAGCAACGCCACTATTTACCCTGTATTTGTTGATTGCAATTAGGAACCGCATGCCCAGAATGCCTTTGACCACCTCCATTGTCTTTGCATCTCTTATGTTGAATTTTTTTTTTAGACGCTGGTCTAAGACCTTGCCCTTGAAATCCATTTACCTGTCCTTGGCCTCCAAGCAAATTGTGGTGTTTGTTGGTTACCAAATCTGCAGAGGGTTTGCCAGTTCCAATGCACAGGCAGATTCGGCCAACAGATTACAGGAGCTTGTGTGAGCTGCCTCCCCTTCACTTCTAGTTCTGCCACACCAAGGGGGGTATCCCTATGACAAAAGATGTGACATTGACTAGCTCAATGACAGAAAGATTTAGCTTGACAGCAACAGGCAAAATACTCTCATGTGTGGACCAAGATCTGCATGATAGATCACATGGTTGGCAACATTCTTGGACATATATGTCTGGTTGGATATGAGAGTATGCAGGGGTTCCTAATCCTACTCCTACAACTAACAGGTGGAAGTGATGAGATGGGTGGACATAATGTCCTGGATGTAAGACAAGGGGTTTTGGCTCATAACTACTGACCTAGGAGCAGACTGGTGCCTATCCATTGGGCAAGGAGTCAACTAGACGTATACAGTAGGTGGTTTACAACCTTCACTCAAGTTTCAGGGGGTTGGACTTGATGCTTGCCTTACAAACATCACCCAAGAAAGGGTATCTAACTGCCTCTACTTACAGATATCCCTGCAGACATACAACCTTCTCCATACATTGACCTAAAATAGTTTAATCCACTCCTTGAATGGAAGTTATAGATCAAGCATGCAGTATAGGCATCTATACCCTAGAATCTATGAAACCCTTAGCAACCAGATTCAAAAGAAGGATGACATGCAGCAAATGGAGACAAGCAGATAAACACATGCAATAAGCGTTTTTCATATAAATCAACACTGAAACTGAAAATATGTGCAAAATACATGCATGCTGCAACACATAAACTCCAAAATGGGATAAAAACAACCAAGATCATGCCCTGTTCTTCATTATTTACGAAAAAATGCCCCAGGCTTCAACAAACTTGAAATGGGTCACACAGTCTGCTTAAATAGCAAGAAAATGTACCCAGCAAATTAATTACATGGCTAGACAAAAATCTGCCAAATGCAATGCACTGATAATGGCACTCAAAACAGTAAATGTTGCAGCAAGAAATAGAGGACAGAGCATGTGGGAATCAGGATCTGGGCCGTTGCTCAGGGATATGCATCATCAATTCAGGTGATTGAGCTACCAACTTGACCCATACCTCTGCAACTATCGCCATTAAAGTTTCATCTACCCGCAGGCCCCAGAGTGTAGCCACAGCAAGTTTCTCCCGCCAAAAATAGTCACAGATACTCGGGAAAAAACCCACGCTACAGGTTTAAAACCTGGCCGTCGATCAAAAACCTAGTCATTGAGATCAAACGGCCCCAAAAATTGTTGAAGAGTCACTGGCCAGTGATACTATGCCACGTAGACACTTGCAGTTTCCATCGCTGACCTTTCCGCTTCTTTCTCCTTAATTTTCTCCCGCCAAGAGTCTACTGCCGGAACCTCACGTGGAAGCCACCATGTGGCAAGTCCCGCAGCACCCTTGAAACCCATAGAAACTCCCTTGGGAGCTTGGCAGAGGCAGACACATGGCGGGCTCCGCGCCCTCTCATGAAACATAAAAGAAATAGCCCCTACCATGTGGTGCCCTTCGGGCCGAAGTTACCTGTTAGAAACAAAAGTGTGGCAATAAACTGGGGCTCGACACTTGGCAGGGCCCGTGGCGTTTGATACAATGAGACCCCCGCAGCCACACTTAGAAACATTTAGACACAGAAAACTGTAACCCGAAACAGTGACCCAATATGCATTTGACCCAGTTTATATCAATTTTCAGGGGTCGATGGAGATTTCTGATCTGCCACTGTATATTCGACCCTGCACACAACTGATTTCTTGCATTTTTGATAATTGCAGGGGCAAAAATATTAAAACTTTTTGGATTTTTAGGGAAGAGACCTGACTCAAAACCCCATACATAAATTATTACTAACAGTGTCCATAATGCTAGCTTCGGCTCCTCAAAGATGTGCCCAATTGAGATTTTAAGCTTCTTTCACCGCCATATGATCCCTGCATTAACCCACATGAAATCCAATTAATATCGCCACTCTCATCAACTTCACTCTTTTGTCCTTTGGACATGCGAGCTCTCCACTCATACAACCTCATCCTGGGTTTGAAATTCCTCAATTTCCAAAGCTTGCTTCAATAGTCTATTGGCCTCCCCATTACCTTCCTAGTAAATATGGGAGAGTTTGAAATCATCTAGGAGGTTAATGTCCTCCCAAATCCATCTTATGACACTTTGGATTTTCCAATTGAGCATCTCCTTTTTTTAGATGGCGTTGATGATAATCAAAGTGTCCCCCTCTAGATGTAGCCTTCGAAATCCCATCCTCCTACATAGTTCAATCCCCATCCACACCGCTTGAACCTCCACCTCATTATTTATCCCTTTTGGAAGTGATCTCGCTTCCTCCACTAAGATTTTCCCTGAGTGATCGCGAAGGATGCAACCCACACTTGATGGCCTTAGGTTGCCCCTAGATGCCCCATCAAAATTTACTTTCACCTAGCCCTTATCCAGCAGTTGCCACTTTACATCTTTCCTTGGGTTAACGAGAGGATCAACCCTAGGCTTCCCACAAATGGGGGATAATTATCACATTTATTACTTTCTATTTATCAATTCAACTAAAATTAATTTAGATTAATTATATTTAATTATTTAACATCTTACTTTCTAGTTACCTAATAAATACTTTTACTTTTATATTTTAAAAGTTGAAATTGTATATTTTTAAGTAATTTTATATGTGTGTGTATAACACAATAATTTGATTATTTATGGGTTCTTTTAAATTTATTTTGTTATGTGTAAATAGATTTTTAAGCTAGTGTGATGTGTAAAATGGGATAATCAAAATGAATTATAAAGACCCAAAAACATCAATGGAATGTGCAAGTAAATAAAGATTTAAAATAAGAAATTGAAACTCACAAACTTTTTACTTAGCGATTTCCATTGTTTGCCTATTCCTGTTTGATCTTCAGTGATGAATGTGGCCCTCAGGAAGCTTGCTTCCTTGCTTCAATTCCTCAAGATGGAAAAAGAGAAATGGGTTGGATACTTATAGTGTTGAAGGTGAGCTTCAACACAACATGAAATGGATAATAGATGGTGTGGTAGTGGGGGTGCCAATGGCACGCTATGGATTCTGCAGCATAAGTTTACTCGAAAGTTTGATATGTGAAATGAAAGGATAGAGGGGTATTTATAGAATTGTGTGAGAGAAGATCAATGGTGTAGAAGAATTAAGAAGATCAATGATAGAGGATGTTCGAGAGAACGTGTGCGAATAGAAGAAAAACATGTGTCATTCAAAAAGATGCTTTGTTGAGTTAACTGCTTTCTTGATGAGGATGAGCTTTTATTTCTTAAATTAGAATATATTTTTCTAATTTAAGAGTTTTGTTGATAGCTTTAAATCAGTTAACTCAACTTTTGCTTTTGCATGACAAGAAGAATTTATTTTTAGAAGATTTTGAAGATTTTTAGAAGATAAGAAAGCATAATTAAATAAATAAATTTATTTAATTACATGCACATGATTTGGAGGAATACATAAAATATTTAATTATATTTTATTTTTGGAGATTTAAGATTTAATTTAAATAAATTTGCAATTTATTTAAATTTGGAAGAATAAATGATTTAATTAAATAATTAAAATTATTTAATTATTTAGAAGAATAAAGTTTCTATTGATGAAATTAATTAAATAAATGTAATTTATTCAATTAATGGGAGAAAATGAATCAAATAATTAAATTGATTTATTTATTTATTTATTGATAGAGGAATATTAAGATGAAATAAATATTTAAAATATTTATTTAGGTAGAGTCATGTCATTTTTAGGTGTATACATTTTGCCCCTCTTTGATGCAATGTGTTTTATCACGTTGTTTCAAAGAATAAGAGTTTTCGACAATGATACATGCCCCAGTTTGCCCCTGGTACAAGTTTAATGATAGGATGCCCCCTCGGGAGATTGGATGGGAAGACGACATAAAGCGTGAGACAGACAATCTCATGAAGAAGAAGGTGAAAAGCGAGTTAGGATGGAGAAAAATAGGACATGGTTCAGAGGAACAGATAGGGGAAGTAGTCACAGTTGTCACACAGTCAGCTATGGTTCACTTGCTATATATAGGAGCTGGGTCCACAAGTCCTATTCATTTGTACACTTGTCCTTAGTTGATTGATCTTTGAGAGCTTAGTAGAGCAGAGGAGCTAGAGTAGTCGACAGAGATATGGATATTCCGCGTGAGGAGCACCATTTTGAGCAAGTTTAACAGTTCAATCGGCCACTCGAGGTAGGACCACCGGTATGTAGTTCGTCAAATCTTGCTAAAAGTCATTTATTAGGTCAACAAATGCTTAGGAAAAAAAGCTAAGACAGATGCACCGAACTGCATCTCGAAACGGTGCATATGCTACGAAATCGTGCATCTAAGAGATCTTATGGCGCATATGATATATGTGTGCATATAGGCTAGGAATTGGCACATCCATTGTGGAACTACACATGTGACACTAGAAGCGGTGCATGTGCCAGAACGGCGCATACACATCAAGGATTGGTGCATTCACGGTGAAGCAGCGCATCTGATATGAATCAGCGCATTTGCCACCTGGTTCGGCGCATTTGCACTATGATAATCAATTGACTTAATGAAATTAACCCAATTGGCACCTTGATCGATGCATCAATTGATAAGCGATCTCTGAGATTGCCGAGAATCTAGTCAAGAGATGATATGTTGTTTTGATTAATTTGATGTGTTAAGTCAATGATAGGATAGTTTGATTGCTTTGAGTAGGTTTTGCTTGGATATGGACTTCTTTGATGCTATGCTTTACTTGGTTGCAGGAGGATATTCGGGATACCCTGATGTCACGAGAGCAGTTCCCTTTGCCGTTGTTGTAGCGGTATATGTTGACAGAGATGGACCGCAAGGCTCTTCGTGCTATGGGTTTGCATTACATTTGTTTCATGCCTGAGTTTCGCGCGAACCATGGTTTGCTGACTGCAGTCGTGGAGAGATTCCACAGTGAGGATGGGACATTCCATCTACCGACCAGGGAGATGGTGATCACTCTAGAGAACATGTACAGGATTCTGCACCTCCCTATTCAGGGAGAGTTGGTAGAGTACGATTCACAGCGTGATGTGGGACTGGCTGAGTGCAGATGTATTTTTGATGACCTAGAGATAGTTGAGCAGGTGATTTCATGGCAGGACATTCATGACTGCTATGACTACTTCCCAGGGATAGTGGCGGGACTGATCAATGGCAGAGTATGCCCTGATAGGAGGTCACACAGGTTCCCGATTGGCTGGGGGAGGGTGCTGGAGAGCATGATTACCGATGGGACTTGGTATGCATGGGGTGTGTGTGTGCTAGCACACTTGTATAGGGATATGCACTAGGTTGTGTATCACAGAGGGGCTAGCTTGTCAGCAGGTGTGTCTCTTTTGCAGTTTTGGTTATGGGAGCACATAGCTATCACACGGATGATATGCCTTTTTCACAGGTAGAGAGGTGAGCCTTACAACTACGGATATGCAGGCGTGATTTCCCAGCACAAGCTAGGAAAGCTCAAGTATTGGAGACATGCGCTAGATAATGTGGATCTAGTTATCTGGCGCCCATACCTAGACTGCGAGGTATGGGAGGATGAGGCTGACGAGTTGCCATACTGCTTCCAGACTCGGTGGCTTATTAGCAGGATGAGGTACATATTGGAGCATCAGATTGTTAGCAGAGTGCAGGGCAGGCCATAGGGGCAAGCATGATTTGTGAGGACCCGTGCAAAGAGATTTAGGTGGGGTCCCGTGGCATCGTATGAGGAGGCCTTGGCAGACTTTCGTTAGATCCCTTATGTAGCTTGGCCTATGAGGAGGGACATAGTAGATGCAGGCATGACACCAGACTATGAGGAGTGGTTTGTTTCTCATCCATTTCCCAGATATTCAGGACCTGGAGAGTTGGTTCATCGTATAGACAAGGAGGATTTAGATGACGAGGGTGGAGCTAGCAGGAGGAGGAGGAAACAGGGGGGGAGAGGAGGTCAGGGAGATGATGGTGGAGATGGAGGAGGAGGAGGAGGAGGTAGACTGAGATAGAGGAGGAGGTCTAGGGAGGGATCTTCAGGTCAGTAGCATGTTGCGCAGCTGCAAGCTGCAGGGTAGGTGTAGGTGCCAGTACAACAGGTGGCACAACAGAGACAGATGTCACCATCACAACAGGTGTAGGGGTAGGTGCCAGCACAACAGGTGGCACAGGGATAGGGACAGAGACAGGGAGGGCAGGGTCCATAGCCTGACCTATAGCAGCAGGCCATTGTTGCACTATAAGGTCAGGTCAGGCAGTTGAGGGCCCACCTAAGAGCAGCGGAGTCTCGAAGAGAGGCAGACATAGGATGGATATCAGAGATCTCCAGAGAGCGAGACTCAATCTTGGTGAGTGTACAGGTGATGAGAGTGGAGAGAGATGCAGCAGTGGCAACCCTGGGTACAGATAGTACTTCAAGCTTTTTGGTTGCACAGGTGCAGCAGGCACAGACACAGTTAACCCAGGTACAGAGTGAGCTTGCCAGAGCACAGGCTCACACTCAGTATTACAAAGGATTATATCATGGGGTAGTGTCAGCGGACCAGCATGCACCCAGTTATAGGAGTCAGTTTGTGGCATCACAGAGGGTAGGTGGATCCTGATCTGTAGCATCAGTGAGAGGGCCCCAACAGTCAGGGGGTGACAAAGGAGAGGGCAGTGCAGGGAGCAGTGCTCCACAACAGCAGGGTTAGCCAGTTTTTGACATTTGTACCAATTTTTGGCTTGATGTACACATTGTTGATGGCTTGGATAGCCTGTTATGTATTATTTTGCCCCGAGACATGTATCACTATCTTTTTGTACTTTGTATACATTTCATGACATGACTCTGAGAGATGGACATATATTTTGATATATTGCACATTTGGACATGTTTTTATGTTTATATGATGATGCAGTTATTGATGTTCTACATGCACATGTTCTATGTTTATATGTTATGGATGCAATCTATCTTATGATGCTTTGTATATGTGATGCATACTAGATGGATTGGGACGATATGATATGCTAATGCAAATGTGAAATGTTATTGTAGCTCTATATGTATTTCTCTATGTTTTTGATTTTTAAGATGATATACGGATGTAAATGTATGTGGATGACCTAATGCACTTATTATGTATGTAAATGATTTAATCATGTGAATGACTATCTCATGTGATATGATATGTTATCTATGCTATGTTTTTGATATGTCCAAATGTACTCAATCGACACAGAGATGATATAGATAGGCGGAAGAAAAGGAATGAAAGAGATACGGGCTTTCATTTGATACTCTGCAGGATTTTCTTATTGCATGGTTTATATGGATTTTTGGATATGGGATGGATGTTGATACTTTACCATCATTAGAGCGCAAGTACTTTTCTTTCATCATTGGGCACTTTTTATTTTTTTTCTCTTTTTGAAATGTTGTAAGAAAATACAAGCATCTAGGTATAATTAAACCGAGATGACCTGAGTATTCCTTACATGGATTTTGATATAGCAAGTTGATACAAGCATCTAGTCAAACTTGAATCTAGATGACCTGAGTACTTCTTGCATTTCAATAGACAAGGATCGCCCTTTTTCATGTTCAGACCTCTGAAGTCCTCGATGATCTTTTGTTGATCATGTTGTTAGACAAAAGTCGTCACATTACTAAAGTTTGATCCACAAACAACAGACAAAGAAAAAGATTATGCCCCCATCATAGCATCTAGCTTTTGACATCCTTGAGTAGCATAGGAAGACATAATGACAAAAATCCAAGACTTTGTAAGTTAAGTTGTTCACAAAACATTCTTGCATTAGATGCGTCTTTTTGCCATAATTGATATAGAATTAGTCTGAGTGTTTCGGTACATGTTTGCATTGGATAGGTTGATGTTTTGTGCCAAGATTTTTGTTGTTTCGGAAAGCTTGCTTTGCTGCATGTGCTTGTCTGGTAAAAGGCATCACAATCCTTTATTGGTATCCTCTTAGAACATGTGGCATTTAAGAATCCAAATCTGCAACCAGGTTGAGGAGTTGCCCCCAGTTTAGACAAAGGATTGACTTATTATGGGTGATATGACAAACAGACACAGAGAGACGGACCTTAAGGGACTAACCTAGTGTCTCGGGGGCTCATTATTAAATGGCCTTGCCTACATGACGATGCAGAGGCAACGTAGTTCAGGGTGAACCTGATGGACCTAAGACCTAGGTGAAGGCATAGATGCAGAATGGTATGGACAGCAGGATAGACGACACTCAAAGAAATGGAGAGGAAAGAAATAGAACGGAGCGGAGCCTCGGGGGCACATTGAGAATGGCCTTGCCTACGTGATAGCTCAGAGGCAATGTAGTTTGACAATGGTTCAAAGGACTGGTTCAGGATGAATGATATGATGGATACAAGAGACACGAGGTCACAACAGATGGAGGAAGCAGTTTGTCGCAGATAGCGCATGTTTACTAGGTTTTCACCACTTGCTTTTATTTGCATGAAAGCTAAAAGTACACATGATGCCTGTTTGCCAGGTTTTCACCAAAGGACAATTTTTTTGTTATTTATCCATTTTTCTAATTTTTTTGTTTGTTTTTTTATCACTTTTCCAAAAAAAAAATGAATTTTTAAGGACTCCCTTGCATTAGGGTTTTAGGTGTAGAACTTGCAAAGATGCATTCTATTGATGGGATCATCAAACAGTTCACCTTCAGATGTAGCCAATTGATATGCTCTTGAACCATAAGCTGCAATGATGACATAAGGACCTAGCCAGTTGGATTCAAACTTGCCTTTCTTTTCTCAATCTTGCAGATTTTCTCTGAGGACTAGATCACCAACTTGGAATACTCAGGGCTTTACCCTATGGTTGTAGCTTCTGGACATTCGTTGTTGATAAGATTTTAGGTGGTAAAAGGCCTATTACCTTCTCTCTTCGAGCAACTCTAACTCTTGAAGTTTGGACACTCTGTATTCTTCATTAGATATGAGGCCTTTTAACGAAACTTGCAAGGATGGGATCTCAACTTCAATGGGTAAGATGGCTTTAGATCCGTAAACCAGGGAGTATGGTGTTGCACCTATGGGTGTGCAGATGCTTATACGATAGGCCCACAGCACAGGATTTAATTGGACATGCCAATCATGGCCGAGATCATTGACAGTCTTCTTTAGGATTTTCAAAATGGTTTTATTTGATGCCTCCGCCTGGCCATTGCTTTGGGGGTAATAGGGGGTTGAAAAGTGGTGCTGGATATAGAATTTGTCGCATAGTTCCCTGACATCTTGATTTTTGAAAAGTCGTCCATTATCTGTGACAATGGACAAAGGGATACCATAGCGACAAATGATGTAGTTCAAGATAAAGGAGGCAATCTGCTTGCCTGTGATATTGGCTAAGGGCACGGCTTCAATCCATTTTGTAAAGTACTTAGTGGTGGTGATTATGAATTTATGGCTGCTGGATGAAGAACGGTGAATCTTGCCCACTAAGTTGAGTCCCCGCTGATAGAAAGGCCAAGGAGTCGTTAATGGTTGTAGCTCCTATGCTGGTGCATGTATCAGGTTCCCATGTATTTGGCACTTTTTGCATTTCTTTACAAAATGATAGGAATCTTGTTCCATGGTTGGCAAGTAGTATCCCATGTGTATGAGTTTCTTGGCTAGGGTAGGGCCACTAGAGTGGGTCCCAGATATACCAGCGTGTACTTCATTCAAGGTGGTTTGATATTCCTCACTATCGAGACATCTAAGGAGAGTACCAATGACACCTCTACGATATAGGGTATTGGTGACAATGGCATATCGAAATGCCTGACGAATAAAGGTTCATTTTTGGTTACTAGAGAGATCAGGTGGGAGGGTATTCTCTTTAAGATAGGTAAATATTTTTCCATAGAGGGGGGAATCAGATCCAACAATGTAGCAAATGATATGGGATTCAGGGGTGTCATATGCAGGACGGGATGCTAGCTCTACCAAGAACTCATAACATGATTGATTATTTGGAATATCGAGGAGAGATGCAATCATTGCCATGGTGTCTGCAACTTTGTTCTCAATCCTTGGTATCTGGTCAAAAGAGATATTGACAAAGTATTCTTTGAAGTCATCTACCATTCATTTGTAAGGGATTAATTTTTCATCTTTTGTCTGGTAGTCATCATTTACTTCATTTATGACCAGCTGTGAATCACCATACACCTGAAGCTCTTGGATATTCCATTCAACTGCTAGCTTGATGCCAATGACTAGGGCTTCGTACTTTGCCACGTTGTTAGTGCAGGGAAATAGTAATCTGTAGGATTTAGGAATGGTGTCGCCACTGGGGGTGATCAACAAGATACCTGCTCCTGATCCATGCTGAGTATATAAGCCATCGAAATACATTTTCCATGTTGCTATGGTTATGTGAAAGATAGATTCATTTAGAAATTCAAAGCTTAGAGGGTTATCATCTGTTAGAGGTGCATCTGCCAATTGATCAGCAAGTACTTGGCCTTTTATTGCTTTCCTGTCTACATATTCGATGTTGAGCTCACTGAGAAGCATGACCCATTTGGACAATCTACATGTTAGGGCTGCTTTGTTGAGTAAGTACTTGAGTGGATCAATTTTTGCTACTAGTTTGACAAAATGTGACAACATGTAATGTGTCCACTTTTGTGAGGCAAAGACCACAGCGAGACATGCTCTTTCAATTGGCGTGTATTGCAGTTCATATCCAACAAGTGTTCGACTGATATAGTAGATTGTTTGTTCTTCCCCTTCATAATTTTGTTGTGCGAGGAGAGCTCCCAGAGCTATTGGTGTGGCTGAGATATACAGTAGCAGGGGTTTACCCTGAATCGGTGGCATTAATACAGGAGGTTTCATTAGATATTATTTTAATTGCTGAAATGCCTACTCACATGAATCATTCCATTTGAAAGGGACATTCTTATGTAGGAGGTGGAAAAATGGGTGGCACTTGTCTGCCAATGGAGAAATGAACCTTTTGATAGATTGTAGTTTTCCCTGTAGGGACCTTAGTTGAGTGAGATTCTTAGGAGGTGGCATTTCCATGATGGCCTTTACTTTAGCTGGATTGACTTCAATTCCATTAGCGGACACTATGTATCCAAGTAGTTTACCTGAGGTAAGTCCAAACACGCACTTCTTCGGATTGAGGCACACATTAAACTATTCCAGTCTTTTAAAGATTTTGTCCAGTACTGCCAGGTGTCCTTCTCTTGTGAGTGATTTTGCCAAGATGTCATCAACATAATCTTCCATTATAGTGTGCATCATGTCGTGGAAGATTGTGGTCATAGTTCTCTGATATGTTGCACCAGCATTTTTCAAACCAAATGGCATGACACACCAACAATAGGTGCCCCAAGGACATGTGAATGCAGTCTTGTGTTGGTCTTCAGGTGCAATTTTTATCTGGTTGTATCCAGAAAAAACCATCCATTAGTGACAGCATGGTGTGTCCTGTCGTGAGATCTACAATAATGTCAATGTTTGGTAGGGGAAATCATCTTTTGGACAAGCATTACATATTCAAACTCTGCCATCTGGTTTGGCAACTGGTACTATGTTTGAAATCCACTCAGGATAGTCTATTGGTTTGATGAATCTGACATCTAATAGTTTCTTCAGCTCTTCTTTCACCATGAGGGCCACATGTGGGTGCATCTTTCTGAGTTTTTGCTTTACTAGCTTAGCTCTTGGAGCTAAAGATAAGTGATGCATTATGAGATTTGGATCTAGCCCTGGCATGTCTGCATATGTTCAGGCAAAGTTGATTTGTTTTCTCTTGAAGAATTTGGTGAATGCTGGCTTTTCTTGTGTTGTTAGAGATTGTGCCATATGAATCATTCTGGGATTATCACCTGTGCTAACATTGATCAGTTCTGCTGGTTCTATCAAGATTGAAGATCTCTCCTAATGTGTGAGATTGGGTAGAGGGTCAAGCCTTCCATCCTTCGATGCCTCAGAGAGGTTTTCACCACTGGATATGTCTATTTTTTTTTTTCATGATCTAACACTACCGCAGAGCAGTTTTCCTAATTAGATCTTTCTTTCATTTTAACATTTTTGAGACTGAAAGGCTTGGCACTCTCTCCAAAATAGGCCTTATCATTGAGTTCTATGGCATAGCTGGCTCTGTGGTCCCCTGTGGGTATATGATCTCTAAGCTCAAGATAGTCTATGATGGCTTCATCGTTCTGAAAGGTAACGAGCTCAAGGGTAGTGTCTTGTAAGTCCCAATCTATGAGTTCGGGGTGCAATAACGGTAAGGGGTCATTGGGTTGGTCTAGTTTGATGGCATTGATGGTTAAGATAGAGGTGTTGTGGAGGTCATTATAAGCACGGACAAAGTCTGCGATGGTACTCTCTATTAGCGGATCTGTCAAGGGGGGTATCATTATTTCCTCCCGACTTTCACTATCATTATTATGTGGGTCGGACTCTAGCTGTCTCGCCCTTGGACCTCGTCTCTCATTTGAATGGGTTGATTCATACTCGTGGACAACATCAATACCTTTTTCATCACAAAATAGCTCCGAGAGACTATCCCACTCATATTCATTGGAATCAGTCTCACTCCCCATTTGTAGTTGCTGAATTTGATCAACCAGATTACTAGCAGATGTTTCTGGTTGTTTGCCTTTATCCTTATTTGCTCTATTGGTTCTTGATGTGCCAGTGTAACCTAGCTCTGTAGTGTCTCAGGATGTCAAAGTATGGGGTTGGATGGGTTCAGTGATACCGTCTTTTCTTGAACCGAGTGGACCATGTACTTCATACCCCATTCTTTATAGCATTTGGAATCCTTGACCATATTGTTCAGTTTGTATAGTGGTGTGATGGTCTTGTTATGTTGATGAATTGTCTTCATCCTTATATAACTATTGAAGGATATCCTTTTCATCTCTCTCATCTTCGAGGCTTCCCCATTTGATAAATGAACCTTTGGTAGTTTTGTCTGCTTTGGATTTGCTCAGGGTAGGTCTTCCATATGATCTGGGAGATAGGGGGAGTTGTGCCAAACAGAGGGATTTTGAGATTGTGTACTCACCCAGGCCTTTATCTTTGAGTCTAAGGTTAGGTTGGGAAGCTTTTGAAGTGGAAGCAAGTGAAGCTGGGTCAACATGAGAGGAAGATGAAGCAGAAGCACGGTTATTAGGAATCACAACTTCAAGTTTAGATTGAATGGAGTTACAATACTTAAATGGATTGGGGTCACCTTGGATGGTGATCTCTTGACCTTCATAGGGGAATTTGATACACTGGTGGTATGTTGACGACACTGCTTTCAGAGCATGTATCGATGGTCTCCCAAGAAGAATGTTATATGCTAGCTCCATATCGAGGACTTGACATGCCACATCTTTTATTATAGGTCCCACTCTGATTGTTAAAGTAACAGTTCCCTTGGAAGTTCTCTCCTCCTCATCGTAGGCTTTGATAGTGATTTTCTTTTTTGGATCTATAGCTTTCTTCGCAAACCCCGATGCAAGGATTAGCTTCAAGGTGCAAATATTCAAACCAGCTCCTCCATCGATTAGAACCCATTTTATCTTGTGTTTGTGGATGAAGGCTTTGATATGAAGAGAGGCGTTATGAGGTTGGGTAATTGACATATCATCCTTTTCAGTGAATGATAAGGAGTGAGGTGAGGTAATGTGACCTACCATGGTTTGAAACTATTCTTCAACGAGGTTTGTTGGAATGGAGGCTTTTGATAAAGCTTTGTCAAGTATGGCCCTATGGGATGGGGATAGACGCAGAAGTTCCAGAATGGAAATATGCGTTGGTGTCTTATGAAGTTGATCCAGGATACTGTACTGATTAGCCGGAGAGGCGGGGGCTCCTCTAAGAGTGACTCTATTACTGTGGGTTGTAACATTACAATCTGATTCTTTGTTTATAGTGATCACATTGATGCGTGAATCACTTTCTGAGATGTGGTTAACAACATAGTCAAAGGACACGCTTCTGTAATTGGCATTGTTAGTTCCACTATTGTTTTGGTTGGAAGACCCTCCCTGCTCATAGTTGGGAAGAGGATCCTTGAATGCTTGGTGATCATTGTTAGAGGTATGTCTGTCAAGTGGATAGTGTGCTTGAGCGCAATGCAGTCATTAGTTTTGTACCCCCTATTTCGGTGGTACTCATAGAAATCATTGTCGTTCCACCAAGGAGGTTTGACTTTTGGTTCATATTCCCGTGCTGTTGGAAGTGTTATGATCTTACTTTTGATTAACTTCCGTAAGGTGGTTTCCAATGATTCTCCCAAAGGTGTAAAGTTTCTCCTAGGTTGAAAATTTGCAAACTGTGATTCAGTGTTTCTTGGTTTGTTTTGTGGGGGGGTTGTTTTGAGGATTCGATAAGTTGAAGATTGGTTGTTTTGGTGCCACATTCTTGGCATCTACCACCCCATCATTCACAATGTTTTTGTTCTTTGTCAAGAATCTTGGTTTATCTACATTGGTGTTGGTACTAGGAGTGTCCTTATAAAGCTTTATTTGACCCTTTGCGATTAAGGCCTTTTTGATGATTAGACCCATCTCAATGACCTTACTAAAGGAAGTAGGACATTGGATTTGTATCTGATAGCTTAGGTCGGTTTGTAGGCTATGGACAAACATTTCTAGCATTTGTTTTTCAGGCATTTGGTGTGGGCACTTACTTGCCAACTGTCTCCATCCTTGTAGGAAGATGGTGAAAGATTCTCCACCTTTTTGCTTGGTGTTACAAAGGTCTAAGATTGAGGCATCATGCTCAATATTGTAGAAGTGTGTGACAAATTTGTCCACAAGTTCATTAAAGGTTTGAATGTCACGGGTAATCTAGAAAACCACTCCATGGCTTGTCCTCCTAAGCTTCTTGGAAATAGTCGCATAAGATAAGTATCATTGTGGGCGACTTCAAGACATGCAACGTTAAATTCCCTAATGTGGTCCCTTAGATCACCCTTTCCTCGATATTTATCAAATTTTGGCACCTCAAATTTAGAGGGAAAAGGTATCATGATCAAGGTTCTATCAAAAGGATATGGTGAAATATCCTCTAGGGAATAATGCTTAGCTGATGCTCCTTTTTGCATGTCTGTGAATTGTTGTTGTAAAGATTGGATCTATTGGGTCATTAAGCTTAAGGCATCCATGGAATCAATGGTTGCTTTTCTTTTGTCTACGGGTATTTCCTTGTGTGTGCTTCCCTCAGGGTTTCTTTCTTCCTCTGGTTCTTTTAGAGCTTCTACATCAAAATCTTTAGGGAGCTTGACTCCTTGTTGTGCTAAGTGGAAAAAGAATTTAGTAGGGTCTTGGGCAAGTACCTTATCCATTATGCGTTGAAACCTTCAGTCTTGCTGTGTTTGGAGGACCTCTTCCATAGAAATTTCTTCATCACTATCGTGAGAGGTCGGAATAGTTTTCTCAGCCATATCAATCTTCTTTTGTTTTTGGGACCTCGTTAAGACCATGCAAGGTGATGTGAGATGGGATGGAGTGAGTTTTGAAAGTTTTGAACAAGGGGTGCTAGAATGTGTCAAGATTTGAGTGAGGTTCTCCTTAGATCTAATTGGTGTCAAACAAGTTGGGTGTACAAACGATAGTCGAAGTAAGGATGATAGAAATCCGGTTACTTGATGTGGACTAGTCTTGCACAAGCCACTAGTGGAGTTCTGAGAGAAAAGGATGATTGATCCTTGATAGTGGAGACTCACTAGGTTTGTTTGAGGTTTGATGTGATCAAGAATAGCTTGGTTCTCACCTTGTTGGATTTTGGGAAGAATTTTTGCAAATTTTTGGATGATGCCATGTGGAAAAAGCAGCTATGGAGTAGAAGAAGAGCGAAATGGTTGACTTGCACGATTCTAGTAAGATCTTGGGAAAACTGAGACAAATTTGAAATGGGTTTCTGTAAAGTTGAAATTTTTTCTCCTAGGAAGTACATAATAGTTCTCTGGATTGAATGCGCAGGAGTAAATGCACCAGAACAGGAGGTAAAAGCACCGCAGGTCGAAGCAAATGCGCAAATCTAGCAATTTTTAAATGCACAGCAATAGTGATCAAATGCACAGCAAGTCTAAGTGTGTGCCGCAGGTCGCAGCAAATGCGCTGTTTTGGTTTTCAGTTTTAATTTTGTAGAGTTTTTGGCACGTATTTTAAAAAAAATTATTTTTGGTTGAAAAATTGGTCTTTTTTGAATTCTGATTTTCAATTATGGCAGATAAAGACACAACAAGCGCATGGAAGTTTTCATGATTTTATCTTTTATTATTTTTTTATATTTTTTGACTTTTTGACACAAGAACAATTACAACCTAGGTTGGAAAGGACAGTATTTGTTGACCCCCCTAGCTGTGCATATTCAAAACGTGTAGCTCTAGGATCTGGTAGCATCGGCTCCCCTCCACGGCACTCACTTCTCACGCATACCAGATCTAGGTTTCCTTAGGCTCGTACCCCCACCGAACCATAGGATTGTCCCTGCTACCTCTACTAAGCATCACATGAATCGGGGCCGCTTCAAAGGTTCCACCTTTTGTGCCAACAAATAGGGGATTTTGGTACACTAAACAATGGCTAAGTAGTCAAGGCAACTGTTCGAGTGGTTACACATGCGGCAATGCTACTCTCCGTTATGGAGTCTCCCAGCCTCCAAGGGTTACGCCTTGGAGGGTTTTGGGGGAGGTTGGCTGTTGGTGTAACACAGCGACACTCATTGTAGGAAGCTTTCGCCTCAAGCATAATTTATTTAAAGTGGATTGGTAGGGCTTGGCTTTAGCCTGTTTCCACTCAGGGTCATTCCCACTTGGACAGGCGGGCATCCAAGGGCAGGCCCCTCTAAAGGTTATACACAGGGAATAACAAGTTTGGTGTTCTGGTCACCCAGTAAAGGGGAGAGCATAAGCCTATTGTCATTCAACAGACACAGAAAACAATGGTTTATCCAATCCTACTTAAAAGAAAAAAAACTATGTGTGTTATCTACTTGGGCACTCACACATTTGTCAACTTTGAGGTGGTTAAAGATAGCAATGGTTCATTTCCCTTTGTGAGATAGCAATGTTCTAAACTAAGAGAGATAGAAATAATGCAAAGATAGCAGTGATTGTTCGTTACTATCCTCCTAGTTAAGGACTACGTGCGATTTGCATGCATGCATTTTTTTTTACTTTTTCCCCTAATTAATCTAAGATGAGTTAATTAGTGTAGCTAAATGATCTATCCAACTCCTAATCCTGCAAGACAAATGTTAGCATTAATCTGACAATTACGAGAGATCCTAAAATCACAATGAAGAACAGATGTGCCACTTAATAGTCTGTATGCACAGAAATAGAGACTGTAAGTACGGCGTTACAAATGCGCTAAGACAGATGTCAAAAGCACAGGAATAAGAGGCAAATGTGTCGTTTCTACATATGCGCCATAAAAAAGAATGTAAGCGCTGTGTCTGATGGTGTATGCACTGGAATACTGTAGGCGCCCAAACAGATTGTATATGCGTCGTCTCAGAGGATGTATGCGCCAGAACTTTGCATGCACCAGAATAGGTTGTATATGCACCGGATCAGAGGTTGTTTGCGCTGGAAGTTTGTATGCACCGGAACAGTGCTCATATGCGCCTCGAGATCAATCAGATGCACCGACTAAACCTGTTTGAAGCCAGTACAGAATCTGTATGGAACCTGTCACTCAGAAACTCAGTTTTTTGGTTAGATTTTGAGGCAGATGCCCCATGGTGTGCGCCAGAAATGTGATGGGTAAAATGGGATAATCAAAATGAATTATAAAGACCCAAAAACATCAATGGAATGTGCAAGTAAATAAAGATTTAAAATAAGAAATTGATACTCACAACCTTTTTACCTAGCGATTTCCATTGTTCACCTATTCCCATTTGATCTTTAGGGATGAATGTGGCCCTCAGGAAGCTTGCTTCCTAACTTCAATTCCTCAAGATGGCAAAAGAGAAATGGCTTGGATACTTATAGTGTTGAAGGTGAGCTTCAACACAACATGAAATGGATAATAGATGGTGTGGTAGTGGGGGTGCCAATGGCGCGCTATGGATTCTATAGCATAAGTTTACTCGAAAGCTTGATATGTGAAATGAAAGGATAGAGGGGTATTTATAGGATTGTGTGAGAGAAGATCAATGGTGTAGAAGAATTAAGAAGATCAATGGTAGAGGATATTCGAGAGAACGTGCGCGAATAGAAGAAAGACATGTGTCATTCAAAAAGATGCTTTGTTGAGTTAACTACTTTCTTGATAAGGATGAGCTTTTATTTCTTAAATTAGAATATATTTTTCTAATTTAAGAGTTTTGTTGATAGCTTTAAATCAGTTAACTCAGCTTTTGCTTTTGCATGACAAGAAGAATTTATTTTTAGAAGATTTAGAAGATTTTTTAGAAGATAAGAAAGCATAATTAAATAAATAAATTTATTTAATTACTTGCACATGATTTGGAGGAATAAATAAAATATTTAATTATATTTTATTTTTGGAGATTTAAGATTTAATTTAAATAAATTTGCAATTTATTTAAATTTGGAAGAATAAATGATTTAATTATTTAGAAGAATAAAGTTGCTATTGATGAAATTAATTAAATAAATGTAATTTATTCAATTAATGGGAGAAAATGAATCAAATAAATAAATTGAGTTATTTATTTATTGATAGAGGAATTTTTTTTTGATTGGTAAAACGCTGAGGCCATTAATATATAAAGTCAATAATAAAATACAATAAAATACAGCTCTGTTTAGTGCGGGCACCAGTAGGAAAGAACAAAGCAAAGAAAACCTCCAGTCTAGCCCAGAACTTTTGCAGTCCAGTACATACTGTTTATTTATAGATCTTATATGGGGTCAAGCCCAACAAGGACTCATCCTTTCTTATACAATTTCTGGGGTACAAGTACAAACATTGCCCTATACCAAGGCCTTTCTTCAGATATTCTCTTGCTGTATGGCTTATTGGTTCTCCAGCTCCTGGGATGTCCACCATCACATATAGTATTAGATCAGCTATCTATGATCAAGTGAGGGGCTTCTTGGTGCAGGAGCACCTCGAAAATCATGTTTTCTTTTGTAATAAGGTCTATTTGACCAATGCATGTCATTTCAGTTTGTGTCTAGGTTCATTTCGTAAGTCCCAAGTGACTTAGGACACTTGTCAAATTGTAATCACATAATGCCAAAATAGGCCAATAGGGTAGTTGGAGGCTATTTTTAGATGGTTGTCTCCCAGCTGCTTGGATTGGTCTCCCAGCCGCTTGGAGTCAGTTTGGTACTACTCAGGGCGAGTTGATAAATGCCCAGAGGAATGAATCAAATGATGGTCGAATGTAATCAGATTGAAGAAGGTTGTGAATGTGATTGTATTGTGCTTAGGAGAAATAAAGCAATTATGTTTTGTCCATTTGATTTTTGTTTCTTATAACTGCAAATCATGTAACTGTAGATTTCCATTCTTTCTGTGTTTTCCATTTTGTTGCCGTATGTCATCATGAAGCATTCCACTGGTGAGATTTCTGTCGAAATTAGTGGAATGGCTTCGATGTACCAGTATTTATTTTGTTCCTTGTTTTGTTTTATGTCGATAGTGCAGGCGTTCCAAATTGAGGAGTGTGCACAGTAGCATGCCCTAGCATCTCTATGTGCTAGGCGTACAATGTAGATCAGACTGTGTGAGAGTTGAAAACCCTAACAACGTATCACTGTGTTGGTTCATCGGTGCATTGGCCAAAGGTTGCAAATGTTCACCGACAGTGCAAGTCTCGCCAAAGGAAGACAGTTATCAGCGTAAGTCAGATGATGGAGAGACTTTAGAAAGTCATCCTGACGGTGGCTACTTGGCCGAAGGAAATGTTCGGCAGCTCATATTTAAAGTCTTGCCGATTGTGAGATAATTAGGGCCTGATCTGTTGTTTCTGCTGTGCGCTCCCCATCATATTGGTATTAGAGCAAGAGAAAATATTTGGGTGGCAAGTCGAATTGAGGATTTGCAGGAGTGTTGGCGTTTGGGTGTTGTCTGTGAATGTTTATGTCAGACAAGGAAAGCGAGACAGAGGCGGAGAGGATGCCTCCCAAAAGTATGTCGCAGGACGCCGTTAAGAACTTGATCGAGGAGATGCTTGAATCCAAGTTGGGAGAGTTCAAGCAGTCCAAAAGCAAAGATAGGGAAGATGAAAGTGACAGCAATGAAGGTGATACAGAAATTAAGGAAACCAATAAACAGACAGAGGAGATACCAGCAGACCAGAGGGCATTTGTAAATGCATTGAAGTCAGTCAATAGGGACACCATAGATGGGTTACCTATGTATAGCGGAAGTATGGAAGCTGAAGAGGTGATTGATTGGATTGAGGCATTGAACAATCATTTCAAAAACAAAGAAGTCCCTGATGATAAGAGGGTTAAATTGGTAAAGGCAAGATTGAAGGGATCTACTCTTGCATGGTGGAATTATGAACAAGGAGAGAGAGTCAAGGAGGGGAAGAATATGATAACCTCCTGGGAAAGGATGAAGACCAAAATCAAGGCACAATTCTTACCTCTGGACTATAATGTGCAGATGTATAAGAAGTTGTAGAATCTCAGACAGAGAGACCTTGATGTGAATGCATACACACAAGAGTTTCATAAACTTAGTCTCAGATCAAAGAGACAAGAAGAAGAGTCAGAGAAGGTTGCCAGGTACTTGAATGGCCTAAGGATGAACATCCAAGATGAGATCAGCATCTTAGCACCAGAAATAGTGAACAAGTGTTTCTAATTGGCCTTAAGGCTAAAGAGAAGATAAAGAGAAAGAGCGAACAGAATAATAGAGGTAGAGGTGGAAGGAATTTTAGAGGCAGAGGCAGTTTTGGAGGAAGAAGTCCTAACCAGAGGCCTAGTGGTGAGTCTAGCCAAGAAGAGCAAGTTGGGGACTCCAATAGCAAAGGAGGCTACCGAGGAAGAAGGCCTAATGGAAGAGGTGGGACAAGTGGATCAGGTAGAGGATCCAAATTCTCCAATATGAGATGTTATAACTATAATCAGATAGGGCACCCAGCATACAAGTGTCCAGAGAAGGCCTCAACTTCTTATGGTGGTGAGAAGAGAACCACTTTGATTCAAGAAGATGCAAGGAGTGTGGCATCTCCTGAAGTGAATCTAGCATCAAAAATGGGAGAGAATCTGATGATCAAGAGGACGCTACTCAAGGAATCAGTGTAGACTAAACCATCTCAAAGAAGGGCTTTGTTTAGAATCAACTGCAAGATCCAAGGTAAGGTTTGTAAAGTTATTATTGACTTTGGTTCCATTGATAACATTATATCTTTGGAAGTAGTGAATAAGCTGAAGTTAGAAAAGATACCCCATAGCAGTCCATATAAAGTCAGTTGGTTGAATAAGGGGCAGCACATACTCATCAATGAACAGGCATGGGTAGAATTCAGTATTAGGGGATATAGAGATAAAATCTTGTGTGACATCCTTCCAATTAATGCTTGCCATCTTTTGTTAGGCAGACCATGGCAGTTTGACAGGAAGGCTCATCATGATGGAGAAAAGAATGCTTACTCATTCCAAAAGGATGGTGTGACTTATGGGATACAGTCATTGGTAGAAGATGATCCACAACATGTAGGGTCTAGTGTAATGATGGTAGGAGAGAAAGAATTCATGGACACATTAAAGGAAGGTGATGGAGTAGGTTTTGCTTTGATTGTGAAGCCTAAGGGGGAAAAGAAGAAAAGTGTGAAAGAAGTAGGGCCTAAGGAGATCAGAGATTTGCTTGAGAGTTACAAAGGAGTGATTGCAAAAGATATACCTGATTCCCTACCACCTGTCAGAGACATTAGCCATCAGATAGATCTCATACCAGGAGAAATACTTCCTAATAAGGCAGCATATAAGATGACACCTCAGCAGAATGAAGAGATAGCAAATCAGATTCAAGAACTCCTAAACAAAGGCTTGATAAGGAAGAGCCTTAGCCCATGTGCAGTACCTACTATTTTAGCCCCAAACAAGGATGGGAAATTGAGACTGTGTACTGATTCCAGGTCAATAAATAGGATAACCATTAGATATAGGTTTCCTATTCCTAGAATAGAAGATCTAATGGACTATTTGAGAGGTGCTACTTATTTCTCCAAAATAGACTTAAAGAGTGGGTACCATTAGATAAGGATAAGAGAAGGGGGTGAGTGGAAGACAACTTTCAAAACCAATGAAGGGTTGTATGAGTGGCTTGTGATGTCGTTTGGTCTTTCAAACGCCCCTAGCACATTATGAGGCTGATGAATGAGGTGTTGCAGGAATTCATAGGGAAATTTGTGGTAGTCTACCTTGATGATATTTTGGTGTTCAGTAAGAGCAAGGAAGAACACTTGAAACACTTGGAGATAGTCTTGAAGAGGCTGCAAGATCAGAAGTTAATGATAAACTTGGAAAAGTGTGACTTCATGGAACAAGAATTGGTGTACCTAGGTTTTGTCATCTCTAAGGGTGATTTAAAAATGGATCCTTCCAAGGTAGAAGCTATTTTGAATTAGCCTACACCTAGGAAAGCAGGGGAGGTCAGAAGTTTTCATGGTTTGGCCACATTTTACAGAAAATTTATTAAGAATTACAGTGATATTTGTGCACCTATGTTAGAGACCATCAAGGGTGGAGGAAAGATGAAGTTTGTGTAGACAAAAGAGGTAGATCAGAGTTTTGAAAGTCTGAAGCAGAAAGTTGCCAAGTATCCTGTCTTAATACTTCCTGATTTCAATAAGGTTTTTACCATTGAATGTGATGCAAGTGGGTTGGCCATAGGAGCAGTGTTGAGCCAAGAAGGCAGACCAATAGCCTTCTTTAGTGAAAATTTAAATGGAGCCAAGAGGAAGTACTCCCCTTATGATTTAGAGTTGTACGCTATGGTACAAGCTCTGAAAAAATGGAGGCACTATTTGTTTCCTAAAGAATTTATTGTATACACTGACAATCATGCTCTCAGTTTTTTCAATGGATAGGAAAAGCTCAATAATAGACACATGAAATGGGTGGGATGTCTTCAAGCAAACACCTTCATCATCAAGCATAAGAAAGGAATAACCAATAAGGTTGCTGATGCTTTAAGCAGAAGGGTGTTGACAGTGCAAGAAGTGCAGCTACAAAGTATGGGTGTTGAGTCACTCAAAGGATTGTATGAAGAGGACCAAGATTTCAAGGAGATTTACAAGGTATGCAGTGAGTTTGCCAATGCTTTCCACAGTGAATTTTTAGATTATACATTGCAGGATGGACTTTTGTTTAAAGGTAGTCAACTATGTATCGCTAAGTGTTCAATGAGGGATAATATTGTGAAGGAAAAACATAGTGGTGGTTTAGGAGGGCATTTTGGGCTCAATAAGACCTTAGATCTTGTATGAAGGTTTTACTTTTGGCCAAGGATGTAATTTGATATTAGAAGGTTTGTTGAGAGTTGTATGATTTTCTAGAGAGCAAAGGGAGTCTCAACCAATGCAGGACTGTACCAACCTTTGCCCATACCAAATAGACCTTGGGAAAGTTTGAGTATGGATTTTGTGATGGCATTACCCAAGACAAGGATAGGTCATGATAGTGTGTTTGTTGTGGTAGATAGATTCAACAAAATGGCGCACTTGATTCCTTGTAAGACCACCAATGATGTTAGTTACATTGCCGGTTTGTTCTTTAAAGAAATTGTCAGGATTCATGGGTTACCTTTGAGTATTGTATCTGACAGAGACAACAAATTTGTGGGACATTTCTGGAGAACCTTGTGGAAAAGATTGGGTACAAATTTGTCTTTTAGTTTAGCCTATCATCCTCAGACTGATGGCCAAACTAAGGTTGTAAATAGGTCATTAGGCAATCCGCTGAGATGTTTGACAAGAGAACATGGCAGTAGTTGGGATGTGGTACTCCCACAAGCAGAATATGCCTATAATGATTCTACAAATAGAAGTACAGGTCTAAGTCCTTTTGAAGTTGTTTATGGTAGTCATCCTAGAGGAATTTTTGAATTGCGAGATGTTCAAGGGTTGGACAAAGGGAGTGGACATGCTGATACTCTTGCAGAGGCTATGAAAGCGATCCATCAACAAGTTAGAGATACTCTACACAAGATTAGTCAAAAGATCAGGGCTAGAGTGGATCAACACAGAAGGGATGTGCAGTACCAAATAGGAGATATGGTCATGGTTCATCTCAACAAGAACAGACTACCCACAGGAAAACACAACAAGTTGATGATGTGGAAGATTGGACCTTGTCGGATTCTGGAGAAATATGGTTCTAATGCTTACAAAATTGAACTCCCTGATGATATTGCTATTTCACCTATATTCAATGTTGCTGATCTAACATTATTATAGGAGTCCTGATACAGGAGAAGGTGTAGATGATTCTGTCCAAGACCATACAGAGTGGGTGCAGTATTTACCACCTAAGGAACCACCGAAGATGGAGTGCATCTTGGATAGAATGATAGCCAAGAAGACTAGAAATTAGACCTATTTTGAGTATTTAGTCAAATGGCAAGGACTTCCAGACTCAGAAGCCACATGGATGTTGGAAGAAGACATCAAAAAGTGGGGTGGTGATTTGCAGCAGTTAGTCTCTAAGAGGACTTGAGACAACTTTCACCCAGGGAGTATGGTGCAGGAGCACCTCGAAAATCATGTTTTCTTTTGTAATAAGGTCTATTTGACCAATGCATGTCATTTCAGTTTGTGTCTAGGTTCATTTTGTAAGTCCCAAGTGACTTAGGACACTTGTCAAATTGTAATCACATAATGCTAAAATAGGGCAGTAGGGCAGTTGGAGGCTGTTTTTAGACGGTTGTCTCCCAGCTGCTTGGATTGGTCTCCCAGCCGCTTGGAGTCAGTTTGGTACTACTCAGGGTGAGTTGATAAATGCCCAGAGGAATGAACCAAATGATGGTCGAATGTAATCAGATCGAAGAAGGTTGTGAATGTGATTGTATTGTGCTGAGGAGAAATAAAGCAATTATGTTCTGTCCATTTGATTTTCGTTTCTTATAACTATAAATCGTGTAACTATAGATTTCCATTCTCTCTGTGTTTTCCATTTTGTTGCCGTATGTCATCATGAAGCATTCCACTGGTGATATTTCTGTCAAAATCAGTGGAATGGCTTTGATGTACCAGTATTCATTTTGTTCCTTGTTTTGTTTTGTGTCGACAGTGTAGATGTTCCAGACTGAGGAGTGTGCACAGTAGCATGCCCTAGCATCTCTATGTGCTAGGCGTAGAGTGTAGATCAGATTGTGTGAGAGTTGAAAACCCTAACGGCGTATCGCTGTGTTTGTTCATCGACACATCGGCCAAAGGTCGCAAATGTTCACCGACAGAGCAAGTCTCGCTGAAGGAAGACAATTATCGGCGTAAGTTGGACGACGGAGAGACTTTAGAAAGTCATCCCGACGGTGGCTACTTGGCCAATGGAAATGTTTGGCAGTTCATATTTAAAGTCTTGCCGATTGTGAGGTAATTAGGGCCCGATCTGCTGTTTCTGCTGTGCGTTTCCCATCACTTCTTCTGTCTAGCTCCTGCCAGATTACTTGTCTTACCTGAAACCACAGGGAAAACTTCCAACTCTTTTCGCATGTTAGCTATACAAAACAAGGATATACATAGACTTCTCTTCCTGCAAACACCTGTTAGTTCTCTAAATCCTTTGCTTGAGAGGAAAATTAAAATACTTGCTCTTGCTAATCTTATCATAAATATTCAAACACACTTGCTTCGATGTCAACTTAAATCCCATACTAATTGACTGATCCCCTATATATGCCAACATCTAAATATATATACTTGTAAAAATGCAAATATATATACCTAAGTGTGGGCATAAGTGATCGATCAAGTCACTGATAATGTTGGTGAACCATCTAACATTTAACCCATCATAGAAAAATGTTATTACCTGTCAAATCTGTAATATCTCTCAAATGAGTTGGAATGATAGCCAAAGCTCGACTTGAAACCTCATTATTGCCAGTCTAGTAGTGATTCAAGTTTCAATCAAAGCATCAGTAGTTCTAACCTTTTCATCGAGACAATCTGCTTTGCACATAATGACATTATTAAATGGTGATCAAATCATATCTTAAACTCTTCCTGTTTGGGTCTTGAGCCCCGTGCTAAGGGGAGTCGTGCAAGATTTTGAAAAGTATTTATTGATTGGAACCTAAAAAATTATGGCAAAATTTCAGGTACCCATGATGAAAATTGGAATCAACATCGAAAATGAGTTGAGGTTGCTTTTTGAAATTTCTAAAAATTCCCTATTTTTTAGGGTTATGACCAAATTAGCGAAGGTCAAACTGACTATTGGTTAGAAAGCATGTATACCAGATACAAAATAAATTGTATGTATACCAGATACAAAAGGGGAGCGTATAAAAACTTTCTGTATTCGAGCATGTATATAAGATACAAATATGAACGGTCAAAAGTTTTGTATATTTGTTTATATGTATACAAGATACAAAGCTCATAAAGCATGCAGATACGAATATGCAGATGCATGAAGATCCAGACCTGATGACTTTTCATAGAACCAGACCCACCAGCGTTAAGAGTTTAAATGAATAATTGGTCAAGTCCGTCGGATGTAATTTGAGTTTGTATGTTTGGCAAAGGGAAACATACAAGATGATATACAAAGCTATATGCATGTCACAGAACCGAAAAGATTATGAAATGAGGTTTTATTGTTGTATGTTTCGTGCTTTGTATGTATGTTTCAGGTTATACATTTCAATATACATACAATGTAGAACTCAAGAAAGGTTGAAATTTGGTTAAAATGATGCATCATGACTTAAAGCATATCAGACGATGCATTGCACTTTATATACATCGCGGAGCCGAAAAGTAAGTAAACTATGGTTTATAAAAATGATAAGTCCGAAGAGGTGATACAAAGGAGTTTGTATGTATTCGGCTTTGTATCTAAAAATTGGATATGAGTATTGTTGCATTTCAGAAGATACAATCAGAAAAGTGATGTGGGCTCCACCGTTTGCATATCGGGCTTTGTATAAATAACAATGTATTTCTTCGATATACAAGCCAATATACAAGATGATTTGTATATTGAAATGTATAACATAATGATGTATATCTTCAATATACAAGCCGATATACAAGATGCTTGTATAAAAAATAATGTATATCTTTGATATACAAGCCGATATACATAAGATGCTTGTATAAATAACAATGTATATCTTTGATATACAAGCCGATATACAAGATGCTTTGTATATTCCAATATACAAGCCGATATACAAGATGCTTAGTATATTTCAATATACAAGCTGATATACATGTATAAAGAGAGGGTTTGTATAAGATGCTTTGTATGTATTTTGAGTGTGTATGTTTGGCAAAGGGAAACATACAAGACGATCTACAAAGCTATATGCATGTCGCGGAACCGAAAAGATTATGAAATGAGGTTTTATTGTTGTATGTTCTGTGCATTGTATGTATGTTTCAGGTTATACATTTCAATATACATACAATGCGGAACTCAAGAAAGTTTGAAATTTGGTTAAAATGATGCATCATGACTTAAAGTATATCGGAAGATGCATTGCACTTTATATACATCGCAGAGCCGAAAAGTAAGTAAATTGTGGTTTATAAAAACGATAAGTCCGAAGAGGTGATACAAAGGAGTTTGTATGCATTCGGCTTTGTATCTAAAAATTGGATGAGTATTGTTGCATTTCGGAAGATACAATCAGAAAAGTGATGTGGGCTCCACCGTTTGCATATCAGGCTTGTATAAATAACAATGTATATCTTTGATATACAAGCCAATATACAAGATGCTTTGTATATTGAAATGTATAACATAACAATGTATATCTTCGATATACAAGCTGATATACAAGATGCTTGTATAAATAACAATGTATATATTCGATATACAAGCCGATATACATATAACAAAGATGCTTGTATAAATAACAATGTATATCTTCGATATACAAGCCGATATACAAGATGCTTTGTATATTTCAATATACAAGCCAATATACAAGATGCTTTGTATATTTCAATATACAAGACGCTTTATATATTTCAATATACAAGCCGATATACATGTATAAAGAGAGGGTTTGCATTAGATGCTTTGTATGTATTTTGAGTTTGTATGTTTGGCAAAGGGAAACATACAAGACGATAAACAAAGCTATATGCATGTCGCAGAACTGAAAAGATTATGAAATGAGGTTTTATTGTTGTATGTTTCGTGCATTGTATGTATGTTTCAGAGTATTGTTGCATTTCGGAAGATACAATTAGAAAAGTGATGTGGGCTCACCATTTGCATATCGGGCTTGTATAAATAACAATGTATATCTTTGATATACAAGCTGATATACAAGATGCTTGTATAAATAACAATGTATATCTTTGATATACAAGCTGATATACATATAACATAAGATGCTTGTATAAATAACAATGTATATCTTCTATATACAAGCCGATATACAAGATGCTTTGTATATTTCAATACACAAGCCGATATACATGTATAAAGAGAGGGTTTGTATAAGATGCTTTGTATGTATTTTGAGTTTGTATGTTTGGCAAAGGGAAACATACAAGACGATATACAAAGCTATATGCATGTCACGGAACTGAAAAGATTATGAAATGAGATTTTATTGTTGTATGTTTCGTGCATTGTATGTATGTTTCAGGTTATACAATATACATACAATGTGGAACTCAAGAAAGGTTGAAATTTGGTTAAAATGATGCATCATGACTTCTGATTATAATTTTTAGTTAATTTTGTATGAAGGACTACAAATCATTACCAAACTTCAAATCTTTAATTTGAAGTGATCTACACCTGATAAATAAGAATTTGATTTCATCTCAGTTATTCTTACCTTCTCCAATAATGTCCTAGAACTAGGACTCTATGGGGACTTAGTATTAGTTCGAATATGTGATTGAACTAGTGGAGATCTTATTGGCTTCATAAAGGTATACGCGTCTTATGAGACTGTAAGCAGATCTAAATAGAAAAGTGAGCATCCCTCCTTTAGATTTTCAGAAGGAGTTTAAAATTCCTTCTTTAGGGTTGACCTTTAGTAGAAAGGCATATGCCATCAGCCCCTTTATTAGCCAAGGAGTCAGCTTTACTATTACCTTTCCTATAAATATGGTTAAATGTGCACCTTCTAAAAGAAGCAGTGAAGTCTAGGGCAATAGTCAAAAGGGAATTTAGTCTCCAATTAGGCATACTCCCTTTACGTAAGGCGTTAATGATGATTGCAGAGTCTCCTTCGACCTCAACTTTTTCAATTTTCAAGTCTTTGCAGATTTTTAGATCTTCAATTAGAGTAGTCAGTTCTGCTATATTGTATGTTGCTTCTCCTAGTGGTTTGGCTAAGGTTGCGATTACTCTCTCTTCAGAATCATGAATTATATAGCCTATACCTGCTGCTCTTGGGTTGCCCCTAGACGCCCCATCAAAATTAAGCTTGAACCAACCTTCTTTAGGAGGTTGCCACTTACATTCCTGTCTCTTATTGGTGGTGTTATGGCTGCCTGGTCCCACAAAGGAGGGCAATTTTAATCCTACCCATTTCCCACGCATCTTATCATCCCAGTGAGACATTGAGGTATCTTTTTTAGGGTTACTAAGCACCCTGCTATTGACAATTTCTATGATAACGGCTTCAATCTTACTAATTAGCTGTTCAAAAGTCAATTTTCTATCTTTAAATATTCTTCTATTCCTTTATTTCCAAATTTCCCATATCATAATCGAAGGGGTAATTGTCCATAACATATGGTAAATGCTTTGTTTGTGCGTATCAAGCCAACACTGGAATAGGTTTAGTATGTTATTAGGAAGGGCTGTAATCCATCCCATCTTATTGCTTAGCCAGTTCCAACATTTATTAGAAAATTGACAATCGAGAAGAATATGATTTGTTGTTTCTTGCTCCTTTTCACATAGGGGCATCTGCTAGGCCCTTCATAACCCATCTTCGTGAACCTATCCGCTGTCAATATTTTCTTCTATAGGGCCATCCATGCAAACATCCCAGCTTTTGGAAGACATTTCTTATCCCAACAGAGTCTCAGTGGGATCTCTGATTTTGGTCTGAGCTATTGTTTGATTAAAATTTTTATAACCGTCCTTAGTTTTATAGTTTCCTAATTTGGCCCCATCCCAAACTAATCTATCTGAGCCTCCTTTGAGGGATACCTTTCTGTTATTAAGGATGTCAATCAATTTCTTTTTTTCATTATTCGAGAGGTTCATATTTTCTAGGGATTTCCAATTCCAACCCTGACTCTCCCCATTATTGGGGAATTCTATGTAATCTTTTACTTGCTTTCCCCATCGGGATTCTAGGATTCTTTTGGCATTTTCTAAGTTACCCAAGCTACTTAACGTCTTGAACCCCCCCAAGAGTCATCCCAAAAAAGTGCTTGATTTCCATCACCAAGACTCCAAGTCAGTTTATCCATAATGAGCTTTCTGTAATCCATCATGAAATTCCAAAGGCGAGAGCCTTTAGGGGGATTGGCCATTTTGAATAGGAAGGCTGGTTCCTCACCTCTAAGATATTTGTATCTAAGGATTTTAACCCACTTTAAATTAGGTTGCTGATACATTTTCTATACGAGTTTAGCACCTAATGCCTTGCTCTGCTCCTTGAAGTATTTCAAACCCAAGCCACCTTCCTCTTTTGGTCTACAGATTTTATCCTAGGCAACAAGTGCCATTTTCTTCTTATCCTCCGAACCTTGCCATAGGAAAGTTCTTAGAGTTTTGTTGATTTCTTCACATTTTTCTGCTGGCAAATTCATACAGGATAATTGGTATACTGGGATAGCTGAGAGAACCGAATTTAGCATTGTAACTTTGCTTGCTGATGATAGCCACTTGCCTTTCCATGATTCTGCTTTTTTCCTGATCTTAGAAGTGATATGGTCCTAGAGAGCATTAGTCTTGTTGCTTTTACCCAAAGGTATACCTAAATATTTACAAGGCATCTCCCCACTTTTAAAGGATAAAATTTTGCAGATTTCCCTTTCAATTTCTGGCTTTGTATTGAAAAAATAAATTATTGATTTATCAGCATTAACCTCTTGGCCAGAGGCCCTACAATATGAGTCCAAGATTTATTTGAACGCCTTAGCTTCTTCGATGCATCCCATACCAAAGAGCATAGTATCATCAACAAACTGTTGATGAGTTGTAGGATCTACACCCGAAGTGATTTTGATTCCTTGAACCTTTCCTTCTACCCTTGCCTTGGTGATCATTCTCCCTAGAACTTCTGCCATTATAATAAAGAGAAAAGGGGAGATAGGGTCCCCTTGTCTCAATCCTCTTCATATACTAAAAAAACCTTCAGGGGTCCCATTGACTAAAACTGAAAACTTGGGGTTAGAAATGCATGCATAAATGAGGTTTATCCATTGTTTAGAAAATCGAAAGGCTTCTAAAGTTTTGCAAAGGAAATGCTAGTCAACCTTGTCATAGGCTTTACTGATATCTAATTTAATTAACATACTAGGCTTTTTATTTTGTTGTATGGAGTGAATGGCTTCTTGGGCTATGATAATTCCGTCAAATATGGATCTTCCGGGGACAAACCTTGTTTGCTCATCACTTATGATGTCTGATAGAACTGTCTGAATTCCGTTAGCTAAGGTTTTAGTGAGGATCTTATATATAGTATTACAAAGAGAAATAGGCCGTAGATCCCCCAGATTTTTTGGCTTCTCTTTTTTTGGTATGAGAGAGAGAAAAGTATTATTTACTTCTTTTAGAAGGCTGCTCGAATTTCTTACCCCTTCTAAAGCATCGACTATTTCATCTCCTATGAAGTGCCAGCATTTCTGAAAGAAGAATGCTGGGAAGCCATCTGGTCCCGGAGCTTTGTCTGGCTGCATTAGAGAGATCGCCAGTTTAACCTTAGTTTTAGTAAATTTACCATTGAGGTCTTTGTTTTGATCCTCTGAGATAATCCTTGGAATATCTTTCAGTATGGCTTGTTGGTGCAGCCAATTAGATCCTTCTTGATTGTTAAGAATATCCTCAAAGTACCTAACCATTTCATATGCAATTTGTTGAGGATCTTCGATCCAGATATTATTCGCATCTTTAATTTAAAAGATTATGTTTACATTTCTGCATGCTCTCGTGCTGTTGTGGAAGAACTTAGTGTTCTTATCACCTGCTTCCATCCATGTCTCTCTGGACTTTTGTCGCCAAAAGATTTCCTCTTTGGCTAGGATATCTTCATATTCTGTTTTCAGCTGTTTTTCTTTTGCATATGATTCTGCGTCCATGCCTTTAGTTATCACACTTCTATTGAGGTTTTCAAGTTCCTCTTCTAACTTAGATTTGATTTCGAAGATATTGCCAAAGTTAGTCTTATTCTAACTAAGAAGCTTACATTTGATAGTTTTTAATTTGGATACTAAATAGAAAAGCTTAGATCCAGAAACTCTAGTTTCTTTCCACCATTGCTCAATTAAGATTAAAAGGTTATTATCTTTGACCCACATTTGTTCAAATTTGAAGGGGCACCATTTGGGTTGGTAGTCTTCTGATATACTTAGCTAGATTGGGTAGTGATCGGAGCCTGAGTATGGTAAGATCTCAGCCTTCAGAATAGAAGAGAGTTGTGCCCAGTTGCCTCTGACCAGGAATCTATCCAATTTTTCTACAATATTGCTAAAGCCCTTCCTTCTGTTGTTCCATGTAAAACCTTCTTGTGTAGTTTTGATTTCCAATAAATTATTCTTATGAACCCAGTCCTTAAAGTCAATTGCTGTTGTGGATAACCTAATAGATCCTCCCAGGTTTTCTTTAGGGTCTAAGATCACATTGAAATCTCCGCCCAGAATACAAACCTGATCTTGTAAGGTTCCCAAGAATTGTTCTATTTCTGTCTAGACTAATCTCTTGTCCTGGTTCTGGGAAGGACCATAGATGTTAATAAGAAAGAAGTGTAGATTGCTTCTGATGCTTCTGACGTTTCCCACCATCCAGTTCTTTTTAGAACTTGTTACTGAAAATGAAACCATTCTAGGATCCTAGATTACCCAAAGACCCCCTGAGGCACCCTCTGTTGGGACTCCTACTAGTTCCCATATTCCTAGCTTCTTATTTAGAGTGTCTATCTCATCTTTATTTAGTTTGGTTTCTTGGAGCATTAGTATGTCTGGTTTTATGTTGTTTATACAGCGTTTTATGATTCGCTGTTTGTTAGGGGCGTTGAGACCCCTAACATTCCAAGTGTATACTCTTATGGCACCGTGGGAAGGTCCTTCCCCTTCCCTACATTAAACAGTGTGGTAATCTTAGTCTAATCTATTGCCTCGCCTGCTTTCTCTCTTAGTACCAGTAGTGATTTCTTGCCCCTTTTTTTATTACTTTTGGCACAATCTGGGGTTTCTTTACTAAAATCAGTTATGGCGATTCCCAACCGTGGGTCTGCTTCCTCCAACTCTCTCTCTCCTTGCTCCTTTGGGTCCTCTTTACTATTCTCCTGCCTTATCTCCTATTCTTCCAGTTCCAAGATCTTGGTGATAAGTCTTTCCTTCTCTTTGTTTGCTTCTTCGATTACTACTTCCTCTATTGCCTTGTCAAGGATCTCATTACAAATCTCCTCAAGGTCCCTATGACTGACCTTATCTATGGGTTTCTTATGATTCCCATTCTCTTTATGTTTTTCCTCTTTTTCATAAGTGTTTGGGACCCATTTTGGTGTTTCTGAAACCTCTGGATCTGTGCTTCCTCCCCCTGCTTGGGGGTTAATATTACTAGTCTCTTCTACAGGGACTTCCTCCTCCTCAAGCTCCATCCTAACCTTGTCTATCTAAGGTTCATAACTCTTCTTTGTAGTCTCAGTCGCTACCGGTGTTCCTTTATCTGGTATTTCCTGTATGAGGTTCATATTCTGTATAGTAAGTTCATGACTCTGCCTCTATGTATTCCTTTTGGAATTTTGAGATGGTTCAGGGCATTTTCTGGGCTGAGCTATTACCATACTCGGGTTTTGATTTTGTCCATTTAACTCTCTTCTACCACTGTGGTTTTGATAGAGGAATATTAAGATGAAATAAATATTTAAAATATTTATTTAGGTAGAGTCATGTCATTTTTAGGTGTATACAGCTAGTAACCCACCAAGTTAACGGGGAGACATGGCTACATTCTAAATATTGCCATTCCTTTGGACTATTCTAGTTAGTAACAAATGACTAGTCAAATTTAAGATTGTAAATTCTTCCCAATTAATGTATTTAATAATTTTTAAAAAGTAGTTAAAGTTTTTGAGCGATAATTTTAATAAGATTTTTTTAAAAAATTTGTGTGTTTTAAGTGATTTTGAAATAACTTTTGTGAATGCTTATCATAATTTGTTAGTACATTATGGTTGACAATTTAAATTCTTCACTAATAAATAGTTAAATATATGTCTGATATTATTTTATTTTATAATAATTATAAGATATACAAAATTATTTAACATACACACTTCTAAACATTTATTAACAAGAACAAATATATTTTATAATTATTAGGTATTTAATAATGACAACTTATAATTGATAAAAATTATACATGTTCTTACAATTTATGTTTCATATACAAGGACATATCATTAATTTTATTATATTTTTAATTATGTTAATAATATTATTAAGATAATAACTAAAAATTTAATTAATCATTTACTAATAAAAGTAATGAATATGAACACACAATGTAATGATAATGACAAATTATTAAAGTTTGGGCACCTAAAGTGTTGTGTTCAATTCCATTATGAGATAAATCCTTAGGGGATGAGGAATGATGAAGTCCTCCAATTGTGAATTGTCTAAAATCTTTCCTTTGATTGTAAATGAAAGAATGCTAAAAAGACTAAGATCATGGTCTTTTCCAATTGAAAGAAAAAAACTAGCTTAAATTTAATTTTGAAGGGGGTATCTTAGAAAAAGTAATAGAGAATAAATATCTTAGAATAGACTTCAACAACAAACTTAGTTGGGAAACTTGTAGAAAGAAGAGAATTTTGAGAGGTTGGAGAGCAATTTTTACATTGCAAAATGGGATAGGAAAACTATTTGGGTTATATTCGGGCTTATTAGTAATTCTAGTGGTGCTTTATGAGTGTGAATTATGGGCTAGTAGCACATTAAAAATAAGATGGAGGCAAATGGAGAGGATTCAAAATTGTTTGATCAAAAGCGAATTCAAAATAAAAGCTTCGATTCCTTATGAGGTTCTTCTAGTAGAAATATGTACCTTCCCTATTTAGACAATTGTTATGGTCCATCTTGTTGCAAGGTCTATGCCCTTGGTCTCCTTGTGCTGTGCAGCGCAATGCTTGGGTTCGTGACAAGGCTTAACCGCCTCCCATGGATTCATTAACTTTGGCAGTTGTATCTTGCATTAACAAGTCGATCTTTTGGTGCATTGGCAACCGTCTTTGCAACAATTGGTATCAGAGCCTAGGTCATGGGTTTGAACCCCTCGGTTGTGAGGTGTGCGCCCTTGGTCTCCTTGTGCTGTGCAGCACAACGCTTAGGTTCGTGACAAGGCTTAACCGCCCCTCGTGGATTCATTAATTTTGGCGGTTGTATCAGGCATTAACAAGTCAATCTTTTGGTGCAACGACAACTGTCTTTGCAACACATCTTTTAGGATATTTGAAAAAAAAAAGAGCAAATGAAGGCAAATAGATGGCTTAAGATTGTCACCAAAGAAGTTTTGAATGGGAGAAAAAAGACTCGGATGAAATAAAACAACAAATGGAACATCAACTTGAATGGATGTCCAATTAATAACAAAGATATAAAAACATTTGTTATGGGTAAATTTTATAAGATTACGTGGGAAAAGATTTTATGGAGAAAGAGGAAATATTATCTTGATGAATTTAGTCATAAATATGATCACCAAAAGGCATATATAAGAGCAAATATCACTTGGAAACTAAAGACGCTCATAGCTCAATTAAAGACTAACACACATCATTTTTGATGTGAAATAGGTAGATGGAAGAGACCAAAAAAAAGAATGGGAGAAAAGGATTGTGTCTTTTACACAACCAAAACAAATAAATCAAAGAAACACTTTATTTTGAAGTGCAAAACTTATAATCACATTTAAGCCAAATATTTAGATACTGATTTAGAAAGCATAAGAAATGATCATCAAATTAAATAATATAAGACCAGTAATATAAAAAGTAAAAATGACTTCCTGGGACTATCTTTCTTTGACCTCGTGGACATATTATGTTCTATTCTAATCCTATGGAAACATTTGTAGTGACGAGTAAAAATTCTCATAATTCATTTATTTTTGATGTGAAACAGGGAGATGAAAGAGACCAAAAAAAGAATGGGAGAAAAGGATTCTCTTTTACACAACCAAAACAAATAAATCAGAGAAACACTTTATTTTGAAGTGCAAAACTTATAATCACATTTAAGCCAAATATTTAGATACTGAAAGCATAAGAAATGATCATCAAATTAAATAATATAAAAAGTAAAAATGACTTCCTGGGACCAGGGCTTAAATTTGACGGTCGACCCTGCCTATCAAGCAATTTTTTTGTGACAGTTATTTATTTGAAGTTGCCTTTCAAATATTAAAGTCTACCTATTTTAAGAAAAATATATATAAACTAAAAATATATGTAAAAGAATAATTACATAGAAATTTTGACAGTTTACTTGAAATTTTAATTGTATTTTACAGCTAAAATGATTAAATACGGCCATACGGCAATCAAATTTAAGCCCCGCCTAGAACTATCTTTCTTTGACCTCGTGGACATATTCTGTTCTATTCTAATCCTATCGAAACATTTGTAGCGACGAGTAAAAATTCTCATAATTCGTTTATAGGTGTAAATATACAGTTTGTTAGTTTAAAATCCCGGTTCGTGTGACACAACTCACAACAATTGCCATTACCATGCTTATTATAAGAGGGAAACGCTTGTCACATTTCGATTTATTTCAGGGAAATGCACGGATTGATCTCCCCCAAATCTTGCTCAACCTTCCTTCAATGGCAGTTCCAAAGTTGAACAAGTTCAGACACTATAAATGTCTTCAAATGCTTTCCTTTAATCACCATATTCATGTTCATGCAAACACCATCCCTTACACTGCACAAAAACCAGAGAACTGCAATCCCTATACACTAAAACATAAGTCCTGTAATGTTAACTTTTTTCCTTTATTGGAGGCTTGTAAAGATATCGAAACTCTCAGGCAAGTCCATGCCCAGATTTTTGCAACTGGCCTTAATCAAAACCTTCTTCTGGGAACCAATCTAGCAAACATATATAGTAAGTATGCAAGCATGGAGGATGCACGCCAAGTGTTTGATAACATGTGTGAACGAGATTCATTTTTATGGAATGTGATGATCAGAGGGTATGCCATGAATGGACTATGTGAAAAGGGACTCAAACTATACTGCCAAATGCAGCATACAGGTATAGAGCTTAACAGTAGAACATACACGTTTGCGCTCAAGGCATGTGCTGGCTTATTGGCTCTGCAAAAGGGTAAGGAGATTCATAATCATGTAGTTAAAATTGGATTAGAAATGGATGTTTTTGTAGGGAATTCTCTTGTGGATATGTATGCAAAATGTGGATGTTTAGAGATTGCACGCCAAGTGTTTGACAAAATGACTGAGAGAGATGTGGTTTCATGGAATGCTATGATTGTTGGGTATGCGCAGAATGGATGTGCTGATGAGGCATTGGGATTGTTTAATCGGCTGCAGTTTGGCTGTGTAAAGCCGGATTCAATCACTTTGATGGGTGCACTCCAGGCGTGCGCACTGCTGGGGAGTGAGAGACAAGGTATGATTATGCATAATTATGTAATTCAGAGAGGATTTGAGTCTCATATTTCAGTGAAGAATTCGCTTATAGATATGTATGCTAAATGTGGGTGTTTAGCAGTAGCGCGGCAACTGTTTGATAAAATGGGGAACAGAGATGTGGTTTCTTGGAATGCAATGATTGCTGGGTATGCACAGAATGGGTTTGCTAGTGAAGCCCTATTGCTCTTTCACCAATTGCAGCTTGCAGGAATCACATCCAGCTGCTCTACTATGGTGAGTGTCCTTCAAGCGTGTGCCCATTCAGCAGCTCTGCAACAGGGTAAGTGGGTTCATGGTTATGCAATGAGAAGAGGATTTACGGAAGTTGTTGTTATGACCGCTATCATAGACATGTATGCTAAGAGTGGAAGCATAGCAGGTGCGCGGAAAGTGTTTGACAAAATGCCTGAAAGAAATGTGGTTTCGTGGAATGCAATGATTGCTGGATATGGAATGCATGGATATGGCAAGGATGCTACTGCGCTCTTTTGCTATATGCAAGAAACATGTGTGGAACCAAATGATGTCTCCTTCCTTTGTGTTTTGTCTGCGTGCAGTCATGCAGGTATGGTTGATGAAGGCCGACAATACTTTGGTTCTATGGTTCAAGATTATTGCCTCACTCCCAGGATGGAGCACTATGTGTGTATGGTCGACCTTCTTGGCCGTGCTGGCCACCTAGAAGAAGCACATGAGTTTATTGTAAAAATGCCATTTAAAGCTGATGCTCGTGTCTGGGGAGCTTTGCTTTCTGCATGCAGACTTCACTGCAATATTAGTATTGGACAATGTGTGGCAGAAAACCTTTTGAGCTTAAAGCCTGAGGATTCTGGGTACTATGTATTGCTCTCAAATATCTATGCTACAGCTTGCAGGTGGGATGATGCAGAAAAGGTGAGAACAATAATGAGAGAGTGGGGCATACGAAAAGCACCAGGGTGGAGCTTGATTGAGGTAAATCACAGGGTTCATGCATTCCTTGTTGGAGATAGATCACATCCACAATCAGAGGAAATTTATGCAACATTGGAAACCTTGACTCTGCAGATAAAGGAGGCGGGGTATGTACCTAAGACAAACTTTGTGTTGTATAATGTGGAGGAGGACTTAAAGGAACACATGCTACTTTGCCATAGTGAAAAACTGGCTATTGTCTTTGGGCTTATCAACACACCACCTGGGACCACTATTCGGATCACAAAAAACCTCCGTGTGTGCGGGGACTGCCACGATGCAGCTAAATTCATTTCTAAGATTGTAAGCCGTGAAATTGTTGTAAGAGATGCAAATCGTTTCCATCACTTCAAGAATGGATTATGTTCTTGTGGCGATTATTGGTGATTTATTTAGAATGAACAAAGAAGTCACCTTTTATAGCTAAAAATTTATGCTGAAATTTTGGTTCAGTGCAATTTGGCATTTGGAGCCATCTATCGCTGCATGGAGCTATCCTCTGCTCATTGGCTAACAGAGGCAAAGAAGGGAGGCTCCCGTAAAAGGTTTGAGCAACTTATATGGGGATGAAAGGATCACTGTTGGAAAGGTGGTGTCTGGTGGGAGTTGTATGGTGATGGTCAATGAAAGAATAAACACAGTGTTTATTCTGGTCTCTGAAATAATATACCAGCGGAGCAGGCGAACATGTCAAGAACATGTATGCTCCACTAGTCAATCCCCTCTGAACCACTGTTTGGTAGGAGCAGGACTATGCGACAACAAACAAAGGAGGTCATATCAGATTATCAGCTGCACCTTCAGCATCCCAGCGAACAGATTGAGGGATTAGTTCAAAATGCAGAAGAGATGGAAGCCAAAGGAATCACAATATGGTAGTTAAAAGATGAGTCATGTTCTATAAGAAGCTTCATTCGGCTTGTCCAATGTATATATCATTGCTATAACATTGTAATAAGGTTAGAACAACGGATCCTTTTAATATCGTCCCCATGTTTTCTTTTTTAATCTTTAAATTTACTAAGATGGTATTTCTTAGCATGTTGTGGGATGCTCGGTTTATACAGTTGTGTTTTTTATGTTACAGCTATTTAAAGCCTTGCAACTTCAGGCTTAAGTGTGCTGGTTGTTGAATTGGAATAAAATCCAGGTTGATCAGCATTTTACACCAAGGTATATTGTAAATAGCCCAGTAAGAACCTCATTCAATTCTAATATGTACGATTACAATGTAAAGAGGTATATTGTAAATAACCCAGTAAGAAGTTCATTCAATTCTAACATGTACAAATACAATGTAGACAGTTTTATAGTAAATAGCCCAGTAAGAAGCTCATTCAATTCTAATGTGTACAAATACATTATAAATATGAAGAGACTCAATTCTAATGTGTCCTTATGTATTTTGATGCGTTCATCCCATGCCGAACCTGTCATACTTTCCTCGATACATGATGTGGAGTTTGGCAGGTGTCAAACTCTTCAAGACTGCCCTGCTCCAACAATCTTAACCTGCCAAGGGGTTCGCGGGGTTCCATCTATTCCTCAGATGCTTTGATTTGGCTCATTTCCACTTCCGCATCTGACTGTCTTAATCCATGCCTCTTTGTTGGCTTGCCAGCTTTGGTCTTTTGATTTGATGGTTTGAAGGTGTTGGTTGGGCTATCTGCTTTGGTAATCACCATCCGGTTCACATGTCTAGTCTTTATGTTCATTCTGTTGTTTTTGGGGTGGTCTGGCCCTTCTAACTTTGCATGCCCTGTCTTCGTCCTGGATTCTGAGTTTTCAAATTGACCACTTATAGCATAAATTAAAACATCTGACAATAGTATATCAAAATACCAATTGCATTTTTCAACCTAATTCATCCACTGAAATTTGTGGACTAATATTTGCTTGATTAGGTTAAATGGCCCTAATCATAATAAGTCTTGATTGATGTATGTATCTGAATTCTAGATTTACCTTCCCAGATCTCCGTACTATTTGGATGGTACTTATTGTCTTCGAAAATTTGAATTGCTTGTATATGATTTTAGGAAGAGCTTGCTTATTTGCCATGAATTGATAGGTCTAATTCTTACACTGTAGTGTGCAGGTGCAAAATAAATGGAGCATGCTGTAGCTATTGATATTACATTAAATGTTATTGGTTTGTGTAATGTTGAACAGGTATTGGGTATCAAGATGTAGAACCTGCTATCAAGAGGTAGGTCGCAACTTAGCCTTGATCACTGTCAAGCCTTGTTAGACCGATTCACTGGTGTTTGAAAAGTTTGAAGACATGGCAAGTAGAATGCAAATGCCTAATGCATGACCACAAATGTTAATGCAATGTTCCCTATGATTGAAATGATATGTGAATGATGATGCTATCTAATGATGAGTACTCTGTTGGTGCTCAAAGTTGTGGGTTTCCAAATCCCTAAAGCTAAGCTATTCCTAAGTGCTAGGAGAGTGTCAAACTCAAGACAAACAACTTACAACTTATGATTAGGCAGGGCCAACAATGAACCAATTGATAATGATGGATAATTCTTTCTTCTGCTTTAGGCTCTGCTAGGCCAAGGGGGTACTCCCTGAGGTGTTTTCTTTAAGGAAATTATAGAGAAATGACAATAGAGTGGGCATTGAAAACAAACCATGCCTATTGCATTAGAAACTCCGATTTGACTGTCACTAAGCCCCTGTATGCTGGTTTGTTGATACAAGGATTTCACACCTCTATTAAGTAGATACATAACCATGTAATGAGCCCAAAGATATTTCCTTATTAACTCCTAATTATATTCACCTTTAAGCATGCACTCATATATGGATGTAAAGAGAACAATAGTGCACATCTCACTTGGGATAATGCTTGAAGAAACTATTGAGACTATGCAATGCTAGTAGAGCTATAAACACTATATTTGTTAAGTCCGTCGGATGTAATTTGAGTTTGTATGTTTGGAAAAGGGAAACATACAAGACGATATACAAAGCTATATGCATGTCACGGAACCGAAAAGATTATGAAATGAGGTTTTATTGTTGTATGTTTCGTGTTTTATTATTCATTTGTTAAAAGATTTATATTTTGTTGTTTCAAATGTGATTGTATGATGAAAGGTGAGCATATAGCAATTGGGTGCCTTTATCTAGTAAGAGCAACATAAATTATGTTTTAAGACCAAAGAGTAACATAAATGTAACCCAACTTAATACACCTTAATGAAGATGGAAACAAGGACTATGCCTCATAATCCCACACATACACTGGGCTCTATGCACGTATATTGAAAAGCACATAGAATTACAACATATCTAGTTGAACATACCTTAGTAATCCATGAACAAACACACAAACTTCATATATTGCTTTGATTAGGTGCCTTACAAAAAGCCTTGTAAGGAGTTTTATAATTTTCTAGCTGACAAACTAGTCAAGAGCAACATTCAAATCAACAAATGTGACCACGAGGATCAATTCGACCATCAAAAGTTCATAGAATGCTCATGGAGACATTCAAATAGATACCAGATTTGCACATTAAATTCATTCCCTAAGGATTACAAACACGTTGCATTAGATAGGAGAAAACCTAGAAAATTACATTCAAAATGTTCTTGGCTTGTTATAGGAGGTCAAAATAATAATTTGCAAATTTTCTTCTTTTTCCAATTCTACAACCTTGCTATCAACCAAACCTTATGCAAACTGAAAATTGCATTTATATAGCATTACAACACCTTCAAAATGCTTGGGTGGGAAAACAAGGGGTGTTTGCAAGTGTATAGGTCGCCCATGTCTGCTAGCATCACCTTCACATGGTTGTGTGCATGAAACCATGTCCCCTGCATCACGAACCATATGCATTCGACCAAAATCATGTTCTTGAGGGGCCCAAAGGTGTTGAGAGGCATTTGAAAGTCTTCCCTTGTCTCATCACGTCGATCTGGGACCATTAATGGCTTCTTGAGTCATGCAGGAAGGTAGGTGAAGGCCTACAATCGAACGATAGAGGTCTATATAAAGAGTTTCCTAAAAGATGTATAAATTGTAAAACAAGGTTCCAAAGTTCAAAATTAGGGAAGTCAAGGAACTTAGGAACTTTAGGGAAAGGCATGCTGATAAGCAAAAGTCCAAAATCCCAAAATTAGGGAACTTGAGAACTTCAAGGAAAGACATGCCAACAAAGGGAAGTATGAAATCTTGAAATTATGGAAATCGGGGAATTTTTGAACTTCAGGGAAAGGCACGTAGGCAAGAAAGTTTGAAATTCCGAAATCAGGGAAATTAGGGAACTTAGGAATTTTAGGGAAAGGCATGTCAACAAGGGAAAGTTCAAAATCTTGAAATAAGGAAAATTAGGGAACTTGGAAACTTTAGGGAAATGCATGCTAGTAAGTGAAAGCCCAAAATCCTGAAATCAGGGAAATTAGAGAACTTACGAACTTCAAGAAAAGACATGCCAGCAAGGGAATTTTGAAAATTTGAAATCGGGAAAATTAGGGAACTTGGGAACTTCAGGGAAAGACATGCTAGCAAGGGAAAGTTTGAAAGTCCACCCAAGCTTGGAAATTGATCGAAAAACCCTCACACTTAGAAATTTTTGACATTTAGGTGTATGACAAAGATAAGAGAGGAGGCAAAACACAACACTAAGAAAAAAATGATAAAGGGGGGCCCACTTAAGGAACTCTCAAATCAAATGTAAATGATGTGCCAAAAAGGGCTAAAGCAATAGAGGAATGAGCAAAGTTCAAATTTTAGTAAGGTGCTAACACTGGCTCTAATTAGGGACGTGTGCATTTAGTTGGTATAGTGAGAATCCAGACAATCTGGGGACAAACTAAAACAACAAGAGGAGACAATAGGACCAACACAAAAACAACCACAAAATAGGGCAAAACATAGAAAAATAGGAAAGGAAGAATGTACATAGGCCATGAGAAAGCCTAAACTCTAAAGAGAAATAGTGTTTGAGATGTTGACCATGGGTCAACAACTCTATGAACACTTCATTTAAACCCTTGAGATAGAAAGTGCCTTGACCACACTTGTTTGAAAGTTGACAAGGTCCAACCCTCCAGGCATCAAATTTTCCATGCTTGTCCTTGTCTTCATATTTTGCATTCTAGATGAGGACATTATCCCCCACTTGCAAATTCCTTTGAATTGCTCTTTTATCAAACAAATGCTTCATTCCTTTTTGTTGTAGAAAATTTATTTCATGTGCAACCCTTCTGGCTTCTTCAAGCTTAGTGAAATCATGGATTCTATGAGAGATGACATCCACTTCTTATTCGTTTGCCTCCTATAGCAATTTGTAAATTGACAACTCCAAGCTGATGGCATTCTAGCTTCAGCTCCATAGACTAATTCAAAAGGACTTCTTCCAATTGACCTTTTATATGCTATTCTATCAACCCAAATAACAAACTTAAGCTTATATGAAATTGATGGTGACTTCAGCATTAGCATTTGCTGCTGTGTACGTTCCGTGCGATGCAGTTGGGCCTAAACGCAGGCTCTAGCAACTTTCTGAGAGTGGACTGGGTGTAAAGGCATATCTTGTGAGCATTTTGTTTGTGTGCGGGAGGGATCCATGCACTAAGGAAAACCCTAGTTGTGTGGGGAGTTTCCCCTCTGAGCCAGAAAATTCGAACAGGGCTTCACAGTTTCAGTCGGCGGTCCCTGTTGTAGGTTCTTCGCCTATTGAAAATCCTGGGCCCAACACTGTTAAGGTTGTTTCTGGCCACCCTTTGAAGTCATTTTCTGATGTTGTTACCAATTCTAGAGATTAGACTCACCCTCCACAGGGTAGGGTTAGGCCTATGCCTTGTGCTCGTTCTTCCCTTGTGGTGGTTTGTGGCCCTAAGGTCGCAAAAAATGAGGGTTTCTATTTGAAACATGGAGTGATCTATAGGTTTAATGGCTTATGGCCCTCTCTCCCCAATCTGTATAGCTGGGTCATGGATTCTTGGAAGCCTCTTGTTGCTGGGTAGAACTTTTAGCGACTTTTGCTTCCTCTGAGGAGCGAGACTTAGTGCTAGACAGGGTTTGGATGTGGGGCGATCATTCGTTTTCCATCAAGCCATGGGCTCGCTCTTTCAATCCTCTCACCGAGCCGCTGAATACCAAGCCAGTATGGGTTTGACTATCGAATCTCCCTCTCTAGTTTTGGGAGGATTCCTGGTATGAAGCCATTGGCAACGCTATAGGGTGCTTCTTGAAGGTTGACGCTACGACCTCAGATTTAGGGCATACTATAGTGGCTCGCATTTTAGTGGATATTGACATCTCCAAACCCCTCCATGGAGATGTTTTGATGGTTGAGGATAGACCATGGACACAGCTATTAGACTTTGAGGGTCTCCCTTTCGGTGCAAGAGATGTTTCTCTATTGGTCACTTAGCCTCTGCTTGCCCTCACTCTTGTCGCAAGGGTGTGGCAACCTGGTGGAAGAATGCACTCACTGATCATTTGACTGTTGGAGCTTCCTCGTCGGATGGGTCCTCCCAAGAGGGTGAGCCTTCCTTGGTGGGTGACTCTTTCCAAGAGAATGTGATTCCCCAGGATTCTTTGGTGCTTGCTCCTCCAGCGGAGCCTATGGTGCCTCAGACTGCTGTTGATGATCTTGTCGGGTTTGCCTGACCCTTGCTGTCTTTGAATGCCTCTGTTGGTCCTTCGACTCCCTTATTGGCCCCGTTTGTCGAGGGTCAGATTACTACCTTGTCGATCCCTACTTCATCTTCTGCACTGCCGACTTCTCTCCTAGTGCGTGATTGCTCTTTGCCTATGGTGTCTGTTGAGGATCCCCTCCTCTCACCTCGCTCTAAGGGTTTTGACTCAGAGTCTTCTTGGTCGGTTGTTTAGAGAAAGAAGAAGGGACTCCCCAAATCTATTATTGCTTCGCGATTGAGGGTTAAGGAAGTTAGATTTTTACCCTCTAGATCTGGGATTGTTTAGATCCATTGTTTGCATCTTGGCTGTTGTTTCTCTGTTGTTTCTGTATTGTTTCTATGTTGTTTCTGGCCTATTTTGGCTTGTTTTGCCTGGCCCTAGGGCTTTTGATTGTAAAGGGTTCAACCCCTTGTTAGCTGCTTACCTTAATAAAAAACAAACTTAAAGCTTATCATCCCATCTTTTCTTGTTTGAATCTAGTGTCCTTTTGATGATTTTATGAGACATTTGTTACTAGATTTAACATGACCATTTCCTTGTGGATAATAAGGAGAGGAGTGTGTTAAACCAATCCCATAGTTGGAACACTTGTCAAAAAAATTACGAGATCTAAAACACATTGCATTATTAGCTATTATCCTTGTTTGCACATCTAACCTTGTGACTGTATTGGTCAATAGGAAGTCAATCACCACTTTATATGTTGCATTTCTAATAGCGATTACTTCCACCCATTTGATAAAGTAATTGGTGGCTACATGGATCCATTTATATCTATTGCTTGACCTTTCAACAATCTCTCCAATAAAATCAATGCATCACCGCTGAAATGGAGCCTCAACTGAGATTGGTGTAAGGGCAAGAGCACCTACAAATGTCATCTTGTTGGAGAACCTCTAGTAATCATCACACTTCCTAACCAATTTAGCCACATCCCTAAACAATGTTGGCCACCAATACCTTACTCTTATCAGCTTGTGAGTAGTACTCTGTCATAAAATGTCCACTGCAAACCCTTTGATGACCCACCTTAATGACGTTGATAGATTGCTTTTGATCCAAACACTTAAGTAGAAACCCATCATGATTCCTTCACATTAATTCACCTTGTATTAGCACATATGTCTAGGCTACCAATTTTAAGGTCCTTTGTTGATTATCATTCAATCATGTAGGACAGCTCAAATTTTCCAAATGGAAAACTATGTCCTTATACCATGGATCATTGTTCAACAAATAGGGGATGGGTACAAGGTTAAAATTGGCATCATTTACCTCAGCTACTTCCAAGTTCACACCAACCACAAGCTTGATTAATCCTCCTAGATCTTATTGATCCATCTACATTTGTTGCTAGAAGCTTCTTGCTGAACAAAGATGCCCCTCACAAGAGTATGAGGCATCACAACTTGACTTAAGAAGTTGGTGTAGCCCAAAGAAGTAGAAAGATCTTCACAAGACCTGCAATAAGTTAGTGCTGCAACAATAATCCACCATAGAGAGCTTTAGAGAAGAGAAGAAGAGAGAATGCAAGAATCCTTCAAGAAGTTAGAGATAGCTTAGGTGTGTTCAAATGAATAAACTAACTTGCTTTTATATGCATTCCTGCTCACAAATGACGAATAAAACCAAATAACGCTGACATGAGGAACCACTTTAGATGTCTTAAGCCAACATTCCTATAAAATAGGTCAGGGCTAAATAAGGGACCATGGTACTTGGGCGCCCTTGTCCTTTAGCCAAAAAATCTCAGCACAAGTCACTTAAGGTGTTCTTAGGTTGATCTCATAGTCATTTTGTTGGGTTTTATCATCGGGATTGAGAATTATTCATTTAATGCTCAAAAAGGTGTTAAAATAGGTCCTGATTAACAAGTGTAAACATTTTAGGTCCACCCAAGTGCTAAACTTAGTGTAAAATGCTAGTGTACACATTTTATGACGTAACAATGACCTAAAACCACCCAAAATGTGGCACCCAAATCCCAATTCAAAATTAAACACTGAAATCCAAAGAAGAGTCCACTGGTTAAAAATAAAATATTCCTTACACTTATCATAAGTTGTCATTACTTCATCATAATCCATTCTCCAACTTGGGTGCTCCATCTTTTCTCCATTATCTCCATTCAAATATACTCTATGATGAATGTTGTTGGCAGGTACATGTCAGATTTACTATAGGTTCTACAAAAGTACATTGTGATAGCATCAGGCAATGTTCGGTACCTCTTGATGGTTGATAATGTACAAGGAAGAACAAAGGGACATGCCCTTACATATATATAAGCTATATTAGTATCTAGCTATACCACAAAGAGATAGAATGAGATATGGAGATATAAATGATTAAACATATAGTAGAGATAAAGGATATATTATCCAAGCATATGTGATGTGTATATCTATGTTTGTTTTATGAATGACAATTGTTTATAAGAAGTATATATTATGAATATATGAACAAATTGATCTTGTGATGTGTACGGGTGAGTATAATCATTCTTTTGTGTATATATTAATCTACTGCATGTGCTCTAGTTTCCTTCTTATTGTATCACCTTGGGGTTAACTTTTGACATGATTTATCTAGACCTTGGATCTATATATATTGTCAACATTTAGTTCTATTGTTGGGACCTCGGTTTGTTGGTGCATAAGAGGAAACTATAGAAGTAAGGAAAGAAGTTTGTGGTTAAGAAAACTATTAGGAAAAAAGGAGTATTAATGATAGATAAGGTAATGACGAAAAAGTGTGGTAGCACATACTAGGTGCTAATCCTTGAAGAAGGGTTAGGCACCTTGGGGATGATGATGGAATTAAGGGAGATCTCGTAAATGAATTATGCTAAGAAAAATTTAGTTTGATGTTTGGAGATGAATACAAAGGGTAAAGAATGTATAAAAATCAATTAATTTTTTATGGAAAAGGATGATAGCAAGAGAGAAATTATTGTTGAGATCAAGATGGGTTTGGAAGAGAATAAGAAGATGATTATGGTAGAAAAGAAGGACTATTAGCAGGATACATGGCATGGAGCAAAGTCAACTGGAAGCTGGCGCATACATCATGCGAAGGTTGGGAGCTGACATAAGATATTAAAGGACACATCCCTATATGTAATAGATACAATATATATGTAGGATAGGATAAGTATGATAGGATATATATGATGATGATATGATATGATGACATAGAAGTCACATAAAACATGTATGTAGGATGATGATGCAGAGACTTAGACCTGCCAGATAATGGATGTATGATGTTATGTGTATATATATATGGAGATATGTGGTACCAGATAACTCTTTGGTGTTTTATTGTTATGATATGTCTGTGATACTCTACCTATGTTATTCTTGGTATTTTCCTATCAATCTCTAACTACTTGACCGGGGTATAAACCGACTACAAAGACTTGGCTGAGGATCAAATCTCCAGACTGGTATCCCTCTCCATTTCTTGCCAACATTTGGTTCTGTTGCCAGGACCTTGGAAGAGGGTAGTTAAAGATTGAAGGGGCAAAATATTAAAGAAGTAGCGTGGAGTACCGGAAAGAAGAGAAGACTAGGTTGGTGGAGAAAATTTTCAATTTGCGGAGAAATCTGGGTCTCCTTAAGTTCTGACCTCTTTGAGAGGGGGACAAACACTTAAGGGGATGGCAAGACGAAAAGGGGTAGGATCCGCAAGGATCTTTCAAACGATGTGGCTCTTCAAACAAGGATACCATGGGATATAAAAGGACTAATGGAACAACAAATCAAGAAAACCCATGGCGAAAGGGGAGAAGCGGAAGAAAAGAGAAATCAGCTAAGACATCAGAACAAGAATGGAGATAAGTAGGGAAGAAAGATTGAAGTAAACTCAGGAATGACAAGAACGTTACCGCAGAAGGATGAAAAGGGCACAAGAGAGTAGAAAAGATATGATAATAGGAGTTGCGGAAGGAAAAGAGGAACAATCCATGGAGCGCCCATGGAGGGTGCTGCCGGAAGGTAAGACGAAAGAGAGTGCGTCATGGAGTTTACTGCTGAGCGCGCCATTGGGGGTGCTGTCAGAGAATGGAGATTAGAAGGAGAAGAAATAGAGCGCATCATGAAGGATGTTGCTGAGTGCACCACTGTGGGTGCTGCTGAAGAGGAAAGCGGAAGGGAAAAGGAAGAAAGAGGTGAACTAGGGTTCTTGCCACAGACTGCTGAAAATTCTGAATTAACACCGGAAATTTTGAATTTGGATGAAGAAGCCATAGAGGAGCTAATTTACCGAAGCATAGAGAAAATACGAGGAAGAGGAGAAGATGCGGTAAACATTGAGAGGAGACTTGAGGATTTTACAAGGTTACTTCAAACATCACTTGACATCGACATGATATCGTTTACAAATAGAAGAGTATCCCCTAATTTGAAGAGACACTATAAAGAGACACAACCCCTGGACCATGAGTTACCTCAAGTGCCATATAAAGCAAGAATAATTTTTGAGGAGGAAAATATTCAAGCAAACAAGGAAGCAGACATAACAACAGAGATCTAGAGTAAGTTTGAAGAAGTTTTAGGAGAAGAATACTTTGATATTCGATTACATAGAGACAAGGGAAGAGAAAGAATAACCCGAGTTGATAGAAGACATCCTAACTGGAAGAGCAAACTAGAGGAAACCTACCGCAAATTACCGGAGACATTGAGAAGACCAATCATGGATATTACTTTTAAGTTACCAATATTTGAGAAGGATACTACTGAAGCAACAAAGCAAATTTTTATTCTGGAGTCTCTTAGGAACCTGAACGGGGTAACAAAGAATGAAATCAAGTTGTTTGACTTCATAGGCACCTTGCGGAATGAAGCATTGAAGTGGTATAGGAAGACATGTCCAAAAAGTGATAAGGAATGGGATGAATCAAACAAGAATTCTTGGAGAATTTTGGAGTTCCAGATATTCCTACAGAAGGGGTCAATAAGATGAGAGATTTGATGCAATTGGACAAATAATCAATAAAGGAATTTGATAAAAGATTCAAGGAGACAACTAGGATGTTAGAGGAACCACTGATGAAGAAGCAGAAGATAGAATGGTTCATCTTTGGAATAAGCCTTGAAATAAGAACCATCCTGGATGGAAGAACATTTGCAACATATGTAGAAGCAGTGACACTAGCCTACCAGATAGAGCCTCAATCTTGGTTGCGTAGACAAGACAAGATGAAGGAAAACCTAGAAATGGAGAAGTTGAAATTGGAATTAGAGCAATTAAAGCTGAGATAGGAGATTTTGGCCAAGCATGAGGAGAATACACAGAAGCAAAGACCTAATATTTGGTGCTCATACTATACAAGGGAAGGTCACTTGAGAAATGAATACCCTAGAATAAAAGGTGAAAGACAAGCTACCACAATGAAGGTAGACATCAAAACAACAACAAACATAATAAATACAATATATTGTGGATTGTGCGGAGAATGGGATGACCATGAAATACCAGATTGTCCATCACAAAACTTCAGGAGGAAAAGAGATACTGATGATGAAGAAGAGGAAACATGGTACGGTGGAAACAACTCGATGGAGAGCAACAACATGACATATGTGAAAGGCATAGCAGAAAGAGACTCATATGATCACGACTACAAGCAACCAAATTGGAGAAACTAGAGGAATAACAATGCAATACAAAATTCAAACTCTAGCGGTCCATCCTATGGGAATAGCTACAATAATGATGACATAGAGTATTTTGGAGGATATAGAGGAGGCTGAGGCCGTGGAAGAGGTCAAAGAAGGAGAGAGGATGCCACATGTTTCAAATACGAAAAGCTAGGTCACTTTGCTAATGAATGTTGGGGCAAAAGAAAAATAAAGTGTTCATTCTAAGCAGTACAATGCATGACCTATTTTCTTGTGATAAAGCACAACAATACTTCCAGAATGCACCTCCACAATCTAAGAGTGATGAGTTACAGAACTTGAATACACAAAAGGGGGCTAGGATCATAAGAAGGGAACCTAAGGGTCAAGGAGCAAGAACTTGCCGAAAGAAGAACATGGAGGAAACAGACACATCTTGAACATAATCTACAGAAGAAGAAGATTATTACCAGAGAAGCAAGTCAAAACACACAAGAAAAGATAGAAGAAGAGTGAAGGAGAAAGCTGCGGTACTGACAAGACAAGGAATAAATACTTGAAGACATTACACCATTGAGACAAAAGAGGAAAAAAGTGAGGAGGAAGAAGAATTTGTTCCTACTAAGAAGCAACATGAGGAAGTTTTATAGAAAGCTAAACAATCAATAAGGAGCAAGAAAAGGAGAAACAATACAATCAGTTTTTCACTGAAGAAGAAGTAGAAGCTCTCAAGCAGTTAGCCCAATTGACACAACAACATAGTCTCATTGAGAAACTGAAGCAATTTTCTAAATACTAGAATAAGGAGCAAGGTCAAAAGAGTCAACTCCAGAGGATGGGAAGGACAGATAGAGAATGGAAGACAAAGCCACTTATGGTGGATGTTCATATATATCACAGAAAAGTATGGAATGCTATGATAGATCTGGGAGCAAATGTCAACATGCTGACAAAGAAGCTTTGGGAACAATTAGGAAGACCTAGACTGACAGAGACAACTTATAATATAATCTTGGCAGATATATCCAAATATGCAAACAATTAGAACATGGAAACAAGTGGAAGTTAACCTCTTGGATGTAAAACAAGTCTTAGTCTTTGTCATTGTAGCCATGAAGGATCAAGGGGAATCTTTCAATGCACTTTTGGGTTTGAGATGGTTCGTAGATGCAAATGGTATCATAGACTCCCGAAAAGAAGAGCTACCATTTGCTAATGATAACAAAATTGTCAATATTCCTTTGGGATCATCAATGGAAGAAGCATACACAGAAAAAGTCAATCAGACAGAAGACAATGATAAGATTTTAAAGAATATCTACACAATTTCAAGGTTGGAAGTAGAAGAAACAACAGAAGAACCCAACTCTGAGGGAGAATTGGAGATAAAGGATGATCACTACAACATAGATAGTGAAGAAGTTCTAGAAGCTTGGTTGAAAAAATAACCGGAACTAAAAACACGTAAAATGGTTGGTTATAAGAGGATATTCATGGTCAGAATTGGCGAGGAAGACATACCACAATCCTCCGCACTTCATCAAAACTCACCGGAGATCACATGTGGTGTATCTATGGAGGATACAAAGGGCATGGATCAAAGACCTCATCGGGTAAGTCACATTTTGAAAGGGATTTCACACATCACGTTGCCTAGGTTTTCAGGAATATAGAATCTACATACATATCTAGCAGAAATGGAGGTAGTTTTTTTAGATGAAGGCATAAGATTACAAGTTGTACAACACACATTGGTATGCAATGCCACAAATTGGTGGAACATACACAAAGACAAAATCATTCGATCGCCAACATTCAAAATACTCATCAAAACAAGATATTTCCTGGAGGAAGGAGAATATGACATAATACCAAAATACTCAGGTCAGATCTCATCACAAGAACATTTATCCATGTGTACAATGGTATGGAGAGAAAGAAATGAATATGAGATATTGTATACCCATTTTTTTTATTGGACACTATCGCTGATTGCATAGACATGGTATATAAATTAGGAAAGAAGGAAAGAAACCAAATATTGGGAAGAGATGCAAAAGGACTTCATTCACACATTCTCATTCTTTAGTCCAGACAAGAACATACAACACTCCTCATAATCCAGGAGATCATCTTTCAACAAGATGCGGAAGAAGAAGAAAAATTGGAACAAAGCTCACCGCCCTCAAGAACAGAAGGCATATGGAAAATCATAGAATGGATGGATAAATAATCATATCTAGAGAGACGTAAATGTTACAAAACAACATAGTAGGAGGATGAAGAGAGTAGGGAACCGGAAATAAAGATTGAGCAAGGAGAAAGAAACCTGGCAGAATCAACAACTATTAAGGAAAAATACTACAATAAGCCCATCCAACTAAGAGAAGAGAACACTGCCAAATAAGGAGATCCTAAGCTAGCCAAAATAGGAGACTATTGGGATGAGAATGTAGTGACGCAAGTAGTAGAAATTTTGTTTTAAGTATGAGGATTTGTTTCCTAGAAAATTCACAGAGATGAAGGGAATCAAAGAGGGGGCCATAATAATCAAAATTCAATTAAAAGAAGGCATTAAACCAATCAAGAAAAGGCCATACAGATTGAATCCAAACATGAAGAAAAAAGTTAAAGTAGAACTTGATAAAATGCTTGAAGGAGGGATCATAAAACTAGTGGAGGAAGCAGAGTGGATTAGTCCAATGGTAGTATAGAATAAGAAAACAGGAGAAATCAGGATTTGCAGAGACTAGAGAATTGAATAAAGTTTGTATTCACGATCCTTTCCCTACACCATTCACAGAGGAAATCCTGGAATCAGTTGCTAGTAGAGAGATTTACTCCACTGATGGATTCTTCAGATACCACCAAGTAAAAATTAGAGAAGAGGACCAACCTAAAACAACATTTGCCTCTGAACTAGGATCTTTGATGTATACTATTATGCCATTTGGATTGAAAAATGCACCTGTAGTATTCAGTAGAATCATGGTAAATGCATTCAAGGAGTTTATACATGATTTCCTGGAAGTCTATTTGGATGATTGGACTGTATTTGGACTAGTAGAAGATCAAACACAGACATTAAGGTTGATGCTAAATAAATGCAGAAGCTTGCAAATTTCCCTAAACTTGAAGAAATGCACTTTTGCGGTACCATTTGGAACACTACTAGGTCATATAATATGCAAAGAACACTTGATGGTTGATCCCCTAAAAGTTACAATTATTCAAACCTCACCACAACCAAAAACTGCATCTAATGTCAAAACATTCCTACGATATAATGGTTACCACCACAAGTTTATCAAGAGTTATGTAGCCATCTCAACACCTATAGAAGAACTATCAAAGAAAAAATAGGGCAAAAGTATTACTTGGAATGAGCAACACCAAAAGGCATTTGACACACTAAAACAAAAGATAGCATAAGCACCCATACTCATATTTCTGGATTGGGACAACACATTACATGTTCATGTCAATGCACTTGGGATTACAGTGGGAGCAGTACTGACTCAGCCTAGGCATTCTAAGGATCATCCTATAGCATTTGCAAGCAGGAAGTTGTCAAAAGCAGAGAAGAATTATACCACAACTAAAACGGAAGCCCTAGCAATGGTATATGCATTACAAAAGTTTAGACATTACCTCTTGTCGACACCTTTTGTATTCTACATTGACCATGAACCATTGAAATATCTACTCAACAAACCAATCATTCAAGGAAGAATTTGTCGATGGCTACTCTTGTTTCAGGAATTTGAATTCTCAATCATGGTCAAACTGGGAAAGCACAATTAGGGACCAGACTGCTTGTCCAGAATTGAGACAGGAGAAGTCCGGAGGTATAGGAAGATGAACTATCTGGAGCAAATCTTTTCAAAGTACATGCTGTACTAGAAGAGCTAAAAGATATTTCATACCTATTGGCTACGGGTGAATCTTCAGTAGACATGTCATCCCAAGAAAGACAAAACCTAATGCAGAAGTCTTTTTTGTCTACATTGATTGAAGGAGAGCTACATATCCGAGGAAAGGATGATATTATCAGAAGGGTAGTATATGAACATGAAAGAGAGGAAATTCTAAGAGAAGCACATGAAGGAATAGTAGGAGGACAATAACAGAGAGATGACAACAAGAAAAATCAAAGTAGCTGGGTTATGGTGGCATACACTTATCAAAGATGCAAAGAGATATGTTAAGAATTGTGATGTATGTCAAAGAACAGGGAGGCCTATCGCAAGAGATGAAATGCCATTAAGACCAGTATCATCACAATTACCTTTTCATAAATGGGCTATTGATTTCATTGGACCTATAGACCCACCGACAAAGCAGTCAGAATCTAGATTCATCATTACCGAAGTGGAATATCTGACTAAGTGGGCTGAAGCACAACCAACTAAATATTGCACTGCAAAAACTACCGCCAAATTCATCTATGAGAATATATGATGCAGGAGCATCCCTGGTTCAAGATCAATCTTGCATCAACCAAAAACATTTGCATTTCAGTTTGTTTGCAACTCAGTTTGTTTCCTTTCATTTTCCAGTTCAATTCAGGCAGTTCAATCAGTAGCAGTTTCTGCATTTTGGTCCGCATTCTACCGTAGTTGCATCTTAGACCTTGTGGAGCAAGATTTAACACCTAGATTCATTCATCTACAACATATCCAAATTTCAGAGCATTTGGATCAATTATCGGAAAGATATCGCTATCAGAAGATCGACTATTTTCTCAGAACAGAGCACCCTGGCAGTCTCAGACAATCAGCTAAAGGAGAAGACCTGCAGAGCAATTCACGACCTTCAAAGCTTAATGACACATCATTCAATGTTGTTTGGTTCGAGGCCAACCTTCCCTGAGATCCGCCCATCATTCCATTCATTTACGGAGGAGTTCTATTCATTTAGGGCCAACCTATCCATGTACACACATTACATCTCTTCATTGAAGTTTGTGATCTTTCTTGGCCGACACTGAGGAATCTTATGTTCTGGATATGATATATAATGATGTAATAAATCCCTAGGAAAGTAAGTGATTCACATAGTGATAGTTTGATAGTTGAATTTGTGCGAAGGAGCTTCAAAGCTATATCTTGTGCATATTCTGATATTCTATAATCAGGCTTGTGAGCCCTAATTGTAAGCCCGCATATTATCGGCCAACCTATATTTGAATCCGATGATATACTCAATGACTGAATCTGCATTTGTTTCATATCTTTGAGTTGTTTCCGCTGTGTTTACTCTAGTTGCATGGTCTGGACTGTTCTCTTTGAGGACCCTCCTAACCGTGACTGCACCAAGTGGTATCAGAGAGAGTTTGAATCTTTGGGAGTGAATTGAGCGAAGTTGGCGAAGGAATTTTGTAAGATCTCACTGTGGATAGATTGTCGAATCTGAGGTAGGTTACTTGTGTCGTAACTGATCATAGATTGTGAGGCAGTTGTCACCTTGTAGCCTGATCACCGAACTTGAAGCAATTTGTACTTGATCCTAGGAAGATGCCACTGAGGAGAATCCTTGCTGTTGGAACAATGGATGATAGGATGAATGAGATGATGGAAATGATGAAAACAATAAGAATTCGATTGGATGGTGTCGAGGAAGACAAGTGAATAGGATTGACACCTAGACCTAATGTTGAAAGTGATGATGAAGAGGAATTTCAATCTGTTGAACAAATTGGCAAAACCTTAGGAGGTGATGATGAAGAAGAATCAGATCAAGTTAAGATGTTGTGAGCTATTTCAAAGATTGGAGAGAGACCTAGAGTTGGATGTACCTAATTACACTGGCAATTTGAACTCTGAAGAGTTGATTGACTGGATAAATGACATGGAAGAGTACTTTGAATATGAAGAAGTTGAAGATCCGGAGAAGGTAAAATTTGCAAAGACAAAGTTGAAAGGACATGTTGCTATATGGTGGAAAGAAGTTCAGTTGGATAGGAATAGAAGAGGAAAAGAAAAGATTACAAAGTGGGATAGGATGGTGACAAAATTGAAGAATCAGTTTGTACCTGCTGACTATGAGTTGGACCTGTTGAAAAGATTGTAAAAGTTGAGACAAAAGGAGAAATATGTGGAGTATACTGAAGAATTTCATAAGATGATCATAAGGATAGGACATAGTGAAGCAAGCAAAGAGAAAGTGGCTAGATACATCAATGGACTGAGATTGAACATTCAAGAAGAACTGAGTTTGGTAAGGATGACAACACTGGAAGAGGCATACCAGTTTGCCCTAAAAGCTGAAGAGAAGTTGAATAAGAGGCATGATCAAAGACAGAGAGACAGAGGAGGTAAATTTCAAAGAGGTAGAACATTTTCTAGAGGAGATAGATCATTTGCGGAGCAGGATAGACAAGAGGGCACATTCAAGAAGGATGACAAAGATAACAATGCATATTGGAGAGATGACAAAAATTTCTACCACAGAGGAAACCCTATTCCATACCAAAGTGAAGAATACAGAAAAGAAGGAAGAGGACCTGATAGGAGAACAGTCATAGGAACCTATTACAAGTGTGGAGGTGAAGGACATAGAGCATTTGAATGTAATCAAGGGAGTACAAGCAAGAGGACATAGAACAATAGAAGAGAAGCCTATGTTGAAGAAGAACCTATTGGATCACCTAATTCGGTTGGCAAATCTGAGAAAGGAGAATCACTTGTGACGAGGAGAGCACTATTTCAAGCAAAGAGAAATGAGGAACCACCGCAGAGGAAAAGCTTGTTTAGAACTAGATGCAAATTAGGAGGTAAATGTTCTAAAGTTGTTATTGACAGTGGTAGTTTTGATAACCTAGTTTCAGAGGAGATGGTGACTAAGTTGAAGTTAGAAAGATTGAAACACCCTAAGCCCTATCAGATAGCATGGATTCAGAATGATCATAAGGTATTGGTGAGTGAACAATGTTTCGTGAAATTTTATATTGGATCTTATCATGATGAAGTCTTGTGTGATATTATGCCTATGGATGTAAGTCATATTTTGTTGGGTAGACCTTGGCAGTATGATAGGAAAGCTATACATGATGGGAGAAAGAATACATACACTATAACAACAAATGGAAAGAGAATTACTTTGATTCCTTTGGAGGATGACCCTAAGAATGAAGTATGTGGGAATGCTAGAATTTGTTTGGTAGATGGGAGAAAATTTTTGGATGGTTTGAGACATGAGAATATGTGTTATGCTTTGATCCCTAAGAAGCCTAAAACATTGAAGAAGGAGAATGAAGAAGTACAACCAGAGGAGATAAAAGAGTTGTTGACAGAGTATGAAGACATCATATCAGATAATGTACCTGAAGGATTGCCACCAATCAGGAGTATCAGTCATCACATGGATCTTATACCTAGAGCTAGTTTACCTAACAAAGCAGTACACAGAATGACACCAACAGAGAATGAAGAATTGAATAGGCAGATACAAGAATTGTTGAGAAGGGTTTGATCAGAGAAAGTTTGAGTTCTTGTGCAGTACCTGCAGTGTTGGTACCAAAGAAAGATGTAGAATCGAGAATGTGTATAGACTCTAGAGCAATCAAAAAGATCACAGTTAAGTATATATTTCCTTTACCTAGGATGGATGATATCATAGATTGTTTGAGTGGAGCAAAATATTTCACAAAGATAGATTTGAAGAGTCGATACCATTAGATTAGAATTAGAGAAGGAGATGAATGGAAGATTGCTTTTTAAGACAAATGAGGGATTGTATGAGTGGTTAGTAATGCCTTTTGGATTGACAAATGCACCGAGTACTTTCATGAGATTGATGAATGAAGTTTTGAAGAAATTTCTGGGTAAGTTTGTTAATGTATATTTGGATGACACTCTGATTTTTAGTAAGACAAAGGAAGAACATTTGTAGCACCTAAGACAAGTATTGTAGAGACTGAGAGAAGATAAATTGTTGATAAACATAAAGAAATGTAGTTTCATGAAGGAAAAATTGGTATACTTGGGATTTGTGATTTCTGCAGAAAGATTGAAGATGGATCCTGAGAAAGTAAGAGCAATTGTTGAATGGCCTACACTGAAGAGCATTGGAGAAGTCAGATCATTTCATGGATTAGTTAGTTTCTACTAGAAATTCATCAGAAATTTTAGTTTAGTGTGTAACCCCATGACAGAGACAATGAGAGGTGACAAAAGATTTCAAGCGGACATCAGGAGTAGATAAAAGTTTTGAATTGTTGAAGCAGAAAGTGACAGAGCAACCTGTGTTGGCATTACCGAATTTCAATAAGGTATTTCAAGTAGATTGTGATGCAAGTAGGAATGCAATTGGAGCAGTGTTAAGTCAAGAAGGTAGACTTGTAGCATATTTTAGTGAGAAGTTGAACGATGCAAGGAGAAGATATTCAATTTATGATCTAGAGTTCTATGCCATAATTCAAGCCTTGAAGAAGTGGAGACATTACTTGTTGCCTAAGGAGTTTGTGCTATATACAGATCATCAAGCTTTACAATATTTGAACAGTCAAGGTAAGTTGAATCAAAGACACATGAGATGGGTGGAGTTCATGCAGAGTTATACTTTTGTATTGAAGCATAGGAGTGGAAAATCAAACAAAGTTGCAGATGCATTGAGTAGGACAAGAAACTTGTTGACAGAGATGAGAGTTGAAGTGATAGTATTTGATGAATTGTAGAACCTGTATGAGGGAGACACTGACTTTGTAGAACCTTGGAAAGCATGTAAGGAACTTGTTGTGACAGATAGGAGCAAGTGGTTGGATTATTTCATTCAGTACGATATGTTCAAGGGAATTCAGTTGTGCATACTTAGAAGTTCAATGAGATAACTTGATCAAGGAAAAACACAGTGGTGGATTGGCAGGACATTTTGGCATTGATAAGACAGTGGCTTTGGTTAGTGAAAATTACTTTTGGCCTCATATACATAAGGACATTAGCAAATTTGTGTAGAGTTGTAGAGTTTGTCAAGTTGCAAAAGGGAGTAGTCAGAATACTAGATTGTATAAACCTTTGACAGTTCCGGAGAGACCTTGGGAAGACATCAACATGGATTTTGTAATGGGATTGCCAAAGACACATAGAGGACATGATTCAATATTTGTAGTGGTGGACAGATTTTCAAAGATGACACATTTCATACCTTGTAAGAAGACAACTGATGCAGTGCATGTAGCTGACTTATTTTTCAAAGAGATTGTGAGATTGCATGGATTACCTAAGAGCATAATTTCAGACAGAGACACTTGATTTCTTGGATACTTTTGGAAGACACTTAGGAAGAAGATAAAGATAGATTTAAAGTTTAGTTCAGCATTTCATCCACAGACTGATGGATAGACAAAGGTAGTGAATAGGAGTTTGGGAAACTTGTTGAGATGTTTGGTTGGAGAGAAGGCAGGAAGTTGGGATTTGATTCTTTCACAAGCAGAGTTTGCATACAATAATTCAGTGAATAGGAGTACTGGAAGAACACCTTTTCAGATTGTTATCGGAGCAAACCCTAGAGGAGAGTGGTAGAATTAAGAGATATCAGTTTGGAAGACAAGAGAAGTGAAGAAGCAGAAGAATTTGCAAGACACATGGAGACAGTGCATAATCAGGTGAAGAAGCATTTGGAAGAGATGAATAGCAAGTATAAGGAGCAGACAAATGAGAAGAGAAGACAAAGAATTTGCAGTTGGAGATGAAGTGATGGTGTACTTGAGAAAAGAAAGATTTCCAGTTGGGACATATAATAAGTTAAAGATGAAGAAGTTTGGAACTTGTAGGATACTCAGATAATTTGATTCAAGAAATGCATATGAAGTGGAGCTACCGGAGACATTGGGTCTATCACCTATTCTTAACATTGCAGACCTATATCAGTATCATGAAGCAGAGTTCAGTGACAACATGGCAGAAGACTTCAAGAAGCAGTTACCACAACAAGCACCGGAGTAGATCGAAGACATTTTGGACATCAGAGTTGGACGTAGCACCAGAGGAAGACAATACAAAGAATACCTTGTGAAATGGAAAGGTAGACTGAAAGAAGATTCATCATGGATTTCTCAGGCTGAGGTGGACCATTTTGGTTTTTTTCCTCTAGCCCCAGCAAAGTGAGGGACTCACTTTTTCAATAACCTCGAATGTCTGATGCAGGAGCATCCCTGGTTCAAGAGCAATCTTGCATCAACCAAAAACATTTGCATTTCAGTTTATTTGCAGCTCAGTTTGTTTCCTTTCATTTTCCAGTTCAGTTCAGGTAGTTCAGTCAGTAGCAGTTTCTGTATTTTGGTCCGTATTCTACCATAATTACATCTTAGACCTTGTGGAGCAGGATTTAACATCTAGATTCATTCATCTACAACATATCCAAATTTTAGAGCATTTGGATCAATTACCGAAAAGATATCACTATCCGAAGATCGACTATTTTCTCAGAACAGAGCACCCTAGCAGTCTCAGACAATCAACTAAGGAGAAGACTCATGGAGCAATTCATGACCTTCTAAGATTAATCACACATCATTCAATGTTGTTTGGTTCGAGGCCGACCTTCCCCGAGATCCGCCCATCATTCCATTCATTTGCGGAGTTCTATTCATTTAGGGTCGACCTATCCATGTACACATGTTACAACTCTTCATTGGAGTTTGTGATCTTCCTTGGCCGACGGGAAGGAATCTTATGTTCGGGATATGATATATAATGATGTAATAGATCCCTAGGAAAGTAAGTGATTCACATAGGGATAGTTTGATAGTTGAATTTGCGCGAAGGAGCTTCAAAGCAATATGTAAGAGACCCCACTATACTTAACCAAATTTTTGCTAACTTTTTCTTACTTCTTACTTCAATTAATCAACATCTAACATGAATGAAATCAACATGAATTGAACAAACAATGAAGTTGAGATATCTTATTGCAATTGTCAATACAACTTATTACATTCAACATATGCTTAATAGCATCAATGTTCAGCTTATTACAATGATTACAAAGGAAAGGCCTTAGTGCCTAGATTGAACAATGATTGTCTTCAAACCACAAGTATCTTGTCTTCAAGTTGCTAGTGTCTTCAAGATGTAAGTAACTTTAGTTGCAAGTAACGACTTCAATCCTGCACAATGATGATAACTGAATGTTAACACCTCTCAAAGGATAAGGGAGCATCACCTTATCAAGGTTGAGGGAGCATCACCCCAACAAGCATGAAATACGCAGATTTCATGAAAAGAGCATAAAGCTTACCAAGAAATATCAAATAGCCAAAGATGCCAAATGAAGTCGCACTCCTCCTTTTATAGTGCTCCTCCACAAGAGCAAAGAGGCAACCAAGGCACATTTTCCAATGAGCATATCCTAGAGGAATATTCCATTAGATGACTCACTCCTAAGTTGGAAGCCTTATCTGGTACGCCTCCCAAAGTCATTTTGGGACCCACTGCTTGCATGCTTAGTCCTCCAGTCTAGGCGCTAGAATGATGTTCTTCAAGTGAAGAAGTGCACCCAACATCACAGTTGATTCCTTCATGGTTAGGTGCCCAAACAGGATCATGGAGATGTGAAACTGCACCTTAGGTAGATGTCTTAAGTTTAGGCACCAATTTGGGTTTGTAGAAGCATGAATGTGCGCCTAGCTCACATGATGAATTTTTGATGATTCCAGATGCTAGAAAACACTTGACAATGTTCAATGAAGACTCCCTGACTTGTATTGAAAATTCATTCTCCCAAGTGAAGTGAATTGAAGTATCCTCTTTGAGGTGCAGATTTGGACTTGTAGAGATAGGAAATGGCACCTTGCTCTAGGGAGAGATATCTTCAAGGTTCATCGTCTCCGGATGTTGTATCTTTGCTCCAGAAGAAAACACCATCTCGACTTGAGGAATGAAGCTTTTCACCATTAGGCGCACAAATGAGGTTTCTGGAGTCTAGGTGCAATTTGGAGGTTGGAGAGATGAAGATTTGTGCCTAGCTTACTTAGGTGCACATTGAAGGTGACAAGAGTGCAAACTGCCTAAGTCAAGTTGAGACTTAGTTTGAGCTCATTGACAATGATCTCTTCCTTCACAAGTTAGGCACACTTTTGAGGTTGTAGAGACTAAAAAGTGCGCCTCATCATCTTGATTTGCTTTTTGACACTTAAATGATCTCAAATCACTGGGTAGTAATTAAGAATGATCCTCTGCTTCAAGATGTTCACTTAATAATGCAAGTTGATATGTCCTCATTAGGTGCAAATTTGGATTCCAAGGGAGGCACACATTCATGGTTGAGCAAGTGGAAAAGTGCGCCTCAATCTTGCTTGATGATCTCATGTCTTAGTCAATGATTCTCGGAGGAGTTTTTATCTTATGGAGATCAAAGCTTGGGTTCTCACTTCTTTTCTTGATAAGGCGCACATTTAAGTTTCTAGAGACATGAATTGGCGCCTTGATTCTCTAGGCGCACATTTGAGAGTGTAGAGAAGCAAAAATGTGCCTAAGTCTCTTAGCTTATTATTTTGGCATTTTGATGATTTCAATCACTTACAAACTTCAAAGGACTTCTTATCACTGGGCGCTCAACCTCATAGTTTCAACCTCTTAATATTCAAGGTGCCAAAAGTGATATGCAGAGACAAGAAAGTGCGCCTTGTCTTGAATGACTGTTTACTTCCTTAGAAGTGCTTGATTAAAGGTCTTGACCTGCAAAACTACAAGAGTTAGTTAATCAAATCCAAATTCATTCCCTTGTCATATGTATTAGCCCACGGGAATGATGAATAGGCTAATCCGTGTTCATTGTTGACTAGGCCGGAAACGGGGACATGACAGTCTCCCCTTCTCGGGATTGCTTGTCCTCAAGCAATCAAAGGTTAGTATGATCTAAAATCTTTTCTCCTTCCCATGTAGCATCCTCTATTGGCAAGCCTCTCCATCGAACCAAATATTCCTTGATGACTTGGCTACACAATTTACGTTCTCTCATATCAACGATACCATCTGGCTCTAGAATCAAGATTCCTTCTTCATCAAGAGGTGGAAGATCAGGAGAGGAAACCACATTTTGACCTAATGCCTTTTTGAGACATGATACATGAAATACATTATGAATGTGGCTACCTGATGGCAAATCTAACTCATAAGCCACTTCGCCAACTCTCCTTACAATTCTGTATGGCCCATAAAACCTTGGCTTGAGTTTTTCTGCACCACTCATCTTCAAAGAACTTTGTCTATATGGCTGTAGATGCAAGAAAACCAAGTCATTCACTTCAAAAGATCTTTCCACTCGATGTCTATCTGCATACATCTTTTGTTGATTCTGAGCATGCTAAATGTTATCCTTAAGAACTCTAAGGATATCCTGTGTGTCTTGCATCAACTCCTTAGCTCGAGGAGCTCTACTATCATCGAAAGCCAAATCAACAAAGGAAAGAGCATCATATCCATACAATTCTCTGAATGGAGTCATGCCAATAGACATGTGATAGGTGGTATTGTAACAATACTCACCAAGGTATAATCATTTTACCCATGCACGTTGATGCCCAACAACATAGTTGCGAAGGTATCCCTCAATCCACTTATTCACAATTTCTGTTTGACCATTCGTTTGAGGGTGATAACTAGTGCTAGGTGTTAGCTTAGTCCCTGTGAGTTGGAATAGTTCTTTCCAAAACATGCTAATGAATCTACTATCCCGATCACTCACAATTGTCTTTGGAAGGCCATGCAAACAGAATACTTCTTTGAAAAATAATTCTACAATCTGCAAAGCTGAATAATCCATTGCAATAGGATAGAAATGTGCATACTTAGACAATCTATCAACAACAACATATATGCAATCTCTACCATGTACCTTTGGAAGACCTGTGATAAAATCCATTGAGATACTTTCCCACTTCTGCTCAGGAATAGGTAAAGGTTGAAGTAGACTGGCAGGAAAAATATGCTCAAACTTGTTCTGCTGACAAGTCAAACACTCTCTAACATGCTGTAAGATATCATCTTTGAGACCCTTCCAAGAGAATCTCTCTCGTACTTGTTTATAGGTTTTGAAAAACCCTGGATGTCCTGCTAGAGGTGTATCATGAATGGCTTTCAAGATATGCTGCTTAAGCTTAGATTCAAGTACCAAGAAAATTCTGTCCTTATAATATATCACATCATCCACTACCTTGTACCTGTCATCCTGTATAATGCCATCCATAATCTCGCATGCAAAAGTGGATTTGGAATACTCAACTAAAAGTTGAGATTTCCAATCAGCTGAAATCTCACTCAAGGAACAAATAGTAGGCCTCCTAGAAAGTGCATCTGCAACAATATTCTTTTTTCCTTTTACAAACTCTATATCAAAGTCATATGCTTGGAATTTTTAGACCCATTTCTTCTGTCGTTCATTCAAATCCTTTTGTTCCAAGAAGTATTTCAAGCTATTGTGGTTGGTCCTAACCACAAATTTTGCACCTACCAAGTACTGACGAAAATTTGCCAAAGCATGCATAATGGCAACCATCTCCTTGTCATAGGTGGAATATAGGCACTCCATATCCTTCAATTTTCTACTTTCATATGTAATAGGATGCCTATTCTGCATTAACACAACCCCTATTCCTTCTCCTGATGCATCACACTAAAGAATAAAGGACTGTGTAAAATTTGGTAATGCTAGTACTGGAATAGTACTCATTACCTCCTTAAGCTGATCAAATGCTATCTGTGCCTTAGAGGACCAAAGAAATGCCCCTTTCTTCGTGAGATCTGTCAATGGTGCTGCCAATTGTGAAAAGCCTTTAACAAATCTCCTGTAGTAACTGCAAAGTCCCAAGAAACCTCTCAACTCAGAAATGTTCCTTGGAATAGGCCATTCCTGTATAGCCTTGATCTTCTCATCTTGTACTCTAACTCCTTTAGCACTAATCATATGCCCCAAGTAGAGAATCTCCTCCATCCCAAAATCACACTTGGAAGCCTTAGCATATAGTGATTGTGCCTCCATGACTCCAAGTACCTCATCAAGATGTCAAAGATGCTCATCCCATGTCTTATTATAAATCAAAATGTCATCAAATAAAACCAAAAGAAATTTACGCAATTGCTTATTGAATACATGATTCACACAAGATTGAAATGTAGCAGGTGCATTAGTAAGACCAAAGGGCATAACAAGGAATTCATAGTGCCCGTAGTGGCATCTAAATGCTGTCTTTGGAATGCCTCCTCACGAACACGAATCTGATGATAGCTTGAACGAAGATCAATCTTTGAGAAGTACACGGCCCCGTGTAATTCATCTAACAACTCATTGATCCTGGGTATGGGATATCTATTTTTGATTGTCTTCTTGTTCAAGGCTCTATAGTCAATACACATTTGCATAGTTCCATTCTTCTTCTTCACCAACACTACCGAAGAAGCAAATGGACTAGATGATAGTCGAATGTGTCCCATATCAATCAACTCCTTGATTGTTTTTTCAATCTCCTCCTTGAAATGTCTAGGATGTCAATGTGGTACAATGTTGATGGGCTTAGTCCCATCCTCTAGCTCAATCACATGTTCAAAACCACGATCAGGTGGTCATCCTGGAGGAATTTCACCAAATACCATACTATGTTTATCCAAGACAAATTAGATGTCTACATGATACTCATTACTGGAAGAAGACTTAGATGATATTTCAACCTGAGTTGCCCATGCAATGTCATTATGACGAAACAAGGACTCCATGCACCTAGCTGTAACAGTTCTAGGTGAACCATTTGATAAAGCTCTCAAAATGATCTTCTTGCCATTGTGAATGAACTCTATCTCCATCTTCTTCAAGTCTTGAATATATCTACCAATAGAATGCAACCATTGCATTCCTAAGACAACATCAATACCTGAGAGTCCAACCATATAGAAATCATCTGTCAATGTATAATCATCCATTTGAGTGCTAAGTTGTGGCACTCTCTTTTGACAACTCATAGTAAACCCATCGGCTACCACAACTGTAAAACCCTCAAATTCCTTTGCCTATAAACCATGCCTCATAACTAAGCCCTTATCAATGAAATTATGAGTGGCTCCACTATCCACTAAGCATGTGATACGCTAACCATTAAGAACTCCCTTGATCCGAAAGCATGATATCTAGGAACTCTTGAAATGGTAGCAATAGTAGCTGGATTACCTACTTCATTTGTCTCGATCTCCAAACTAGGCTCCTCATCATCATGATAAGAACCTGTATCACCTGTATCCTCATGTATAGTCTCTTCATTTGAATATACCTCAATGAGATGTACTTTTCCCTTACTGCAACATCTATGTCCTAGTTCCCATGGTTGTTTGCAATCAAAGCACAACTTCTTTCTTCTCAACTCATCATGTTCCATAGAAGTAGGATTAGATTTGATAGGCTGAAATGTTCTTCTTGATATGAACTTGAACCCTTAACAAAGTTTTTCTTTTGAAATGTAGTAGGATAAGTGTCAAGATCAAGAGCAAGCTCTATAGCCTCATCCAAGGTTTTAGGCTTATGAACCTTAACTAAGCCTCTCATCCTATCATTCAAACCCTCTACAAACAACATAGTAACTCTTCTTTCTGGCATCTTAGGAACCATAACAGCAATCTTTTGAAACTCATTGACGTAGGAATCTACTTTACCAGCCTGTTTCAATTGTGCTAACTCTCTATAGTAGACCTCAATATCCTTCCTATCAAACCTGTTGATAAGGCTGCGAGTAAACTCATCATAGGAAGTGATCAAATCATGGCGTTGTGACACAAGACCATGGTGCCACTAGTCATAGGCCAAACCTTCCAAATACATAGTAGCAAATTGAATAGCCTTTTCTTCACTCAAGGGTTTGAGTGTGAGAAAAGTATCAAGCTTATGAATCCATGCTCTAGCACTTAGTTTACTACTACCATCAAAGTTGGGTAAAGGAACCTTGTTCAAAGCTTCTTTGTACTCCTTATGTTCCTTATCCTTTTGTGTTGGCCGTTTCTCCTTTTTCCTTCTACTCTTTTCATTCCTTTGTGACATAAACTGATTGAAGTTTAGGTGTCGCCTAACATCAGGTGGAAGTAAACGATATTCATCATGTGCAACCATGATATCATCCATGAGATTAACATTTACCTCCTCATCCTCTAAAGATGTTTCCTCAATCACTGGCTCAAATCTTGGACGAAGTGGTCTATCATCAACTGTTGTGGTTGCTCTACCTGTAGGAGTAGGAGTTGGAGTAGGCTCTCTATGTGAATGTCTCCTTGCATCTCTACCTGCATTAAGATTTGCTTCACCTACAATGCTTGTCATTCCACTATTAACACTCTTTGACCTTGACCTCCTAGAAGCACGTTCATCTTTCAAGTCATGAATTTCCTCTATGAATTGATTTGACCATTCTCGCATCTGCTGTCCAAAGGCATGCATGAACTCTTCTAAATTGAAAGCATCATTGCCACCTTGTCCTCTAGGACTACCATTACCTCCTTCTGAACCCATGTGTGGTTGTGTACCTGTGGGAGGTTGTTGTTGTTACCTAGCTGTCCTTCTTGTATAATACCTGTGTGGACCAACTTCACGCGGATTCATAACCCAAAGGTTGGCAGGATTATGGCTCTGATACCACCGTAAGAGACCCCACTATACTTAACCAAATTTTTGCTAACTTTTTCTTACTTCTTACTTCAATTAATCAACATCTAACATGAATGAAATCAACATGAATTGAACAAACAATGAAGTTGAGATATCTTATTGCAATTGTCAATAAAACTTCTTATTACATTCAACAGACACTTAATAGAATCAACGTTCATCTTATTACAATGATTACAAAAGAAATGCCTTATTGCCTAGATTGAACAATGATTGTCTTCAAACCACAAGTATCTTGTCTTCAAGTTGCTAGTGTCTTCAAGATGTAAGTAACTTCAGGTTGCAAGTAATGACTTCAATCCTGCACAATGATGATAACTGAATGTTAACACCTCTCAAAGGATAAGGGAGCATCACCTTATCAAGGCTGAGGGAGCATCACCCCAACAAGCATGAAATACGCCAATTTCATGAAAATAGCATAAAGCTTACCAAGAAATATCAAATAGCCAAAGATGCCAAATGAAGTCGCTCTCCTCTTTTTATAGTGATCCTCCACAAGAGCAAAGAGGCAACCAAGGTACATTTTCGAATGAGCATATCCTAAAGGAATATTCCATTGGATGACTCACTCCTAAGTTGGAAGCCTTATCTGGTACACCTCCCAAAGTCATTTTGGGACCCACTGCTTGCATGCTTACTCCTCCAGTCTAGGCGCTAGAATGATGTTCTTCAAGTGAAGAAGTGTGCCCAACATCACAATTGATTCCTTCATGGTTAGGTGCCCAAACAGGATGATGGAGATGTGAAACTGCGCCTTAGGTAGATGTCTCAAGTTTAGGTGCTAATTTTGGTTTGTAGAAGCATGAATGTGCACCTAGCTCACATGATGAAGTTTTGATGATTCCAGATGCTAGAAAACACTTGACAATGTTTAATGAAGACTCCCTGACTTGTATTGAAAATTTATTCTCCCAAGTGAACTGAATTGAAGTATCCTCTTTGAGGCACGGATTTGGACTTGTAGAGACAGGAAATGGTGCCTTGCTCTAGGGAGAGATATCTTCAAGGTTCATCATCTCCGGATGTTGTATTTTTGCTCCAGAAGAAAACACCATCTTGACTTGAGGAATGAAGCTTTTCACCATTATGCGCACAAATGAGGTTTCTGGATTCTAGGCGCAATTTGGAGGTTGGAGAGATGAAGATTTATGCCTAGCTTACTTAGGTGCACATTGAAGGTGACAAGAGTGCAAACTGGTGCCTAAGTCAAGTTGAGACTTAGTTTAAGCTCATTAACAATGATCTCTTCCTTCACAAGTTAGGCGCACTTTTGAGGTTGTAGAGACTAAAAAGTGCACCTCATCATCTTGGTTTGCTTTTTGACACTTAAATGATCTCAAATCATTGGGTAGTAATTAAGAATGATCCTCTGCTTCAAGATGTTCACTTAATAATGCAAGTTGATATGTCCTCATTAGGTGCAAATTTGGATTCCAAGGGAGGCACACATTCATGGTTGAACAAGAGGAAAAGTGCATCTCAATCTTGCTTGATGATCTCATTTCTTACTCAATGATTCTTGGAGGAGTTTGTCTTATGGAGATCAAAGCTTAGGCTCCCACTCCTTTTCTTGATAAGGCGCACATTTAAGATTCTAGAGACATGAATTGGTACCTTGATTCTCTAGGCGCACATTTGAGACTGTAGAGAAGCAAAAATGCGCCTAAGTCTCTTAGCTTATTCTTTTGGCATTTTGATGATTTCAATCACTTACAAACTTCCAAGGACTTCTCCTTATCACTGGGCGCTCAACCTCATAGTTTCAACCTCTTAATATTCAAGGCGGCAAAAGTGATATGCAGAGACAAGAAAGTGTGCCTTGTCTTGAATGACATTTTACTTCCTTAGAAGTGCTTGATTAAAGGTCTTGACCTGCAAAACTACAAGAGTTAGTTAGCCAAAACCAAATTCATTCCCTTGTCATACGTATTATCCCACGGGAATGATGAATAGGCTAATCCGTGTTCATTGTTGACTAGGCCAGAAATGGGGACATGACACTATATCTTGTGCATATTCTGATATTCTTTAATCAGGCCTGTGAGCCCTAATTGTAAGCCCACATATTGCCGGCCAACCTATATTTGAATCCGATGATATACTAAATGACTGAATTTGCATTTGTTTCATATCTTTGAGTTGTTTCCGTTGTGTTTACTCTAGCTACACGCTCTAGACTGTTCTCTTTGAGGACCCTCCTAACTGTGACTACACTAATATAATTACCATAATTGGCTACCTGTTGAGTATAACCAGTGATCAAGGTAAACATTTTGCAAACAAGATGATTTCAGAACTATTAGACAACTTCATGATAACACACAACAAGAGTTCACCATATCATCCACAAGCAAATGGAGCAAGTGAATCCTTGAATAAGATCATTGGGGTAACATTAACAAAGATGTGCAATGGGAACAAGACAGATTGGGATCTAAAAGTACCTATGTAGAACAACTTACAAAAGAACCACTAAGTTCACTCCATATGAACTGGTGTATGGAATAGATGCTACAATATCGATACACTTCATATTACCGAACTTCCGCCGAACACAGACTCTCAAGCTGGGTGAAGAAGACTCACATAAAGGATTGAAGAATTAGAGAAAATGGATGAGGACATATTGATGGCAGCATATAATATGAACCTGGAAAGGAAAAGACAGAAAGCTTGGCATGATAGAAATTTGAGGAACAAGACATTCAATGAAGGTGACCTAGTACTCCTATATGACAACAAATTTAAGAAGCAAGGAAAATTGGAAACAAGGTGGCTAGGACCGTTTTACATTGAAGAAATTGCAGATTCCGGTGCAGTCAGACTAAAAAACATGGAGTGCTAAAATATCAGTTGGCCATGTCAATGGTGCCAGAATCAAGAAATATTTTCAATCAGAGTAGAGCATGTCTTGAGGACAATACATAGTTTTGAAGGGGGGATGATGTTAGTAGGATACATGGCATGGAGTAGAGCCAACCAGAAGCTCGTGCATACATCATGTGGAGGCTGGGAGTTGACATAAGATACTAAAGGACACATCCCTATATGTAATAGATACAATATATATGTAGGATATGATAATTAAGATAGGATATATGATGATGATATGATATGATGACATAGAAGTCAGATAAAGCATGTATGTAGGATGATGAGGCAGAGACTTAGGCCTACCAGATAATGGATGTATGATGTTTTGTTGTTGTTTATATATATATAAATGGAGATTTGTGGTACTGGATAATTCTTTGGTGTCATATTGTTATGATGTCTGTGATACTTTGCCTATGTTATTCTTGGTATTTTGCTATCAATCTCTAACTACTTGACTTGGGTATAAACTGACTACAATGACTTGGCTGAGGACCGATCTTCGGACTAGTATCCCTCTCCATTTCTTTCCAACAAGGACAAAGAGAGGAGATTAAAGTAAACCCAGAATAGAGAGGAGAGATATCAAAAAGAATAGTGAAGGTGCGAGAGCCAACTGGAAGCTAGCGCATACATCATGCGGAGGCTGGGAACTGACATAAGATACTAAAGGACACATCCCTATATGTAATAGATACAATATATATGTAGGATATGATAAGTAAGATAGGATATATGATTATGATATGATATGATGACATAGAAGTCAGATAAAGCATGTATGTAGGATGATGAGGCAAAGACTTAGGCCTGCTAGATAATGGATGTATGATGTTTTGTTGTTGCTTATATATATATATATATATATATATATATATATATATATATATATATATATATATATATATATATATATATATGGAGATTTGTGGTACTGGATAATTCTTTGGTGTCTTATTGTTATGATGTCTGTGATACTTTACCTATGTTATTCTTGGTATTTTGCACTTGGGTATAAACTGACTACAATGACTTGGCTAAGGACTGATCTCTGGATTGGTATCCCTCTCCATTTCTTGCCAACAAGGACAAAGAGAGGAGATTAAAGCAAACCCAGGATAGAGAGGAGAGATATCAAAAAGAATAGAGAAGGTGCGAGAGGCATCAAGAGTGCATGCTAGGAGGGATGCAACTGAGGAAAACTCTAATTATAAGGTAGGTGGATGCTCAATGGACATGAAACTCACTAATATTGAATATCCAAAGTGGTCCATAACCCTAACATTCAAACTACAAAGAAAAATATGACTAAAATGATGAAGCAGTTAAAAGAATATGAGGCAGTGGCTAGTATGAATGACTTGGAACCTTGGATGAGAGACACTGCAAAGGTGGTGGAAAGGGAAAGGCTTAGAAGTAGTAGTGCTCAACCTATAAATTGGCTAACCCAAGGGTTTATTGCCAATGAAAGTTCTGATTTCTTATATTAGAGGATTTTAATAAATGATGGGTTTGAGGATTTGGTAACCCCAACTTCTATAAAGAGCACACTAAATTCATCGTTGACCATTGGAATATTGAATTAAGTAGATATGATGGGATTTGGAGAAGGGAAGAATTAGAGAAATTAAATATTCGATAAAGATGATGAAAAAGATAAAGAGATGATAAGAGATATAAGTAGAAACTTTGAATTTTCCATGGAGACTTTAGAAATGTTTGGAGAAAACCATCCCAATGATGAGGCAGAAAATAACTCAGGTGCTAATTGTTCATGATGTTTACAACACATCCCTATTCTTTGAGGAAATTAGGGTCCCCCTCTTTTGGTATTTGTCCTCCTAAGCTTCTTTTTTTGTATATCGGTCTTAGTAGGAGGACCTAAATGTACTTTTAATGCTTTCAATTTGGTCTTGTTTCCTATAGCGTCCCTATTGATATTTGATTTGAGAACTATATTTTTGTCCCCTATAATTGTTTTAGACTTTGCGTCTCTTCCTTGGATATTTTAGTTTGCTCTTTCAATAGGTCAAGTCAAAGTTGGTCAAACTAAAAAATTTAAGATGAAGACTCAAATTTATGATGTTTAGGTCTTATTTAACTCTTGTGTGAACTATCCTTTAAAAAATGGAGAAATCTAGACTTAAATGGCAAAAGTTATGCCTTTGGAGAATTCCAGAACTCTCAAGGACTTTGGCAGTTTTCTGCCTTCCTCCTTTCCCTCTACTTTTTACATTCTTGCAATCTTAGTCTTTTAGGAATATGGGCCCTTTGAGGACTTTAGCAGTTCTTCCAACTTCCTCATGTCCTCTTTTTTGTATCTTCATAAACCTTCACATCTTTGTGGAGATGCAAAGTCCACGTGTCTTTCTAGAATTGCTCCAGTTCCTCGCAATTATGTAGATTTGTATAAATGTGGAACTCATGTACACTGTCTAGACTTCTTCCAATTCCCCAAATCCTTCACCTCTTTGCATATATATAGTCTCCCTCCAAGCTTCTTCCTTATTATGTGGACTTACAAGATTTGTATGGATCTTAAGACCTCTTCCAATTTCCCTTCCTGCTCTACATTCTCACATTCCCTCACACTTTGCCTTGCAAAACTTTAACCCTTTTGCAAACCTCTTATAGGTCCAACTTCGCTTTTCACCTCAGACTTATGCAACTAAGCACCAAGCTTCATTGACCAATCCTAGCTCGCCACATGCGCCTTCTTGTATTCAACTGCTCAAAATGAGTGGGAAGGAGCTTTCTAACAAGGTTAAATTTGATGGTGTCTCCCTCAAAGCGATGATGTCCCCGTGCATGTTTGGGGCATTTTTTCCCATTTGATTGCCCATCTAACCTACCCGCACATACAAATTCAACCTTTTAGCACGTGTGGAACTTGCTGTGACCTGACCGCCACCCTTTTAAGCATAATTAGGCCTTGAAAACACATTTTGAATTAGATTTGACCTATGTTTACATGGTTTTGACTCCTTAATCTTTGTTTTGTAGGATTTTAATTGTGGATTTGCCCAAAACTCATGATTGAATAATTTGGTGGATGAAGTTATTGTGCATTGGGTTCATGATACCTTGAAGATAAAAAAATGTAGGAGATATTGGTGGGAATGATGTTCTTTCCCTAGCTTGACCTAACACCTTCTTGACAACTTTGTACCTTTCATGATTGACCTGCACACTCCAAGCTCATTCCTGCAAGGTCCAAAGTACAATGGATAGGGATGCACACATGTTCTAGAATTTAAAAAGGATTTTTCTGGGTCTTTGCAAAAGAGGGTGATGTAATTGAAAATGAAATGGAATACAAATTAAAAAAGGGAGCTCTCATTAGGACATTAGAGGAGAATGCATCTAAGAACAAGGGTTAGAAAAAGAAGAAAATTTCTTCCTCTGTGCATTATATGGTGAGGCTAAATTTCTAGCGCAAGCTAGTTTTATACCAAGATTTGTAAGCGTAAAAATCATGTTTGGACTCATATTTTTTATAAATATACCCCATTTGAGCTTAACGAATGTTGTTTCTAAATGCAATGAGTTATTATCTACACATGTGATATGTGATGGGTTATTTCATTGTGTTTATTTAAAGTATGATATAAGTATGATTACGAAAAATATGTTTTCCTTCGAATCTTCCACAGGTTATGTGTTGAGGTGAAACTGGCAATGACATGGGCTATAAGTGTTATGTTTGCAAAGAATACTCCCATGGTACCACAATGTTTATTCTTGCAAGTTGTGGACCTCTTTTTTTCTCTTCTTCTTCTCTTTTGCTTTCCTCTCTTTCCCCTTTCTCTTTTTTCTTTTCTTTATGTGTTGGTTAGTGTAGGATTATATTAGGTTTTCTTCCCTTAAGTTGAGCTTCCAAACTATGCATCCTACTGCACTTAGAACATTACCAAGCGCCTTGTTATAACAACATTTCATATGCCACTGAGTGATCCTTGCAAAGCCAAGACCTAGGAGCCCGAAGAACTTGCAGAGGTTGCAAAATCTCTTTTCAAGAGAGGAATCATCCTTGTGATTATTGACTACCTATCATGCAAGTTTTGTTAGTAAGCATTTCTTGTGCTAGAAGGATGGCTTGTTTGTTGTTTTGAATATAAATGGACTTAGGTTTCTAGTTGGTTACCTAGTCTAACCAGTCTAGCTAGGGGTTATTCTATCCCAATGGGCTATCCCCTTTCTTTTAAGGGAGAGTTTCTTGGAATTCCTAATGATTCTATCAATTTGAAACCTTCCTATTGCCCTATCAAGCAAAATGCATTTGATCATGTTGAAAATTTTAAAAACTTGTTGATTCAACATCAGGTCATGAATGAGGAGGTTGCATGCATTTTGATTTCTTACACCTTTGAGAAGGAGGCATATCTATGGTATAACCACTTGTCACCATGTTCAATCCACTTGTGGGCCCAATTAGAACTACCTTTTTAATGAATTTGGAAAACATCTTGATTAGAGAGGCACATAGGCAACTCATTGGAGTTAGAATATAATCTTGTGAAACCATTGTCATGTTTACTTTGAGATTCTGTGAGACTGTTAGAAGATTGATGAAAATTAATGTGCCTAGGGATAATGAAACTCCAGAGTCTTATTTGCAAGCCTTAAGACCTTCTTATGAAGCTTTCATTAGGCAATCACCTAGGGTAAATAATTCACAAGAGGTTATGAATAGAGCCCTTACCTTAGATCAAATCATTAACCACAACCAAATGGATCAAAACATTGTCCCTCGTTACGTGCAGACACCATTTCCACCATCCATTAGTCCATCCTATTTTTTCCCTTACAAAATGATGTCCCCCTAACTAGCATACCAAATGAACCATGACAATCAATTCAAGGCCAATCTAGAGCCTAAATTAGTCAAAACCTTTCCTTTCTAGGTTCATGTGCTGCTACTCAATCGAATTTCATTCAACATACAAGATTTTTGCCTAATGATGATGATTCCTTAGATAAAGAGGTTCCAAATCAATCACAATAAATTAAAAATGATTCCCAAGAGGTTGAAAATGAAGAAAGAGGGGACAAGTCTAAAAATGAAACTATAAACATAAGTGAACCTTTGTGGTTTGTCAGAGAAACAAATAAAGATGAAGCTAAAAATGATGAAGCTAAAAATGATGACTACTATGACAAACCAACAAATTTGGACATTCATGATAGTTCTACCCTAATCATGCATGACCTTAATGACAATATTTTAGTTTCGAAATGGACATCCTTAAGATGATTGACTACTTGAATCGAATCTTGCTAGCGATTATCAGACTTAGTCCTATTAGGTGGATTTAGAATACATGGTTCAACCTAACATGAAGAAGTTACTTGTGTCACAATCATCATGCGAATCAACCTCGCTTTAAAAGGGTTGCTCACCCTTAAAAAAGTCTGTGCCCTTGAATATAGTCAAGGTGGAACATATGAAAACTCTAAATATTAATGTATTCATCAAGATATTGATGAGAAGGATAGAGTTGTTGAGTCTTCCCTCACTTTTGAGGATAATCTAGATAACTTAAGTTTTTTCTGATGGGGACCTGTATGTTGATGACTATATTCTTGCTGATATGGGCACATGCAAAAAGGAAAAGGTGTGTGGTCTACCCTTTGAGAGTGATAACCATTCTGTTTCAATCATAGGTAGGGATCAATCTGAAGCAATATAAAATGTTTTAAATCATTTGTGAATCATTTTCATGCATGCTTGCACCTTGTTTTTTGTGTATGCTATGTTAAGTGGATTCATCTTAAGGAATGTAATGCTATCATCTTTGGGTGCATATGCATGGTGCAGTAATCAATTTGAATAGAGGTTTTATGCAACTAGTTTGTCTTGACCTAGTGACAATTATGGGGGTTAAGTGTACATTGGGTATGGTTGTGTGTGTTTATTTGTGCTTCATTTCATGCCTCTAGGAATACCCCTCCTCGGTCTAGCTAAGCTCGAAGTGTAGGAGAACATACCCACTCTCGTTAGTTGGCCTTAACTATCCTCAATATGTGGATGAGCCTCTTTCTCACCTTCTTGATGACATCCTTGGCCTGGAAGAAGCAGAAATACTCTAGGATTTTGGACCTACGATTTTGGGAACCAACACTAACCTTAATGGCATAACAACCCATCTGCATCCAAAGAATATCTTGTAAACTTTCCCTTAAGGGATTTCTAAGATTGTGATTCTTGTTGAACCTCTCTACCAACTCATCCTCTGGCAATTGTTGGAGAATACATCCTCTCAAATTTGTACCCAAAGTCAAGGCCATGCCCTCATGTCTCCCACTGAAGGCATCCACAACTACATTCTCCTTGCCTTTGAAATAATGTACATCAAATTCATTCTCACACAAAAACTCCTTCCAACATTGTCGGTGGGCATTTAGATTAGGCTATGTGTAGATGCATTAAAGACTGCGATGATCTGAATGAAGCTCAAATTGGTGCCTAAGAGGAAATGGCTCCACCTAACCAAAGAATGAACCATTACTATAAGCTTCAAATCATGTGTGAGACAATTTAGCTTTTGGGTCTTAAGATTTCGTTACTCATATGTGATCACTCAACTCTCCTACATAAGCACTACACCAAGTCCCTCTATGGATGCATTTGTACATACAACAAAATCTACCATTGGATCGTGTACTGCAAGAATAAATGCACTAGTAAGATGCTACTTAACGGTATAAAAGGACCTCTCACACTACTTTGTCCACTAAAAATTCTTCCCTTTCCACTGAAAGGAAGTGATGGGATGTGCAATCCTAGAGAAACCCTCTACAAATCTATGATAATAAACTGCCAAACCCATGAATCTCTTGACCTCTGTCACACTGAAAGGTGCTAGCCTTTCCATGATAGCTCTAGTCTTTGATGGATCTACAAAGACACCATCACCAGATAAAATGTTTCCTAGTTACTAAACCTCTGATAAGAGAAAGGAACACTTCGCTAGCTCACCATAAAGTTGGTGCTCTCTCAAACACTAAAGAACCTAGTGCAAGTTCTCCTCTTGGTCCTCATCTATCTAAGAATAGATCAAAATATAATCTAGGAAAATCAATACAAAACAATCCAAGAAGGTACTAAACACCTTGTTCATGAGGCTCATGAACATTATAGGGGTGTTTGTCAAACCAAATGGTACTTCTGTGAACTCATAATGACCATATCAAGTTTGAAAAGTTGTCTTATGAATGTCTACCTCTTCAATCCTCACTTGATGATAAATAAACTTCAAATCTATCTTTGAGAATGCACTAGCACCCTAAATATGATCAAATAGGTCATCAATCCTAGGCAAAGGGTAATGGTTCTTCACCATTACTTTGTTCAGTTGCCTATAGTCCATGCAAAGGTGAAGGGACCCATTGTTCTTCTTAACAAAGATGACTAGTGCACCCAAAGGAGAGATGCTAGGATGGATGTGACCCTTCTACAACAACTCCTCTAATAGCAGATTGATCTCACTAAGCTCATGAGTGGTCATCCTATATGGTGCTCATGACACTAGCTCAAGTATAGGCATAAGGTCTATATGAAAATATACCACATTGAGGTGCATCCCTAAAATCTTTGATAGAAAGACATCTAAAAACTCTCTAAGTATAGGATGATCATCAAGTGTAGTGTTTGGATCATCCTCTGATATGCCACTAACCAAAATAGAAAATAATTGACAACCCTTTCACATACACTACTTAAGATGCATAACAAAAATCATGATTAGGGAAATAGGTCTCTAAACACCTATAATCTCAATTGTAGTACCATGATTATCTATACACTTTATTATCTTACAGTGGTAAAATTAGTTCAATGAGCATCAATCCAATCCATACCCAACACTATTCCAACTCCCAACTCACGATCCATAACCACCAAATCTACTATAAGGTGCAGAAAAATTAACCAACTAAAATAATACTTGAAAGGAAAATCATATTGCATAAGTAAGAGAGTCAACCTATAATGATTTTACAAATATCCATAAATCATATAATGACACGAATTCATGAATAAAATAATGATCCATATACCTGAATGGATTACAAAAATAGTTTTACATACAACCAACTTGGTGTTTCAATACATCTATTTCAATGTTACACAAGGACAAATTATCATCAAGATATCTATGAATCATGATACAAATTTCAATACTTGGCAATGAAGCCATACAAAGGATATATATAAACAAATATCATATCAATAATAACTCGGTTACCTCGATCCTTTGATCATCTGCAAACCAAGACCAAGAGAGTGGTTGAGGTGCTTTTTCCACCCAACCACGAAGTACTAAACTTTCCCGGGTTTCTTCATAACTCGAAGAAATCACTGACCCTGCACAAGGAGCCTAGCAACCTACAATGGTTTAAGCAGGAGGGAATCACTTGATGCATGCCTATTGCCTGTAAGCATCCTAATCCTAGAATGACATAAACTCTTGCAACATGATGTGGCAGAGACTACAAAGTTCTAGGCTTTTAAAACAAATCCATCTATTTCAATGGTACAATTGCTTGGCCAAGCAAATAAATAAAAATGATAGTTTTAGAAAAAGTAAAACTATCGTCTCTGTAGACCCATGTTCGGCATCCTGTCTCGAAAGTTCGTACTTTACCAAGATACACACAATGCAGTTTAACAATACAATTTTCTTATGTTTGGTTTTCCATAATCTCAAAAATTATTTCCATTGATCAAATTATTTCAGTAGTTTACTTATGAAAGATTTACTGTTTTTCTCTATGTGAAGAATTACCAGTTAAACATAATGCATTTCTTTCATAAATCAAGAATTTGGTTATACTACTAGTAATTGAAATGTAAAAATAGCATTTAACAAGAACTCAATGATTCAAAAATTCTTTCTTATTAGTGCAAAAGAATAATTTCTTTTCCTGCAGAACAATGAATTTCATTTTCAGATATATATATAATATTGATACTCATACAATTGACGATTAAACTCAAACAACATTGAAGTTCTAATTCATCATATTCATTTCTAACTATCAAAATTATACAACATATATTCATAATATATATATATATATATATATATATATATTGAATGTATCTTTACATTCTGGAAATTGAAAAGTTCTTTATATCAGTTTATAGCATAAAGATTATTGTCTGAAAAATAGAATGACTGTATATATAAACAAGGATAAAATTTTATATAGTCATTCTGTTTTTCAGACAATAATCTTTTTGCTATAAACTGATATAAAGAACTTTTTGATTTCCAGAATGTAAAGATACATTCAATACATCATAATGAATAGAGAATGATATTCGTTTGGTATATATATATATATATATATATATATATATATATATAACAGACTGTAATTGCAACCGAGTTATACTAAAAATTGCAAATATTCAAGGATTTCCATCATTGTTTGAGGCCATTACAGACGATTTAAAAGAATAAAGCATAGAATGAAAGGGGCGACTGTCCCCAAATGGAGCCGCAGTCCCTAAGGGACTGCGGCTCCATTTGGGGACAGTCGCCCCTTTCTTCTATGCTTCATTCTTTTAAATCGTCTGTAATGGGGACTGCAGCTCCATTTGGGAACACTGATTCCCTATTCCAAAATCTAATGGCCTATGGCCAGTGTAGGATATGTTTCTTGCCATATAAAATGAAATAAAATCGTTGACATATTTATACAGAGGACTCTAAATTTTATATAGTTGATCCGAATGAAATACAATCGGTCTTTATAATTTGATTCAACACAGAATTTATTCGATTAGTTATAATCTACCATGAAGTTATCTTTATATATATACAGATTACAGTCTATATATATATATATAAATTGAAACAGAACATTTCTTTAACAAAACCAAAGCCAGTAGCCTAATAATTTATAACAATTTCAGACAGATGATCATGTATTTAACAGATAAGAAACAATTCAAACACAAAAATAGACAAAATTAAGATTTAATAAGAACCTAAAAATTCGTTCCTTAATACAATTGAATGCCAGATTCCTACAGAAGCTTCTGATTTAATTTCCCTTTTTTTTTGCCCACAAAGCTTTCACAAATTTGCAATTACAGAACAAAATGATGATCCCCTTTTTTGAGAATGAGAGATGTTAAATAGAAGTTTTGGTGCCCCAAAAAGAATTTGAAACCTCTTCTTTTATTGTTTCCTCTTCCTCAGTGTTTCAACTTCCAGAACTTTTCTTTTTCCTAATCAAGTTTTTGTCTTCTAAAACTTATTTTAAATTACTACAAAACTTGTTCTAAAATATTATTACAAAATAATTTACATATTTAACATTATATATCTATAAAACTATTACTTAAACAATTTAAACTACTTAATTAACTATTCTATTTTAAAACACTCAAGATATTTAAATAACGAGTTAAATAATCTAATTAAATCATTATTAACTAACTATGCAATAAAATCAAAAATGCAACTTAAACTATTAAATTATTCCATATGCAATATATGCAGTTATATGACACTACGTAAAGTGTGTGAATGATATCCCTCCATCTTAACTCTGCCAGGATGCTAATCTCCTTTTGCTCAACCACACTCTTGTCTTCAACAACCTGCCATTCAAATAAACTCCAATTTCCCATTAATAGGTTAGTAACAAATAGCCGAAGCATAGCCAAAGCACTACTAACATAATATAATATTCATTTCATTTTCATCTATATTAAAATAATCATTCATCCTTTAAAATAATAAATTATCTAACACACTTAATTGTCCATAGATTATTTCCACATAATGCAACCACAGATAGTATCAAAATTTGAGACGTGACATCCTTCCCCACTTGGAAGAGACATTGTCTCAATGTCTTATAACAAAACATCTACAATAATAAAATAAATGTCATCATGTGCATAATGCAAATAAACTAGAATCTCAAATGAGGAAAAGATTTGTCAATGTCCTCTGCATTTTTACAGGTGGCATCACTCACCGAATACTGGTCCCACTAGACCCTATACTGCATCACATTGCGGTTTCACAACTTAATGTTGCACATCTCCAAAATCTTGGTGGGCTCCACTAGCACCACCCCTGGATCCTAAACCTACAATGCATGCCAGACAAGAATATGAGATGCATCTAGGTGATATGGCTCAAGTACTGAAACATGGAAGACATTATGTATTTGGGAAAGAGCGGGTGGTAGAGCAAGCCTGTAAGCAACCAGATTAATAACCTCCAATACATCAAATGGTCTAACAAATCTAGGGGCAAGCTTTGACCCCTTTCCAAAAGATATAGAACTTTTCTGAGGACGAAATCGCAAAAAGACCTTGTCTCCAACTGAGAACTAACTAAAGGTCTTGTTTCTATCAGCAAAACTTTTCTATCTATTTGTAGCTTGTTTCAACTTTTCTTTAATGAGCTTCATTTGATCTTCCATTTCTCTTAACATTTAAGGTCCTACAACAATCCTGTCTTCACTCTATCCTAGCTGATAGGTGTCTAACACTTGCGACCATACAAAGCCTCGAAAGGTGCCATACCCAAGGAGGTGTGAAAAGAATTATTATAAGCAAATTCAACTAGAGGCAAATACTCCTCCCACTTATGCTGCTGATCCATACAATACATTATGAGAAGATCCTCTACTACCTGGTTCACCCTTTCAGTTTGACCATCAGTCTGAGTATGATAAGTGAAACTAAAGTTCAACTTTGTTCTCAAGGAAGTATACAAAGTGGTCCAAAATCTAGAGGTCATCCGAGTATCACGATCAGAGATGATCGTCTCAGGTACACCATGCAAACGGAAAATCTCCTGCACAAATTTCTTTGCCAACACCAAAGAGCCATCCTTAAGGTTCCTAGGAATGAAATGGGCAACCTTCGTCAATTTATCTACTACTACCAAGATGACATCATGTCGAGTCTTGGTCATAGGCAACCCCTAAATGAAATCCATAGTGATAACCTACCATTTGTACTTTGGTACCCTATGAGGGTAAAGAAGTCCTGCCGGATGTACATGCTTAGCCTTAACTCGCTGGCATTCTAAGCATCGGGCTACAAAAGAAATAACATCTCTCCTAAGTCCAGGCCAGAAATACAATGGTTTCAGACCTTCTAACATCTTTGTTACACCGGGGTACCCAGAATAAGGTGCAATATGAAACTCTTCTAATACCAGTTCCCTCAGCCCGACTGTATTTGGAACATACATACGTCTTTGAAATCTCAAGAGTCCATCCAACTTGAATTCATATCCACCATATTTGTGATTTGAAGGATCTTGATCTAGGGCTTGTTTCTCCCTAACATAAAACTCATCACTTGACAAAACCTGCACTACCTGTTGTCTGAAGGTTGATCTGACTGTTATCATGGCTGCGAGATGTCTTTTTCTACTTAGGGCATCTGCTACTCTATTTTCTTTTCCTTTTATATATTCAATACTAAAATCATATTCCCTCAAGAACTCCAACCATCTTCTCTGCCGAGCATTTAAGTTGGGTTGAGTAAATATGTACTGCAATCCCAAGTGGTATGTTTTAAGGTTGAAAGGCTTTCCCAACAAATAGTGCCTCCACATTTTAAGTGCGTAAACTATAGTAGCTAACTCCAAATCGTGTGGAGCATAATTAAGTTCATGCTGCTTCAATTTCTGAGACTCATAAGCCACTACCCGACCTTCTTGCATAAGAACTACTCCTACACCTTCTCCTAATGCATCTATAATAACTGTAACACGCCCATTCGGATCTAGTACAATCATAATGGGTGCAATAGTAAGTTTCTCCTTCAGCAACTAAAATTCCTGCTCACATTTATCAGTCCATTCAAACTTCTTCCCTTTTCTTTGAAGTGCAGTGATAGGCGCTACAATCGTTGAGAATTCTTTTACAATTTTTTGATAATAGCTGACAAGTCCCATAAAGTTCCAGACTTCTGACACATTTTGTGGTGCTGGCCACTCCAAAATTACTTTTATCTTTTCGGGGTCCACTGCTATCCCCTCAGCTGAAATAACATGGCCCAAATAGTGAATCTTAGTTTGATAGAAGGCACATTTTGACATTTTTCCAAAGAGTTTATGATCCCGCAACCGCTGCAATACAATCCTCAAATGTTGGTCATGCTCTTCCACTGACTTGGAGTATATAATAATATCATCAAGAAAGACAAGTACAAAGTCATCTAAACAATCCCAGAAAACACTATTCATCAAATTCATGAAAGCTGCAGGGGCATTAGTTAACCCAAATGGTAACACCGTGAACTCATAATGTCCATATCTAGTTCTGAAGGTCATCTTTGAAATATCTTCATCCTTTATTCTAAGCTAATGGTATCCTGACCTCAAATCTATTTTTAAAAATATTTTTGCCCCTTTCATTTGATCAAACAACTCATCAATTCTATGAAGCAGATACTTATTCTTGATGGTAGCCTTATTCAACATTCTATAATTAATGCATAATATCAAAGTACCATCCTTCTTCTTAACAAAAATATCAGGTGCTCCCCATGGAGACACACTTGGTCTTATGAAACCCTGCTTAAGAAATTCTTCCAATTGCACCTTCAGGTCAAATAATTCAGTTGTGTTCATTCTGTATGGTGCCTTAGATAGGTAACAATTCAATAAAGAAGTCAAATTCTCGCTTTGGAGGTATCTCAGTCAATTCATCAAGGAAAACATCCTTGAACTCCTTCAAGATAGGGTGGTCATAAGTTGATGACTCGAAGCCATCCAAGTCCTTGACCTTAACTGCATAAATATCACACCCTTTTCTATTGGCCTTTTTCAGCTGCATGGGCGATATCTGCCTTAACTGCAAGGGTCTTTTGAATCCATGAATCTCAACCTGATTACCAAGATCATCTAAACATTTTACTATTTTCTCTTCACAATCTACTACAGACTTATGCTCAGAAAGCCAGTTTATACCAAAAATTACATCTCATGATCCTAAAGGTGCAACATACAAATTGACTTGAGTCTCAAAACTTGGAAGTTCAAGTTCGTTGCATGCCAGACATTGCTCTACCATTCTCTCTACCCAGTTTCCATATTGTACTTTCCATGAATTAGCCATGAATCCAGGTCTAACTAGCAACTTAGATAAAACACTTGGATCAACAAAATAATCAGTAGCATCGGTATCTATCAAAATTGAAACAGGACATCCAAAAAGTTTACCTAATAATTGAATATGAGTCGCCTAGAAATCTGCCTGTCGGTTATCTACTGCTGCATGGATGTGGTGCTAATTTCTATTCTTCTGATTTCCTCTTTGAGAACATACACTAGCATAATGCTCCCTGCCACAAGTGTAGCAACCGCCACAAGGTACTTTAGGTCTATCAAATCCTTCTCTTTTGTTGTTGTTATTGTTATTGTAGTTGGTCCTCTTATTGCTGTTCTGATGATCCTGAAAATTATTTCCTCTCTTAAGATTCCTAATTTTTCTATTGTTGTTACCTCCTTGATTATTTTGATTTTGATTATTGCCTTGACATTTCTTGTTACCAAACTTTGCATCTCTGCTTCTCCTATAGTTAGCTACCTGCTGCAATTTTTGTTCTTGCTTAATGGCCTTCTCAAAAACTTCATCCATAGTGGATGGGTTATGTATATCCACATCAGATCCAATTTGAGGTCTAAAACCCATGATGAACTTACGGATTTGAAATCTTTCATCTTGTTGATATTGAGGCACATATTTTAGCAAATGAGAGAATTTCTCCCAATATTGTGTGACCGACATATCACCTTGTGTGAGATTCTAAAATTATGTCATTTTCTTATTAAAATATAATTGTGGTAGCCACCTTTTTCTAAAGATCTTAAAAAACTGTTCCCATGTCACATCACTAGGCAACAACTTCTTCTCAGCCTTTTGTTACCCCACCAAGTGGCAGCCTCACCGGTGAGTTGGTAGGTTCCCCAAATAGCCTTCATTTCACTAGACAAATTCCTCAGAGAGAAATACTTCTCAATCTCGATTATCCAGGCTTTTGCTCCATCTCCAATAGTTTTTCCATCAAATTTTGGTGGGGTAACCTTCTTTATGTCCTTCCCTAATTCTTCAGCCAATTTCTCTTGTTTATTAGAGTTTTTTTCTATCTTAGTAATACAAGCCTCTTCCCTATTCTCCTCTATATTCTCCTTCTGTTGTCCCATTCACATTTCTTGTTCTATCCCATCCATTCTAGCTTCTTGTTGATTCAACATGGCAACAATCTGATCTAGTCTCTCAAACGGATCACCTCAAGATCCACTTCCACGTTGGTAAGTGAATCTGGTATCCATTTGATTACTCTGGAAAACATTCATTCAAGCGCCGTTAGGCATAGGTCCAAGCGTTGAACCTAGTGCTCTGATACCAAATGTAAGGTACGGAAAAATTAACCAACTAAAATAATACTTGAAAGGAAAAACATATTGCATAAGTAAGAGAGTCAACCTATAATGATTTTACAAATATCCATAAATCATATAATGACATGAATTCATGAATAAAATAATGATCCATATACCTGAATGAATTACAAAAATAGTTTTACATACACCCAACTTGGTGTTTCAATACATCTATTTCAATGTTACACAAGGATAGATTATCATCAAGATATCCAAGAATCATGATACAAATTTCAATACTTGGCAATGAAGCCATACAAAGAATATATAAACAAATATCATATCAATAATAACTCGGTTGCCTTGGTCCTTTGATCATCTGCAAACCAAGACCAAGAGAGTGGTTGAGGTGCTTTTTCCACCCAACCATTAAGTATTGAACTTCCCCGGGTTTCTTCATAACTCGAAGAAAGCACCGACCCTGCACAAGGAGCCTAGCAACCTGGAATGGTGTAAGCAGGAGGGAATCACTCGATGCATGCCTGTTGCCTGTATGCATCCTAATCCTAGAATGACATAAACTCTTGCAACATGATGTGGCAGAGACTACAAAGTTCTAGGCTTTTAAAACAAATCCATCTATTTCAATGGTACAGTTGCTTGGCCAAGCAAATAAATAAAAATGATAGTTTTAGAAAAAGTAAAACTATCGTCTCTGTAGACCCACATTCGACATCCTGTCCCAAAAGTTCGTACTTTACCAAGATACATACAATGCAGTTTAACAATACAGTTTTCTTATGTTTGGTTTTCCATAATCTCAAAAATTATTTTCATTGATCAAATTATTTCACTGGTTTACTTATGAAAGATTTACTATTTTTCTCTATGTGAAGAATTACTAGTTAAACATAATGCATTTCTTTCATAAATCAAGAATTTGGTTATACTACTAGTAATTGAAATGTAAAAATAGCATTTAACAAGAACTCAATGATTAGAAAATTTTTTCTTATTAGTGCAAAAGAATAATTTCTTTTTCTGCAGAACAATGAATTTCATTTTCAGATATATATATATATATCGATACTCATACAACTGACGATCGAACTCAAACAACATTGAAGTTCTAATTGATCATATTCATTTCTAACTATCAAAATATATACAGCATATATATATAAACAAAGATAAAATTTTATACAGTCATTCTATTTTTCAGACAATAATCTTTATGCTATAAACTGATATAAATAACTTTTCGATCTCCAGAATGTAAAGATACATTCAATACATCATAGAGAATGATAGTCATTTGGTATATATATACACATATATATCTATATATACGTACATATATACATATACGTATATGTATATATATATGTATATATATATATAACGAATTGTAATCGCAGTTGAGTTATGCTAAAAATTGCAAATATTCAAGGATTTCCATCATTGTTTGAGGCCATTACAAATGATTTAAAAGAATAAAGCATAGAATGAAAGGGGCGACTGTCCCCAAATGGGGTCACAGTCCCCAAGGGACTGCGACTCCATTTGGGAACGCCGATTCCCTATTCCAAAATCTAACGGCCTATGGCCAGTGTAAGATATGTTTCTTGCAATATAAAATGAAATAAAATTGTTGAAAAATTTATACAGAGGACTCTAAATTTTATACAGTTGATCAGAATGAAATACAATCGGTCTTTATAATTCGATTCAACACATAATTTATGCGATTAGTTATAATCTACCATGAAGTTATCTTTATATATATATATTATACACACACTGTAATCTGTATATATATATTGAAACATAACATTGCTTTAACAATACCACAGCCAGTAGCCTAATAATTTATAACAATTTCAGATAGATGATCATGTATTTAACAGATAAGAAAAGATTCAAACACACAAATAGACAAAATTAAGATTTAATAAGAACCTAGAAATTCGTCCCTTAATACAATTGAATGCTGGATTCCTACAGAAGCTCCCTTGATCTGATTTAATTTCCCTTTTTTTTTGCCCACAAAGCTTTCACAATTTTGTAATTACAGAGAAAAATGATGATCCCCCTTTTTTGAGAATGAGAGAGATTAAATAGAAGTTTTGGTGCCCCAAAAAGAATTTGAAACCTCTTCTTTTATTGTTTCCTCTTCCTCAATGTTTCAATTTCTAGAACTTTTCTTTTTCCTAATTAAGTTTTTGTCTTCTAAAACTTATTTTAAATTACTACAAAACTTGTTCTAAAATATTATTACAAAATAATTTACATATTTAACATTATATATCTATAAAACTATTACTTAAACAATTTAAATTACTTAATTAACTATTCTATTTTAAAACACTCAAGATATTTAAATAACGAGTTAAATAATCTAATTAAATCATTATTAACTAACTATGCAATAAAATTAAAAATGCAACTTAAACTATTAAATTATTCCATATGCAATATATGCAGCTATATGACACTACGTGAAGTGTGTGAATGATATCCCTCCATCTTAACCCTACTAGGATGCTAATCTCCTTTTCCTCAACCACACTCTTGTCTTCGACAACCTATCATTCAAATAAAATCCAATTTCCCATTAATAGGTTAGTAACAAATAGCCGAAGCACTACTAACATAATATAATATTCATTTCATTTTCATCTATATTAAAATAATCATTCATCCTTTAAAATAATAAATTATCTAACACACTTAATTGTCCATAGATTATTTCCACATAATGCAACCACAGATAGTATAAAAATTTGAGACGTGACTTTTACTACCATCTTGGCCCCTAAAGCTATCTCAACCACCCACCTATTGTCCTACCTAGAAGCTACTAGCCTACAATGCTCCACTAAAGACATGGAAATAAAAGAATTTGATGTCCCTTAATTAAATAAAATATTAACTCAAAAATCACTAATAATACATTGGGCCTCTATAATAGTGTCCTGATGCTCAGCCTAGCAGTTCTCAACTATTACAAAGAATCTAGGGACCTACCCATGTCTTCTATAGTCTGCTTTGAGACTCTTGCATGTTGCCCTCCTACTATTACAAATCCCTATGGACAATCCTTAGTTAAGTTTCCTACACCAGCACATACATAGAATGACCCTCTAGCCTATACCTATGTTGGCTATGTCATACTAGACTATTGTGCTTACTAAAGCTAACATCTCTTCCCCTGAAAGACTATTGCGTGCAAGCTAGCTCCACACTCTATGCCTATTGTGATTGATCCCCATGATGGCCCTGAGTCTACCATGCTCTATAATGTCCACCCTGTAAAACCTATTGTGGCCTAGGCCTCTCTACCTAATGTTGATGTTGTTGTATAGGCCTAGGAGGCATCGAAGTGGATCTAAAACCTCCCTTCTGTAGAAGTAGATGCTTGGGAAAACCTTGGTCCTACTAAAATTGGATATGATTCTAAGAGCAATCGAGAGCCTATTGGGACTTCCCCTAAATCTCCTTTGCAATATAGGCCTTCTTTGTGGTGACCCATAGGGTCTCAAGATTGGTCATGCAAATAGGACCTGATATACTAGAGTTAAATCCTTTAATGAAATGGTTGATGAGGAGCTTCTTGTCTTGAAGGTAGTCCACATACTGTAGTAACTCCAATAAATGGCTCTCATATTGTGCCACAGTAAGCCCTCTTTGCTGCAACTCATGAAACCCATCCATGTGTTTCTTGTAAAAGTGTTTAGACAAGTACCTCACTCTAAACCACTCCAAGAAAGTATTCTGTTACAAAGTGAAACTCTAGATGATACTTTTCCTCCTCCTCTTTCCACTAGGTAGATATGGTGTCTCTTAAAAGATGAACTATAAATCATGTTTTTAGGTTGCTCTCATAGGCATGCACCCAAAGCACCTATATAAGATGAGGATCCATGAATCTACCTCTACCCCATTCATAGATCTTGAAAAGGTAGGTAGCTATAAATGTAGTAGCTCCCTGATCTGATCTCCCATACCACAAGAAATCCTCTCTACATTTGGTGCATCTTGTTGTTATGCCTAAGGTGGTGGGTCGAGGTGGATTGAATCCACAACAACCTCATTCAGATGCCCCACTCATACTTGTGGAGGACTTCTACTACACTCCCTATGCTCTAGAGCATGCTCCTTAATAGAATTTTGTGAATTATCTGCATGAGAAGCCTCTACTACAGGTCGTAACCTCTCCTATACCACGTTAATCAACTATTGTAGTGCCTGAAGAATTTATGATCCAATATCTGATGGTGTCTCTTGGTGCATAGACTCTAATGATGGTGGCTTTGAATTTGTCACTCAAGAATGCACCACCTCAATGGTGCAGGTGCAAGCACAACCTCTCCTAGGTCTAGGTGGCATCCTACATAAAGCAAGTTACTAAGGTCAAACCAAATCAATTTTTAACACACGTTCCCAATGTTAACCAAGATCTAATACCAAATGTCATCCCCATATTTACACATAAACACCAACACAATAATTTTTTTGAATAAGAAACTATATCTTTCTTTTGTCGCACTACATATAATAGTGTATCATGTGCACACAATGTCATTGCACATGCAATGTTTGAAAATCATACTACATTATGTGAGGGGAGGAATTATAACAAGTAGGTGATATAGAAGCATTTGGCACACCCTACGATGATGAAAGAAACCTAATCAGGGTATGATGTCATCTCTCATGATGCCTAGAGGGAGAACCTCCATGAGGTGTACCCCCTTTAGGTTCCTATCTAAAAGTGGAATGATCATGCCTCCAAGGCATGACCTAACACCTATAACTATATTTAATTCCTAACATGCGAGAAGGATTATTTGAATGCATGAGAATATTTAAATACTTATACAACATTCATTAAATTTTATCAAATAAAACAAGGTGAAAATCCACCACATTCCCATTAACTAGTTAAAATTTAAAACTCAAAACACATCAGAACTAGATAGATAGAAAAGAATTCAAAGCACTAATTAAACATGAATTTAATTAATATTATTAATTTGCAAAAAAATTCCTTCCATTTCCTTATTTTTAAACTTTCAATAAATAATTACAATTTAACACTTATAAATTGCTAATCTTAGCTTTACTAGGTTAAAAGGAAGAATGACACTGATTAAGATGGCCGTATAATTTAGTTTCTTGATAAATCAATTATTTAGTTATTTTATTTATTTATTTATTTTTCAACTGTTGATGTGTAAAATTGCACAGGTTCCAACACCAACATGGGAAGTTTCAGGAATGTGGGACTTGCTACCTGAAACAACCTATGTTGGTGTTGGAACCTGCGCAATTTTACACATCAACAGTTTTCGGCACGCCCGGTGGGACCATTTCTTGAAATTACTGTCAAGATTGTATGAGCCAGAAAGCCATAGGAAGTCAGAGCTGTGGACCTATAACAAGAGCTCAATCTGCTGCTAATCCAGGCATTCTTTTGCCACCACTAATAGCTAATCCAAGGAGAAGAGTGAATCAGTTTGTAGCAACACCAAGAGCAAATATGGGAGCACCTATAGCCCCAAGGAACAATGCAAATTGGAACACTGGCAGTCCTCTAATTCTCCCAATACCACCAGCTACTTGGGATGCTATTCTCTAGCCAATGCTCTGAAGGCCCTGCCTAAGTTCAGTGGGGAAGATTTCAAGACACCTGAAGAGCATCTGCAAGATGTATCTGATGTCTATGCAATACATGTGATCACTCAACAGAATGTGGCCATAAGACTGTTAGTAGCTTCTTTCAAAGGGAAGGCTCTAGACTAGTATAGATCTTTAATCCCAAACACAATATCTACATGGGATCAGCTTGGTGATGCTTTCTTTGCAAGATTTAAAGAAAAGGGTGATAAATCTTCTTTATTGCAACAATTGATCACTATCAAAAGGGCACCACAAGAAGCAATGACTGATTTCAACTCAAGATTTCAAAAGACTTGGGAGAGAATTCCTTCCACAGCAAGACCATTACCAGGTATGGCTATTGTGTTTTACCTTAAAGTTTTAAACTCAGATATATCAGTGATGATTCAGTCTCTTGGAGGTTAGACACTACTAAAAGCATGTGAGTTGGCAGTCAAGGCTGAAAATAACTTAATAGATGCTGGAAAGTTGCCCCCAAGGCCTCCTATGCCCATGTTCCTAGAAATTACCCTACCTTTGCCTCAAGAAGTTCCTAATCCTACAACCCCACTTGTGTCTATGTATTCATTTCCTCAACAACCTGCTAAGGCAACCACCCCTGTTCCATCATCTGAAATGGATGATGCCAAGAACATTTTAAGGACCTTCTCAAATGAGATAATTAACCTAAAGAGACAACAAAATCCTTATCCAAAACCCCCTTATCAAGGTATCAAGGAAATAGACCTCCCTTTCAGCCAAATCAATATCAAGGCCCTCAAAGGCAAGCTAATCCTCAGCCATCAAACCAGTTAGTCACAATCCCTACACCTTTACAGACTGTTCCTCCTAATCCCAACAGGGAGATTGTTCCAGGGCAAAATAATTTTGTAGATGGCACAAATGCTTGGTGTTTTCCTTGCAACAATACCTATATGCCCAGAGACTGCCCTAGAGGAAATTTACAACAGAAGATAGCAGAACAGAGAGGATCAGAAGGAGCATTTGCAACTTCTAACACTCCACCATATCAATCTCCTGGTGTACAAAATGCAGTCCTGGTGGCCCAGATGCAAGGGATGTCCTTACAACAGGAAGAGGAAATAGCCCCTGAGTAAGCTTTATTTTCATGGATTGAAGAGGAAGATTCAGTGTTCTTGAATGAAGCATCTACTTCCAAGAAGCCACTGGTGCAATCAGACTACTATACCAGAGCAAAGAGGAGAATGATGGAGCAGCCTGAAGTCACTAATAATGAGCTCATGGGAGCTCCCCCATTTCAAAGTCAGCATAACACAGTCTCTAGACAAGAAATACCCCAGCCTGTGCAGAATCAAGTAGCCTCAGGACAAGTTCAAGAAAAAGCAAGGTACCCTTATTACTCAAAGGCCCAAGCATTAGGACTTGTGAATGTGGTGGATCAGCTAAAAAGAACACCAACGCATGTATCAATCTGGGACATGCTAGCTATTCCTGAGCAGAAGACACTGTTGCAAGAGGCTTTACAAGGCCAAGAAGTTCCTAAACATACTGGTGCTAAAGGAGGATCTGCTGATAAAGAAAAGCTGCAGGTCAAAGATATTGTACCTCTGCAGACAACAGCCCTGTTGAATAATGCATCTGAGGTAGGTAAATCTAAACCAGATCCCTTTTATTTGACTCTAATAGTTGGGAAGAAATTACTGCATAATGCAATGATAGACTCTGGGGCCAGTACTACAGTAATGCCAAAGCAAATAGCAGATGCTTTGAAGATAAAATATGAGCCACTTGCAAGAGGAGTTATGCAGTTGGATGGGAAATCTGTGCAAACAATAGCGAAAATTAAACAACTCCCATTGCAACTATATACTTGCCCTAATATAATTGTAAATCAGGATGTGGTAGTCATAGATATTCCCCCTGTATTTGGTCTATGCTTATCCAGGGATTTCACAGCCAAGATAGGAGGTTACATGTCACTAGATTGGTCACACCTCATTCTGAGAACTAAATATGGGACAAAGATGAAAATACTATCTGAGCCATTATCAAAAGACCATATCACGAATGAACCAACCCCAAAATTAGAGGTAGCCCATGCTATGCTAAATAAAGAGGAGAGAATCTTTGTTGAAGAGTTAGGTGACTGGACTGAGCATGACCAACAGGAAGAAGAGAATAATTAGTTGTTGACTATGATGCAAAGTGATCCCTATGGAAATTATGACTCTACTAGTTTAGGCACTTATGTCATATTTGAAGAAGACCAAGAGATCCCAAATGTTTTAAGGAAAGAAACATCACAGACTCAAGAATCTGAAAAGGACTCAGAAATCTGGACTCTAAATTTTGATGGGCCTAGAAGTAAAAACGGTGCTGGTGCAGGAATTTGCCTTACTGCCCCAAATGGTGAGAAAATTTTAAGGGCCATTCGCTTTCAGTTTGCTTGTACAAATAATGATGTTGAGTACGAATCCTTGGTGCATGGACTCATGTTGGCAAAGAAAAAGGGAGTAAAGAATCTGATAGTAAGAGGAGATTCAAAACTAGTGGTGAAACAAAGCAGAGAAAAGATAGTAGCCAAAAATGTAAGGATGAGATCCTATAGGCACAGAATTTGGGACCTAATAGATGGTTTTGAAGCTTTCAATAATGAAGTAGTTCCTAGAGCCCAAAATTCTGAGGTAGATAGAATGGCATAGATTGGTTCACAGTTTGACCCAGCAACTGATCTACTAATAAAAAATGAGTCAGTCAAAGTTATAGTAAGACCAACTATCCCAGACAATGACTAAAATTGGTAAGTTTTTGAAAATGATTTCCAAGTCCTCTCATTTTTGCAACAATCAGGAGAATTTGTTGATCAGTTGCATCCTAAGATTGAAGAAGCATATGGTGACCAAATTATTCAACTGAAGTCAAATAAGCTCCCTAAAGGACTAATTACCTTAGAAAACTTATTTGACCCAGAAGATGTAAGCTTGGAGAAGAAGAGGTTTCAAGCAAATAAATAAGATTATTCTGAAATTCAAGTTAGTGACGGAAGAAAATTGAAGGTTGGCAATTCTACAACCCAGGAAGAAAGGGAAAGGTTGATTGGTTTGTGTGAAAGATATGATAGGGTGATCACCTGGACCTATGAAGACCTCCATGGCTATAATAGAGACATCATTCAGCACGCCATAGAGCTGACTGAAGGATCTAAACCAGTCAAACAGAAGCAAAGACCAGTGAATCCTAGAATTGAACCTCTAATGGTGGATGAGTTGCAAAAGCTCTTATAATCAAAGATTATTTTTCCAATCAAGCACTCAACCTGGGTATCAAACCTAGTGCCAATAAGAAAAAAGAATGGTGACATAAGACTTTGTGTGGATTTCAGGGATATGAATAGAGCATCTTTGAAAGATCATTATCCCTTGCCCTCTATGGAACAAATTTTACAGACTGTGGCTAGATCAGAGAGATTTTCCTTGCTGGATAGCTTCTCTGGATACAATCAAATTTGGTTGGCTAATGACGACCAGCATAAGACTGCTTTCACTACAAAATGGGGAACATTTGCATATGCTAAGATGCCTTTTGGCCTTTCAAATGCTGGAGCTACTTTTCAGAGAGCAATGGATGTAGCATTTGGGGAGCTTATAAATAAAATCATCCTGATTTATCTAGATGACCTCACTATTTTCTCTAAAAATGTTGTTGATCATTTTGATCATTTAGAAGCTGTTTTTAAGAAATGTCAAGAGTTTGAAATATCCCTGAATCCCAAGAAGTGTATTTTTGCAGTACCTCAGGGTAAACTGTTAGGGCATATAATGTCAAAAGAAGGAGTCTCTATCGATCTAGAGAGAGTCACTGCCATAATGAATCTGTCTTTGCCAGTAAATAAGAAAGCAGTTCAATCCTTTTTAGGGAAGATCAATTTTGTTAGCAAGTTCATATCTGACTTTGCAGGTCTAATTAGACCAATGACATTGTTTCTAAAGAAGGACCTAGTTTTCAAATGGACTATAGAGGGGAGGCAGGCTTTTGAAGAGATCAAAAGAGCCATTTCAACAGCCCCGATACTCAGAAACCCAGACTTTTCTAAGTCTTTCATAATGTATGTGTATGGAGGAGAGTTCAGTGTTGCTACTGTTTTAACTCAGAAAGATGAACAATAAGAAGGAGAGCACCCAATAGCCTTTTTCTCTAGGACTCTCAGGGAATATGAGGCTAGATACAATTTTATGGAGAAGCAGGCATATGCCATGGTAAAAGCCCTTAAAAAATTCAGACATATGGTAACAGGGAATAAGATTCTGATATTAGTGGCTCATCCTAGTGTAAGAGAATATATTATGGAGGGTGAGATCACTAAGAAAAGAGCAAACTGGATAACAAAGATCCTTGAATATGATGTGGAGGTCAGGCCTACTAAGTTAGTCAGAGGCAAGGGATTGTGCCAATATATGGCTCAAGACATCGAGAAAATGATGACTGAAGAAACAAAAAGTGAAAATGTATTAAAATACAAGAGGTTGATCAAGATTTTTGGGTCACAAACAGAATACAATTTATGAAACATGGGGTTTTCCCAAATGAGCTCTCCCATGATAAGAGAAGATATTATAGGCAGCAAGGGGCCCACTTTGTACTAATTGACCACATTTTATTCAGAAGAAATGTTGATGGCATACTTTTGAGATGTATAGAGAAAGATCAAGCTCAAAGAATACTACATGAGTTACACCATGGAGCCTCAGGTGTACACTTTTCAACAAGGACCACAGCAATCAAAGTGACTCAAGTAGGATACTTCTGGCCCACTCTATTCACAGATTGCTATCAGCTGGTTAAAGAATGCCAGGCCTGTCAGTTTTATACAGGGAAAAGAAGAAATGCAGCAATGCCTCTAAGCCCCATAATTGTGGATGAACCCTTTGCCCAATGGGGTCTTTATTTTATTGGTATGATCAATCCAGTGTCAAGTATGGGACACAAATAGATCCTCACAACCACAAATTACTTTAACAGATGGAGTGAAGCAGTACCACTCAAGGAAGCAACATAAAAGGTAATATTAGACTTTCTAGAAGGTATTACTGCTCAGTTTGGTCCTCCTCGTACCATTATATCAGATAATGCTAAGGCATTTTTGGGAACAAAAATATCTGATTTTGCATTAAGGAATGGGATTTATTTGAAGACTTCTTCAAATTATTACCCTCAGGGCAATGGTTTGGCAGAATCTACAAATAAGAACCTGATCAGACTCATTAAAAGGATAGGGACAAATTATCACAAAGAGTGGCACAAACTGCTTAATACAACATTGTGGGCTGACAGGATCACACCTAAGCAAGTGACAAAAATGTCTCCATATGAATTAGTTTATGGTAAACCGACAGTAATGCCACTAAGCTTAGAGATCCTTGCTTTGCAATTATTGAAACAAATAGAGATTGAAGAAAATGGTCCATGCAAGTTAGACTTGCCGAACTATAGGAAGTACAAGAGAAAAGAGAAAAGGCACATGAGTCACTGATGAAACACCAGAAAATAGTCAAGGACTGTTTTGATAAGAAGACTTCAAATCCCCTTTTTGAAGTTGGCTCAATAGTGTTAAAATGGGATGAGAGAGCTGCCAAGCCAGGTCGACACAACAAATTTGAATCACTATGGACTAGTCCTTATAAGATTCATTCCTGTAAGCAACAAAATTCTTTGAACTGGAGACTATGGATGGTGAGCTTGAAGAGATTCTTGTTAATGGGATCTATTTGAAACATTTCAATTAAGCAGGGACTCTTATGTACTATAGTTAGTTAGTTTCCCTTTCTTGCTTTCCTGTTTTCCCGCTTTCTTTTCCCGCTTTCCTTTTCAATAAGTGTTTTGTGAATACGTGTCATCAGCGCAAGCCCCTTCTCTTTTTGAAATCTCGCATTCATTAAGGTTGTCTGCAATCCCCAAAATATCTGAAAGTACGCACTTTTGCAGCCACTCTCATAATGTTTCTGACACTCCTTTCCACACGGATTTGGAAAGATACACTAATGGTTTCTTGGCATTAATGCCATTTATAAGACTGGATGTGTCATTAAAGCCTCATTAAATTAGAATTAGACCTTAAGTGTGGCTCTCATTTGCTTCCGACTCTCTGTTGCGAATCACTGTTGCCTCCAATCCAATCCCTAGCAAAGCGCTTTCAGCTGAGTGTCACTTCTGTTACGCAGTTTCTATCTTTGCTATGTCGAAGCTTCCCACATTCTCTCCGTAGATACAGACATGGCTGCAGCACAGTCTTCTCAGGAGGGACTCAGAATTTACGAATCAATCGATAAGCTTCTAAGCAATAAATCATACGCCTTAGCGCCTGCGTAGCCTAAGAGAACCTATCCAAGAACGAGGGTTCCCGAGGTAGGGTATTCTGTTGACCCAGAGAAGGTAAAAGATTTTGCAGATGGCATCTTTGACCCAGCCCTTCAAAAATCTACCAGGACTCTCCGTGAAGGGGCACACCAGAGATGCATTCAAAAGGCAAAGAGTGGACAGTCTGAGACTTTTAGAATGAGGATTTGGACCTCACAGTTGGCACAGTTCATGGTTCCAAATGTGCACTTATGTCCTGATCTAATTGATATATGTGCGGAGTTGTTTCATGCGCCCTCAAACACCATACAACAGGGTCCCTTTATAGTGCAAATTACACCCAAAGCCATAAGAGACATGCTGGCCCTGTATCATGATCGAACGGCCACATTTCCCACTATTGCTAAAATGTAAAAGACATGGTCAAATGTCAATAACCAGATTAGGTTCCTCAACTCAGAAATGCAGTTGGCAGATGAGAACACCCTGCGTAATTTTACACATCAACATCAACCAAGACGAGGTTAAATTTTATTAATCACTTAGTAATTCTCAATCACTAGTCTAAAATTCCTATCTAAATTAAGTTATTTAAAAAATTACTTTTTCTTTAAAGGGCCATAAAAGTCAAATCACTAACAAGGTTGATTAGAGCCCACTAAATTAATTAAAATCATCATTAATCATTTACAACAACCTAGTAACCCTAAACATCTAGTTTAAAAGCCCAAGTTCCCTCTCAAACCTCACTATTTGAATCTCCCATTTTTGCTCTTGCAAGAAGTTGAAGGAGTTGAGAAAGAAGGGGGTCAATTTGGAGAAGCCATGACACCTCATGGTAATATATTATTTATTTATCTATTCTTTTTATTTCTATTCTTTTTTATTTTATTTATATATAATATACCTATATATTTTTTAATTCTTTAACTCTACTTTTTTTTAAAATTTTGCTTACAGATTTGCATCCATTAATGGATGGGTGCAAACTAAAAAAAACCAAATTGGATTTATTTGTACTACCAATAATATTTACTATCAAATGTGTTTTCTTTTTGTTTAAATTGCATATCTATACTCTTTTATAGAATAAATAGGAAAATTAAAAAATAAAAAACACAGAAGAGAGGGTAGGTGGATGACACCTTGTGGTGTCTTGGTTCCTTAAAGGGGCTCGTAGCACACATAGAGGCCACAACCCCCATAAGGACAAAGTGACCAATCCCCACAACCAATTGTGGGGAGTGGGGGTTCACCCTCCATTGTTGTTGCTTGCATCAGTAGGTGGCATGGCCTCCCCAACCACATAATGAATGTTTATTTAAAGGCTTTCAATATATTATGTACTTTGTAACATTTAAACTTGCTCATTTCTTTTTTAATCAACTTTAATGTATTGTTTGCTTATTTTTAATTTGACTTACATAATTGCCATGTGTGTGTGTCAAAGGGGTTGTGCTTAAATCATAAGGCCATAAGGTTCTCAAGATGGAGATCCATGTTCGAATCCCCATATTGACATATATAATTGGAATTCCAAGCAGCGACTCTTGGACTTCCATTGTGGCTTCTAAGTTATTAGAGTTGATTAAGTGGCTAAGCTGTATATGTTGAAGGGGAGGAGATCCCCCTTTTGACCTTTGCTAGTGTGGGGACAACCTAAATAATCCCTCCTTGTTGATCGTATATATATAGTTAATTAACTTGGAAGGCCTATGAGCCAAAGAAATAAAATTGGGCATCAAACCCTAGACGCTGGTGTCATTACAACAACTAGGTCCACAACCTATGAATAACCTTAAGCAACAAAAAACCATTTGTCAAACCTATGAGAGGTCAACCATAACAGTCGAGAGTAGTCTACTACAACATTGAACAAGACTATACTAACCCACAACAAAAAGCATCATAAAATTGTATAACCCCAATAGCATATAATAACATTACCTACCTACCACAAAATTGAACAAAGAAACATTAGTTTAACAAGTCTTAAAACGAATTGTCTATCCAACCCTCTGGATGCACATTTGACCGTATTTATTAATTAATTGAAACTCTGAGTTTCAATTAATTAATAAATACGGTCAAATGTGCATCCAGAGGGTTGGATAGACGTTGCCGTCTTAAAATGGTATTCTAAGTTTCAATTAATTAATAAATACGGTCAAATGTGCATCCAGAGGGTTGGATAGACGTTGCTGTCTTAAAATGGGGGCTAAGGGACAGTACACAGGCCCCGAGCACCTCTTCATAACCCCTTTACATTTATCGCAAGAGACCACCTTGCCAAGCGGAGCCACCATTGTCAATTACACACACACAGACACACACAATAATGTTTCCACAAATATATGTCTATTTCAACAACTATACAGGACGTAATAAAATGACCAATAATTCTTATATATACACAGGAGATCTAGTTCGCAATGGTTTGCAACTGAAAAACTACCCAAACCCTATGTCCGCAGAGCGAAGGTATTGCACATGATTCTATAGAGCCAGTGATTTTAATTGAATTTGTAGAGGAAATGTCGATTTCAACCCTTTTGGAGTGTGCTATAATTGCCCATTTCGGTGGTGAGCATTTCACAAGGAATCAAACAATTGACTGGATAAACAAAGGAATCAAACAATTGACTGGATAAACAAACCATGGCCTGCCTTCTCGCCACCCCGCTTCCTTCCGAAAGGTTTCTTCTATGTCGAATTTGTGAATGAGTTGATCCGAAATTCGTACTCCGGGAGGGACCCTGGACATTTCAAAAATCAACTCTAGATATACAAGAGTGGGTTCCAAATTTCAACTCACTGATCTACTGACCTCCGGCCGAACCGGTCTGAATAAGATTATATAATCTACCATATGAATATTAGACAGAAGCAAGGTTTAAAAGGATTGGTAATAGCATGGGTGTTACCCTAGAAATTGATGAAAAAAATACTAAGGAACAACTCCTTTTGTACGCCAGAATATGTGTGGCCTACATCAAAGCAATTCCCAAAGAAATATACATAAACACACTGGCTAGCGAATGGAGGCAATCTATAGATGTGGAGCAAAATAGATTGTTATGCCTATCATGCCGAAGCCGCTTGCATAAGGAAGCAAACTGCACCAAAATGAAGCTCCCGAAGATGATGAAGTGTTGGGTGGAAAAACAGAAAGAGGATCCCGAAGAAGCCCTGCTGAGTGAAGCAAATGTTCCAAACTCTAATATGGAATGTCAACCTGGGTGTTCCGATAATAAGCTGGTTATTGTCGTCTATGTGGAAAAAGAGAACAATACAATTATGGACAATGGGGAGAACACCCTGAATGGAAGTTTCAGAAAATGAAATAGAATATGAACTGGATACAGTAGAACCAAGAATGATATCACAATCTGATGCAGGAGCATCTGGGCAAATGGGCAATCTGGTATCAACCAAAACAACTATAGGTTTAATTTTCCTTTTGTTTGGTTTCTTTTGGCTTTCTTATGGCATCTCTCGGCTTTGGATGTGGTTGTCACACACAGGATGACAATTTTTCAACTTTTCGTCGAATCGTAGTTTTCACGTGCAATTTTACAGAATCAATTGTTTCCGGAGATTTTAGAGCGCTGGGAAAACCCTCTTACAAGAACATTCTTAGATGAATTTTGCATTTAATGCAAAAGGAATTGGTGCAAAATTAGTCATGGTTTGAGAGAATTTAAAATTGTGTTTACTGTTGGGAGTTGGCGAAAATGCGATTTCTGGAATTCTGTAGCACTCGAGACCAAATGCCTTGGAGGAGATCTTAGGAATGTCTAGATGCTCATCCTTGTTCATTTTTGTGAAGTTTTGAGCTTCTCCCTAAAAGTTATGAAGGAAGTTGATTTTCAGCTTCCGGACGTAAAATGACATCACAAAAATGGAAATTTCTTGTCCAATTTGTTTGTGCAGATTTATGAGGTAATATTCGTGGTATTTTAATTGGTCTAATTGATTCTTTAACGCATTTTGACGTGTGGATACCAGCAGAAGCCGATAATCTTCTATTTTTTGCTGCCATTTCACTATGTATCCACTCCCTGCCAAAACAAGAAAATCAATTAGACGAGCATGAGTAGATTGTATATGTATTGAGTACAAAAACAAAAATTAAGACAATAATAAACTTAATGAAGACAAGTAGAGTGGTACCCCAAAGAAAGAATCTAACGCTCTGCAGAGATATCCTTTGTTTCTAACAACTACAGGAGAGGCGTGGAGCATGGAATGCCCAATTTGGGCATTTATTTTTATTAGAAATTTCTGCACTAAGAATTTAAAAACAGCTTGATTGTTTAATGCCAAAAAGAGAAAATGTAACGCCTCTTTTAAGAGGCAAAACAAACCTGCAGATGGACATGAATTTTGTAGTGCTTTAGATGGAAAATGGCGCTCAAAATGGAGGCATTTGTAACGACCCTCAGAGGCTGATTTTTGAACGAGGTAAAGACATAAATTAAAAAGGAAATAGCAGAAAATAGAATAAGAAAAACAATTTTTATCATTTTTTATTGGTGCACCATTTTTCTAGAGTCTTCAACGCCCAAGGAAAAAGAGAGAGTTGCTGCTAATAACAGGTAATGGGATTGAAGGGAAAGAGGATTTTTTCCATGCCTGTTTGGGAGGTTTAATGCCTCTGTTAGAGGCTCACAAACAGATAGAAAACACAACAATGAAAGAAGAGCCTTAATGGAGGTTCAATGACTTAATTGGAAGGCTCCACCACAGAAACGATTATGTAGAATTCTTTTTAATAAAAAATGTTATGTGTGACAGAGGCGCCTTAATGTCTAAGCCCTCAATGATTGTCCAACGTGGAAAATTGAAGTGGTGCCTTACATTTTTGATGCTGGTGTTTAAAATGTGAAAGGAGGGACATCTTCAATAAGAGCGCCCAAAAAGGAAGAGGATAGGGGCAATAAAATTTCAGATTTGAAATGTGGAAGCCGCTACAAGAAAAATGTAATGTCGTAGACTTGTTTTTATTTTCTTGTAAAAGAATTATGTTTTTAGTTTGTTGAAATGAATAGAAACAATGGAATTTGTGTTACAATGGAAACAATGGAATTTGTGTTACAATGGAGTTTGTGTGTGTATGGCATAGAGTCTCTGCATGTATTATTGAGTAATTGTTTGTGAGTTGTGAGTTGTGAGTATGACATGCTTGTGGGAGTCCCACTCGCATCAAATAGTATCAGAGTGAGGTGATCCTGAGAATGCAGAGTTTGCACCAGGACCAAGGAGAGCAATTTGAAATTGATTGTGAGCTATTCTCCAATGAAGGCTAAAGATGAGTAGAAGGTGTTGAGTTCTGCCAATGAGAGAGAGTGGGTTGAGGAAGCATCTTCCAGAAGTCTTTGTTGGGTAGAGGGTAGTTGTGAGTGTGTGAGTTTTGTTGCAGGTATGAAAGAGGACCTGTAACTGTAGAGGGTTAATACCCTAGAGTTGAAGAGATGGTTGTAAGTGAAGTCTTGTGATTGGGAAAGGGACGTGTGAGTCTCTAAAAGAAAAGATGTAGAAGATTGCAACAGAGAGCAAGATGTTTGTGAAGAAGAGGACAAGGATGGTTATGAAGAGGCGAGTGAGGATTTTCAAAATGGAAAAGCTAAGAGAAAAGTATATGGATAGGTGCATAGATATTGCCTATGAAGAACTAGCGAAACTTAAGGCTGGTATGGATGCATTTGAGATTGAGTAAAGCAGAAGAAAGGAGAAGATTGTGGATGAAAAAAGAGTTACCAAGACTGTGAAAGAGAAAGCAGTAAAGAGGAAAGAGGACAAGGTCGCAGCAAGACAACATGGAGCAGAGTTGAAGAATGAAGAACCTATAGTGATTGTGGGTAAGAGCAGATGTGAGAAAGGTCATAAACGTGGCATGAAAAAGGACTTGATTGCAGCAGAAAAATATGTTCTCAAAGATGAAGAGGAAAGAGAAGACAAAGAAGCGGAAATTCCTGAGGAGGATGAAAGGAAAGAAAGAAGTGAGTTTGCAACACTTGAGCATGTCTATGGAAGAACATGGAGAATGAAATGAAGGAGGTTGTCGTGGAAGTTGAGATGATGAACTTTGAGGGTTCTGTATTTGATGAGAAGATTGGTCAAGATGAGGAGGAAATTTTGTTGGAAGAAGAAGTGACGAAAATAAATAGGTTGCTGGAAGGAGATTTATCAAATGAACTTGATAAATTGATAAAATATGATGTTGAGAATGAGAGGGTGGAAGAAGAAAATGTGGAAACGGATGAGTCCCATTATTTTTCTGATGAAAACTTTTGTGCAGGAGAATTTGTATGTGTAGGAAAGAGGGACAAAGAAGAAACCAGAGTAGAAGTTGCAGCAATATGCTTATCAAAGGCATGGAGGAGATGGTGAGGGAAGTTACAGTTGAAGACAAAGAAGAGAAGGAGGCAGAAGATGTGAGTAGAGAAATTGCAACAGCGATTGAAGATAAGAAAAAGGACAATGAAGTTGCAGTAGTAGTTGTGTGTCATTTGGAGGACATGACTTGATGTTAGAAGAAAGTGGAGTTGAGCCTTAAGATGGGGATGTTTTTGATAATATAAGCGACAAAACTAGGGTGCCGATCCCATTACATTATAGCCCCACAGGCATGCTAGAGAGTCAACAAAAAGAGACCATCACAACAAAAAGAAACAACCAACAACAAAAAACTTAGAAACAACAGTTCACCAACAGACATATAGCAAACTAAACAAAAAACATAGAAAAGACCCCTAGGCTAATTGAAGAGTTGCTCCCAGTCCCTAGAAAGAAACTAGTACATATCCTCATACTCTTTTAGCTCCTTGTCCTTCATACCATGTTTGGTGAGCTCATTGTCTTGTAGGACAGCTAGATTCATCGCAAACCTGTGCATCGCTTTGGAGGTGAACCTTGCCAGGATCATGAATTTCTTCTCTAGTTTCGTCATCCTGCTGTTGATGTCCTCGGTCTATTTGCCTTTGTTTATTTTCTTCTTACCCTTGTTGCTCTTACCTGTGTCCTGTTTCATCTTCTCAGAGCTATCCATCTCCGATCTTTGAATGTTAAGTTCAAGGAAATTACTCGGGCCGTCATCCTCAGTCTCCACAACCATAGTCTCCTCTTGGTTATTAGTCTTGACTTCACCATCTAGGTTCTCCTCACCTTCTTCAGACTCTACAGAATTCACTTACTCCTTATGCACAGGGGTAGGTTTAGCAGCTAGTCTGGTCGACCTTCTAGTCGATGGTGTTAGAGTAATAGGTTAATTACTTAATTAATTTAATCATATTGATTAATTAATTAAGTCACCTTTACTTTATTTTTCACTTAAGCTAAACTTAGGCTCATTAATAATTAATTATTAATTTTCATCTTAGGGTTTTCACCTTTAGGGTTTTGATCTCCATTCTTAAGGATTGATCTCTTTGTAATTATTCATTCTTGTTAATGCATTTTTTGCTTCAAGGTTGTAGAGCACCATTTTTGTGCCTCTTGATCTCCTTTATGTGACAGGTTATTTGCTTGCAGGTGTTCATTGGGATCTGTGAGGTTGGTTTACCAACTTCAACATGGTATCAGAGCTCCAGATCTGCAGTTTTTTGTTTATTTTTTAAGGGATCTTGCCTTAAAGCGACATTTCAGTGCATCTTGAGTCAATTTGGACCTCACCATTGCGTCCAGAAGGTTTGAAATAGTCAAGATTGACCTTCGTTTCATCAATTTTGGTTATACGGTGCCCGATCTATGAAGGTTTGAAGTTTGAGAGGGTTTCCAGATCCAGAGGGTACCTACAATTTTTGGAGCATTTTCAGCCCAAACGGACCTTACCATCGCGTTCAGAGCGCCCCAAAACCCCAAAATCGACTGTCAAATCATCAAAATCAGTCACAGTGACTCCGGGAGGTTTTTTTTTTTCATTTCTGGGTCGTACGGCCTGGTACGACACGCAATCCAAGAAAAAAAATAGAGAATGCACAGGGGCTGCAGTCAGTTAACCGCTAGTAGTTAACTGCTAGCGGTTAATGTTAGCGGCTAGTTAACCGCCAGGCTTCCCCCAAAGCCCTTTTGGAGCAGTTTTGGTATTTTGGCCATAACTTTTGCATATGAACTCGGATTTTCGAAAACGAAATATCGCCGGAAAGCTGATTCCGAGCCTGATCCATTGGTACAGGTATTTTTTTCCTGGTTTTTCTGTTTTTCTGCATTTATTGCCAGTCAAAGTCAAACCTTGTTTTCGCGCTTCCGGGGGCATAACTCTTGCATACGGACTCCGTTTTTTGAAAACAAATAGGCGTTGGAAAGGTCTTACAGTGCTCTTTCCAGATCTGTAGATTATTTCATCAGAAAATTCACCAGGTACACAGAAAATAGTCTGAAGTGATTTTTGCTTTTTCACGCTTTCCAGCTTTCAAATTTGTACTGGGGTTTGGTTTCTTGTGTTGTGGGGGGTGTTTTTTTTTGCTTTCTGTATATACACATCAAAAATCAGAAACCTCTATCATTAAACACATTTCAAAAACTCAAACATCATGGCAGACACCTCATCAATTGAACGTCTTTCCCCACACAATTATCATACCTGGAAAGCACATATGACCAGACTTCTCATGTCTAAGGGGTTATGGTCCTGTTTGGATGAGATTCAGCCTCAGTTGCAACGTCAGTTTGAGATTCTGCAGCATAGGAACAAAATGGATGAGGCCATGGGTTTGATATCATTGCATGTTTCAGACAGTCTTTTATTTCACCTTGAGAGTTGCACAACTCCTCGGGCAATGTGGACAAAATTCAATGATCTTTTTGGCACCATCAATGAGTTCAGAGCACTTCAGATTGAGGCAGAATTGACTTCCTTGGTACCTGATTCCTTTCCATCTATTGAGGATTTCTTGATGAAATTCAAATCACTCAGATCACTTTTACAGAGTTGTGGCAAGACCAAAACTGACACCGAGAGTATTTACCTGATTCTATCTAAGCTTCAAGGCTCATTTCAGATATTCTCTTCTACATTCTATTCCACCATGGATGCTTTGGGTCCACGATTTACCATGCCTTCCTTTGAGGTTTTTTGTGATCGGTTGACTCGTGAGCAGGCCAAGCTATCACAGTTGGATGCTCTCACAGGATCCAAGAACCAAGCCTTGGTAGCTCAGACATCTAAGGGGAAGCAGAAATAGAAACCGAAGCTCAAGTCAGATTCAGCAGGCCGTGAGAGTTCCTCCAAGCCCCCCTCCTAAGTCAGATTCCAAACCACACTCTAATCCTAAGCAGGGTAACTCATCTAAGTCTGGTGAGTCTTCCTCCAAGACTAAGAAGAAATCAGGTGATCCTTGCAGTTTTTGTGGCAAGGAAGGTCATCCAGTTACCAGGTGTTGGAAGAGATTAGAGGCTTTAGAGGAGGCCATGCAGCAGCATCATATCACCTCACCTCAGTCTACTTCCCCACACACAGGGAAAGGTCATGCTCTTTCTGCACGAGCCTTACCTTCAGGATCCACATGGATTCTAGATTCTGGTGCTTCTCACCATATGACACATACTCAGGAGTTTGTTACCACACTTGCTCATTGTGGCACTACACAGATTGCAGTTGGTGATTCTACACAACTTTCAGTTATGGGTTCAGGTCCTGTTCCATTGGACGGTGGTTGTCTTCAGGATGTTCTTGTTGTTCCTGCCATTTCGACAAACCTCCTTTCTGTTTATCAGATTTGTCATTCGGGCACTGGTAAGACAGTTGAGTTCTCCCCACATGATGTGGTGATTCGAGACCTCCATGATCCTGATTTAGTTGTGGCTACTGGGAGTGTTGATCCTGCATCCCGCTTATACAGATTTGATGGCTTTGAGAGCTCAGATGGTTCTGGTTCATCACTTATAGCACATGCAGACACAGTGAGCAGGCTTTGGCATGAGCGTTTTGGCCATGTCAATTACAGATATTTACAGCAGATGAGTTCACAGGGACTTGTGATTGGGCTCCCTCAGATTTCCTGTACTGATGGTGTTTGTCGAGGATGCGTACTTGGCAAACATCACCGGGATTCTTTTCCTACAGGTAGAGTGACACGTGCTAAGGCACCCTTGGAGTTGGTACATAGTGACCTCATGTCCTTTCCAACTTCTTCATTTTCAGGGGCCAAATTTGTGCTCACATTCATTAATGACTTCTCTAGACGTACATGGGTGTACTTTCTTAAGTACAAGAGCGATGTCTTTGATACTTTCAGGATCTTCAAGGCATTCGTGGAGAAGCAATCTGGACTTTCTATCAGGAGGATACGCACAGACAATGGGGGGGAGTATGTCAATCAGGCTTTCAGGGATTTTTGTACTGAGCATGGTTTGCAGCATCAGCTTTCAGTTCCTTACACCCCTCAGCAGAATGGTGTTGCTGAGAGAAAGAATAGAACTTTACGGGAGATGGCCAATTGTATGATTCAGTCATGTGATATGGATTCTTCATTCTGGGCTGAGGCAGTGAATTGTGCCAATTACATTCAGAATCGAATGCCTCATAAGGCATTACGACATATGACTCCTGAGGAGGCTTGGACCCATGTCAAGCCCGATGTTTCTACATTCCGAGTTTTTGGTAGTGAGGCTTGGGCATACATTCCTGATGCTCAGCGGAAAGCCATGGAGAGGAAAAGCTGACCACTCATATTTGTTGGCTACTGTGAGGATGTTAAGGCATACAGGTTGTTTGATCCTGATTCCAGAGAGGTTTTGTTTCGACGAGATGTCCAGTTTGATGAGCGCTTTCCTCGGATGGATCCTCCATCACCAGCTTCTCCCTCCCTTCCTACTCCTCCCACTTCATCTCTTGAGGATTCCTTATCTCTTGAGGATGATGTTGATGATGCTCCACCTTCCCCACCACCTCCCGATACTCAGCCTTTGCCCAAGTGGGCCCGCTTTACTGTTGAGGCAGCTAGATCTTTGGCAGGTGATCCTTCAGATTCCCGTCGTACTTGTGCACAGACATCAGGTGCTAGTCTTTTGAGTCATGCCATTTCGGATGATCCTCAGAAGTATTCAGAGGCAGCAGGTACTCCTGAGTGGGATAGAGCTATGGAGGAGGAGTATTCTTCTTTGATGAAGAATAATACTTGGGATCTTATTACTCTTCCTAAGGGAAGAAAGTTGGTTCGGTGCAAGTGGGTGTACCGTACCAAGTTTGCTGCAGATGGTTCTATTGATAAGTACAAGGCACGTCTTGTTGCGAAGGGGTTTTCTCAGGTTAAGGGTATTGATTACTCTGAGACCTTTGCTCCTGTTGCCAAGATGAATTCTATTCGCTTTGTACTTTCTCTCGCAGCTTCACAGGGATGGACAGTTTTTTAGATGGATGTGAAGAGTGCATTCTTGCATGGAGACCTACATGAGGAGATATATATGGAGCAGCCTCAGGGATTTGTGCAAGACACTTCTTTGGTTTGCAGACTTCGGCGTTCATTATATGGTCTCAAACAAGCCCCTCGGGCTTGGTATGAGAAGATGGACTCTTTTTTGCTTTCTTCTCACTTCACTCGCTGTCATTCTGATCCCACAGTGTACATTCAGCGTCAGGAGGGTGATCTTTTGATCCTTGTGCTATATGTTGATGATCTCATTCTTACAGGTAGCTCATCCTCCATGATTCAAAGTGTTCAGAGAGCTTTGATGGAGTAGTTTGAGATGACAGATCTTGGTCTTTTGCACTATTTTCTTGGTCTACAGGTTATTCAGTCTTCGGATGGGATTTCCATATTTCAGCAGAAGTATGCTCTTGATATGCTCCAGAGATTTGGCATGCTTGATTGCAAGCCCGCCCCCACACCATTTCAGTCAGGTGTTGTCTTGTCTTCCACTTGCTCTACTCCTTCAGTAGATTCTACATTATATAGGCAGTTGGTTGGCAGTTTGTTGTACCTGACACATTCTCGTCCTGATCTTTCCTTTGCGGTTGGCCTTGTCTCTCGGTTCTCACATGATCCACATGAGAGCCATTGGCAAGCTGCCAAACGTATTTTGAGGTACATTCAGGGCACCACACATTATGGCATTCACTATGCATCAGGAGCCCCTCACATTGTTGGCTTCACTGACTCAGATTGGGCTGGTGATGTCAATGATCGAAAGTCTACTTCTGGCTTTGTCTTTTGCCTTGGTTCTGGTCCTATTACATGGTCTTGCAAGAAGCAATCTGCTATTGCATTATCATCTACAGAGGCTGAGTATCGAGCTGCAGTGTTAGCTAGCCAGGAGGTTTTATGGCTTCGACAGTTGATGACTGAGTTTGGTTTTCCTCCTGATAGTCCCACTCTTCTTTGGTGTGACAATCAGAGTGCTATTCACATTTCACGCAACCCAGTGGAGCATCAGAGGACTAAGCACATTGAGATCCACATGCACTTCATCAGGCAGTTGATTCAGGATGGTTCTCTCATCTTGGAGTACATTCCTACAGAGGAGCAGGTTGCAGACATCTTCACAAAACCTTTGGCATCACCTCGCTATCTTCAGTTGCGATCTATGCTTGGGGTGAAGGAAGTTGTCCTTGGGGGGTCTTCATGAGGCCTTCCTTCCTTCATGTTTTTTTTTCATGATTTCATCTCTTTTTGGAGAGGAGTTTTTTCCCACTGGGTTTTCTCCTTTACTCCGCTTTATAGAGATTTGGTTGTACTTGGGTACCTCATCAGGCCTAGTTGCCGGGACCCATCTTTGCTTTCATGCATTTTGTCCTTAGTTTTTTTAGCTTCTCCCTAAGTTCATCTTAAGGGGGGGTGTTAGAGTAATAGGTTAATTACTTAATTAATTTAATCATATTGATTAATTAATTAAGTCACCTTTACTTTATTTTTCACTTAAGCTAAACTTAGGCTCATTAATAATTAATTATTAATTTTCATCTTAGGGTTTTCACCTTTAGGGTTTTGATCTCCTTTCTTAAGGATTGATCTCTTTGTAATTATTCATTCTTGTTAATGCATTTTTTGCTTCAAGGTTGTAGAGCACCATTTTTGTGCCTCTTGATCTCCTTTATGTGACAGGTTATTTGCTTGCAGGTGTTCATTGGGATCTGTGAGGTTGGTTTACCAACTTCAACAGATGGAACCCTGGTCTTACTCTGAGGCATGACATACTCCGCATCTTTCTTGTCTTCACTACCATGGACATACCTTCCTCAGAACCCTCGGCCTCAATCTCCAAGTTATGCACTTCCATCTTGGGCTTGTCCCCGCTATTCTCAGAGAAGCTACCCCCATCCTTCCCCTCTTTAAACTTCTTTGGGGAGTGTTACCCTTAAAATCACCAACAACAAGCTTCCTTTTGGTGGGTTTAGGGTCAATTGCCTTAGGGTTAATCTGGTCAACATTTTGAGCCTCAGGGTTGTTCAACACAATGGGTTTCTTTTTAGAAGAAGAGGCCTTAGTAGTATTGTGGGAAGTGTATTTTTCAGGGGTGATTGGTGATAATCACAAGGTTTCTCTAGACTAGGTTTAGCTTTGGCTTAGGCATCACAGAGGTGCTATCGACGCGAGTAGCAGTGATGGTCTTGGGGGGATAGAGGGCCAAATGAAACTTATACAGTCTATAAATGAGCCCTGGTGGAGCAGAATGAGGGGTTCAACAGGGTCAAGCTTGTGTTGATCAATGGTCGCCTCCATTGAGGCTTCTAGGGAAGAAAGCAGGTAAAACAGAAAGCTTATGAACTGGCTTCTCCTAAAATGATTCAACAAAACAATTTATGGTAATGAAAGAAGCGGCGAAACCTACCTTTGAGAGTAAAGTAATTGATGATCATATGGTGGACATCATACCAAAGTTTAGGAATCTACTCCCTGTCGAACCCACCTTGCAGGCTATACAAAACTTCACCTTTTTTCAACAATAGGGCCATTCCCTCCGAGTTTGAGACTTTACTCGTTTTCTTATGCTCCACTCCGTCAATGGGCATACCCGTAGCCAACCCTATGACTTCTTCAGAAACTTCAAAGCTCGCTCCGCCAACTTGAACACGTCTATCCACCCAAGATTGCACAAATTGCTTGGATAAATTCTCGTCATGCCCCTGGAGGCACTCCAGATACGATGCCACCCCACCCTCTTGGTAGATATGCCAGAGGGTTTTATTCCTTTTGAACTCTCGCAAGACTCAAGCTCTGTGCGGGTCCTATTCCCCCCCATATTCAACAAGCTACAATACTTCGCAGAATTTTTTGAAAATAAGAAAGCTTTTTGTAGCCAATAATCTTTACCACTGCATATATGAATTGGCAAGCAATGTGAAACATGGAAATTAATGAGCAACCTATAACCTTGCCAGTTCGAAATGACTAAATTCCTTAAATCCGCCTTGTGTGAATTAGAGTGCCAATCCATATTATGATTAAAATCCTTGAGAAGATCATGATTATGGGTTCTACAGAGACTTGTAAAATTAAACCAACCATAAGTTATGTGAATGGCCATGTGTTTAACACCACCAAGCATCCAAGTCATCATGATACTTTGGTTACACGTCATACGATAGTGGTTTATAATTCTCATCAAGCTGATCTGACAATAGGTCGTCCTGCCACTGAATCTTCTGGAACCTTTAGCAATATTGTAAGCAATATTACTAAGAGTAATCTCCATTTGGTGCCCAAGGCACACCTTAGGCAGGGTAACCCAACTATCCTGCTTTAAACTCATGATGAACTTGGGATAGTATTCTGCTCCAAGTACAAAGGAGGTTTTGGATCTGTATAGTGAGGTTTTCCAACTTTTTTCAGCATCTCCAATTGTTCAAGTTCTGACCCAGATTGGCCATGCCATCAGCCACTTTATTGCCTTCCAGATAGGTATGCCCTATCTCCTCTGTGAACCTAGGTAGTAAGATTTTAATATCCTCAGTGATATCCTTAAGCTTCCATCTGCTGTCAGTCCTGCCAAGAGTAGCATCAACAATAATTTTTGAGTCTCCCTTGATTTGTATCTTATCCACTCCCATTGAGAGGGCAAATTTGAGCCCCCATAAAAGGGCCAGACCCTTAGCCACATTGTTGGATTGGGTACCAATGCCCCAAGCATAAACAACAATGAGATTCCCTTGTTCATTCTTGATGACACCACCTCCACTGGCCAGGCCAATAGTCTTTTTCTCCGCTCCGTCATGAAGATGGGGATGTTGCAGCATAAGGTGATAAGGAAAAAGTTGCAGCAATAGAAAGGAAAGGGGTAAGTTTTAATTTTGTTTATTTTAGTGATGATGAAGTATGTATTGATACAAATGTAGGTGAGATGGTGATAGGAGAAGAAGATGATAAGGTAGAAGAATGTGAAGAAGAAGAAGTGTATGCAGAAGAACAGATGGAAACATTTGATTTCCATGACATAGTTTATGCAGATGTGGCAGAGGAGGTTGAGGAAAACTTTTGGTGGAGGAGTTTGGCTTATGATAGAAGAAGGAAGAGGGGAAATAGGAGTAAGGAACAAAATGGTGGAGAAGGATGGAAAGTGCTCTAGACAAATGCTAGAAGAGAAAGAAGAAGAAATGAACAATGGTTCTTGTTACAGTGATGGGGTTCGTTACAGATTGTTCACAATTTGGAAGGGTGGTTTACCATTCAACCCCATGCTTGGGAGTGTATGCTCACAAACTTCTTACTCGACATGTCTGAAGCAAGAGCATCTGGGCGAATGGGCAATCCAGCGTCAACCAAAATAGTTGTAGGTTTAATTTTCCTTTTGTTTGGTTTATTTTGGCTTTCTTATGGCATCTTTTAGCTTTAGATGTGGTTGGCACAGTCAAGATGACAAATTTTCAACTTTCCACCGAATCGTAGTTTTCGTGCATGCAAACAATTTTACGGAAATAATTGTTTCCAAATATTTTGGAGGTCTGGGCTAAAACCCTCTTACAGGAACATTCCTAGATGCATTTCATATTTAATACAAAAGGAATCGGTGCAAAATTCCTCATGGTTTGAGAGAATTTAAAATTCTCTGTTCACTGCTGGTAGTTTGGCGAAAATGCGATTTCTAGAATTATGTAGCACTTGAGACGGAATGCCTTGGAGGAGGTCTTAGGAATGTTGATATGCTCATACCTATTCATTTTTGTGAAGTTTAGAGCTTTTGGGTAAAAGTTATGGAGGAAGTCAATTTTCAATTTCTCGGCATAAAATGACGAAGTCACAAAAATGGAAATTTCTTTTCCAATTTGTTTGTGCAACTTTATGAGGTAATATTCATGGTATTTTAATTGGTCTAATTGATTCTTTAACACATTTTTAAGTGTTGATACCAGTAGAAGTGGAGAATCTTCGATTTTGCCACGATTCCACTATGTATCCACTCCCTGCCAAAACAAGAAAATCAATTAGATGAGCATAAGTAGATTGTATATGTATTGAGTGCAAACAAAATTAAGACACTAAGAAACTTACTGAAGACAAGTATTGTGGTACCCCAAAGAAAGAATCTAACGCTCTACAGAGATATCTTTTGTTTCTAACAACTACAGGTGAGGCATGAAGCATGGGATGCCCAATTTGGGCATTTATTTTTATTAGAAATTTCTGCACTCAGAATTTAAAAACAACTTGATTGTTCAATGCCAAATAGAGAAAATGTAACACCTCTTTTAAGAGGCAAAACAAACCTGCAAATGGACATGAATTTTGCAGCACTTTAGATGGAAAATGGTACTCAAAATGGAGGGCATTTGTAACGCCCCTCAGAGGATGATTTTTGAATGAGGTAAAGACAAATTAAAAAGGAAACAACAAAAAATAAAATAAGAAAAATATTTTTTATCATTTCTAATTGGTGTGCCGTGTTTCTAGAGTCTTCAACACCCAAAGAAAAAGAGAGAGCTACTGCTAATAACAGGTAATGAGATTGAAGGGAGAGAGGATTTTTTTCAACGCCTGTTTGGGAGGTTTAATGTCTCACAAACAGACATAAAACACAACAATGAAAGAAGAGTCTTAGTGGAGGTTCACAAACAGACATAAAACACAACAATGAAAGAAGAGTCTTAGTGGAGGTTCAACATCTTAATTGGAAGGCTCCACCGCAGAAAGGAATATGTAGAATTCTTTTCAATAAAAATTGTTATATGTCTGTGATAGAGGCACCTTCATGTGTAAGCCCTCAATGATTGTCCAACATGGAAAATGGAAGTGGTGCCTGACATTTTTGATGCTGGTGTTTAAAATGTGAAAGGAGGGACATCTTCAACAGAGCGCCCAAAAATGAAGAGGATAAGGGCAATAAAATTTTAGATTTGAAATGTGGAAGCTGCTATAATGGGAAAGTAGAATGGAGTTTGATGGTAGATTAGAGGTTTAATATTGCTGTTCTGAAACAGAGAAATGTTGGAGGTTGATAGTTGCATGTGAGAAAATCCATGAAGGCAAAATGTAATGTCGTAGACTTGTTTTTATTTTCTTGTAAAAGAATTATGTGTTTAGTTTGTTGAAATGAATATAATCAATGGAATTTGTGTTGCAATGGAGTTTGTGTGTGTATTCTGCATGTATTGTTGAGTAATTGTTTGTGAGTTATGAGTATGACATGCACGTGGGAGTCCCACTTGCATCACAATCTGAGGCCAAAATATTGAATTATAGTGTTAGTGTTTCTGGTCCCAAGAGAGGGAGGAAGACCAATAAACAAAAGAGGGAAGAATCTGCTTTGAATGCAAGCCTATCCTCAATGAAATGTTACCTTTTGAGATCTAAGGGAGGATTCCCCTCCCTTAGGTAGAAATGCAAATCCTCACATGGAATGTTAGGGGCTTAAATAGCCCTAACAAAAGGCACACGGCTAAGCACCAGATTGACAATGCAATGGTCGACATAATAATTATGCAAGAAACAAAATTAAAAAGCGAAGAAGCAAATATTTTTTGAAACATTACAAAGGATGGAATGACAACTTTGTGGTTGCACAAGGAGCCTTAGGTGGTTTGGGCACTCTTTGGAAGCTGGTGCGAGTATGTGTTGACATTATAAATGCCTTAGCCAATTGGCAAATATTTAAGGTATGCACTAGAAGGACTAATTTGTCCTTTTTTCTTATCAATGTTTGCGGTCCCACTAGATTGGCTGATAAGAAAAATATTTGGAATAGCATTTTGATGGAAATGTAAGGCATGAGAAAAGAATTTTGCATACTAGGGGGGAATTCAATGCTCTTCTACACCCCATTGAGAAAGTCAAGAGTCTGACGTGTATCTCTCAATCTCAATCTGATTTTGGGGAATTTGTTCGCTCTACCAATCTCAATGATGTGCCCCCTTCTAATGGGCTTTACACGTGGACAAATCATAGGGTAGGATTCACAATTATTGTGGAAAGATTAGATTGCTTCTTGGTATCGAATGAATGTCTATCCCTTCCCTATAAATTGGGATCCTTAATTAAGCTGGTGTCGGGTTCTTATCACTATCCGATGTCAATTCATATTCGAGAAGATGTGGCTTAGAAGCCAAGGTTTGAAGGAACAAATTAAATAATGGTGGATGAAGCCGTAGGATCTTCACAACAGCAGGATGTTCATCTTTTCGAAGAAGCTCTAGTATGTAAAGGAAAAATTAAAAATATGGAATAAAGAAACATTCAAAAATATATTTAAATAGGAGTGAGTAGAGGTAGAATTCAAAGCACTGAATGAGAAAGTAATAACATCTAGAATGAATAAATGGACTATCAAAAGGAGAAAGAGTTGATGGCATAACACGCCGAAATCCTTTGCAAGGGAAGAAATATATTGGAAATCCAAGTCCAGGGAAACATGGTTGGAGGCTAGAGATCTAAATACCAATTTTTTTCACAATGTGATTAAAATTCGAAGAGGACAAAAAAAGATAGATAATATATCCTCAGCAGATGGAACAATGCTCACTAAGGAGGAACACATTCAAGTGGAGGCTATAATTTTTTTCAAAACTTTCTGGGTGGTGAGGACTTGGCAGAGCCCTTGATAGGAAATTTGATAAACAATATTCCTCTAGAAGGTACAAGAGGAAGACAATGATTCTCTTATGGCTCCAATAAGTTTTGATGAAGTAAAAGTGGCAGTTTTCAACCGCACCTGGACAAAGCCCCAGGTCCAGATGGCTTCCCTGCTTTATTTTACCAATATTGTTGGGATTTTTCGGGGACCAAGATTTGGATTGTGGAGGACTCTAGAAAATCGGGCAAGATCCTAAAAATTTTCAACTGCACCAATATTGTGTTGATCCCCAAGAAGCAAGTCTATGAAACTTTTTTAGATTACCACCCTATCTCTCTCTGTAATGCAATATACAAAATCATTACAAAATTTATGGAAAACAGACTAAAGATCCTCCTCCCATCACTCATTGCCCCAGAGCAGAGTGGATTTACGCTAGGAAGAAACATATCAGATGGGATCATCACTGCTCATGAAGCATTCCATTCAATCAAGAAGATGAATCAAAGGAGTATGATCATCAAACTTGATATTAGCAAAGCTTTTGATCGAGTCAGTTGGAGATTCCTAATGAAGACAATGGAGAAAGTGGGCTTCATCCAAAAATGGCTAGAATGGGTTTTCTCATGCATCTCCGCCTCTTACTTCTCAATCATGGTCAATGGTACTCCATGCGGATACTTTGAATCAAGCTGAGGATTGAGACAGGAAGATCCAATATCTCCATTCCTATTCATGATCATGGCAGAAGACCTAAGATGAAATATAATTAACAAAGTTAACATGCGAAGATGGAAGCCCTGGGACGAAGTATAATTAACAAAGTTAACATGGGCAGATGGAAAGGAATCACAGTTTCCCAAAATATCCTCCCGATCTCTCGATGCAATCCTATATGACACTGCTTACTTAGATGAAGCGACAAATATCAAGACAACTTTAGAGAGCTATGTTGGTTCATCTGGACAGATGGTCAACAATGAGAAATCAAAAATCTATTTCTTCAACACAAAAAAGTCAGCTCAAAGGAGAATCGAGACACTTCTTGGATTCAACATAGATCACCTTCCTACCAAATTTCTTAGTATGCCTCTCTTCCAAGGAGTTACCAGAACTTGCTTATGGATGAAATCGATAGACAATTGTAAATAGAAGGCCAAATCTTGTATGGGGAGGTGGTTGACTAAGGCGGGTTGAATAACTATGATAAAGTCGGTCTTGGCGGTGATCCCCATTTATATGCTCTCTTTCATAGAAATCACAAAGAAGATGACAAAGACCATTTGGGGAATTCAAAGAAAATTCTTCTGGGAAGGTTCAAATGATGTCAAGTGAATCCCCCTAATCTCATGGGTTAAAATAAAAAAGGACAAGGCAAGCGATGAAGTAGGGATCAGAGATGTCAACATGCAAAAAATGGTGCTGAGAGCCAAACTCTCATGGCATATGGTGGAAAAGATAGAGGCTCTCTGGTATAAGATTCTGCAAAGTAAATATTTGGATTCAGACGACCTGAAACATATTTTAACATTGGAAAATCCACCCAATGGATCACATATGGAATTTTATGATGAATTCAAGAGAACTAATCAAGGAACATATATCTTGGAAGGTAAAAGATGGGTTATCCACTCTATTCAGGGAGGACTCGTGGAATGGGAACATTCCCTTATTGAAGATTAGTGGTTTGGAGGATTGCAGAGAAACAATGGAAGACATATATGGAGAGAAAGTTGCAGACTATGGAGAGATCAATATAGATGAATTTGGAGGGAAATGGATCTGGAGAAACTTTGATGACTCTCCCATACCACCTTGGGAAAAAATAATTCTACAAGAGGAGCTCGGGAAATGGACAATCTTGCCTTCCAATACGTCAGATGAGATCATATGGTGCAGGGTGAAATTGGGCAGGTATTCGATCAAGATAGGATATGAAATATAGAACTGAAGGGCACACACGGGGAGTTGTCCTAAGCATCTTTGTTGGGGAGAAAATGTCCTTCACAAGGCAAGAGCCTTTGCCTAGGTAGCTATGCATAATAAGATCTTAACTGGAGACCGATTGCACTCAATTAGCTTTACAGGACCGTCATGATGCCCCCTATGTCTTAAGGAAGAGGAAACTGCCAACCACTTGCTAATCCATTGCCCATTTGTAGCTGAATGTTAGGGATGGCTATGTAAAAAATTAGGGTGGGAAGGTGCTCCCCACCTTAGCCTTATGGACCATTTTTCCAGGTGGCCACAATTGTTCCCAAACTAGGTCTAGTGTAACCTTTGGGACACAGGACTAGCAATGGTAGTTTGGCAAATTTGGAGAGAGGGGAATAGCAAGATATTCAAGGAACATGCGTCTCCAATAGTCATAAGGAAAATTAAGATCGACATTTGTGAACACCAAAACATGAGAGTGAAGAAGCTCAAGAAATGTCATTTTATAGCACGAGACAATAGAATGACAAAGGCCTAACCGCTACTGAAGAATCCCACCTTCATCTGCAACTAAGATGATTCCCAAGACATAAAAGCAAAAAGGAAAATAGCTAAGTGGACGGCCCCACTGAAAGAGAGATAAATTTTGACGAGGCCTCAAAAGGCAACCTGGGACCCTCTGGCGCATATTACATCCTTAGAAATGACAAAGGTGAATTTATTTGTGCTTGCTCAATCAAACTATCGGATAACATGAATAATGAAGCCGAGTTTGCAACATTGTGCGAAGGAAGAAAGATATGAGTGGCTAAGAATTTGGGCTCGATTGACATAGAGGGAGATTCATTAATAGTCATGAGAGCCATCACATTGAAAAAAGAACAAGTGGCTTGATCACATATTGCAGCACCTGGGGAAAATAGATTACTTCTCAATAAAGCACACTTTTAGAGAAATAAATAAGGTGGAAAACCACTTATCAAATCAAGGTATTATCCAGGATCGACATATGATCTTCTTAGAGGAAGCGAAGACTTGGACTGGAGTGGAGAATATTTTAAGTGTAGAAAATCCTCTCCTTCCTACAGCTCTGCAAATGACACAACATTTTACCTCTACAGACGGGTTAAGATTTCTCCTGCATCACATGTCATAAAATGTGTATTATGAATAACTATATATCCACTCCACTATGTAATCTGATTTCTTTCATTTTCTATAATTTAAAGGGAGCTACCCGGATGGTAGCAACTATATATATAATGCAAGATAAGAAATGCATTTATATTCACATAAATTTGTAAACAAGTACCAACAATAATTATACAAATGGAGAAAGTATATTTTTTCTAACTTAAGAGTTAAGATAAATCCCCTTGGATAGAACCCCCCTAGGCTTAAATCAAACCCTTGAGAGAGTCTCATATGAACCTATCAAAATGCTAACAAAAAACCAATTTTGCTTCACTTTTTTGGGGAATCAAAAAAGTCATTTGGAAATTTCATTTTGAAAGTATGCAGCGCTTAGTATTACCTTTCCAAAAATTATAATATGTGGTATGTTTTCTTTAATATAATATTTTTAAATTTTTTTTATGATGGATGTAGGTTTATTATGAAAAACAATGACTTGTATTCAAGACACTAGGAAAAATAACATTGTTAGAAAAATCTCACAAAAACATACTACACTACACATAGATGCCCTTATTTCAATAAAAAAGAAAAAAATAATTTTGATATATATGCTAAGAGAAATGCATTACGAAATAAAATAATTCTGAAATTTAAGTTAGTACTAAATCAAAAATTAATAATAATTAACACATTTTTGAAAAATAATTACCAAAAAATATCCATGCACTAGATAGTGGATTTAATGGTCTAATTCCAATTAATCATGAAAAAAAACTATTTGTAGTAAAAATTATGTGTTATGAAATAATGTCACTCAATAAAAAATACTAGAAAAATAAAAATTGCTTAAAAAATAAAAATAAAAATAGATTAAAAAATAAATAAAAAATTGATAGAAATAATTCTTCTAAAAATATAAGAAAATCAGAGCTTGAATCTACATAGAAAATTACACAACTCATTAGTGTATATCATCCTTAAATTATTGACCATTTGTTCCCCATAATTGACACAAATTGAAAAATGTTAAAGATATTGATATTGTTTGTCCCACTTTGGCCAAAAAGTGGGAAACACTATTATGTTGTCACACAAATATGACACACACAAGTGGAAGGATACATGCATTTAAATGTATATACATATTTTTCTTTTTTGGTTACATTCAAATGAACATATAAGAAGGTGTAGCTAAGTTCTTTTGTTTCCAACTAAAACCATGTCAACCATTTCAAAAGAACATATTTCTTTTGTGAAGCACTTCAAAAACAATAAGGCTATTTTCTTACAATAAACATATTTACAAATTTTTTCATCTACACAAGAAAATAAAAGCAACAAGATATACACTTTTTTTCTTTTCTTTTGCACACCAATGAATCCTTTCTAAAACACATTAGAGTACAACATTCACAAGATAAGACAACCACACTCCTAACATGAGGAGATCCTTACAAACTTAGAGGACTCAAAATAAGTTGAACAAGGCATTCCACTTCCCTTGACAAGTACTATATTCCCTTGAATCTTCATAAACCCTGCAAGATCATCTCCATAAAACAAGGCCAATGGAGGTTTGCTCACCTCCCAAACATAGGGCTTGCTCACAAGCCCACCCCTGAGCTAGGAGGTCCTCAAAGAAAACTGGGTAACATACACAAGAAGGAGAAATACATCCACATATGCAACAAGATAAGCAATAAAACCTCCATGATTACTCGAGGATTTACACACACAAATAAATCCATGACAAAATTCATATGATAGGGAGAGGAGGGGACTCTCTCTATGGAAAAAGAGTAAAATGATATAATAACTCAACCAAGTAACCACATGTATCCATCCTTCAATAAATTTTATCAACATTCTCCTATCAACAACATCACTTCAAGCTCACCCATAATATCTTCCACATACTAGTTATTCACAAGGGCACTTATGCCAAATAATTATTCACAAAGGCACACATGCCAAAATTTCCTTCTCAATGGTATATGTGTTTCACCAAGAAGGTTCCACACCTCTCTACCACTCACATGGGTTTTTCTCGTCTATTGGGAGAGCTTAATCCAACACAACACCCTTTCCCAACAAAACACAAACACCCCATCAAATCCCAAAACACAATAAACATAATTAGGCACAAGAATTCATTTAGATACACACATCAATAATGCCAACATTTCACATACATATCAAGAGGATTATAAATCCTACCTCTATTGGATTTTAAATATTTGGTGAATTTCTCTTGTTGAATCTCCTTCCAAAACCTCCTCTCTAGGCCTTCCTCTCCCAACACTAAGCTTCTAAGACTCTACTCTATCTCTCTCACACAAGAAGTAAAAATAAATCACAAAGCTCCCTCCAACCTTACAAGAGGGATATAAAGAATGGATTTCATGTGAATCCTCCTCTCCAAATAAGGAGGTGACATATGGCCTCCAACTCTCCCCTCTCTTCCCTTCACACAAATCCTAAAAAGTCACATGACTCCTCAAGTGCTCACACATGTGTGAGACCTAGGGATGAGAAGTGTACTTGTACATTCTTCTTCATAAAATTCCCTAAGGTATGCTCCCATATGTATGAGGAATTAGGATGGAGTTGTACTTGACACAACCCTACATCCATAAACTTAGGAAGGGGAGATCAGAGGGTGATAAGTAAACCTTCCTTCTCCCCTAAGTCCATTCATGTCACACTCTTTTCAAAGGACTTGGAAATGGTCAAATCTTTCCCAAAGCCTAAAATTTATAGCCCAACAAGTACCCAATGCATATGTACTTACCCTAAGGACCTATTTACATCAAAAATGAAAAAAAGATATTTGATGACCTCTTAAGAACCCCTCTATGTGCAAATCCGAGATTTGCCACCTAGGATGATACTCACCCCATAACCCTAACTCAAACAACTTTAGAACAAGGTAAAAATCAAAATTGACATCACAAAGTCTTCACATTACAACATATTTTCACAAATAAAGGCTTTAGTGCCTTCATGGACTAAGGCCAAGGTATCACTATGATGAACACAATTAGGGTTTCTAGAGGACCTCTGATATTTTCCATTGGCCATGGAAATTACCTACACACTTGATGACAAGCATTAATACATCTAATGGAATAGTCGAAGTAATTATAACCAAATTCTACAATAATTATATATAAATAATCCATAATCCACATGGTCATCACAATTCCATTAATCATCACAATTTCATATTTTAATTAATTCAATTTCATATTCATCTCGTAATGAGATCTCATATCAATTCTCCTAATGCACCATGCATAGGTACCCATATTTATTGTCAATGCAAATTGAAACTAGGTTAACTTAATAATTTCAAATCATAATTGAAAACCATACTCATAATTAAATCATGACAATAACAAGAATTGACAACATACATCCATCTCATGAAAATGGGAATATACTATAACCATCCACTAACTAAATCATCACTACGCAATCAAGAAAATTAAACTATTCTAAGTATAATATCAATGTTCATACTAATCTATCATCATGATCATAATTCCATAATATAAATTTCACAGAGTATCAATATCAATAATAAATCCATTAGGTGTGAATGAGATTGCAAGAGAAAGGTGGGCCTCACATATGCGATGTTTTACTTGGGAAACTATATCTTTACCATTGATATGTAGTTCATGAAACAAATCCAATTTTTTTTATCATAGATGTTAATAAGTTACTGCATACTAGAAGTAGTCTCTAAGATTTCACTCATTAGCACCAAACAATGTAAGAAGCTAGTAAGTTCTAGTAAGATGCTTGTGCTTTTGATGGTGACACCCAAACATAAGAATGTCCTTGTGGCAACAAAATATACTGTAGTTCCTCCAATAGTAGTACTAGAGACCTCGAAGTTGAACTGCAAGTTGGAAGAATACAAGGATATCCTTTAGCCACCAAAGGGAGTGCTTACACATTGTGTAGTAAGGTATACTATTGATTTGATTCCAAGACTACCTCTACCTAATAATTATTTGTACTATAGATCATCTCTAGAGAATGAAGAAATTAAGCAATAGATCAATGAACTTGTGGATAAATGACATATCTACTTGAGCTCCTTTCCTTGTGGCAACCCAATGTTCTTGTATAGAAGAAAGATGACACATGGAGGTTAAACATTAATTATAGAGCTCTCAACAAGATAACAATGAAGAACTACCACCCTCTTCCTAAGATTGAAGATTTTCTAGACCAACTTTCTAGTGCCAAGTTCACCAAAATTGATCTTAAGTCTAAGTATCATCAGATTCATATTGATCCTAAAGACATCTAGAAGGTATTCTTCAAGGAAAGACAAGGTTTTTTTGAGTGGTTAGTCATGCCCTTTAGTCCAATCAATACTCAAGCTACTTTTATGTAGATAATGAATGATATTACGAGGCCATTCACTATTTCATTTGTTGCAGTCTACCTTAACGATATCCATATCTTCAATAAAACTTGGGATGGATATCTATGACATATAGACCAAGTGCTTGGCACTTTATGAAAATGTAAGCTATATTCAAAAATGGAGAAATGTTCATTTTCCAAGTGGGAGATACAATATATAGGATGCACTATAGATACACAAGGAGTGTACATGTGGATTTGGCTAAGATTGAAGGCATTCACAAATGACCACAACCAAATATTTTCACAAAGCTTTGTAGCTTCCTGGGATTAGAAAATTTCTACTAGAGATTTGTACTTGGTTTCTCTCATGTGGCTTGGCTACTAAACCCAGTTACCAAAGGTGGAAACTAAAGAGAAATTCATTTGGTTAGCTACACAATAGAAATCACTTAAGGAATTAAAATGAAAACATTATTTAGCATTAGTATTACCATTACCAAATATTTACCAACCCTTTAAGATCAAGATGGATGCATTAAATTATGCACTTCGAGTAGTTCTCACTCAACATGGTGACCTAGTTTTTTACCATCTAGTGAGACTTTCATGTCACAAGTATGGAACTACCCAACATATCACAAGATTTAAATGTGATTGTTTACGCATGTAAGTATTGGATGCATTATATCTTGGGCAAGGAGATTGTGATCCATCACAAGTTACTTCATTTCTTGTAATCTCAACATAAGTTACAATGAGAGTGACATAAAAATGGTCCTCTTATCTTCAACATTTCATTTGAACATCAAGCATTAGAAAGGAAGTACCAATTTAGTTGTAGATTGTCTAAGCCATCCTTTGATTCATGCTCTCCTTTCTATTCTTGACACATGTAAACATGAATTCAATGTATGGTCATAATTGTATCCATTAGGCATGGGCTTTGTAGAAATCTATAAAAACTTGTTTTACAGTAAATAAATTCCAAATTTATACTTGTAGGATAGACTCCTATACCACCTTAAGCACTTCTACATTTTGCATAAGGTAGAGAGATATAAGCTACCTTCATCTATCTAGTCTAATCACAACCCAAGGTTCGTTATTGCATATTGGTAGTTCTTATGAGAGAGATTGCATACACAATTGGATTAGTCTATAACCTTTCATCTATAGGTGGATGGTCAAATATAATTTACAAATCACACAATTTTGCACCTTTTGTACATCTAGAACTATGCACACCCACACACTTGGGATGACAACCAACTTTACATCTAGCATGTCTATAACAGAGCATTACAAGGTACTATGGGGTGTAGTCCTATAAAGGCATGCCTTGTGTTTCAACCTGCAACACCCCTTGACATATCCTACTACACATCACCACATATGAAGTCATGCACATAGGAATAGGAAACAAATAGAGCACAATATTTATTTGCAACAAATTTGAAGTGTTCATGAATAGGTATAACATATCCTCTTGCACCAACAATAGAAATAAAAAGAGTTCCATGATGCCCATCACACATGTCATTCCTTCAAGGTTGATGATCAAGTCTAGTTGTATCTTTAGAATGAACACTTTAAGGGTCCACACTGAACAATGAAGCCTTTGTGATATGGTCCATACACCATTATGTGCACAATTGGTGAGAACACTTTTGTTCTCAATCTCCCACAATACTTGGGAATGCTTCCTCCTCTTCTTGAGCAAGCATCACTTCAACATCCTTCAGACGTGGATCTTGAGCACTCACATGCTATTGTGTAAGATGGGATAATTCAAACTACCACACCAAGCACTCACCAAGGTTTACTTAGGCAAGACAATATGTAGGTCAAGCAAAGTGGTACAATCTTCAACAACTATGTGTTTAGTTTCCACAAATCATTGAACATGTGATGTGGCCATCATTTCTTGATAACTTGGGCAAACGATCAAAGCACACTGAGCAAACCAATAGAAGTATTGTGTGCACTAAGACTTATATGCTCTTCTCTATAACTTTTGTACCCATTGTGCAATTCTTGGTGTCATCATGTATCACCACACATTGTTCATTGCACGTTTGTACACATAACTTTGGATAACTCTACGCAAGACACCTAACAACTTTAGTATATCTACATATGAACAACTATGCCCATCTAATAGAACACAAGATTTAGGGAGTGCAACCAATAAGGTAGTTGGAAGTTCATAATTCACATTTGGCCATCATAACTTCTTCTCTCTTGTTTTTAACTATAATGTATTCTTTATATGTGTGTGCTACTTCACATTGGCAAACCAATCTAAAGTGTCTTTCCCTGTTCTAGTCAAAAGGATTTTCCTTCCTTGTCATGCATTTGCATCATCATTTTGTAATATATTCATTTCTAAATTTGAATAGAAGTAGCATATCTATTTTGCTAAAAGACTTTTTCTTGAATTTGATTGTGTTATTGACTAATTCATTGTTTTATGCAAATAATCTTTAAATCTCATCTTTCTCAAGAGAAGTTTGCCCCTTAAACTAGTTGCGATCTAGATCACAACCCTTGCATACAACATGTGATTCTATATAATAGTCCATATGGCCTTGAATATAGGGCATCACTCCAATCCATAGGCAACCTATGTACGTAGGTCACGACCCCTTTAAAATTAAAAAAAGGGTTAAAATCTTTCAAAGTTTTCTTTATGATCCATTTTTTTAAACATAAATTATACAATATACATTATTAATAATAATAAGTACGACAATATTAAATTTTATATTATATTAATATATATAGTTTATAAACATGCATATAATTATATTGTATATAAATAATTAATAATATTTTTATATTTATTTATTATATTTTTAAATGATATATGCACATGTATATATGCATTTATGCACATATTTATATCTATAAATGAAATACATGTTAGGATTAATTTTAATACAAAATATCAACCCTAGCTAAATCACTTATTCCCATAAGTCAATTTAGGGAATTTGATCAAGTTACATACTAGTTGAAGATATATAAGAAAAAGTTAAAATTTATGTGTCCATGGATACGTGGTAAAATAAAATAGCTCTTAAGTAAATACAATAGTCCTTAAGTAAAGTAAAATAGTTTTTTAGTAAATAAAATTATAGTTTTATGTCTAACTTACTTCTTAAGTATATCCTCCTAACATATCGATTGATATCTCTTAGCATCTTTTAAATAAGTGTATTTAAGATATTTATGATAGTCTATAATAATAGTAATAATAATAATATTTTGTAAGTGGAGATGGAGGAACTTAGAACATCGACATGGGGTAATGCTTATGTTAAATTCTTGGAATTACTATTGAGTCATCGATCTAATCTATTAAAAGGTTTAAGGGAATTGTTATGTGATAATTACTCAGTCAAGTTACAATATTTATCAAGGATAAACATATTGTTTATTAAGAGAATTGGATAGTATATCTAATTCCTCTAATTGAAGATTAAGCCATATAGACAGTTGAGGAATGGGGATGACATGTAAAATAAGAACAACCATTTCTTAGTATTTGGTGACATGATTATAGTTGGTATTAAAATATGATGCCCTTAATATCAAATCATGCTTAAAAATGAAGTCAAACCATGTGATATTATTGTTGATCATCTTAGGAACATGATTTTATTGATTCAATAAAAAATAAATGACTATACCTATCATAGCATTGTGACATTAGATACAATTAAATTAGAATGTAGTTCAATCTATTATGTGATTTTGCCAAGAAAATAAATTTGTCTTGTTATTTTAATTAGCTAAAGTGATTGATTATAGAGTATTGTTACTGCCAGTATTGTTGTAATTGGTTGAAATTATGAGATGGAATATCAAATTTAGTACATGCACCTTAAATCTATCATTTCTTAAGAACTACATCTCCTTTGATTCCCTAGGAAGGGCTATGTAGGTGGTCCACAATGGGTTGAGTTCAAGGAACTAGGTTTGTTTGGGTGTTAGGACTATACAATGGAGCATAACACACACACACACGGTCCACAATGGGTTGAGTTCAAGGAAATAGGTTCCTTGAGGTGTTAGGATTGTACAATGGAGCATCACACACGCACACACACAAATTAGTAGAAACATACGATAGATTATGGTTTTTCAACCAACAAATTTAGGCATGCAAGGCCTAGTTTGTAAGTTAATGGCTAGAACATTGTGGTCCTAACCCACAATAGTTAGGGATGATTCTAGGGGGAATTTGTAGTCTTGACCCACCAATAGTTAGAGTGGAGATAACACTATTGCCTTTAGTTTGAGCACACAAGAGTCTTATAATTTCATGATTAAACATTTTTGCATGCAAATGTGGTGATTATAGTATCAAATTTCAATTATGGGATTATGCTCAATAAGTAACTACCTTTTTTTTTGCACTTGAACCACATTATATTTATGAGAATGCATTATGATGTTCATATCTTCAATGCAATTATGCTTTTGATAAATAAATTAGTGGTAATATTCTACAAGTGCATAAAATCTTTTTTAACATATGTGATGTATGGTTATATTTTGATAAAGCACTTTAGCTACATGTTCAATTGAGTGATAGCTACATGATGTTTCCTAATTAATTTAACCAAAAAAAAAAAATCACAAACTATCACATATTTTAAGATTATTTTGAATTTAATTAATGGCCAAGAAAGGCCATTTCACTTGCATTCAAGCATAAAATTTTTCTCCCTATATATATGGCTTCATTCATTTCAACCTTATCCTTCACATTTGATGATGATAAGCTTTCTTTCTATATCACCCATTATGACAATGTTTCTTATTCTTCCTATGCCAATGTATAGCCTTACTTTTCTTCTCTACTATTATCTCTCTTCTCAACATTTATGAAGCATGTGCTCTTCAAAAATCCTATTTGGATCTACTACTTGTTTGTGGAACACAAATGCTTCATAATGAACTTCTACATATTTTGTGTATTGCTTAAATTTATAGTGTTACAATGGATTAGTCAATGTTATAAAGTTTTTGTCAATGTTTCTCTCTTTCATTGTTTAAAATACATGAATAAATTTATAAAAACACTTTCAACATGTATAAAACCTATAATGAATCCTCCAACACTTATTAAAAAACCTAAGATGTTCCTATAGGCACATGGTTAAAGTCATTCAATCTATTACGTGTGGCCCTAATCACACTCATATTGATCTCGCTAAAAAAGATGGGGCCTGACATCCTCCTACAACCAAACTCTTTCTTCCCCCACCTTCTCACTAATCTAAACCACTTGTTCTTAAAATCGCTTCTCCTAACCTCAAGGTTATTTCTTCCGTTTCCTTTAAACATTTTGTCTCGTGTAGATTAGTTGATCCTCCCATGCATGCTTCTTGTACTTAAGTAGCAAATCATAGCCATTATTTATATATCATGGGCCATACCTATAAGAAAGTAGCTTGAGGGAAAAACACCCACTCACTCAAAAACCTTTTCTAAGCACTACTCTCAACTTACCACCTTCCCCTAAGTTATCCACTAAGGTGCCTAAAGAGTATGGCCTTATTGATTAACTTTGAAATGTTCAAGCCAATATATCTCTATGAGACTTAATGCACATTTGCTACCTATAGGAACATCTTAGAAAAGGCCCTAGAAAATGTCATTGTTACTTCAATCATGAAGTCTTTTGAGGTTGGTACAATGTTCTAATTCATTCACAATAATGATGTCATAATTACATTTGATTCTAACAAAGTTTCAAGTCCTTCCATCACTATCGAAAACTTACCCTATCATACAGTGGCATATGAGACAACATCAAATGAACCTTAGTTGATAATGGGTTAGGATTGTATCATTAGTACAAACTTTTTGCATACAATCACAATTGACACATTTAATTTGTAAAAATATGAAATTATAATTAAAGGATTTGATCATAGAGGATGATAATCTATCGATTCTATTTATTTGCCCATTATATTAGGACTTGTCATGTTAGATACATGATTCCTATTTTGGGGTAAAAAGGATGAAGGGTTAATGTTTTCTTTAGTTTGAATCCTCCTTTCCACAAAACATTCCAAGGGATTTTCAACTGAGTGCCTCACCTATCAAGAGGAGAGTCAACTATCAGATTTGAGTTGCCACTTGGTTTTCTACTGGTAAATTCAGATGTGATCACACAAGTTTGCCAATTAAAGCCTTTATGTCCTTAAAACCCTAATTTAAGTAAACAGTAATCAAATCTATGAATTATGACAAATGCTCCAGGAAATAGACAAAGGGCAGAGAACCTTAACTCACTATTTTTCGCAGACAGAAAATGGAGAAATCTGGGACAACAGTGATGTTGCCCTAGTCCAACGCACAACTTTTTCCACACAGTCCCGATCTCCTTCCGACACTGATCTCTACTATGTCTTCTGTTTCCTGTGACCAAAAATTTGAGGACAAGGTTGATGGTGCCCTTGTCCCTAAAAGCTGAACAGTGTCCACTTCTTTTTAGATCCGAAATCTTCAATGTTTGCCTTCCTGCTCTGCAACTCCACATTCTCCAGATCCGGCACCTGCAACCTGCAATCACAAGGAGTGTGGGAGGGGTTGTGGTGTTTAGAGGCTTACCTCAGTCAATCTTCGGAGAGACATTCAAGTCTTCTGAATACCATTGTCAGAGAGAGTGTGTGCCCTTGGGAGGCAGAGGCAAAAATCAAATGATAATGATTGATAAAAACACAATAAATGATACCTTGATGATGAAGCTCTCATGGAAGGAAGAAGCTCTTCAATGACATGAGGAGAAGATGCAATCTAACCTGCAAACAAACACAATGACAATGCTATGCTCTGCAAAACAATGATAATCACAAGTATGCCAATAGTTCACAACCATAATCCAACATAATAATCTTCTAGTTTGCAAATGATAACCTAAACATGCTTATATATGCAACCACTAAGATTCTCGCCAAGGATTTCATATTTGTAACTTATGATGTCACCCTGGAGACCAAATAACGGTCACAAAACTGACATTTTAAATTAGGGTAAACCCAAAATAGGGCTGGACTAGGGCACTAGCGCCCTTGTCCACCCCCTTATTTTTTGCTCAAGGATCATTAAAGTACAACCCCCTAGGTCCTATTTGCCACAAGACCCATGGGTTTTCTCATTGGGCGTCTAATTTAACATGCAAAATGCTCTAAATGTAAATCTAAAGACCCAAGAGCTAAACCTTTAGGAAAAAGCCCCCAAGGGTGCATTTTTCTGACATAACATTTAGCCCCCACTTTAATGTATGCATTAAACGCAAGGCCAATACATGAATTAAAGTAGGTCCACAAATACAACAAACACGCCAAGCACAGAGAAGACACACCAAACACATTGAAGACAATGACAGACATGCAAAACACAAAGAAGACAGTTATAGTCATGTAAAACACAAAGAATATAACATTGAAGACATGCAGAGCATAGAGAATACAATGAATGTAGTGATTATTTTCTTTTTGATTTTTCCATATGAAATGCAAGATGCAAGTACAAGGAAAGTAAACAAACAAATCCCAAAAAGTGTAGAGGAGTTGTTCACCACCGATCTTGTACTTTTTGAGAATAGACATGCCAAACAAAATCCCAAGGTGTAGAGGAGTTGTTCACCACCGGTCTTGCACCTTGAGAACAAACACGACAAACAAATCCCAAAGTGTAGAGGAGCTCATCGCCACCGATCTTGCACTTTGAGAACAAGCACGCCCTACACACACACGCTGAAGACACAGAGAAAACATGGCAGACAAACAATGTAGTGTTCCTATTTCTAGGTTCATCACCATCTCAGGCACATTACAGGCACACATTGACTATTGGGCTTCGCCACAACAACACTTAAGGGTTGAGTTAGTCACAAAATCGCTCCCTACCTCACGATGAAGACTTTTGAAAATGACAGAATAATGCAATCTGCTCCGAGAAATACACCATCCCCGCCTCGCGATGAGGGCTTAAGATAAAATGACATGCTTGATATCCCACTTCCGCAGAGGGCTTAAATGATTGATTGATTTCATATTGTTCAAACACGCTTTGCCATGATCTAAAGCAGACATCTTACCTTATATATGCCCCCACCTTAAGGTGGTTGATATCGCGTACTGATATCAAGCACGTTAAGGTAGGAAGAAAACACACAAGGGAACACAAGCTCTCACAAAGCCCATGCCCCCAAAGGTGACATGTACTTTATGATCGTCGAATGTTCCCACAAACACATCCCAACAAGAAAAGTGTTAGTATCCAAATCAACAATGCATATGATCAACTACATGAAAGAGCCAAGCAATGAGATATTCATGATAAACAAAGTGCGCGAAGCAACAGTATTGTTAAAGTGTTGTCAGCAAGATAAGATAACATTGACATCAACATCAAGATAGAGAAATCATAGAGTGATTCCACTAGCCAAGCATTGGATAATTTGTTACAACCCCATCATCATATATAGACTAGGTCCATTTTTTTATTACTCGCAAAAGGGACACCAGGTCCACATCAGTATAATATGTTTTTCGTATCTACCTGCTAGATGGAAAAATTAGAGGAAGGTAAACAATAAATTAGAGAGGAGAACAAGTGTTTTAGGGACAGTCACGTAGGAGGGTGCCCCCAATTCACCAACCACAACACTATGTTCGTAAGACACAACACAACAATGAAATCAGAGGAGAGGAGATATAGAAGAATGATGATACAAATAGAAGAATGATGATACAAATAGAAGAAGGTCACAACAGAGGTGGTCTCCTAGTATCCTGGACGTTACAAGAGAATCAAGGATCATCCTAGGTAGCCTAACAACACATAACACATCACGGGGGAAGCACATCACAAAGAGATAAAGGGTTAGAGATACTTACCTATAGAGAGGTCCATTCTAGAAGTCATCATCGGGTGGGTCACTGTCTTCCCAATCCTGAATGCTAGATGAAAGTGGCGTGTAAGGTACCAAAGCCCAACTTTTGTCATTATTCTTTTGTTCATTCTTAAATGCTTCTTGGTTTGACTCAATGTTAGGTGGAATGTTTTCTTGTTGAAGTTTACTAGTACACCTATTCACTATCCTCTTAGGAGGTGAGAGAAGCGAATTGATTTGAGTGATCTCAACATCTATCTCTAAGGGATTTGATGTGAGACTTCTCCTCGTCCACTAGTGCCATATCCTTAGTGATGTCCAAATGACTTGAATATTCAATCAAAGAAGGGAGCTTAAGGGTCTTCTCCTCAGTGATATCCAAGGTGTGTGAACAGTCAACTAAAGGAAGAAGGTTGAAGGCTTCTTTATTCACCAATGTTTCATCTTGGCCAGAGAGAACATTGCAATAAAGTGGTGGGAGCTCTTCGTTCACAAATGCTTCTTCTTGGCCAGAGAGAGCATTGGACAGAAGAGATGGTGGTATAATGTTAAGAGATGTGTCAATGAAATCATCCTCTTGTATCAAAGTGTCCTCATAAGGAGGAGCAACTTTGGGAGAGGGATCATAAGGTAAACCAAAGTTATCATCACATGCTTTAGCAATAGATGTTGAAATGGAATGTTCCATAAAATCATCCAAGGCTTCCTCTAACATTTTAAGATCATCACTAGTATATATATTATTGATCATGAATCTAGTGAGATCATCTAATATCAAAGGATATATTCCCATGAGGTTTGTGAAGCTATCAAAATCAGATATACAACAAATGATTTCATATGTGGAGCACATAGAGAGATCGACATCATGAATGTATGTTATTTGTTCCAAGACTTGAAGATATTTATGAGTAAATTTAGAGAAACGATCAATGCCTATGATGTATGCAAATAAAGATTCCAAAGAAGTGCCCATGATGTATGTTTTCAAATGAGTACCAAATAAGATTTTCAAGATCTTCCAAAACTTATGCAAAAGGCAAATGTAAAAGTGTTGTCGAATATGCTCTAAAATGCTTGATTTTTCAACTTTTCTCAATGCAAACAAGTGAAAGAAGAGGTGTTGTAAATATTTTCAAGAGGGACAACAAATTATATGCCTAAAAATAGTCTACTAATGCAAGAATATCTTTCACAACACACTTTTGAAGAAACTCTAGAAAGTCGATAAGCCAAAACCTAGTGAAAATAGGCCAAAATATGCAATTTTTTACCAAATCTTAATGCAAACAAATGAAAGACGAGGTGTTGTAAAGATTTTCAAGAGGGACAAAAAATGATATTCTTAATAACAGTCCACTAATGTAAGAATACCCTTCACAACACTCTTTTGAAGTGACTCTAGAGAATCGATAAGTCCAAACCTAATGAAAATATGTGATTTTTCACCAAATCTTCATTCAAACAAATGAAAGAAGAGGTGTTGTGAAGATTTTCAAGAGGGAGATCAAATTCTATGCCTAATAATAGTCCACTAATGCAAGAATTCCCTTCACAACACTCTTTTGAAGCAACTCTAGAGAATCAATAAGAAAAAACTTAGTGAAAATAGGCCAAAATATGTGGGGTTTTACCGAATCTCCATGCAAAAGAGTAGGGCAGTGGGTGTTGTAAGGAAATTGAGAAGTGAAAGCAGATAATAACAATAATAGAAGCCAATTAGTGCATAAAAATCCCTTACAACATGCTTGGAGTTCAAATCTAACAAGACAATAGGCTCAAATCTAATAAAAAATGCAAGTTTTCAAACCCTAGGCATGAAATTTCACAAGGAGGCTACTATGGTGCAACACTACAATCAAAGATCAAGCTTGATGAGTATTTTGACAAGGTAGTAAAATCTAAGACAAGATTTTGACTACAACCCTAGCTCATGCAAAACTAGGTTTTCATGAAAAATACAAAATTTCAAGCAAATTTTGACAAATCAAGCATGTAAATGAAATGCAAATGAATTGAAAATGATGAATTTCTATATTTTGGATCATATATAATGTAAATGATAGAAATTAATTTAAATTAGATGCCAATTAATTCAAATTTCATAAAAATGCAAGCTTAATATGCCAATTTTTGCAAATTTTTCAATTTTTTCAAATTTTTTGTATTTTTTCGAATGCAATATTGGAAATGATGAATTGAATGATGATGAATTTCAGATCTGATGTAAAAATTAGAGAATTAATTAAATGCAATTGAATGAATGCAAACTATGTCAAAAATCAAACCCTAGAATGCAATTTTTTTTCAATTTTTCCAAATATATCAATTTTTTGTAAATTTTCCAATGCAATAGAATGAATGAATGCAAATTTGTCAAACAACACTCAGCAAGGTGCCAAAAAGTTCCAAACACAAGTTCACCAAAATATTTTGGGGTAAAAAGGATGAAGGGTTAATGTTTACTTTAGTTTGAATCCTCCTTTCCACAAAACATTCAAAGGGCTTTTTAACCGAGTGCCTCACCTATCAAGAGGAGAGTCAACTATCAGATTTGAATTGCCACTTGGTTTTCTGCTGGGAAATTCAGATGTGATCACACAAGTTTGCCAATTAATGTCTTTATGTCCTTAAATCCCTAATTTAAGCAAATAGTAATCAAATCTGCAAATTACGACAAATGCTCCAGGAAATAGACAGAGGGCAGAGAACCTTAACTCACTATTTTTCGTAGATGAAAAATAGAGAAATCAGGGACAACGGTGATGGCGCCCTAGTCCAATGCACAACTTTTTCCGCATAGTCCCGATTTCTTTCTGACACTGATCTCTGCTAGGTCTTCTGTTTCCCGTGACCAGAAATTTGAGGACGAGGTTGATGGCGCCCTTGTCTTGAAAAGTTGAACAGTGTCTACTTTTTAGATCCAGAATCTTCAATGTCTGTGTTTCTACTCTGCAACTCCACTTTCTCCAAATCTGACACATGTAACTTGCAATCACAAGGAGTGTGGGAGGGGGTTGTGGTGTTTAGAGGCTCGCCTTAGTCAAGCCTCAGAGAGACATTCAAGTTTTATGAATACCGTTGTCAAAGAGAGTGCGTGCCCTTGGGAGGTAGAGGCAAAAATTAAATGATAATGATTGATAAAGCACAATAAATGATACGTTGATGATGAAGCTCTCATGGAAGGAAGAAGCTCTTTAATGCCATGAGAAGATGTAATCCAACCTGCAAACAAACACAATGACAATGCTATGCTCTGCAACACAATGATAATCACAAGTATGCCAATAGCTCACAACCATAATTTAACATAATAATCTTCTAGTTTGCACATGATAACCTAAACATGCTTATATATGCAGCCACTAAGATTCCTGCCAAGAATTACGTATTTGAAACATGATGTCGCCCTGGAGACCAAATAACAGTCACAAAACTGACATTTCACATTAGGGCAGACACAAAATAGGGCAAGACTAGGGTGCTAGTGCCCTTGTCCACCCCCCTATTTTTTGCTCAAGGATCATTAAAGTGTAGCCCCTAGGTCCTATTTGCCACAAGACCCATGTGTTTTCTCATTGTGAGTCTGATTTAATATGTAAAATGCTCTAAATGCAAATCTAAAGACTCGACAGCTAAAGCTTTAGGAAAAAGCCCCCAAGGGTGCATTTTTTGACATAACAATTCCATGTGATGTTGAGACACTTATCTTATGGTGTACTGCTAGGGCATCGACAAATCCATGCTATGAGATCAGTCCTCTCTGTGATGCTTCATTGGTCTTTAAAATTTGTTCATAAGGCTAATGTTTACATCATTCACACAAGGAAGAGCCCTTCAAATATTGTCAATTGATTGAACCTCAAAGTAAATTACTATTCCCCAAACCTAATTAACATTAAATCCTATCCCATGCAAAGAGAACCCTCCTTTACCCAATCTCAATGAAGATGATTTGGGTATATATGGGAGAGTACAAAATCAATGTAGACATTGCATACCTCTTTGCTAGTAGATCCTTACACATTTGGTCAACCCCCTCAACCTCAACTCACTACTACACACATTGAAAATCCTCTCCAAATTTCTTATGTTTGTGATTATAATTCTAAGATTGGTACTTTTGATGATGACTCATCCTCATGTTCTCTTTCCTCATAGAAGAACACTATGGCCTTGGATTTAATATTTTGCAAAAAGTATGGATTTAAAGGAAAAGGCCTTGGCCCTTATAAGGATGGTATCTTAGAACCTATTCACATTCAACACCATTTTGAAGGAGATATTAGACAATGCTCCCACACATTAAAGGCATAAATAATCCTAGTTAAATGTAAGATCTCTTGGAAACCCATTTCCTTGCTTGGATGGCATTTCTTTGTCTTGTTTTTCCTAATATCTCCATTCCCTATTCTTGCTTACCTTCCTCCTCATTGATATGCATGTAGGCCATCCCACAATAATGGGTTACACTTTTTGGCCAAACTTGACATTGAAATCAACATTTTAAACTAAATCTTCACTTTCTAACACCTATAGCCGCTAAACCATTAGGATTTTGAAGATGATGCGAACTAGTGATTTGTGAGATTTTGTCTGTAGATTCAAAATTTACTTAAAAAAAATTGGAGTTAAATTGTAAACTTTTTTGCGTCTCCTTTGATAACTAGTTTTTAATACTAAACAACATTTTTTTAAAGTGATGTGTATTCTGTCGCATATAACTTTTTTTCTACAAAGGATAAAATTTTGATTCTTTTGAATTTAGATTGGTAACACTAATATCTAGATGATGCATTTAGTTTCATAATGTTTTGTTGAATATTTTTTTCAATTAAGTTTTGAAGTCAAACCAATTATAATTTAGACATAGGTGTATTTTGTCCAACATAATTTTTTTTTTTTTGGAATAAGGACATCAATACCTAGAGGACATGTATTTTTTAGAATATTTTTTCTCTATTTTCCTATTTTTTTGTATGTGCGAAACAAAGATCTTGATGTTCATTGAAAAACTTATATTCATAAGAAATAAAAAATAAATATAATAATCAAATTAAATATATTTAATATTATACTTAAATATATTTAATATTATATTTTTTGGGAAACTTATAATAAGGACTACATACTTACAAAACATAAATTTTACATGAGTTCATTTGATCCCCCAAAAGGTAAATCAAAAGTGGTTTTTTATCAGCATTTTGATAGGTGTAGAGGAGACTCCATTATAGGTATGGTTTAAAATTAGCAGAGTTCTATCCAAGGGGGTTTGAATCTAAGGGGTTTTGATCAAACCCTCTTCAATTAAAATACTTTAAATGAAACCTTTCAAGGCTTAAATTATTATATCTTCTTAAAATTTGTGATTTTAGCAAAAATAAAGATGTCCCAGAAAGTGTAACCCATTATTGTGGCAACACCCATGCCTTTGGTCTTGAGCATTGTTATAATTTGACAATTTGTGTTAGTGATATTTTATTTTACTAGCAATTTATGTTAGTAGTAATTTTGCAACTCTTACACTCCATTTCTACTGTCAAGTCTAAACACACATCTCTCTACACAAAACACTACTCTTTGTTTGAAGTTTTCTTATTACAATTGAACTTATATGGCAACATGTTTTATATTGCAACTTATATACATTGCTAGTCAATTCCATAACATACAATCTTAAGACCACATCTAAGTGTCATTATTTGCTACTTTTATTATGACATACTTACATTTCTTATTATGCTTAAATTGCAAAATCTTTCTTGCTTACTTGATATGCTTTTTTTTTTTAAAGAATACATTCTACTCAACAATTTTAGTTGATAATTTCATTTCATTATATTATACTTTAGTGCTATATCTTGCACAACACTTATCCTCACAATGGGGGCAACACTGTTGGCATATATGTTTTTCCCTTCCCCTATGTTTTGAGCTTAAATGACCAAATCTTTTAAAAACAAAACAAACAGACTTTAGGCTAACACATTGCTATATTTGGTCCTTTTTTCTCAAAGCTTCTCTTTCCTTACCACAAATTGATTGCATAGTTTCATATGCAATTAGTTCAAGGGGCATATATCCTACATTATACGCAAACACAATCTACAATGATTGAAGTGATGTCTTAATGGGTTCTACACCATACACCTTGATCAAAGTGACTCTGACATGACTCATGCACCACACAATGGTTAAAGTGACACCTTCATGGATCCTACACTCACACGAATCATAGAGTGTATCCTTCATGGAGGCCAACTCAATAAGAACTCCAAGATTGTTGCATACAACATGATCCCCTTTGTTTGCTCTACCTCTTTTCCAAAGGTTTCATGGAGGCCAACTCCGTCATGTATCCCTAACTTCCATATTTGATACATAAGATAAAATTCCTTAAAATTGTATAGATTGTTTTTGAGACCATGTTTACTATGTACACTAATGTATTCCTATTTGTGTTTTCGTAGATCAAAAGACATTGCTTGAGCAAAGACAAAAAATACAACACAAATCAATTCCTTTTGTATCTCTTGAATTAGGTATAATGACTATATTTTTATTTTTTATTTATTTTTACTTTAATAGACTTGAATCGCTTAAGTTCATGTGCACGCTAAAGTGGAGGCAAAATGTAGAAATGAAAAGTGGATACTTAAAACACTTTTCCCTCTATCTTAGCACCTATTCTTGGTTCCTTTGTTTAATTAACATTATGGTGGCTCCCTTACGATTGTTTGGCACACAAACAACCCTTGATCCTATAACTCGTCCCACAACCTTTTTGGACCTAGGCACCTCAACTCCACTTTAGTTCCCACCATTTGATCACCTTGAACACCATCTTGCCTGGGGTAGTGATCCTTGGACACAACCTTACGTGATAGCATCCACAACATTCAAAAGGAAATATTTTCCATTTAGATGCTTGCCTTTTTATTCTAGTTCATATTCCTATTTTTTTCCACATTGAAATAGCCATAAACAACCATAAAACTATTTGTTAAATAGAGGCTAAATTGCTTAAAACATAAACAACAATATATAATAGTGGACGTAACAAAAATATCTAGAAATATACACATAAAACATATATCATTAACAAAATATATAATAGTAGCCACTACTACATTTCTTTATTTACATTCACACTCACCTAGCATTTTCATCCCTACACAATTTTCAATAGTTTCAATTCTCCAAATCTTTGTGGAGCTTTATTGTCATTAATAAAGTTTTGTTGTTCAAGCTTTTTAGGACCACCCCCTAGCCTAGATAGCCAATTATGTGATGTCCTGATATTAGGGCATTGTTTAAATTAAAGAATTCAACATCATGATAAAGATTGCTTTCGTCAAATATGGTGTTTGTTATCGTCAATTTGGATGATAATCATGTGTATAATAATATTTCATAAACATATATAATATTATTAATATATAATAATATTAAATAATATTATTTTATAAATATTTTTATATAATTAAAATATAATATATTTATTATATTTATAAATAAAAAATATAAATATTAATAATAATAAATATAAATCTTAAATTAAATACTATTATGATTATGATTATTATAGTATAATAATATAAATATATAAAATTAATATATAGAAACCAACTTAATAGACTTTAAGACTATTAATATGAACTGATAATCTTCCACTCTTCTTTCAAATATGTAGTGTACGACTTGTGGGGGACAAGATTGCTGAGGTGGAATAAATCTCAACTTAATAGAAAGTATTCCAAACCATACTTTATCCCAAACAATGCGATTCCCCAAGGATAATGCATGGCAGCGAATCGTGGATTAAGATTAGAAAAGGCTAGTGAGGATGATACGATGTGTTAATATGAAGTCAGCGATTTATGATTAATAATGTGTTTATAGATGCAGCGATTAGTAGAGTAAAAGGGGGGCTGCGATCCTCATACAATACTGCGACTGTTGGAAAAGGTTGCATCCTTTTGACATCAACAAGTCCCTTGGAGCCTATAAAAGGAAATAAAGGGGAAATGAAATAGATACATTACATAACAGACAAATCTGCAAGACAAATTAGAAGTGATATATGGAATAATAGGTGAATATATATAGAAGCAGATATAAATCTGCAAGAATATATCAGCCAAGATATTTGTATGCAATGATTAATAATTATCTACAATCATTTGTAGTATCAAATGGATAAAGAAGAATGCAAAATGATATTTCTGAGTATATAAAGGAATGAATATTATTTGAATATAGAGCAGATAAAAAAAGAGGAAAACATATTCAGATCTGCCAATAAGATATAGAAGAGGCATCCATCAAGAGTAGAAAACAAGTGATTTATATACAGATCAGAACAATATTCCTAAGTTGGAAAATATACTTGGAAGCCAATCTAAAATATATATACATAGCAGTATATTGGACTACAGATAGCATAGAAGGAAGATATTAGAAGAAAGGCAACACTAAAGGAAAGAATACAATCCTTAGATCTCCAAGGATACAGAGGCAAGAATTATATACTTGGTATGTTGTACCTAACCCTATGTTTATTATGATGAATGCCATGTGGTAAGTAGTGACAAATGCATTATCATTACTATCATAAGCATTGTGAAACTTGTTTGGAAATATATAAGAAAACATCAATATACTATACTCACAACACATTGAAGTAGTGGTATGTTCAAACTCAATGCCTATTTATTTATATTACCATCCAACTTTAGGATAAGCAAGGTTTTGTTAGGGAGAGGCGGAGTAAATCAACTCAGTTGGTTTCATCACACCCTAAACAAGTAAATCCTCATCCATAGTTGAGGGATAGAAAGGAAGTAAGGATTAAGACTCAAACATAGTCGATATTGAATCATGTTATGAATTGAATTGATTGTGGATTATGCTATGATGAATTGATTTCATTATTTGTGTTATGTAATATTGTTCTCATTATTAATTATGCTATTATAGATGAGTTTAATATGAGTGATAGATGAATTCAATATGAATGATGCTATGACCTGAATATTTTCTTAATTTATTGGTCTTTAATATTTCTAATGTCCCTTTCTAGTGATCTAATTGTGTTCAAGTAAAGAAAACAAGAATATCCTAAAAGGGGACATTACAAATTCTCATTGTAAGTAATATGTTGTAGGGATGCAAATGATGTTGTCATGATTATATAAGACCCATTTAGAGGAAGACAACCAAATCCAAAGAAACACCACCACAACAAAGCAAACAAAATTATATAGAGATTCATTTGACTGATACAAAGATTGAGAACAAAGAAGATAGAAGTAAAATGCAAATTCTAGATTCATATCCTTTATCCAACACAATGCAAAAACCAAACAACAAAATCACATCAACCATCAAAACATCTAAACCCTCCTAATTCTATTTTCTTATTCTTTTGATTTCTATGAACAACCTCTTCATCCTCTTTAATTAAAAATCTCAATATTTATTATAATACGTACTGTATTGAATTCTAAAAGACATTTATCTTTTTATATTACAATACAGTGCCTTTGATTTTAAAAGGCTTTTAACCATCCCCTACGCTTATTAAAGGCAAAAGAGTTTTTTTTTCCATGAAGGGTACTTTTCTTTTAGAGGACCATGAATGTCATATTAGGCAGTTAAGTACCCCTTTAAGAAGAAATACAACCTACTTTTAAATTAAATATACATAAAGAATCCACTACTAAATAAATTATCATGAGAAATATTACGATGAAATGAAAATGCTAAAACACACATACCTAGATCAGAAGGGTATCTTAATAGCACTCCTATAGAAGACATTAAGAAATTGTAATATATGCTTAAAAAAAGGCTTATGGCATAGACACTCACCATTAACCAAAATTGGAGGACACTTTGCTTGACTCATAACAAAACCATGTGATTGATATTGGGGGTAGATACATGACTAAGACCGGGTTTGCTTATGAGATGAATGCTCGACTCATTTTAATTGTTATTATTGTATATAACGTGGAATGAGAACTAATAAGCAATAGCTGGAACTATAGAGGATATCCGTGGAGAAGAGGGCCTGGGTTGGGGCCCATAGCGAAAGGAAATGACGTTATAATTCTTATTGAGACTCATGAGCATGAGGGATGTAAAGTCCCTAATTTTGAAGGATATAAGATGGCTTCAATTTGGAATGAAAGGACAGATAGTGGCAAAGGACATGGGGGTGTGGCGGTTCTTTTCAAAGAGTCATGGGAAAAAGTTATCAAGGTAGAGAAAGAAGATCCAAACAAACAGTATATTTGGCCGAAAATATCAGAAAATCATGTAATAGTCTGGATGGCAGCATGTTACTTCACCCCAAAAAACTCGAAATCGTACAAGAAAAGGAATCTAGATCGGGAAGATCCCCATGCTGCATTGAAAAAAGACATTTATGTCTTTAGTACAATGGGTGATGTCATAATCCTACGTGACTTTAATGCAAGGACAGCAAACAACCAAGCTCTTAATTTGAAAAACAATGGCATTGAGGAAGGTAACCCTCTATGGTTGGAGGAAGAGTCAGATCAGCAGTGGGATAGGACCTCGCAAGATAGTAAGGAGAATGTCACACTTTGGGGCTGAACTATTAAGTCTTTGTAGTCTGCACAACATGGTCATATGCAATGGTACGAAGACATGACCAAATTTGGGCAACATAACCTGCAAAACGTACAATGGGCAGAGTGTGGTTGACTATGTTATTTGCTCACAGAACTATACCCCAAAGCTAAGAGAGTTAGTGGTGGTGGACTGCCCGATAGGGTTGAAATCTGATCATAACCCAATTTTTGTTAAGCTTGACATACACATAAACAAACAACAGGGGCAGCAAGTTCATTCCTACCCAAGGAAGGCAACTACACAAGGAAAAATCCTAATAACTCATGAAAATCAAGAGATCTTTAAGGCAGCTCTTGGAAGCATTTTCAAGGAGTATGAGTAATTTAGCGGCGAAGAATAATCACGATGTAAACAAAAATATGTTTAAGAGTGTAAACTTTTCCTGACCCTTGGTATGATGAAGAGTGCAAATTGGCAAAGAAGGATCTGTGGACATATAAGATGGACAAAGTAAAGAAAAAGAAATACAAAAACCTGCTATAGGTTAAAAAAAACAACTATGTGAAAAGAAGACTAGAGTTGATGGCTTTGGGAAAACACGGTCCCAAAAAAATTTGGAAGGAACTACAACAGAAGAAAACACAAACAAAAAATGATATCAAAGACTATCAATGGCTAGAATATGCAAAGATGTTGTATGAGCGGGAACAGGATAAACACAAATCACCAGTAATCAATGCTAATAAATAGCTTTTCACCATAGAAGACATTAGACAAGGCATTAAAAAGTTGGCGGGAGGGAAAGCCCAGGATATTGATGGGTTGCAAGTGGAACATTTAAAATGGGGTATGGAGGTCCTTGCACCATGTATCAAACACATCTTCAACAATGTCACCCTTGAGGGCTTTCTGGAAGAGTGGACTAGTGTGGTTATTCCTCTACACAAAAACAGAGATATCAATAATCCTTCAAATTACCACACGATTATGATTAACCCTCTCTTGGGCAAACTTTTTGGCAGCATGGTTGAGTGTAGAATTAGTAGCTGGGCCGAAAAAGAGGGGAAAAGAGCTAATGGGCACACTAGTTTCAGGCCAAAGCATTCCACTATTGATCATGGTGTCACCCTGCGGTATATGATTGAAAAAATTTGGAACACACAAGGTAACAAAGCCTTTTGTTGCTTTGTTGACTTTAAAAAAACTTTTGACACAGCGCCACGTAGCAAGCTTTGGAAAAGGATGGAGGAACTTGAGGTCTAAGATGTGTATAGGGTTGTTGTCCATAGACTTTATGAGCTGGTTAAGGCTAAAATTCGAACCAAAGATGGGATTTCTGAGTGCTTTGCCAGTGATATTGGCGTCAAGCAAGGCTGCCCACTTTCCCCAACCTTATTCGGGCTATACATTGATAAGTTAGAAGAGTGGATTAATAAGACTAGCGGAGAGGGAGTTCACTTGGCTAAGTACGTGATAAAACTGCTCCTATATGATGATGATCTCATTCTAATTGCTAAATCGGCTCTTGGTTTGAGAGAACAATTGCAAGCGTTGGAATCTTTTTGTCAAGAAGTTGGGATGCAAGTGAACACCAGCAAAACCAAAGTGATGATATTCTCACTGAGAAGAAAAAATAGGCAAGTTAGCTTCATTTTTGAAGGCAACCCATTGGAAGTGGTAGATGAGTACAAGTACTTCAAGATAGATTTTCAAAACAAACTCAGCTGGGTAAATTGCAGAGCAAAAAGAATTCAAAGGGGCTGGAAGGCACTTTACTCCCTTTATAATAGATGTAGGAATGCAGAATTGTGGGACTGAAAAACCAAGAGAATGCTTTTTGGTTTGCTTGTTATCCCAATGATTCTATATGGCTGTGAAATTTGGGGCAGCAGTATGTCTAAGGAGAAATGGAGACAGGTTGAGAGAATCCAGAAGCACATCATCATAAGTAGTCTCAAAATCAAGAATTCGGTTCTATATGAGATCCTATTGGCAAAATCTGGTATGTATGCTTTGGAGGCATCGACGATGGTTCAGCTACTAAGTTATATAAGGAAAACTCAAAATATGGAAAACCACCGTTGGCCTAGGCTAATTATGGAGGAAGAGCTGAATAGGAGAAAGAATACGTGGATGAAACAGAATGATAAGTGGTTAAAGAAGTGGGATATTACTATCCAGGAATGCCCACATGCTAAAGAGGAAATAAAAAAGTATGTCAGAGAAAAATTTAGAAACATCATGTGGTCTAATCAAATGGGTCAAAAAAAAAGCCTATATTATATCAAAGAGTTCTACCCATTGTGGGACCATGAAGAAAAAGCGTACATAGGAGCGGATATCAAGTGGAAAGCAAAAATGTTGATTGTGCAATTAAGGACTAGCTCGCACCATCTTAGGTGTGAAACGGGCAAGGGGGTGATTCCCAAGGAGGAGTGGGAACAGAGATTATGCCTTTTTTGTAACAAAGGTGTGGTTGAGACAGGATGACATTTTATCATGGAATGCTCAGCATACGAGGACATCTGAGACAACTACGAAGACACCTTGAAAGGCAGTAGCTTAAGCAATCTGTTTGAAAAGGATAGACTTGGCAGAACTGCCAACTTTTTTTTATCAAAATCCACAACAGATGAACCGAGCTTGAGAAAGAGTTGCAAAGTGTTTAACGGCCTCTTTCTTGGGCTGGGGTTGAGTGCGGGTTTAGGTCCCATAGGCTGCTTTGGCCTCGTGGACGTTATTAAAATCTTTCATTTCATTTCATTTTCATAAATTTAAAAATATGTTGGGTTTTATATAAGAATAGATATACATTAAAATCTTATATAATTAATTGTAGATTAGTGACTTGAGCAGATCTCGAACAGCTTTGATATCAAGTATAGAATATATGATTAGTACATTGAAAAAAAAACTTTTTAATAAAATAAAAATTTTGACATCTTTACAAATAATTATAAAATTAGTGTTTTGTATTGTATTAAGTTATACAATAATTTATTGGTAGTTAACTACAGAGGTTTAAGTCAATTTTTATCAACTATATACATATAAATAGTTCACTTAAAGCCCTCAAATGCTTTCAACAATAAAAGAACAGGACCTCCAGGAGGTCCCCCATCCCAAATTAATCGTGTTTATGAACCACTTATGTGTCTCACACAGAGTAAATATTATCTGCATGCTGGAATTAAGTTGTATCAAACATGTCTAATTACATTGAAGAATACAAGTATCTTGGCATTGTTTTTCATAATAGGCTCAGTTGGGAAACTTGCAGGGCGAAAAAGATACAAGGGGGTTGGAGAGCTTCTTACCTTCTCCAAAACAGGTGTAAGAAAGCGGAACTTTGTGATTGGAAAACCAAGAAAACTCTTTTTGGTTTGTTGGTCACGTTGGTTGTCCTCTACGGTTGTGAGGTTCGGGGGAGTAGCATATCAAATCACAAATGGAGACAGTTGGAAAGAATTCAAAAGCATCTTATCACTAGTAGTCTTAAAGTTAAAGCAATTGTTCCATATGAGATTCTTTTGGCGGAGGCGGGTACTTTCCCGATGGAAGCTACTGCGATATCACAGTTACTAAGTTACCTAAAAAAGGTTGAAAACATGGGGAATCACCGGTGGCCCAAAGTAGTGGTGAACGAGGTGTTAGATCGAAGAAAGAAGGCGTGGATGAAGCAAAACATCAAGTGGTTGGGAAAATGGGACATTAAGTTGCATGAATGTCCTAACACCAAAGAGGAAATAAAAAAGTTTGTGTTAGAAAAATTCAGGACTGTCATGTGGACAAATCAGATTGGGCATAAAAAAATGCATTATATTAAAGAGTTCAATCCCACTTGGGAGCATGGGGATAAAGCATACTTAAGTGCCGACCTTAAAGGTAAGGCTAGGCTCTTAATGACACAATTGAGGACCGGTTCACACCATCTTAGGTGCGAAACTGATAGATGGACAGTTCCCAAGGAAAGGTGGGAAGATAAGACTTGCATTTTCTGCAATGATAGAGCGGTTGAAACTGAGCGGCACTTCATTAGGGAGTGCGATGCGTACAAGGATATCTGTATGCAGCAGGATAACAATGTGAATGTTGGCAGTTTTGGTGAATTATTTGAGGAAGAGAGGCTTCACAACACAGCCCGGCTGTTGGTCAAAATTCATAGGAGGTGGGATGGCATCGAAAGGAACCTGAAGAAATCCTAGTGCTTTTGGCACTTGGTCCCACAGACTGTTTGGTCTCATGGACGTTATTAAAACTCATTCATTCATTCATTGTGATGAATTATATTGCGAGAAGATCTAACCTTATTTGATGTGTGATAATTCAGATTCGTAGGTGTGCAATTAGGTTAGTGGCTGTCAAATTCACACAGAATCTTGCATAAATTCGTGTGGCAGTGTGAATACAGATTACTATTGGTTGACAAGGTAAATAACCAGAGAGGCAAGTACTAAAGAAAACTTGGCAGCTCTCCTCTATACCGTGTTTTTAGCTTTGAAAAAAAAAAAACTTGACACTCAAATGTACCTTTTCAGTGAAACTCACATGCATACTACCTATTATCTTCCAGCTTTGTTTACCTTGCATGCATAAACTGATGTGGAGAACACCATCATTACATTTCAATTCATTACAACGAACGCAAGCACATGCACAAGTTTCCCAGTATTCCTAAACTAAATTAATCTGAATGCACCAGGCAGATTTAACCACTCGCATTTCTGGTTTGCCATACATGTCACTATTTTAAAATTAGTTCTGTGAAAGAGAACGCATTTAAGCAACTACCATAAAGCAGATACCAATTAACGTGGAGGTAACATGATCTTCTTAAGGTCAGTGAGCCATATCGTTCATACTATCATGTCCTTTTTTGTTAGCTGTTGAGACCTTTTGAAACAAAATTGATTAATTGAACTGCCATGAAATTGCATTAAAATTTGTGAGTATATACTTTGTGAAGAGTTTTGAAAATCATAACAATTAAGATATAGTAATATTGGCAAGCTTAAACTGAACTTCAAATGGCAACTGATCTTTAAGGGCAATGCATGTCTGTTTTGAAATTTCCAAAAGAAAGCTAGAAATCTGCTTTTCGTCTTTCTCTATGGATTCTACAGCAGTTATATGGCCTTCAATTTCCAAAGATGATTGCCAGCTTAGCAGCCGTTCTATTAAACTTAACCATTTGTTTATAATAGTATCAAGTATGGGACTCCAACTGCTATCAACAAACAATAAAGAGAAAGTGAATGGAAGGTCTTGCAATACCGACTTAGGATCCAAAGTGAGGCATGAAGCATAAGGGCACCAACTGCTGGTAAGTAGACCAAGGAATCTCAATGCCTGCACAAACCAACCATGCCAACCACCTGTCATGCCATTGAGTGTAATAAAAAATCTCTCAAAAGATTTATTCACAGAGAAATATAACTGACACGATAAACTCCTACCATATTTTTTCTAATTATAGTTGAAGGAATAGTCCTGTTCATCCTCTAACTGAAAATTTACATATTTTAGAAATATAAATAAGAAAAAGCAAATATTTTTCCTCTAGAAGCACTATTAATGCCCTTTCAGGAGGAGACATAAACCCCTAGAAAGTTAGATTGTACTCAAATAGCAGTCATTTTTCATTTTTCTTCAGAGTGATTTGGAGTAGGCTTTGCAATTCTTAAATTAGGCAAAATTTAATTCAACCATTGCAACAGAAACTTCAAACCAAATGTTAAATATCACTTGCAACTCAGACAAGTGATATGCAACCAGGTCAAGGTTGCATATTCTCAATCCAAATATTCATGTCATCTCAATGGTGAAGAAGCATCAGTATAAACTTTGAACAGAACCTATCCATGCTTTCATGCCAATTGTACGATACAATACGTCTCAATAATGAAAAATTGAAAAAACTTTTAAAACAACAAATGAATAGAAAAGAAGATAATTCATGTTTTCTCATAGAAGAGGGCTGCCATGCTCACTGTGGAAGGATAATTGGAAACACAGCTTGTTTCTATTGTATCAAGTAGCCACTTCCTTTTGACATCATTAGTTGTATGTCGCAATGCCATGGCAACCTCCATGAGCAGTCTCCAGTTATCTGAAATTTGATTGACAACAAAACAAGAATCTGAACATTTCCTGTTGAACACTTGTAAGAACGAACATAAATTTAATGCATATAATAAGCAATTCCAATAACTAAATACACAACTTAAAGACTTTTTCATGCAAAATGCACTGACCATCCGATTTCTCATTCAAGAGATAAGATCGAACTTTTCCTAGCTCCAAGTGTGATATGCCATTATTGGCAACAAGCCTGGCTTTTGCAAAAATTACTTTCCTCATTGCAACTGGGTATTTTTCTCTCTCTTCAGAATCCTTTACTTCAATCTGCATACAATCAAGAACCATTAATGAGTATGCATGCCTTAATCTTTGATAAGCCAAATATGTCAAATTCCGTTAAGAAATAATATACCTGGAGAATATCTAGAAGCCATTCCTTCGGAGCATCCATAAGGCACTTGATAGCCTGTGACCACTCCTCTTCAGCATTTAGAACAATAGTGTTTCTCATTTGAGAAAAATTAGATGGCACTGAAGGCAACAACTGAAACAAGCTTTGCATGCAGTTCTTTATGGAGTGTGAATAAACCTCTGATGAAGGAAGGGAAAGATCTGTTAGACATTTATGAAGGCTCTTCCAGAACGTCATTTTCAAAGAACTTTTTAATCTGCTGTCTATCTCTGTGTTATGGTCCTGCCTGCTGAAGAAGTCTACAATGCCACTGAAAAACTTCTCCATTCTAGTTTGAGAGAAAATTCTTATCATGTCTACCATATGTAGTAACAAGACACATTGCAAAGAATGTTCAAGCAATTTCAACCTTGAGATCTCACAAAGCTCATTGAGGAAGTTCAACAAAGAAGAAATGTGATCTGCATGCACAAATGAAAAATGAACACATTCTTCTCGTACTCCTGAAGCATGCAATGAATGCTTGTCAGGAACAAGAGATAACTGGTTAGGGGAAATCTGATCCTTGTATCGCATGATACACCTAACAAGACCACCCCAATCTAGTGATGGTAGCCGAGGAGCTTTCTCCAAACATCTCAGGACTGACACAATTGTATGAGCAGGTACAATAGAAGCAGTCTGTTAACACATCGAAAATAACACAACAATTAAAACAAAGTATCAAAATATCAATATCTATCTTATTTGTACCATTTAAGGAACTAAGCTCATCCCCTGCTATTATAGGATTAGATAAGGATCAGACTCAAGAAACCTCAAAAGAAGATGAGCATTGAATAAACTAGGAATACATAGGCAGCCTGCAAATACTACAAACATTATGAGAAAAGCAAATTTCCACTATTCTAATGGTGCTATCTACAGAAATGCTGATGCAAGTTATCAGCCACAACATATTCTATCATTAATCAGTGAATATAGCTTTTTGCATGTACTAAATACACAAGGAATAAATTTCTAAACTCATTTACAACACATTCACAGTAACTTAATGTTCTAAACTCACCAAAGACCAACCTAGTATTATCTCAAACAGATTAGCTTCTTCTAGGGGCTCAATAGAAACCAGTACACAGTTATGAATTTTAATTTCTTGTTACAGCACAAGGACATTGAAATGAACCATACACCATTTATATCTTTATATAGAACTTTTCAGTAACATAAAATAAAGAAATATGACGTGCCTATGTTTGAGAAAAATACAAGTACACTGAACTTCATAAAACCGTCCATTTTTCTGATGTTGAACTGAAGGCTGTAGGCCAATGCACATGGAGGACATAATCTGCACAGTCCCATGCCAAAAGGAGGAACTCCCAAGACAATCTGTGGTAGGAATTTTCATGGGGAAATGACAATCATAAATACCACAAATTGGGAGCAATTATAGATATTTGTTCCTCAGCTTCACACAAAAATTATACTTCACTGTACCACGAGACACCTTTAAAAACAACAGCAAAATACAAGACAACTAGTCTTGGATTTCAATGACAGTTGAACATACACTACCCAGCTCAATGAAACATAGTGCGGTTACAGTTACATTTATTGTTGTAAGACATCACGAACTTGGGAGTCTTAACCAACTCAGTTTTCACTGTTTAGCCTGAAAGATGGAAACAAATATCATCAAAGCAATTCCATAATAACATTCAATATAGAATGGACTTCAAATACCAGAGCTAGGTCCATTTCAGACAAAGGACATAGAACAAGCCCTAGGTCCCATTGGATAAGGATTCCATCTCCAATAAGGATTTTTCAATTTTTGAGTTGGGTCTATCTTGCACAAGGAATATACACCAACCTATTGATGGCCTAAATGTCCTTTCACAACAAATACACCTTGCAGGGCCACCAAGCATGGAAAGCCTCATAGACATGGGGCAAGTCTGCAAGTCAATCTTTAGGATTGAAAGTTCAGTTCCTTACCTATTTAGCTTGGGCCTAACTGGAAAGGGAGAAGAGCAGAAAATGCAGAAAGAAATAACTGAAAAACAAAAGGCTTGCGCTGAATACATATCCTTTTATAATCCCTACCAAGGCTTTTGCAACTCACAGCATAATAGTCAACAGAAATGATGAGAACACAAACATAACATGCATCAGACAAATTTCTCCACAACCAACAACCCTAGGGTGTGTCTTGCGAAAATGAATTTTGTTTTCTAGAATTTTGTGCATCTCGGACAAGGAATATACAACTGGCCCTATGCCTCATCTCCAGACAAGGAAAGCATAACAAGCCTTGGGAACCCCTGGGAGCACACAATATTTATGGGGCTAAGCACCTTATCATGATTTAAGATATATGCTAGAATGGAGTCCCCTGTTGGGATGAGTACTGCTAGTACTCAGCCCCCTCTTTGGGCATATAATACATCAAAATTGGTCCACACTAGCAATGAGGCTCATCTTGGGACAAGTAATAAATTAGGGGTGTCTCTTCCTTTAATATGGAAATATAAGTATAGCAATACATCATGACAACATCATTATGACATCAGTACTCATTCAGCACACTTTAATTCTTTGTCATTATGACATGGTCCTTGTTCAAGCACAATGATAAATTCTCATCAATACATATGATAGAAGTCAAAACTGAATGAATTGTAATAAACATTTAGTCAACAAAAATCTGATTTAGTCCAATGCCAGATTTCAGTCAATGTAGCAGGGTCTGCCAATAGTGGAGAAAGACACTCCAACAGTATTCTTTGGTCACAACAATCAAAGAATAGTCTTTTAGTTCAATGAGAAAAGATGTAGTTAAATGAAGGTCAACACAGGTTGGACACTCAATACAAGTACTCTAACTTGCTAATGTCAGCTTTGTATGGATTTATTTTAAAATTATAAGTATTTTCATATGACTGAGGATCATTTGATGTCAGCATTCAGCCTTCTCAACATTGCACTCCATTAATTGCTAGCTTTATATATCAGATTGGACCTACCAACAGGGATGATTAAGAAGATATAGAAAAATGTCATTTTTGAAGGTTTTGACAGTGACGAAAGGTCATTTATGCCCTCACATTTTAGCAAGCAAAAATACAGTAGGACAAAGGTGAGTGTGTGAACTGCTCCATTTTGAAAGGGGCATAGACATTATATATTGTTGGAATCTTTTGATGCCCACTTTCATATGGAATATATAGGTTCCATTTTATCATTTTGAGGAGAATTTTAGTTATGAATTTTTTAATTCAAATTGACGACTTGTTTTTATATCAGCAAGTTATGTTCTAATAAAATCCTTGATGATGTCACCATATGTTCTTAGGGTGTATGTGTTCCTAATTGTCTATAAACTTGTTCTCACAATTTTGAGACACAGTTGAGAAGTCAATCTTCTTAGGGAAGTAATGCCCTTAAGTGAGTCATCACCCTCACTGAGTTTCCTTTTAGTCATCACCCTTAAGCAAGTCATCTTTTGGTTTCCAGAGTTATTCCCATGAAAGATTTTTGCTACCGTGCTCCAGACAACACCACAAACTCCAATTTTACCAAGAACACCAACAGCCTTAACCTATAACAAACAAGGTTGCTAATGCCAACCTCAACCACAATAGCATGCAATTTGATTAGGCCAACAATAACCATTTCCTTTTTTGAGCCACCTACCAGAACTTTCATGCTCCTAGCTGTGACCTTTTGCCCATCCTCATCTTGTAGCAACTATAGGCTCTATAAAGAGGAGGGAGAGGTGCTGATGCCAAAGGAACCAACACATATCCTCCTACCTTGTCAAATAGATTTTCTGAAACTAGCCTCTCATTTCAGAGACCCCAATTTCCCAACCTACATGTTTAGACATTCAATGTGGGACCAAACATTGCCCTTGTGTTTACCGTTGATGGAAATTTTAATTAATTTTCTTGCAGGAGCATGGGGAAGACATTCCTCTTTAGCAAACCGAACCACATGTTCTCTACTGTGAGTAATTTGTACACCATCATATCCTTGATTAAGCTAATGGCATAGAGAGAGGAAGAATCAAATACACCTCTGGTTTTGTCTGCGAGAATGGGTTTAAAGCATTTCAATAGTAGCCCATGACAACTTGAACTCTCTCCTTGAGCAGAGCTCCCAGTGCAAAGAACACCATGTCCCTATCTATCCTTGTGGGTAATGATTTTCCTTCGTGTTTCTTCCTAAACTGCAAGTAGACGACCCAATACCCTTATAGACAGGTGATACTAAAACAATACTAGCAAGGTACACAATGGAGAATCAAGAGAGGAAAGATGGTGTAGGGAATGAAATCTAGGTCATTCCCTAGGGCCTAAACCACATAAATCCTTAAGTGCCTTGAGAAGAGCCAACACGGTGACTATCTTGAGATAAATGATTAATACCTGCTACCTTCCCATGAATTGAAGTAACAATCATTGGGGGAAAATTTAATAAAAACACTCCCTCCCTTCCCCTTAAATCCTTTTCGAATTTTATTTTTAACATTAAACTTTGTTCTTGATCACATGATCTTCTAGGCCCTCACACTCCAAGTTGTCACTAAATCTTGGGTTGTAGTCATCAAATCTATGAAAATATTGACTTTGACAGGTCTAAACATGTTGGTGTGAGAACAAGTCCAATTCACATTCTGAATCAAAGACTTTAAGTTCGCAAATGCTTTCATTGATAAAATTTATCAAAAAAGTATTTCATTATGTCAGAATCCAACTTACAAAAGAAATATGGTTTCCAAGTCAAGGATACTTATGACAAAATTCAACTAGCAACTTACGAACACAATTAATGCTTATCAAAGTTGAACTTGGATGAATCAATTCTAATTGAATATGCAATTGCTCATAAGTCTTATCAGGATATCATCACCTATCTTCTTCACATGCTTCGGACAAAGTCTTTCCAACCATAGAGGGCATGTAAAGAAAGCTATTAATAGAGGACACGCCTGTGAATTGAGTAGATATTTAAAGAAGCAACAGTACAAATAGTACATAATGTTTCATGATGATTGTAAAAGAAGTGAGCAGGCTCCTTCTTGCAGATAGTTGATGGCCCATATAGAGGTCAATGTTCATACCATAGAACACATGAAGAATCTATAGAAGTGGAAATGGCAACAAAGTTAAGAGTATGATCAAGAATTGTGGCCAACCTAGAAAACTGTAGCCTATTACCAATAGTGTTTACTATCGTAAGGGTCTCAAATATCAACTAACCTGTTAGTTTAGAAGGAATACTAATGAATAGAAATGTAGCCATAAATAATTACAAAAACCTTGAATTGGGTACTAGAATCAAATATGAGATCAGCAAGAAGACTGATTCTCCACTTATTCATAATTTTTCTTGTAAGTCAATGAAGAAGGTAGCTTTAAAGTTTAAACTAGTTTGGCCTCTTGCATGAGCAAAGATGCTGATAGCTATCAGACCACAAATTTGATAAATAAAAAATAATCAAGTCCAGTGTAGTTGAAAAAAAAGGTCTGAAATTTAAAGGCATTACAGATAAAATTATTCATGGACATCTGAGGCATCAAAAAAAACTTCTCACTTTTTATGCTTGCAGTTGCACAATATATTATTTTCTAAATCATACCTCCGAAGTTGTACAGTTTAACAATATGGAACACAAGCGCCATACAGTACTGTCCTCTGGAAAGCTTTGAGATGAAATGGAGGAAGAATTGCTACTGAAATCAGTGTTTGCTACATTCATTTCTTGATGAAGAGAATGATCTGAACTGAAGTAGGTGTTGCTCAAAAATGAAAGAGCCCATCCTGCAGAATGTCTTAAGTGAATGTCATTTGAATCTCGAACAACACCAAGGATCTCTTGTATTAGTGACAGTGAAAATGCTTCACAATGAGGATTTGAGAGTATTGGTCCTCTTATAAATGATGTTTCCTGTTCCCATAAAGGCCAAGAAATGATTTTCAAACAATGAACAAATTTATTGATCAAACCAAACATGATAAATTGCAGTATTTCTGAATGCCCCTTAAAAAGTGTATACCTTTTGAGTGGCTCTTGGCTGCAAATCTGTCACCACTTTATTGAAAGGATCAATAAGCCCAGCCCCAGCACTCAGGGCATTGACTACACCCATCATCCCACCAAAATGAACAACTGGAGGATTTGGTTCAATGTAAGTTCTTCTTATTGTTTCCAGTAAATGCTTGATATTCTCCAATTGCATCGGATGTGCAGATTCTTTTAAAATACAAGACAGAAGGTTGCCTGATCCTATGCAGCTTGCCATTAACAAATTCTGATATAGATATCCATGCTCCTTTTGAGAAGCAGATTCAGAAATCAATATTCTAAATCCGTCCACTAAAGAATCTAGTTCCTCATCCATCAGTTCCAACTTGTGACAAACACTTACAGCAGTAGATAAAGCTAAACATGAACCCACAGCCAAGGATACAGCAGACACATCATTATACGCAAAAGATTCTGATGGTAAATTCTGTCGTTGCCCTGAGCGCAGAGAGGGAATCCAAGATATAAGAATATTTGTAATCTCAACTACCATATTTGGACTGTCATGCTTCTGGACTGCAGAAACTGAGATACCTAAGCCAATAACAAGACCTGCAATACCCCAAACATTCTCCTCTGAATTATCCCACTGTTTTGATGTGTAATCCACCAGATTAGATCCAAAATTGCTGTTAGCTGTTTTGAATAGATCAAATTCATAAAGGCTCTGCAAGGACTTCATAGCAGATGGACAAATCTGGCAGAGCAACTGGGTGAGGCTCTTCATAACCAGTCCAAGTAATTCTTCCTCCTGTTTGCCAGCACCTAATTCATTATACACAGAATCACTATGCAGGAGGCCTTGACAAGCAAAACCCAGGCCCACACCACATCCACCTACTACTAGAGATCTGTCACTTCTGCCTGCAACCTGCAGCCAACAATCAGTGAACAAACCACATAATGGTGGAGGTAGAAGAATCAATAATGATAAGACCAGAGAAAGTTGGCCTCCAAAGAGTCACGTGTAAATATCACAGCCAGTTGTTTTGACTTTTACTACTAAAGCAAACATTTTGTAAATTTTTTTGATAAAAGTTCAAAGATTTTATTCTTTTTGAAAGTCAAATATTTTCTCTAAACTTTAGAGACCTGCTGCAGGAGAAGCAAAGGTCTGAATATAGACAAAAATCGAAACAAATACCACAAAATCTTTAAAGTTTTAAACCTGATATAAACTACAGAAATAGTGAAAATGAAAAGAAATACTACTTCTCTAACTGTTAAAACAGTTTGACATACTTATATCTGTATTGTCATTAATAAGACTAAATATTCAAAAATACGGTAGTTTTTCTTTTTTGACAGCAAACAGTTTGAAATAAATTTGTATGTCGTTATGTTCACTATAACGAGCCATCATGCTTCCATCAAGTGGTTCAGCTAAGCATGTAATCATAAAATCACATTCAATATCATAGTTATGAGTAATGAGTCAGCCAGAGCCCTGAGGACCTGTCCCTGTGGAAAACTGGTTTTTGACAGCAAACAGTTTGAAATAAATAATAAATTTGTATGTGTTTATGTTTCACTATAACAAGTCATTGTGCTTCCATCAAGTGGTTCAGCTAAGCATGTAATCATAAAATCAAATTCAACACCACAGTTATGAGTACTGATGATTAGTCAATGAACATAACAAGGGAACAAACAATCATTCCCCAACCATCATCAAGCTTTGATTATGGATCACCTTTATCTATATCAAGAAACCAATCTTATGACTGAATCAGAGTGAGAAAAAGATGTCTATGTCAGAGCTGCATGGACATGGATAAGGATACAGATGTGGATACAGCTATTCTTCAAGGTCCCCTAACATGGATACAGCTGGATATGACATAAAAAAACTCATATAAACAGTCAAATTAAAAAAAATCAATCTAAATTTAAATATTAAAATAAAGTAAACCAAATGTAATATGTGTGTGTTAATATATATGATATATATTAATCCTATTAAAATTTAAAACTTGATAAATAAAAAATGTATTCAAGTAATAAATAATAAATATTAAACTTAATAATATTAAATTTTAATATACAAAATAAACATTAAATATATGCTATGTTACCAGAAATGGCACGTTTTGCCCCTGGTACGGTGCTAGACAGGAGTGGGTACAGGGGCGGGCATGGGAGCAAGGATAGAATGGCTAGGGTACATCCCTGCCACCCCTGGTACCCAGTGGGTACATCTGGGACATACCCACAGGGTACCCAGGGCGGCAGACGCATACCCTGGCCATCCCTGGACATGCCCTGACGCTCCTAAACAGATTTTGAAGCTTGCCATTTTGTTGTGAAGATTCTCCATATTGAATTTGAGCTACAAATGCATTCGGCTTCTTAGAGTTTTGATATTTATGGAATTAAAATTCAGTTTAAAATTAACTGCTATGAATTTGCTGTACATTTTTTTACCATCTGTTTTGGGTGGGTTGGAAATTGGAATATTTTCATCCATGGTAACAAACATCCCCAGGTAAATCAAAAGCCTAATTAAGTATGGTGATGTTTAAGGATGACATAAAAGTGGTTATTTTAGTCTCAATCTTTTGATTGTATGTTATGGTGACCATAGTTCAACAACTCGGCAAGTTGTACTCGCCATTTTTTTTTGCTCCCAAGTTTGAGTTTTTATAAAATTATGAAAATGACGTGCCATGAAGGTCTTATTTTTAAAAAAGAAAGATGGAATAGAATCACATCTTAAAGACATGCAAATTGGTAGAAATGGACCACGACTTCAAACACAGTCAAAGCTATAAAGCTTGTAGTCAAAGGGGGTTCTAGTGTTGCTGCATCATTTTATTTATGCATTAGTTTATTAGACTAGCATTATCTTGCACATTAAGATAAGCTTGTTTAGGTAGGTCTTTACTCGAGGCATTTTCTTAGGGACATAACTTGCCATATTTAGCAAGTGGTTGCTTGTTAGGACTCTTCACTTGGTGACTTCTCACTAGTAGTATTTGTTAGTTAGGACTCCTCACTTAACCATATTTCATTCATATAAATATATGAATGAATTATGAAATGTATTTTCAATTCTATTATTTAACTTATTTTTAATATCAAGTATCAAATATATTTTAAATTCTGCATAGTCACTGGTGTATATATATATATATGGCTGTACCCACACTCAGGGGGGTGGGGGTGGGGGTGGGGGTGGGGAAGGGGGGAAATTGCTGTACCAGAGTACCTGAATCCCGAACCTGAACCTACTCCCGTACCCATACTGGCAACTTAGAACATATGTACAAAACAAAATTAATAATTTATAATATAGTTTAATATAAATAATATATATTTAACAAATATATTATACACCTAATAAATTAAATTTAATAAATAAAAAATAATCATAAGATTAAGAATTAATAATATTACCCTTGTTCAAGGGTTAGGCAAAACTAATGCTGGAAGTAAAAAAAAAATCAAAATCAAGCTAATTTGTATGAGTAGAATAAGGATTAGAAGCCCCTTTAGGGGAATTCTCTGAAATTGAACTTTGACAGTGCATCCTAGACCAACCTAGGGAATACAGGGGCTAGCTTTGTACTATTCTAAAGGAGATTTTGAATATGGGGGGTCCCTCTTCCTTGGTGTCAAAACCAACAATGAGGTGCAATGAGAAGCCTTAGTAGTAGGTATGGCAATGACATCTTCCAAAGGGGTAGAAAATCTTATTGTTGAAGGTGATTCAATGTTGGATATAAATGCCATGTCAAAAAGAACATGTCTGAATTGGAGATTAAAGTGCTATGTGGAAGATGCTCTAACTATTGGATCAAAATTCTCTAACATCAAATTTCAATATTGTAGAAGGAAGTTCTAAAGGAGATTTTGTATATGGAGTATCTCTCTTCCTTTGCATCAAAACCAACAATGAGGTGCAATTGGAAGCCTTGGTAGTAGGGATGGCGATGGCATCTTCCAAAGGGGTGGAAAATCTTTTTGTTGAAGGCAATTCAATGTTGGTTTTAAATGTCATGTCAAAATGAACTTTGTTTACTGCCTACTTGATCAGATTTGGAACTCACAGAGTAAACAAAATGTACTTGGAAAGAAAATGTAATAGCATCATAATAAAGTACTCAAGAATAATTCACATCAAAATTGGTATTGCTATTATGTTCAGATATGCTCTTATACAATATAACAAGGATATCATGCAAGTGCGGTCCTGTCTACAATACCATGCTTGACATATAAAGGTAGTCGACAGTTGGTCGGTAATGCCAACCGCCAACAACTGTCATCAACTACTCACAACTGTTGGGAGGACAACTAACCTCACCGACACTACCGACCCAAAAGAAATAAAATGTATTTATGCAAAATTGGTGTTTACATCATCCCCCCCCCCCTTAAGTAGTCGTCTTCTAGACGACTAAAGGCTAAACAACTGAAAAAAAAACAAGGAAAAATACCCATTACTATGACGATGGTGATGGAGACCTCCCTGGAGGGGTATAGACCGAAGAAGAGGAAGTATGCTGCAGTGACATCTCCCAATGGAGCCTGTAAACCTTTTCAGTACGGAGCTTCAAATGCTGGACAGCTTTGAACTCACGCTCCCTGGTAGTCCTAACCATCTGAACGGCCTCATCAAATTGTTTCTTTGTTTGCTCCTGACTAGTATGTAACTCTACCAACTCCTCCATAGCAACCAACTATTAATCCTTCACTGAGAGTTGGTTGCGTTGCTCCGCCAACTAGTCATCCTTTGTAAGTAGTTGTTTTTCTGCCAATTCTTTTTCTTTTTCATCAACCTTAGCCTTCTCCAAATTGGTCAACCGAGTTTTTTGTGCTAGTTGCTGCTGAAATCTTTGGTTCTGCTCATCTACTACTTCTCGGAGCTGCCTGGATACCCGAATGGACTCATCAATCCGAGCTACCATCTGTTTTCCCTTATGAGTCTTCTCATCCAACCTGAAATATGTCTCCCAAAAAATGGATTCCATGGTGCACAATGCTTCCAGTAAGTATATGGCCATCTTTCCCTCCAAAGAAAGGAACAATCCTCTCTGGTTGCCATTCCTTTTTCATCTCCTCAGTACATGTATTTGGCCATCCCTTAGCTTGAAAGATGCAGGTAGACTCTTGCTCACAGTCTTTGGCCATGAATCTCTGGATTCATCTAGCCTCCTGCAGAGCTAGCGAAGAATGAACAGTATCCATACGCTTGACTATCTTAGCCACTTCGCACATAAGAAGCTAAGTCCTGCACATAATGCATAACAATACCCATTGGGTCCTCCGGATTAGGTTTAAAGATCTAGATGTACATGTCTTCGACCGGAAGACTATAATTCAACTCAGTAGTTGGAGCACTCTCTCTTGGGGCCTGGATGCCCTTCGTGGTACTTGCAACTAACTCCTGTTGTCAAGGCTCAAGCTAAGTAGACTGAGTGGCGATTAGTTACTGTGGGTCCCAAGATGGGTTGTCAAGAGGATAGTCGATATGTGCGAGGGCATGAGGTGACCATCCAATGTGGGTAGTAGTTGTAGGGCTGCCATGCATAAGACTGCCTGGAGGTAACACTACCTCGACGACTGCTCACTGGACATCCTCCAACAACTCGGCCTCGCCTGGTGGTGGGATGTCAACATCTGTAGGTGGTGGTACCCTATCCCTTGTTGGAATGTCCTCTATCCGAACCCCCATGCCTGCTGAGGGAATGCCACCTGTCACTGGCATATCTCCCGACAGTGTTAGGGTGGCGGAGGTTGACAAAGACACATCAAATCCTCCTCTTCCTCCCCCTCACTATTTGCCTCCTATGTTGCTTCGGAGGATGAGTCCATGGTCTAATACTTCCTCTTCTTCCTTGGGGCCTTATGTTCAATCTGCATACCAAGTTTTGTCCACCTGAAGATAGACGACCATACAGGGTCATAATCAACGTCTGGCTGAAATTGGCCTCACTCAAGTGAAGGTACCTGTTTATGAATGACATCTAGGAATAGTGTGATTGCATGCTATGTCACGTAAAACACCTTTTGTTTCATGGATAAAAATTCCTTTATGCGGCTGGCCAATACTATTGCCCAATTGTATATTGTACCTTCTTTTAGTCCCACCATGTATTCCACCATCCAAATGGCAATGTCCGAGGATCGAGTGGCGCCTATTAACCTGCTTTTGATGACGTCCATTATGCAATGCCACTCGTCATTTGCCAGGTCGTCCTTTCTTAAGCCCCTATTAACTCTTCCCCATATCCTTGCTTTTGCCTCAGATAAATCGGTTTTACATAGGTGCTTAACATACCCTTCTTTTTCCCTCTATGTAACCTTTGGGGAAGGTTTAGTTACATCATACCCCCAACTTGGAATGCCGAATACCCTAGTGAAATCTTTAGGTTTCAATGTTATTGTGACGGGGGTATTCAAATATTCCACCACAGTTTTGTTTTCCAATTTGTTATAATGTACTACCATGTTTTTCAAGAAGGGTTCAAAGTCTCAGGAATTAAAAATTGGTGCTTGAATTACCTTATTATCCTGAGAATCTGTAAGTGACTCCTTCAGTGGATGCTTGGCGGAATTTTTCAGCCACCATGTTCGACTCTCTAATGTTGTTAGACTCTCCCATGTCATATTGTCCACTATAATTTTTTCTCTCACAGTCGGCTACACTGTCCTCTTTTTCTTTTTCTCTGTCTCCTTCAAGATTTTTGGCTTGTAGCTTGCTGGCGTATCCTCTTTGATTTCCCTTGCTACCATTGTTGTAATTATTTCCCAACTATTGCAACAAAGTAAATCCTCCCAACTACTGTTGTGTAGTTGGCGTCTCAATTCTCCCTTCTCTCGACAATTCTCATAACGAATACTTGGTTGTGCTATGGAGGGTGTTATGACCAAAAAATCACTTAATCTCGATTGTTGGATGGATGCCGAAAATTGTATAGCGGTACTAATTAATGAGTTCCGAAAGCTGGGCCGTACAACAAGAGACAAGGATCGTGCAGTAGGAGATAAGGATCATATGACAAGAGACCAGAATCGTACGACAGGAAGGTGAAATTGCATGGTTAGACCAACATCAAATCGTACAACTTAGAATGCAGGTAGTACGATAGGGTGTAGAGGAGGGTCGTATGCTAGACAAGCATAAGACGATCGTACGGTAGCAGTAGGGACTGAGTTGTATGATTTAGAGCTACACAGAGGGACGACATATGACAAGGAGTCGTACGGTTTTGATTTGCAATGAAAGAAGACGTATGATGTAACTTGTACGGTCGACGAGAGTGCAAGCCGTATGACATCCACCAGGAGGTCGATGAATAGGAGATGGCATACGATGCACAATTTCAAATCGTACGATTGGGCAAAGTACGGTAGTGTTGGGGACGTACTGTGTCCAGTGGCTAAGTCATACGGTAAGGGGATAAGTCGTACGGTATGGCGTGTGAGGTTGTTCAGCGAGAAAAGTGGTAAATGCCCTGAGTCGTATGGTTGAAACCAATTTCTATGATTGCACAATAAGGCCTAAGGGAAATAACCCAATTCATATGGCCAAGAAGGCTTTTAAATTTTAATACGGTAAGGCAAAAATTAAGGCTTTGATAATTTCTTTCTAGGAAAAATAAAGTAGTTGGTCATATTTTAAGTTTATATACCCAAGGTCTTTTATTTACTTCACTTTTTCCATCTTTTTTCCTTCTTGTTCTTTTGCCAAATCTACTAATCCTTTCTTCCTCTGGTCTTTGTTTCTTTTTCTCGATCATCATGTTTTTCCCTACTCCATGTTTCATCACCCCATTTTTCAATTTCCTTGACGTGACAGAAAATGCAAGTGGCGCTCACCTCTCTATAACAATCATTTGAACAACATTTGTCTATTTGTTCTAACTTAAAAATTTGATCAACGAAACTTAGTTCTTCCATACCTTTATGTAACTTCCTTCCGTCGATCAAAATTAACCCTTCTGGTTCTTGGAGCCATGTCACGGATTTCCCATATATTGTCAATTTCCATGGATTATATATCACTCGCCACATCCATGGTCTTGGCAGCAATGCACTCCGGGGTGTCCCTTTAGTTAGGTTTCTTTCACTGGATTCCTGAACCACTTCATAATAGCCCAAACGTTCTATTATAATTATATTGTCAGCGATGTCGCTTGTTTGTGGTGGGATTACTTCTTCCTTCGGCAATAAAAATTCATATTTGTCCCGTATTTTGTTGCATTCTTGTATACACTCGTCCCACTCGTCTTCTTCTGTACTTTTATCATCTTGGTCCGCCCAAGGGTCGAAGTTGTTATCTTCGATTATTCCCTCTCTTATGCTAGTGTAGGATGAATATAAGCTTCGATAATAATAAATCTTTAGCCATCGTGCTCGTGGCCCGAAAAGACCAGTAACTTCATCCAAGTGTGCTCAGAAAGGCCACTCCGTCAGTCCTTTTGTTTATGTCCCCACTTACAGGACGTTCTTCTACTCCATCATACCCAAACTCACTTGCTTCATATCCAAATTCATTCCCAAATTCGCTTCGCATTTCTACTCCATTTCCAAACTCCATACGATTTATTAAGATAACTTCTTGCCTTTGTAAATCTTGAGTTTTGACCCGTTTACTACTTCTTTGATCAATGTGTCGTCAAGGTTCTCCATCTTTATAGATCCGTTGTCAAATATTTCCCGTATTTAAAACGGTCCCAACCATCTTACCTTGAACTTTCTCGGTTTTATTTTGTTATAACTGTTATATCTTAAAACTAACTAGCCTGGTTGGAAATCCATTCTCCGAAGATGTTTATCGTGCCAGTACTTTCGTCGCTTCTACATCACCTTCGTCGCCCACTGTGCCAAGATTAGTCATTCATCCAGTTTATTCAATTGGAATGGTCTCTCCTTTAAACTATGTGTCACCAAGCCGATTCTCGACTGCTATCTGTAAACTAGATACCATATATTCGACTGGAACCACCGCTTCCTGGCTGTACATCAACTAGTACAGAGTATGCCTTGTCGTCACCTTGTAGTTCATACAAGAGGCTCATAACAAGGCTGGCAGTTTCTCCCAATCTAATCCTTCTATGCCACATGACTTATAAATGACTGAGACTAGCACTTTCTTTGTTGACTTAGCTTGCCCATTGGCTCTCGGGTAATAAGGACTTGAAAATTTGAGACAGATTCAAGATCAGTGTTCGAGTATGTCAGTATGGCAATTTTTTTCCCTGGGTATAAATGCAATATGAACAAAATGTCAAAAATTCATATAATTTCCACATCCAATATTCTATTGATCTCTAAAAGACTGAATCAACACTTTCAGCATAGAAAGGATTTATCCATTATGGTCCCTTGACTCTCTTCTTGATTGGTCATACTCCCTCAATCGGTTTATGAGGAAAGGCAAAGATTAGAAGGATGTAAAACGATATTACACTTCAATTTTAATTTGAAATGAAGCATATTGGCATTAATTCATAGTAAAGTAAAGATGAGATCAAAAAAGTGAAAACACTAGTGATCTTGTAATGCAATGTTCTGCACACTTCCAAATAAATGTAGACATGAATAAGGAAATCTCCTACAAAGATTAGATGGGTTACTCTTTTAGGAATTAATACAAAAAGAAACAAAAGAATATTTCACCTTCAAATATGGCTCAGAATCACAGCTCGTGGAATAACAAAGAACAATCAGTAAATACTAAGTTACTAGGCTCTGCAGTTTCCGACACTGGTCCCGTACCAAACCAATTCCGGTCTCAATTCGGCGATGGGCCTAGGTTCCCTGTGGGCACCCACAAGGAACCCAAGGCGACAGGGCCATGCCTTGACCACTCTCGGCCACTCATAGGCATACCCGCAAATTTAAAAGAAAAACTATTAACTATTTAGTATATATATATACAGTCATACCATACCCAAGGAAAAAAAATGTGCCATACCGACGCACTAGAACCTCGTAACTATATGATAGCACGATTCAACACACATGCCTTGTTTCCCCATACATTCTATTAACTAATTATTGGGTCTTTCCACATTAAACCGATTCTTACAAACCTCCTGTCACAAAAGTGACAAGAACTAGGCAGGGACAATAAAGATTACACAAAAAGAGGCAGATTATAAACAATCTCTGTTATGCGATAGGAACTTGCAAATTAACACATGCAACTTGTCTATCAAGCAATAGGACATTAAAGTTCAATACATTGATTCAACAACACTAGTGACAGTGACCTATATGAACTGATATAATGACAAGAATAAAAAATGCAAAACATTGCTCTTTATTTAACTTCAGATAACACAACTTCAGTTACAAAATACAAACAGAGCCTCTTGCTCAACAATGCCACAGATTATGCATCCACACATCAGTCGAGACTGCACCTTATTATATAATCTTCTCTTGGTTCTCCATACCATTTATGAAAGATCCCTTACCAAATCTGCCCTGATTTTTCAATTTTGATCCCTTGGCAATTTGTCAAACAGTTGTTGTGCAAACTAATGAATTCTGATTTCCTGACTGCTGTTCTGATTTTTTGAGTTTGTTATTTGATGTTTGTGTGGATATGAAATGGTTTTGATTGCAATATTCACATACCGAATGAAAAGAAATATAACCAACAAATAAAAATTGCAATAACACACCAAAATAAGCTTTATTTCTCACTAAACATAAGTCTAATTACAAATTCAGAGGTCTGATTTCCACTAAATCAGACTATAACAGCAACCCAGAAACCTCTACAGTATGCAATAATAAACTATCCAAATGACAATCACATACTCTGAAGCCAATGCTTAATTTGTGGAACAATTAGTAGCTAAAATCCTAATTCCCAGCTAGGATTTGGCTGAGAATAACCCCCAAATCGAACCACCAGCAGGTGAATGCACAAAAATGAGGCTATAGGCTCATAAGAAGCCCGATCTATAAATGTGTCTTGATAAACCGCTGCTGCAACCTCTCCAACATGCAATAGTACCCTATAATGAAGTCCAATGACGCCCAAACGGAAACCCAAAGTAGATTTCCCTGTTTTCTGAATTGGGTTGTCGTCCAATCCACTGTCCTCCAAGGGGTTTCGTCCTCAGAAGAGCTGCAATCTGCTGAAACCCTGTCCAAAGCTCCAAACCTGCACTTAGTTTTGTGAAAAATGAGAATAGAATGCTCAAAAGTGAGCCCAATACATTGTTTTATAGCCTCCATCCTCCTTTTTCCACAAAAAAAATAAAATATTCCCTCCAAAATGGGACACCCACCTTAAGGGTCTCTTCCTCATGAAAAAGAAGTGCCACCTTTTTAAAACAACATTGGGGCTACTAGGATGGGGACCTTTTCACTATTCACTTTCTAATTCTCTGTTACTATTCACTTTCCACTATTCCTCTTCTAATTTTCTGTTACTATTCACTTTTCACTATTCCATTAAAGCAAACCTTAATATTTTCAATTCAACCCCTGGATTCATCAACTAACACCAAACTGAAGGGCTCATAAGACTCTCAACAAAGCTCCACTGCCCCTAGATAAGTCCCCTAACCACTCTGCTGACCTACGCGAACCCTAGTAAAAGGCCAACCACTGCTCATCTATGTGTCGTCTACGAAGGGGACATTACAATATACCTTCTGTCATCTTATTGCCCTCTGCGACTTCCTCAAATTGTCGACTCTCTTGTCAAAGTCCAGTCCAAGTCTATGCTCCATTTATAATGTTGTTATCACATGATCCAGCAGTCTTTTGCGCCTGTAAACATTCGACCTCCTATTTTATCTTTTGCCTTCTTTGTTCGACCTCTCTCTCTCTCCTTTACTTCACAGCCTGCTCTATTCCTTCTACACGGCCTATACAGATTGGCCTCTCCACAATTCTATTGTTGGGCCTTCTCTCCATTGTCGCCCTTTCTCAGATGCATTCGGCCTCTTACAGAACAGCTTCTCTCTTCTCAATCGGCCTGCCTTCAACTCTCTCTCCCTTCAAGCAAATTGGCCCTCTTCTTATCAACTACGGCCTTTTTCTATTCTTTCCGGCCACTCCTATTACTACCGTCGGTCTCTCCTCGACCGAGAAAATCTCTTCTTCCACACCGACCATCCGACCTCTTCTATTCGTAGAGAGGATTTTCTTATTATAGCCAACGACTATTCCACGATCCTCTTCTTCTATTCATAGCGATAATATTCTTTTTAACTCTCCAGCTGCCATGACAGAGGGTCTCTTCGTCTTCTGACTGCTAGCTCATTGTTGCTAAGCGTTTCATCTTCCCATGACTCCTTGTCTTCCACAACTGCCACTTGCCTCTAAACGGTTGCCTCTCCTCATAACCGTTCACCATGATGGATTCTTTCGTTGCTTTTGTCGACATCCTCAGAAATGATGGCTATTCACTTTCCTGCGTCCATTCCTCTTTTCTTAAAGCTATAACTAACATTAAAATTCAAGACTGAGAATAACTGCCAACAATTTCTGTCACTTAATGACAGGAGAATTTTGCAACTGCCCAATACCTAATGACAAGGACTCCTTTATAAATGGCAGGAGTGTCCAAAGAGCCACCACAACAAAAAAAAATATCAAAATAAAACCAAAACACAGAAATTAAAAATCAAGATTATTTGGAGCACAATGCCCCTGCATCACTATACCCAATCCCGTAACAAAATTGGCAACTTAGAGTGAATATGAACAAAACATGCATAAATAATGATCTCTTAAGATCAATGCACCAAAATAATTAATTATGCATGAACCTTTATTTGGGTTCACCCAGGGTGGTTGGGCAATACAGCAGAACCCAGTAACATAGGTTCTAACTTCTAACTAATCGGACTTCAAGGGAGGAATCCACAATACAAATGGTGCTTGTGATAAAGTTGCTAAATATAAGGACTTATCAGATGGTGTAGGTGAGGCATGAAATGTATGTCTTCTAGTCCAACACACAATGTTCTATCACCAATACCAATTACCTCTATATATATGATGATATCTCGTTATGTCAATCAAAATCATCTTCCTATGTATTGTCTACATATTCAAGTTCGGAATAGGCCTTGTGTATATATTGATGGGCAAATATAATAAGTTTAGTCATTAACTTTGTTTATGGTTGGGATCTTAATATGTTTTTACAGTTCATATCTCAGTGATGTGTCCAAGCATTTCTACTATATTTGAAATGCACTTCTTGACTACTTCACGTTTTATGGTAAAACAACTTCATTTTCTAGATGTGTGTCAATCTAAATAGCTTGAACATATATTCATGACACAACTTTGAAGTTCTTATCAAAACAACTTTTATTTCATTGCAAAAGACATTGAGATGAAATGAAAAAATAATGGAATTCCATTATAATAGTATGACTTAGTATCTCAGTTAAGGAAAAACTTCCCGTTGGAATAAAACTACTACAATGACTACTGATTTGTGCTGTTTGAAAATGTAACTATTATATTTAAGACTAAAAAAATCAATGTGGAAAATAAAAGGAAAAAAGGCTAAAATATTCTAATGACTTAGATTGCACTCATTCTCTTCAAAACATCAAAGAAATCACTTCTTGCATGCAACAGGCCTTACCTTTAAAAGGCTGCAAATGATCTCGTACCTATTCTTCCAATCAGTAGTGTGCAAACAAGTAGACAAGAGTCCAAGAGAAATTGCAGAAGTCCACTGCTTGTACTCATGAGCATCTTGGCCCAACCAATGTAATAGAAACTGTGATGCATCAGGAGCCAAACTATGCACAGAGGAAGGCAAAACCTGAAAGATGTAAATGAAACATGCTTAAGAAATGATAATATGAAAATCTTTACATGCTGAGATACAATTTTAGCAACAATTTCAATGAGCACACAAATGTGCAGACTATAAAAGACATGGTCAAGCACACTATAACAACTTAAGGACTTCAAATAGCAATCATGCAAATCGAATGTTTTAATGATGAATGCAAAACATAATAAGCTACTTGTCATATAACAGATCTGAGTATATGTTTTGAGACTTCTCAATTTAGATTCACATTTAAAGTACATAAAAACATAACCTCATGCATATATACATATCGTGGACTTATCTACCTGATATGGCTGTCATATAACACAACATTATTGTGTATATCTGAGATGCATATCAATATAAGCAATGTCAAGAAGACTCACAGGTAACTTTGTAAAATTACAAAAACATATAACACCATCTAAATAATACCAAGATACACATACTTGCTAGTGGCTTAAGAGATTATAAGTCCTTGCATAAACTTGCTGAATTGATTTCCCTGCCTATGGATCAGAAAAAGCTAACTTCTGATGGAGCCTTGAAGAAAGAAAGATTTGAATGTCATGCCTCGATACTCACTTTCCAATTAAAGATTGGAAAGACCAGTTTTTGATGTTGTCCTTCCCACCATCATCGAATGCAAAGAATTAAAAACAGTATCCATGAAAAGCACCGAAGTACAAAGCATAAGAGAAAGACAAGATATGAATAAGACAAAGCTGACTTGGCATATAGGCCAAATTAGAGATAAGACAAGGAAGTAATTAAACTCCTCAAGGCTTATTTGATCCCCTTAAGGAATCGCCACTGCCAAGATAAAAATTATTATTAAAGATTAATACTTGTTTGTATAAAGCGATCCAAGGGGAGAAAAGACATGACTGCTGACCCATTGCAACCAATGACAAGGTATATATGATATGGGGATGGCAGTCAAGGAGGATCGAACAACACATTTTTCACTTCAGACATCAGCGAATGATCAAGTACTACACGATCGGACCAATGACATGTTAATACTTCTGAAGAAATACACAGCAGCAAATCTATTTTAAGGAATCGGATCTTTCAGCAGTCTCCAAATAACCAATAAGGATAGATATTAGATATGTGACCATAAAACAATCGAACGTCATAGCACAATACATCTGCGGATCAGTCAAGAGCAATTCACATTAAAGACATCTTATATCAGATTGGAATTAAGAGGCAAATATCACACAATCTCTCATCAATCAAGTAATATCCACTCCATTATAACAGCAGAAATAAGGAACGAAGTCTCATAAGGTGGCAGCAAGATAAATATCAGCATCAAAGGAAATCGAATCATCATACTTCTATCAGCAATCGGTCTGCAATTAGATCAGCAAGTGTATGCACTATGGATCTCTATTACATGTTGAACTTATAAATGTCTTAAGGCAATTTCTGATATATGCATATGCTCAATCATATTGGAATAAGTAATATATAGCTGCAAATGCATTACTAAATGATACATTTGTAAATGATAGAAATGAATGACATTAAATAAGATATGATTAGCATATAGGGAATGCATGATATTGATTAGAATCAGCAATCAAATGAAATTGGTCATATAATTGACATAGGATATTTATATACATTATCATCATGAATAGGAAATCTTGATTACATATAGAATAGAGGAATAAATGAATGTTATTATAAATGAATATGCAAGGAAGAATGAATTAATATGATAAATATGTATATAAGGATGAACATGATCAATAACGATAATGAAATGTGATCATGCATTAGATCATATGAATATATGATGAGCCAATATGATATGAGGCCAAAAATGATAAGACATCATAATGTCAACAAGGATTTAGAAATCATAGGATTGTGCTATATCCAAGAGGAGGATTAGCCACATCATTAATCGTCTCGTTATCCTAGGTGTATGGGTAAGTTAGGAGATTGTATGTTGGACCTAGGTAAACCTCAAGTGGATGAAGAACATTGTGTGGGTGTGAAGTCCCTTGAACCAAGAGACAAAGAACACTGTGTGGGTGTGATGTCCTTGGGCCTATGGTAATGATGAGCTCATCAATGTTAAATGTGCCCAACATGAGGTGACTCTTGGCGGGAAGAAGAATGTTGTGTGGACATGAAGTTCCATCAAGCCAAATGGTGAAGAACTCTGTGTGGGAGTGAAGCCTTTGGGCCTACGTATGGGATGGTCAGTGTCTCCTTAATGAACCATGCCTATGGAGTTAGAGATGGATTAATGATATGGCGACACATGATCCTCTCAAAGATAGAGCATAAGGCCTTTGATCATGAATATGAATATGGATATAAATATGAATATGAAAGTGAATATAAAAATGATTATGAATATGAAAAATGGGATTATGAGATCATAAGCATAAGGACATAAGTATGAAAGGATATTAATTAGATAACTAGAATAATGATATGAAATGGAAAATAGAACTCTAATATTATCTTTTGTAAGTTGAAATTGTGCAAAGGTCAAGGAAAAATTTTGGCTTACTAGAAGGGGACATTAAAATTGGTATCAGAGCAGTCATCCTGCCATCCTATGTGTACTATGTGTGCCTTACATGCATTTAAGTGTATACTTGTGATTTATGTGAATTCAAGTGTATTCAAAGGTTGACTTTGTGACTTATGTGTATGCTTTGCAACACATGTTAAGGTGAATACTTTGTGTATTGCATGTACTCACGTGTGTATACTTGGTGACTTTGGAATAGTGGATAGGTCCACGGTGTAGTATGGGATGCACCAAATCCCCTTGCCAATTGTCCGATAGTATATTTATATATATTAATGCAAATTATGTGTATTAATTACTTTGTATTCGAGTATATACTCTATAACTTATGTTTGCATATGTGGGTATGCACCATGCATCAATGCTTCATGTGTATACTCTGTGCCTTACATCTGTTTATATGTATCATGCTTTTATAGGTATTGTTTCATGCTTTAACCTTACATGTATGCTTCCTGTGTATTTACATATAGTCGTGTGTGTATTCACATATTTTACTTCATGCTTCCTGCCTGTGTGTGTTTATGCGTATTCTCGTGTGTGTTTACGCTTCTTATGTGTGTAATCTTGTGTAATTTCGTGTATTGCCTCATACTTGTATGCTTCCTATTGGTATGCTTTGTATTCAAGTGTATGCTCCGTGACTTTGCAATTGTATTCAAGTGTATGCTTTGTTTCAAGTGTATGCTCTATGACTTGCAGTTGTATTCAAGTGTATGCTTTGGTATTCAAGTGTATGCTCTGTGGCTTTGCAATTGTATTCAAGTGTATGCGCTATGACTTGGCAATTGTATTCAAGTGTATGTTCTATGACAATGTACTTGTATCCAAGTGTATACTCTATGACATTGTATTTGAATGCATACTTCATGTCAATAATTATATTTGAGTGTATAACTCTATGCGTTGTAATTGTAATTTGAGTGTATACTCCATAATTGTATTTGAGTGTATGACTTTATGCCTTTAAATTGCATACTCCATGTTTGTATTTGCATTTGAGTATGTACTCTATGATTTGTATTTGTGCAACTAGTAATTGTGTACTCTATAACTTGTATTTGCAATTGTGTGAAGTTGTAATTGTATGATTTGTATTCATATGCACATGCCCGGTATGATTGTGTATGACTTGTATTCAAATATGATTATGTATTCAAATGCATGACTTGTATTTGTATTTGAAGGTGTACTTTGTGATTTATAATTAAGTGCATACTTTATGTGTTGAGTGTAGACTCTGTTTGTATTTGTATAGTCTATGATGATTATATTTGTATACTCTATTGTAGTAATTGTATTCCATGACTTGTAACTGTATTCAAGTGCATGCTCTATGAACATATATGCTCTATGAATATGTATTTGTATGCGATTGTATAATCTCTGAATTGTATTTGTATGCAAGCATGCACTCTCTATCTTGAAATTGGCATTTGAGTAAATACTCTGTGACTTGTATTTGTATTCGAGTGTATATTTTATGACCTGTATTTGAGTATGATTGGAATTGTATATTGAGTGTATACTCTATGATTGTATTTGAGTGTGTGCCTCTATGCCTTGAGTGTAGACTCTATCACTTGTATTTGTATGATTGTGATTGCATATGCCTTGTATTTGCATTTGAGTGTATATTCTATGACTTATACTCTATGACTTGTATTCAATTGTATACTTTATGACTGCGTGTATTCGGTGTGTACTCCATGACTTTTGTATGTTCAAATGCATTCATGTATACTTCATATTCGTATGTATACTTGCATGCTTCATACCTTATGTATTGCATATACTTTGTATGCTTCATGCTTTGTGTATCAAGTGTATGCTATGTGTTTCATGTATTACGTGCATATACTCATTTATTACATACTATGTTTATGCTTCATGCTTCGTATACCTCCAGTATTAAGTGTATAAGCTTTGAATGCTTCTTGTATTACGTGTATTTATGACTTCTATTTCATATATAATTGTGTGCATGTACTTTAACATGGATCTTCTCTCCAATGGATCGAGGGTTACCTAAGGAATTATGTGAGGGACAATTGACCTTGGAACCTGAGAAAATTCTAAGTACCAGAGAAAGAAGATTAAGAGATCAAACTATTCCAAGTACCTCATCAAATAGAAAAACTTGCCCGATGATGATGCTACTTGGGGAGGAGAAGAAATACTCCAATCTCCGGGTTTGAACATTGCTTGAGGACAAGCAATCTCAAGAGGGGAGGCCTGTCATGCCTCGATACTCACTTTCCAATTAAAGATTGGAAAGACCAGTTTTTGATGTTGTCCTTCCCACCATCATCGAATGCAAAGAATTAAAAACAGTATCCATGAAAAGCACCGAAGTACAAAGCATAAGAGAAAGACAAGATATGAATAAGACAAAGCTGACTTGGCATATAGGACAAATTAGAGATAAGACGAGGAAGCAAATAAACTCCTCAAGGCTTATTCGATCCCCTCAAGGAATTGGCACCACCAAGATAAAAATTATTATTAAAGATTAATACTTGTTTGTATAAAGCGATCCAAGGGGAGAAAAGACATGACCGTTGACCCATTACAACCAATGACAAGGTATATATGATATGGGGACGACAGTCAAGGAGGATCGAACAACACATTTTTCACTTTAGACATCAGCAAATGATCAAGTAATACATGATCGGACAAATGACATATTAATACTTCTGAAGAAATACACAGCAGCGAATCTATTTTAAGGAATCGGATCTTTCAGCAGTCTACAAATAACCAATAAGGATAGATATTAGATATGTGACCATAAAACAATCGAACGTCATAGCACAATACATCTGCGGATCAGTCAAGAGCAATTCACATTAAAGACATCTTATATCAGATTGGAATTAAGAGGCAAATATCACACAATCTCTCATCAATCAAGTAATATCCACTCCATTATAAAAGCAGAAATAAGGAATGAAGTCTCCTAAGGTGGCAGCAAGATAAATATCAGCATCAAAGGAAATCGAATCATCATACTTCTATAAGCAATCGACCTGCAATTAGATCAGCAAAGGTATGCACTATGGATCTCTATTACATGTTGAACTTATAAATGTCTTAAGGCAATTTCTGATATATGCATATGCTCAATCATATTGGAATAAGTAATATATAGCTGCAAATGCATTACTAAATGATACATTTGTAAATGATAGAAATGAATGACATTAAATAAGATATGATTAGCATATAGGGAATGCATTATATTGATTAGAATCAACAATCAAATGAAATTGGTCATATAATTGACATAGGATATTTATATACATTATCATCATGAATAGGAAATCCTGATTACATATAGAATAGAGGAATAAATGAATATTATTATAAATGAATATGCAAGGAAGAATGAATTAATATGATAAATATGTATATAAGGATGAACATGATCAATAATGATAATGAAATGTGATCATGCATTAGATCATATGAATATATGATGGGCCAATTATGATATGAGGCCAAAAATGATAAGACATCACAATGTCAACAAGGATTTAGAAATCATAGGATTGTGCTATATACAAGAGGAGGATTAGCCTCATCATTAATCGTCTCGTTATCCTAGCTGTATGGGTAAGTTAGGAGATTGTATGTTGGACCTAGGTAAACCTCAAGTGGATGAAGAACACAGTGTGGGTGTGTTGGCGTTTCAATTCGCACCTCTAGAATACGATTTGGAAACGGACAGCTATGCACATATAAATTGCTCTCCTATTGGAAGGGGGAGTTCCCTTTCTTGTTGATGTTTGCTGAAAAGATAATTAAATGAAACTTCGCGTATCTTCTTTTTGATTCTCAGCTGCGAGCACAAGGTTATAAAACTCTAAACGCTACAGAAGAGGTCTTTTCCTGTTGAGTACTGGCGACTCAAATTACAGGGTCATTGGTTCCTTGGTTCGGTGGTTCATCGGCCTGACAGAATACTATCGGTATACCTATGTTGGGCTTTACCGATGACAGGTGTTTCACCGATGGTAGTGGCCATCGGGCAGACCTCTTTTATCGGCGGGAGTGAGGAGTCTTTGGGCGATATGCATTGTTACATCGATGAAGAGCAAGTTGTCGGGTTGACATGCTCTATCGGGCTTAGCTGAAGATCTCACTCCGATGCTTGTGTCTCCCCGATGGTGGTTTGGTTTGATGATGTGTCATCGGCGAAACGGGGGCCTTCGGTGAAGTTTTGTGCTCTCTCTCCGATGTGTTGTGTTACACCGATGGAGGGCTAACTATCGGCATGACAATCCTTGTAGGGTTGAAGTTTGGAAGTTTCTCCAATGGGCATTGGTCACGCCAACAGTGGATGAAGGGTTAGCAAAGAGTTAGCGATCTGGTCGGCGTGAGTCACTCCAATGGAAGATCATCGGAGTGAGTAGTGTTATCGGTGTAGTTGGAAGATGTCTCCCCGTTACTTCATGTTATACCGATGAAGGGTTGGCGTAGGCGTGAGAACCACTGTCGGCCAAGCCTTGAGTCGTCTCTCCGATGGACCTCGTCACCCCGATGGAAGTTGGCAAAGTGTCTGGCGTCAGCATGAGAACTTCTATCGGCCCAGCATTGAAATGTCAATCCGCATAAGTCACTTCGATGAAGTGTTGGCATTGTGTTGGAGTCGGTGAGACAAGGAACTGTCAGAGTGAGTATTGAAGTGTTCGCCGATGGTGTTGGTTACTCCGATGAGACTTACCTTGGCGTCGTCAGCGGCAAAAGTGCCGACAGTTATCTTACATGTGTTTGGGCATTTAAACCCGGATGTCCAACTCGAACTTGTGCATGTGGGACTAAAGTTTCCTATGAGAATGTGAACGGTTAGAGTCGACAACTGTGCGACGGTTGGAAGACAGCGCTGCTGGGTAGTTGGATCAAACGGTCAGCTGCATGTGGATTCGATTGGATTGCTAAAAGCAATGTGAGAGTCTTAGAGACATTGGGGGAGAACCTTTTGAGAACTCTAGTCTTCTTCTTTGGTGAAGTCCTATACAGTATGTTGAATGCAACATGTTAATTGTATGAGAAGGGACTGAGGAGAAAGTGAAAACAGAGTTTGTGTGAAAGGGATTCTAGCCAAGAGAGTGAATACTGTGTGCTATTTATGGCATGATAACAGTATGCTGATTAGAGTGTTGAAGAACCTTGTGCAGGGTTATACTGTCAGCTATTCTTCAGAAGGAACAAGATGTTAATCTCCTGTAAAGGCTATGAGCCTGTAAATGTATTGTAACTGTTTGGTTGCTGAATAATACAATGGCTCGGTGATTTGGAGTGTGGGGTTTTTTACCCGTAAGGGTTTTCCCCACGTAAATTTGTGTTCTTGTTCTGTCTTTCATGTTTAATGTCTCTACTGTTGAAACTAGTTAATGTTCGCTCGTGCTTTCCTCCAAAGTATCAATGTTGGAAATGTTCTATGTCTGTTTCCGCTTTGTGGCATAGTTGTGCGTGTTTTTGAAGCAAATGAAAAGTATTTAAATCTGTCGAAGACACCACTGTTCTTAGAAATACGTTCTGAGATGCTCTCATTTCCTTACATTTTCTTTTTTAAAACTTCTACTACAACTAAGCAAAGACTAACGACGCTTCAAATCTCCTGAGTGAATTCAGAGCAAAGGAAATTGAAAGTGAACAAAGAATGATTGTTAACACAAAAACTTAAGCAGTTTTCCTCCAGGTTTACACTACAAGACTAAAAGTACTTTAATGATTAAATCTGAAATGAAAGCTGCAAAAGGCTACACATCTGACAACGATAACTTGATGAATTGAGGTAGAATATCAGAGCAAAATAGGCATGAGACTTCTATTTAGTATCATAAAGTTGGCACAACTCCAGAATGGCAATGCTGCAGCAAAAGGTAGGCATACAACAAGCGATCAAACACTGGAGAACAGATTACACAAAGTGAACAGACACTTAGAATATCAAGATTTGCAAGCTAGAATAGGCACAGCAAATTTGCTATCACAATTACCATTCCCTTACAATGAACACAAAGTGAACAAACACTTGAAATAACAAAATCTGCAGGCTAGAATAGGCACAACAAATTTGCTATCACAAAAGTCATTCCCTTACAATGAACACAAAGTGAACAAACACTTGAAATAACAAAATCTACAGGCTAGAATAGGCACAGCAAATTTGCTATCACAAAAGTCATTACATACAATGGGCAAGGATGCCCTTATTTATACTAAAATCAAAGGAGTAGGGAACCCTAAAATCTCCTTGATTAACCCTAACTTGCCAACTCGCAAGCTTTATTACTATTCTAAGACAAAGATACAATAAACAAATGTTTTAAAACAATCTGCTTTAAAACAAAGAAAATTTCAACTATCACAAAGTGATTTCTTTTCTAAATAAAGAATGGATAAGCTGCTTTAAAACAAAAAACATTGAGTTAAAGCTACTTTTTGTGTCTCATCTCCATCTTTATTGTTGCTTTATTGGTGATGTCATCCACTGGTATTTTTGGAAATAATATCTTCTAAAAAGCTGATTTTGACCGAAAAAGCTGGCATATGGGTTTTGTAGGCAATTCTGTTTCGAAGCAACCCAGATTGTCGGATTTTGAAAAAGCAGAGATTTTCTTGAAAAAGGAGGAAAAAAGCAGATTCCCGAAAAAAGCAAAACTCCCAATCTTTAAAAGGATGATATACTTGATAGACCCATCTCGACGAAAACTGAAAAAGCTTTGGTCGAATTTCTGAAAAACGATCCCCTTGAAACAAGGACCCTGAAAAAATGAGCCTCCCTGATTCCTCAACCCAAAACTATGAAGAACGCTGAAAAAACACTTCGTTTGGGTCTTCAAATCTTCGTTGAAAGAAAAATAAAAATCTTTCCTCTGGATGCAACCTACAAAAGATAATGAAATAAAGAAGCCAAATGTTTGTCTTTATGGATCTTTAGGGCGAAAAAGCAGCTTTATTTGTGTGAGAATAAAACTTGGACCTCATCCATAAAGAAAGCAACTTTTAAAGCACAAATCCAAGTGGATGTCTTCGAATAGGAAGAATCCCTATTTTGTAGCTGCCTATGGCTTCATGCATAAGATGACGAAAAATATCTTCTTTTGATGATGTCATCGAACACGCGAGTTGGAAGAAGTGCCAGTCAAATTTTCTTCGTTTTTGACACTTCAACACTCGTTTTGACTTAAATATGGCCTGTCTCCGACTTCAACAAGGCAGCAAAATGTCATCATTGACTGAAAAAGTTGACTGATCCTGACATTTTGGAGATTGATTAACTGAGATTCCATCCTCTGCCTCCTACTGACGATCTGGCATCGTTTGACCAAGTTTGACCTCTCGAAAACTGCCAACGGGCGAAGATTGGTAACAAAGCATGTCGGAAAACACTATGAACATGAAAATATTCTAACACTGCTCAAGTTGGGTGCCCCAAGGCACCTGGGGCACCTGGTTTTCCAACACTTACCCATTTTTTCAATTTTTGCAACTTCTTCAATTTCTCGATTTGCATGTGCGTTCCAGTGGCACAGGACCCCTGTTTGGCTGTCGATTTCTATCAACTGGGATGAAACTGAGTCTGATGATTTGGCAAATAGGCAGGCCTGATGAAAATTGAGTTGATTGTACCTTCTGTTTGCCTCGAAAAACGTGCCAAACTAATTAACTCTTAACTGGACCGAGCTGGCGGAAGGAGATTCACGTTTTTCGAGAAAATCTTCAAAAATAAACTAACTCTGGAGAATTTGGGCGCCCCAAGCCACCTGGGGCGCCTGGTTTGCCATGCCTTAGAAAATTTTCAATTTCTGCCGCAAATCTTGAATTTTGCCAAATTTTGAAGGTCCTGTCTGACGTATATTTCAAAATATATTTAAGTATATGTTTAGATATTGAATTTCCTATACTTTAAATATTTTGAAATATACTTTCAGGATGTTTGAGATAGGTTTCACATCCATGGGATTTGACATGCAGATTCTAGATTTTTGAGGATCCACTAGATTTCAGACTTAGTCAAATTTTTAGGGCTTCAGGACATCAGACTTAGTCAATTTCAGGATTCCAGGGACAAGCATCAGGATGAGGGTAGACTGGATAGCCTGAGCATATTTGAGATGAATCTCTTGCTTTTATGGGCCTTTTGACTAAGTTTGACCAAGTTTGACCAACCGGGAACGAGCTGACGGAAGCATTTTTGATGTTTCTCAAAAATGTGAAAAAAAACTAACACTGGAAAGGTGACTTGGGGCGCCCAGATTCTCAACACTTAGTCAAATTTATGATTTTCCAACCTCTCATTCCACCTTGGGTCCATCTTGCATTGTTTTGCATGCATCGTGGAGTCAACGACTGTTCGTCGGTTCTGCGTCATTGGAACAGCGTTGAAAACTTGTCGACGAGCTTTGGCAGATGAAATTCCTCTGTTGATGACTTCAAAGCTCATGCTTCGCCTTCTGAAAAAGCAGAAATGACCAAGTAGAGAAAACTTGGTCGTTTGAAGATTCCATTTGAACTGCGCCGATCGTGAAGCAAAATCGACCAATGAGAATCGAGCGCGACACCTGAGTTGGAGATTCTATTTTTAGAAAGTTTTGCCAGCATCCATATATCAAGAAACCCAGAAAACCTAACTCGACGTCTATTTTTCGAAATTTCTAGACTTGTTTCAAAATGCCTTAATGAAGCAAAAATTTTGGTTGGGTACAACAGGGTATGAAGTCCCTTGAGCCAAGAGACGAAGAACACTGTGTGGGTGTGAAGTCCTTGGGCCTATGGTAATGATGAGTTCATCAATGTTAAATGTGCCCAACGTGAGGTGACTCTTGGTGGGATGAAGAATGTTGTGTGGAAATGAAGTTCCATCAAGCCAAATGGTGAAGAACTCTGTGCGGGAGTGAAGCCTTTGGGCCTACATATGGGATGGTTAGTGTCTCCTTAATGAACCATGCCTATGGAGTTAGAGATGGATTAATGATAGGGCGACACATGATCCTCTCAAGGATAGAGCATAAGGCCTTTGATCATGAATATGAATATGGATATAAATATGAATATAAAAGTGAATATAAAAATGATTATGAATATGAAAAATGGGATTATGATATCATAAGCATAAGGACATAAGTATGAAAGGATATTAATTAGATAACTAGAATAATGATATGAAATGCAAAATAGAACTCTAATGTTCTCTTTTGTAAGTTGAAATTGTGCAAAGGTTAAGGAAAATTTTTGGCATACTAGAAGGGGGCATTACATTGAAGGAGAACCCTATGATTGTGGGAGTTGGGTAGTTCCTTAGTGATCATGAAACATTTCTTCAGGAGCATCTTTGGTCTATGTACCAAGAGGAACAAATAATGAGTCAGAAGCAATTGTGCTAGTGAAGGGATGAAACTAGTTATCTCTCAAGGGTAAAGGCATTAATTTGTGGAGAATGAACCCAATTAGAGATAAATGCAATGACCAACAGATCAACACAAAGTTTGAAACCTGTAATGTACACCACTGTTGTGTATATATTCTGGTACCAATGGTTTTGTTTTTCTGATTGTTCTAAGTTTAGGGTTTCATTGAATATATTGCATGTTTGATATTTGCATTGAATACATGAAATAAGGAGCATATAGTATAAACCCAGAAAATATACAACAAATTTGCATAAACTAACAGTGACTCAGATTGTATTATAGTAAAATATGAATTATAATAACATACCCATGTTGAGTTTTGCAACTTTGTACAACTGTTGTTACCGGACCAGCACTATGGGTATCAAATGGATCCCTTCTAGAACCAGCAAATGGACAACTCTTTGCAGACAATGATATGGAAAGGAAATATATACCCTAGACGCCCCAAATCAACAGATATGCAGCCACAAACGGAGAAGAAATGCTTAAAATATCAGCTGCTGTCTTTTCTAAACTGTACGGCCAAGCTGAGGGTACAAACCAGCAATAAACATCATCAGAACTTTGTCCTAAATTTTTATTTTGTGCTAAAACTGATTGCAGCAGATAGGTGACCCTATTAGGAAGAAAAAGTCCAATAAAACTCTACAAAAAAACACTTCAGCTGTCCCTTAAGATGTACGGCCTTGCTATAGAAGTACGACCAGCATACGGAATTGTGCACAACAAATATAACTCCTCCAAAACTCTAAAATCTGCCTTCATCTATGTCTCTCAGGTCTACAACACCAAACTCCATGAAAGATGATTCGTTTGTGCTTAAAACTTCACAAAATGAATGATTTGAATGCTCCGCTGAAGCTCCTAAATGAAGCCTCCAAGAAATGACCAAGTGGGTTTCCATCCACAAGCCAAAGATCAAATCCTATCTTGCAGAGGTTTTCGTCTCAACAAGACAATACCAAACTAGGGAGCCAAGCTCCAGAAACCCTCACGGAGATATCTCAACAAAAGAGAAAATCAATATCCAAGCATATCAAATGAAGAGTGTTTTCCTCCTTTTATACTTTTTTCATCTGGGAGTCTCTAAAATCCTCTTGCATATGGGATAAAAAATGAGAGGGAAAATACATTTTAAAATATTATAATTCTTTTTAATTCTTTTTTCAACATCACCCTTAAAGTCCCCTTTTAAAACAACATTAAGTTGTCAAGCCTAAGCACCAAGGTCCAATATTAAATAATAATGTTTAATTTACGGACTTTAAAATGGAGGCCAAGATGATGTTGGAAACCAATGATCTATAGCTCGTTGGAAAGGTCTTGACAAGACGAATCCAACCCCACTTTCAAAATCCCGTTCCGGTGCCAATCCCGAACTTACTAAAAATAGTAACGGCCATAAGCAACTGAGCCAACTCGGAGGGTGCCAACTAGATCCACAAACCATCTGATAACCCTAAGTTCAATGCAACAACTAGGAGAGCCAACAGCTTGTTGCCAAGTCACCAAAACAGCACCAAACTGACACTTACTAAAAATAGCAGTGTTCCCCAAGGACCAAAGAGAACAAACCCAAAAAAACCTAGAAAAATTGCCAACATGCAAGTACTTACTATAAATAGTAAGTACAGCCAAGTTGTCCGAAATATCTCCGGAAAGTGTCAACCAACTTCACTAGATCACCCGAACACCCTGGTGACATCGAAATACTCCTCTAATTATGTTGTCACCAACACAGAAAGTCAACTCTGACTGAACTGCAAGAGAACTCGAAAATGGGGACATTATAGTCCGCTCTTCCCAAAGATTGCTTGTCCTCAAGCAATGCCAATACAACCTCCAAACAATAGCCTGAACCAAACTGAAACCAAAAATGATCCTAGGGTCCCAAGTTATTCTCAGCATAGAACCACCACGCTGACGTTGCGCTACTCTGATAAATCCTTCACCATGCAGAGAGTGGTGAAGCAACACATCGGAATTCAACTGAACTGTCATGTCAAACCTGTCACCACCTAGATCCCAACACATCAGAACCTCACATCCAACTATCATGAAAAGGTAACTCTCGAAGTGTCTGAACCACAACATCCCCTTCCATCATCTGCAAAACTCCTATGGATGTACTGACTATCCAACATAGGTGTTGGAAGATATGAAACCGCTCCTCTCAAATCAAGGGAATGAAAAAACTTTCCTCCATCACTGCTGTAAAAACTAAATCTACCATCATGCCTACTGACACTGCAACCTCTCTGAAGCCATGTCTCCAATGGAAATTTTCGAGACAAAGAAGTTGCAAACTCTGTCTGATGCATATCACCATGATGGTAATCTGATCTCCGACCCTGCAAATAATCCTCTGTATGTATCTAAGTCAACCACCTGTAATCCCTAGTTCCATCTTCTGTAGACGACACCCCTTCATCCCAAAAAGGATGGTATAAATTCTGAGCCAATCCCCACTTACGCATCATCAAGTCATTTGTGTGTGGACTAAAGGAAAAATGATGAGCACTCCTCACTATGCAGTCAAAATAAAAAGCACCTGCCTGTGTCAATGGTTGACTGTCATAGTCATGGGGAACACACTCCTCGTCACCATCATCACATGAATCAGAAGATGGCTCATGTCTCTGATCTTGAATAGCTAATTGGGTGGATACTCTGGCAATCCTCTCTGCGTACCCAATAGCATACTCCCTATCATGAAATAATTGGAGATATTCTAATTTTACCTCCTCCAAAGCACTCCTGATGAACTGCAAATCATGAATGTGAGTACCAGCTGAGACCCCATACCGTCTCTCCTCCAACTCTGCTATCCAAAGAAGGTTCTCAATATTCCTATGAGTGCAATCTAGACGAGACAGGGTTGAATCAACCTTCTCTCTTGTAACCTTCAGCTGATCTCTCCAACCCTGTAGTCTGGTAAGCTGTTGATCACTATCAGCTACATAGGATGCAATCTCTAATTTGTTTCCAAGAGAGGGAAACAAATCAACATGCGAATCGATCTCCCCATTGAAAGATGTCGTACATGTCTTCTATGAAAAGGATGGAGTAGTGTGGTAATCTGTCACACAACTCTCGGGGAAATCCACTAACTCTTCACGAGAGCTATCAATCATCTGCTCTGCATCACCTGAAATGGGACTAACCTTAGGAACACCTGGTGCAACATCTGGCTCTCTGCTACTCTCAACCACAACACCCATCCCATATGTGTTACTTGCATCTGTAACTGTAATGGATGTAGCCACATCCACAAAGTACTCCTTACCACTATCCGTGGGTGTATGCTCATCACCAGTAACTATCACAGAAATCAGAACTGTAACTACTGGAGATGAAGACTGTGCTAAACTCAACTCCACGGTAAGCTCATCTATCCATAGCTCTGACTCTTGAAGGGCTGATTGAGTCCTCTTCAAAGAGTCTGTGGTGACCTCAAGCTCATAGGTGAGCTCATCAACCTCCTCTTCCTTTTCCTCTATCTGATAACAGCTGTAGGTAATTATTCTTCATTACTCCCATTGCATCTTTGAGTGCCTGAAACTTGGCAAGGGAAAGTTCACTATCAAAGTGCTCATGTGTTTCTGGAGTCTTCCAACAACAATTTACCAACAACTGCTGAGCAACATCAAAGTGTTCTATGGCTGCAGCAATCATGCCTTCATTCACCTTCAATTGCCCTGTTAAATGATTAGACCCCACTAACAAATTGTCTCCACACCAATTTTCTGAGTTGAAATCTGCACTATGGAAAGAGGCCAAATCATCATCACTCACCGAATGGTAAGCATCCTCAGAACCATCTCCATTACTTTGGTCAAAGGTTATGGCAGCATCAAATTTGTCACCCATAGTTGATTTAAAGTCTATCTGTAATGTCCCCTTCTAGTGAGCCAAAAATTTTGCAACCTTGCAAACAATTTCGACTTGTAAAAGAGTACATTAGAATTCAATTCTTCTTATCCAATTACATTAGTCACAAAATTGTCTTAAATTAAACCTTATAATCATAATCTATAAGTGGCGTAAAGTGATTATGATGCATATTCTAATGTTCATATCCCTTTTCTCTTAACCTCCATTGGAAAATTAGCTATAAGGCGCTTGGATACCCTTGCACGGAAGGAATTACACTGCCTCTCCCTATGATACCTCATAGGGCGCATGGATACCAATTCACGTGCCGGAATTACATCGCCTTTCCTTATGCTATTCTCGTATAGTTGGAGTGATAGAGAATCAAATATATGATTGAGTATAGGTTGAGATCTATATCTTCCTTTGTTACTTCTTCGGAAAGTAGGATTTATATGGTGTGGCGCTAAGATACCAATACACGGAAGGAATTACACCCGCCCCTCCTTAACATACCAATCCATGGATATGTAAGGCACCAAGTTACCAATTCCATGTAGGAATTACTCTGCCATTCCCCACCGTATCCGTAATTCCGCAAAAAGTAGTAACTAAGGAGATATGATGACTCAAGTCATAAACATAGGTTATGGTAAGGATATTCTTATAATTTAGGATGTTGTTCATTGTGAACTCAGTACGCTTATTGTTCTTATTCATGATTCATTATTGGTAATCATGTTTCCTTAATATAATATCTATTATAATATATTTCCATTACAATTTCCATTCACATTATATATACATATCATAATTCTATTATGCTATATATATCTTAGATTTCACTACTTTGTATATTTATTCATCCTATTATTTAATTAATATCTAAACCATATATATGTTTATTACTATTGTGGTTCATGTTCATTTGCATATATCTACATGTATTATACTTTATATATAATACTCTTTATCTTTTATTTTTTCTTAGTCATATATAAAACATGCTAAATAACCATACTTACCTAATCGCTGCCTAAATGTTCTTCTGTTTGCTGCCTTGTTATTTTCTGATTTTTATCTTTTTGTTTCTGATTTTTTCCTGATCATGGCTATTATTTTATTGCTGCAGACTTAAGTCAGAACTGCTGATATATCATTTTTTATTCTATCTTACCTTTCCCCATTAAACTCACCTTTATATCTTCTATCGGGGGGGTACCTTTTGGCGAATAGATATGTCTACTCTATGGATCACACCCCTTTGTGGGTCTGTAGCTTTTTGCTGGCCTTAACTATTTATCAATCGCAGCCTCCTCCTTTTATGAAGCGCTACTCTTAAAGTCCATTCATATTAGTATTTATTCATAATGCACCTTAAGTGTATTATATGACATTTGATATTTATATTAATAATTCAGTACTTATATTTAATTTAATACTTTATATTTGTATTTATGTTTATATTTATATTATATAAATATATTATATATTGATAATACTCATATTTATGTTATTATTTTAATATTTATTTTATATAATATATTGTTATTTTATTAATTTTCTCTATCATTCAATATGTCTAAACATCGTATTTCACGAAAGTAACTTCACCGTTTTATTTTATCATGATGTTTAAATCTATAAAACAAGGCCTTAATATCGAGACATGACATTATCCGCATACCTTTCACCTAGGTCCTTTGAGGACTTAAGACTTTCAGTATCAATGCTCTCAGGCTCGCTTGCAAAGTCACCTTCTAGCAATCTATCAATCATTTTTAATTCATTCTCAAAAGTAGTATCTTCAAAACCTTCATCAAAGCAAGGCCCAACTTCACAAATTTCTGTTGTAGTCTTTCCCAAATCAGCAAGCTCTCCTTCACATGTCTCTTGATTAATGATCCTGTTTTCATCATACAAAGGCTCACGTTCATCTTTGTCATCTTCTTTGTTCTCATTATTATTTGGCTGCAATGAACAAAAAGTGGAAGTTTCTCTTTCACATTCTTTGTTGTTCCCACATTTATGACTAGATGTCCAAGCTTCTTGGCATGTGAAACAACGTTGCTCTCTTCTCAACTGATTCTTGCTCATCCTTATAACCTGTAAACCACAAGCAATACATTCTTCTTCTATCAACAGATGTTTAATTTTCTCAATTTTCTGCTCAACCAAGGTTTGTGACAACTCATACGCTGCAGGAGAAACATGTTGTTCCTTTCTCCAAATACTCAACAAATTTGATAACAACTTGGAGTTGTCTTCATCTTCATCTATAATTAGAGAAAATATTTTGCATTGCTGTTTTAACTTTATCCCCGTGATGTGTTATGATTTTATCAAAGAAACAATGAAACATTTCGAGAATTAAATCATCACACTTAAGATCAATCAACAAGACATATTACCTGACCTGAGCCATAATCTCTAACATTTTAGCAATCTGGTATCACTTAAGCCATGAAAACTTTCAATAATCAGCTATACAATCTCCTTCATTAAGTCATCTTTATAAGGTGCTTCAGGAGCTGAAATTCTCATGATTTCACTAATGCATGTGATAACCGTTAATCTTACATTTTTATCTGGATGTCTCAACAACTCGGGCCTACACAACGAAATCTTTGAAGGAACCAAAGCCCTCCACATTGACTCAAAAGCTGTCTAAGGGATCTTAGATAAATGTTTCTCAATTTCTTCTAAAGTGCTGAGAATATCATCTGTCCATGGCAAAAATTTCAATTTCCATCCTGCATCAAAAAGCTTTTCCCATAGATCACCCTTCACAAGGAATGCCATGAATTCACATTCACTGATGAAAATCTATCAACTGCCCAACTTTGAACATTCATGCAAGTGTTTGATCACTCACATGCAAAGCTAAACTGCATGTCTCATATTTTCATCTCCATGTCCCATACATAACCTCACAGGACGGCAAGATTTTTAGCTCTAATACCACTGTAATATACACCCCTGTTGTGTATATATTCTGGTGCCAATTGTTTTATTTTTCTGATTGTTCTGAGTTTAGGGTTTCACTGAATATATTACATGTTTGATATTTGCATTGAATACATGAAATAAGGAGCATATAGCATAAACCTGGAAAATATACAACAAATTTGCATAAACTAATAGTGACCCAAATTGTATTATAGTAAAATATGAATTATAATAACATACCCATGTTGAGTTTTGCAACTTCGTACAATTACTGTTGCCGGACCAGCACTATGGGTATCAAATGGATCCCTTTTACAACCAACAAATGGACAACTCTTTGTATACAATGATATGGAAAGGAAATATATACCCTAGACACCCCAAATCAATAGATATGCAGCCACAAATGGAGAAGAAATTCTTAAAATATCAGCTGCTGTCTTTTCTAAACTGTACGGCCAAGTTGAGGGTTTGAACCAGCAATAAACATCATCACAACTTTGTCCTAAACTTCTGTTTTGTGCTAAAAGTGATTGCAGCAGATAGGCGACCCTGTTAGGAAGAAAAAGTCCAATAAAACTCTCCAATAAAACACTTCATCTGTCCCTCAAGATGTACGGCCTTGCTGTAGAAGAATGACCAGCATACGGAATTGTGCACAACAAATATAACTCCTCCACAACTTTAAAATCTGCCTTCATCTATGTCTCTCAGGTCTACAACACCAAACTCCATGAAAGATGATTCGTTTGTGCTCAAAACTTCACAAAATGAATGATTTGAATGCTTCGTTGAAGCTCCTAATTGAAGCCTCCAAGAAATGACCAAGTGGGTTTCCGTCCACAAAGCCAAAGATCAAATTCTATCTTGCAGAGGTTTTCGTCTCAGCAAGACAATACCAAACCAGGGAGCCAAGCTCCAGAAACCCTCAAGGAGATTTCTCAACAAGAGAGAAAATCAATATCCAAGCATATCAAATGAAGGGCCTTTTCCTCTTTTTATATTTTTTTCATCTGGGAGTCTCTAAAATCCTCTTGCATATGGGGTAAAACATGAGAGGGAAAATACATTTTGAAATATTATAATTCTCTTTAATTCTTTTCTCAACATCACCCTTAAAGTCCCCTCTTTTAAAACAACATTAAGTTGTCGAGCCTAAGCACAAGGTCCAATATTAAATAATAATATTTAATTTACGGACTTTAAAACGGAGGTCAAGATGATGTCGGAAACCAATGATCTATAGCTCGTTGGAAAGGTCTTGACAAGACAAATCCAACCCCACTCTCAAAATCCCATTCTGGTGCCAATCTCGAACTTACTAAAAATAGTAACGGCCATAAGCAACTGAGCCAACTCGGAGGGTGCCAACTGGATCCACAAACCATCTGATAACCCTGAGTTCAATGCAACGACTGGGAGAGCCAACAGCTGACTGGCAAGTCACCAAAACAGCGCCAAACTGACACTTACTAAAAATAGTAGTGTTCCCCAAGGACCAAAGAGAACAAACCTAGAAAAACCCAGAAAGATTGCCAACATACAAGAACTTACTATAAATAGTAAGTACAGACAAGTTGTCTAAAATCTCTCCGGAAAGTGTCAACCAGTTCCACTAGATCACCCGAACACCCTGGTGACATCGAAATACTCTAATTATGCTGTCACCAACCCAGAAAGTCAACTCTGTCTGAACTACAAGAGAACTCAAAAATGGGGACATTACAAAACCAGAAGACCTTTGTAAAGAATCCAAAGGAAGACTCCATCTCCTTCCAACATAGCTAAAAAGAAAGCAATAGTTCAATTGACTTTCTAGCCAATGCTAAGGGATTCAAGCTAGACAATCCTAGGAGGTAGTTGATTCTACATAGAACCTCTCCTAACACTCAAACCCAAGGAACTTTTGGTGGTAGAAAAGAAATTGGTAATGTGGGCTTTCACCGAGATTTATTTCATTAAAGAGGGGTATTAGAGGGTCCTCGACATAAAGAAAAGATATAGCCATGACAATTAGAATGAGAGTTCGGGTATCAAGAAGTCCTATCCCTAGTAGATTGCAAGGATGAGCAAAGTCTAACTGATCTGATTCCATATATACGTGAATCAATAGTATTCAAAGGGCATTTAACGCCTCCAACATTTGTGACAAGTTGAAGAAAGGAAACATTGATAGATCTTGGACCACCACTAAGAGATCTATGCCTAGAAGTGGTGACCTCATGAAGAAACAAGGGCAAGCATCTCTAAGCGGAAGACAGTGGATAAAGAACAATTGGAATCCCTATATAGACAATGGTATCTCCCACTAATTTCACAGCAAATTGGCCATCCAAAAATAAAATGCTCGTTGAACTCAAACTCCTAGAGGGAACAAAGGCGACAAACCCTTTCACTCTTTAAAATAAGGTGCTTTGTCTTACAAAAAAGCTTATGGGGGCACACCTGGAAATGGCCAAGGGGAATCCTCAAACAATAAGACCAATAATGTTTAAGGTAGTTGGGTCAAACAATGGTCCCATCAATGATAAGTAAGATGTGCCCAACATGGAAGGCTAGCTTGAGTCTAACAAAGTTTAGATGGGAGGTCCATGTAACTTGGATGTACTAGCAATAAATTTCCTCTCTAATAGATCAGTTGAGTGCAGAAGGCTAGCTTGAGTCTAACAAAGTTTAGATAGGAGGTCCATGTAACTTGGATGTACTAGCAATAAATTTCCCCTCTAATAGATAAAGTTGAGTGCTTCTTTCCATGTAGGAAGGTGATGAAGAGTGCATAAAGAGACCCTGAAAGGTGGAAACCTATCCAAAGAAATGTTGATAGACTAGAAGATAAAATAGACCTCGAAGAACCAACAATGTCAACATCTAGATGGTCCCAAAGAAGCGACCTCCTTTGAAGAACAAAGTGCCAAAAGTGAATATCTCCAATAGGATGAAGTAGTAGCCACCCATGGATGTAAGCTTGTGTATAAGCCAGTGTTACAAGACTTGGACTCGGCAAGCTGATTTTTTACCTTTACTCGGACTCGGCAAGTTGATTTTTGACCCGGACTCAAACTCAATGCCTAGACTAAAAGATTGAAGAATAGAAGGATATTGTGCTGAAGAGGAATTATTTGCAGTTCTGAAAATTTAAGGGAGGATTTATATCAGTCAAAGAGGGCCGTACTGTCCTCTAATCCCAGCCACTTCATGCTTGCTTGACGCCAAGGGTAGAGATTGTCACTAAGGGTTCAAGGGAGCGTAGAACCTTGAAGGAGAAAGGAACTTCTGAAATCGCAGCCCTAGAAACTCTTTTATCTGCTGGCCGCCATGATTTCTACAGTCCTTCAGGTCTGCAACCAAACATGAGGGTCATTAAGGGGGGGTCGCTGCCTCCAAAACAGGGATATGGTGATGTCTAAGTCAGTCGCTTCTCTTAGAAGGAGGATTTGGTGAGTTTATGGAGGATTTGCAGTTTTGTGGAGCTGGAAATTGTCATTGCTGTTGTAACAGTCTAGCTGCAGCCATTTTTAGAGAACTTTGGTACTAAGCGGTTGTACAAATTCTTCTACAAGCTAGGGTACTTCTTGCAAAGGTCAGAAAATTGATTTAGCAATATATCTTTATATGTACTTGATTTCTTATTCTCAATTTCTTAGCAAACTATGTTAATTGTAAGTGGACAAGTGGAGATGCCAAATGTTTGACAAAATGTCCCAATAAGATCCTTGCACAATCTTGTAAGAGTTGTAATCATTTCCAGCTATATAGAAAGCTTGCAAACTGTTTGAAAAATTGTCTCTGCGAAACCTTTGAACATTGGCATGGTTTAATAACAAATATATGAACCAGAATTTTAGTTGCAGCTATTATGATTGATAGTATTTAGAAATTCTTCATATTTGGTTGTATGCAAAGTGTTTGATGAAATGCCAATAAGCTAAAAATCAGAAATAATGCAAGTTTGGAACAAAAATTTGTGACAAGGGCATTATAATGGACAATGGTTGACAATTGCCAGCTACACAACTCCCCTATCCAAAAATAATAAAACTAATAAAAGGTATCATATAAACCGCTTAGACTTATTTCAAATGCAAATTAAGCAATAGTTACAAAACAGTTTATCTTTCAGGATGATTTTGTAAGACAAGTCACACAAGGAGCCAGTATTTCTACTACATAATCATGCGGGTGGGTATAGGCTAGTGTAGGTGCATCTAAATGTGCAAACATTGGAACATAAACATCAATGGAAGACTATCACACGATGGCAGTGCATGCAACAAATAACCAAAATAATGACATATTGAGTTGCAAAAAAGACTTATTCATCAACCCTGGAATTCCTATAAGAAAAGTAAAAGCACTCTACTTAGATTTTTGAAAGGAGTGTGAAAAGGTCAAACATGTTCCTGAATATGACCTTCATAGGAAATGAAGGAAAAATCATAATGCATAAAATAACACATTATTTGTCCATTTTCTGATAGAAAAATAGGTGGAAGTTCCATCAGCAATGTCATTCTCTAAATGGATTAAACCCAAAGGCAAATGCTGGTTCAAATACACAATAGAATGTATTAAACTTAAATGTTAAATAAACAAATATTCTTTGCAAATGCACACTAGAAGAGAAGATTAATATATAATATCTCACAGCAAAGTAATGAATATTGAGGCTCAATGAAATGATTTTGTGTGCATATTTTACTGAACACCTAAACATTGTATTATACTTCTAAATAAAAGGGAAAATCAATTACCATGCACAATGCACCAATGGCAAGTGCCAAGTTTTCTGCTGTGCTTGGTACAACCTCTTCTGCTATACTCCTTATGTCCTGTTGAAGTTAGAAAAATACTATTTAGACATATTAAGAAACATATTTGTTAAGGTCCCTGGAAGATGTAAACAACCATATTGACAAATGAACTAAAAATGTGAATTCAAAACAAATCTTAGTGTCTTAATACTCTTATCCTGAACAAACAAAACAAAACACAATATTCCCTAGCAAAATTTACAAAACAGAATGTTCATATGGGTTTTACATTGTGAAGAGCTGCAAAAATAGACTATGTAAAGGAAAATGTATTTAGCTCCATATGATCAATATAAACCATAAAAAAATAGACTATGTAAAGAAAAATGTATTTAGCTCCAAATGATTAGTATAAACCATTAAAAAATAGACGACACAAAGAAAAATGTATTAAGCTTCATATGATCAGAATAAACCATGGATTTAACCTTCGGTGTCCCTAAAATTTGTTGAGGACAAATTGATTAGGTGCAGCATGCAGGACCATAGTCCCTCCTCTAATAGCAAGGGAGACTCTTCTTCCCTAACTACCTATGGAAATGTACAATGATGGGATTTACACATTTATGAACACATTTAAAAGAATTTCATTGAAAGATCTAGCATTGCCAACCTTTGAAAATGAAAATCATCTGGAAAAAAAAAGGTTGGCATCCTTTAACGAATAATGATGTGGATCTTTCTCTTATGCCAATTTTGTATGAGATCAAGAAATCCACCTAAAGCAACGTAGAGGAGGGGAGTGTGTAATGTCCCCTTCTAGTAAGTCAAAAATTTTCACAACCTTGCACAATTTCAACTTAGTAAAAGAGAACATTAGTATTCAATTCTCCTTGTATTTCAATATATTACCATTAAGGCTAATGAACACTTATCAATATCAATATCAAATTTCATATACTTTCATTTTGCCATTTAGGGTTAGTAACCTCATAGTCATAAACTATAATAATTTCCATTTCTTAAATGCATTTCACATTCACATTGCTTTCTCATATAGCTTGTCCATGATATATCTCGGGAGGGACATTACCTAGACTTGAACGTTAACCAGCTCTACGTCACCACCCTATGTGAGTATGACTTCGTTAAGGTGCTAGTGTAACCATCCCATACAGAGGCCCAAAGGCTTCACACAACACCCGGTGTTCTTCGCCATTTGGCTCGAGGGACTTCATGCAACACTCAGCATTCTTCATCTAGTCGAGGGTTACCTACCATAGGGCACATAACTATGCAAGTTATACCTTAGGCCCAAGAGCTTCACACAACACCCGGTGTTCTTCGTCTCTTGGCTCAAGGGACTTCATGCACACCTGACGTTCTTCGTCCAGTTGAGGGTCGCCTAAGTCCAATATACTGCCTTCCTTAACTTACACCCTACTCGAGTGGTGATAGAGGGATTAAAGGACAAGTCCAATTGTCAGCTCCGAGTATATCATGGATTTGCTTATCCTTTATTCTTATCATTACCATATGTGCTTGATATTAACATCTCGTGATCCTCATGGATCACGAGATAGTACCATTGATCATTTCGTACTATCTCATTTACTTCCATTCATTTGGCATCATACTTGCCATAATCATTTATAGGACATTATATCCTTAAGGTGTTCATATTCAAGGATATTTCATTCAATAATGGTGAGTCATTCTATTTTATCATATCTATACCTAATCATTCTATGTTTCCTTGATTCATCTCTTTCAATTATGCTTATAATTACATTCATTTACATAAGAACTCCTTTCTCTATGATAACTTTCTTTAATAAAAATCGATTCTATACTTATTCATTATATGATACATCTTCCTTTGTATTAGGCTTTTACTCTATGACTGTTCTATGATAATTAATAGATGATTCCATGCATATTCCTAATCATTCACTTTATCTTTCCTTCTTTATGCATTAATTGCCATGTATTTGTTCTACTTATATGTATTTAACTTGTTCATTGTTCAGCTATTATTATTCATCTTAAATTCTGAATTAGAAATTACTATTGAGTAAGGGACGTACCAGATATGAATGTTTGCTTCTTATTAATATTGGATGATATAATGCTTTGGCTGGTCCAATCAATATATATATATATTTGGTGCTGACTGAATGTAGTTAATAGCAGACCTTATTGTTTGAACTTTTTTTTCCTTATTCCCTTCGATGAGGATGTGTTGTAGTTTTTATGATTCCCTTTTATACTTCCTACACTTTCCTTTGTGGAAAGTCATGTCTTTTCTTGAATCGCACCCTTTGCTGTTTCCTTTTACTAACCGTGGCATATACTAATACGTCTCCCCTTTTAATTAATAATTAATGCCTTAATAAAACACATTGCTGCTTTCAAGAATTTAATTGCTTTATATCTTTGTCTTATTATCATGCTGCCTTTAAACTTGCATCTACTCGTACCACATGCTTTTCATATATTGTTTTGTCTTTTCTGCAAATCATTGGTATATGATATACCAATCGATGCTTCTTTGCTGACTTATGAAGTCATAAATATATATTTATTAATAATAAGATTTGAATTTATATATATTATTAAATATTATAATCCTTAATATTTATATTAATAGTTATATCAATATTTATATTTATATTATTATTATTTCCATTCCATGCTTATATTTATATATTATATATTTAATAATATTTTGTATTATAATTATTATAATTATAACTATATATAAATTTGTATTTATATAATTAAATAAAATAATATAATTTGATATTATTATATATTAATAATTATATGTGTTTATTAAATATGATTATATGCACGATTATAATCACTGTTGTGTCTTATCTTTAATGTTTAAATCTTTAATTTAAACAATGTCTTATTATCGGGACATGACAGAGTGAATCAAATCTTATCAATCAACCCACTTTGTAACATAGAGCTTCATAGATATAACCTATAAAATCTGCAAGACAATATTTTCAATGATAATGATAGATGATATCATGATACAACCTCAAAGTATTATTCTAGCAGCATTAGATGGAGGTGCAATGAGTACTATAAGCTCTTTCTATAACAATCTAGGTAGTTATGCATATAACTATTTTTTATAATTTCCTAAACAATAGATAACCACCTTTCATTAACTAACAAGTAACAACTAACAAAATCCTAACACACTTAAGTGACTTTCAACTCAAGAAATAATAATTTGAATCAAATGAATAAATAGATCTCTAAAGCCACTTTTATTCATCTTAACAATGATCTCAGTCAAAAAGATTTTTTTTTTCTCATAAAGAAGATGATATGGGATGCTTTACTCAAATAAACCTTCATAGTCTTCAAAACCTAATCTTTTACATAGAGTTGGAGTCATAATCATTACCCCTGTTTCAATTTAAAAATATATTTCTACTAATCAAACATGTATTTGACAATCATTGTCTCAAAGAGCTACTTTACCACACGTCTTCTCTTTTGGTGAAACACCTATTTTCAATGTGGCCTAGTAAAATTTTCTCAATATAATCACACATCTTCAATATGGAATACTCTACTTGGATAAACTTCAACCTTTGCATCCCCTTCATCTTGTGTCTTTGCCCAGCAAAGTGACGCTTTCTTCCCTCAATTACTACACCACTCTAGTGTCACAGCTGGCATTCAAACCTAAGCATGACTCTTCACTACCAAAGTGCACATATTTAGAAGGAAGGCACTTCAAGCTAAGCACCATTCATAAGTTCTTTTTATGGTAGGGGACTACAATCCAAGCAAATCCTTTTTGCAGCCGAGAGACACTTCCTAACAAGGGGACCATTCCTTGACAATATGGTTCTGTTTATTCAGAAGTGAAAGTTGAAGAATAAGGTGGTAGAGATCCATTAGGCGGGTTGGGATTAGTGAGAATTCTTGCAGGATCAGTTGTGTCCATGTATTTGTGTTGCAAAATTTGGCATCATCTGGCATTTGGATTTTCATACATCCTCCATATTAATTTTGCTCCCAAGGTAGTATCCTGCTTTTTGTTCTTCCTAAGCCCCACACCTCTATCTTTCTTCTCTTGCCATGTTGTGTCCAAACCTATAAGAGGAATGCTTTTGACCTCATTGGAGCCTTCCCATAAAAAAAATTTCAATATTCCTTCGATCTTATTATTTGCCTTGTTTGTGATTTCAATGTTGGAGAGGAGGTATATGGGTAGCCGATAGCACAGCTTTTACCATCATGATTTTCCCTGCCAAAGTAAGCCATTTCCCCTTCCAAGATGTCGCTTTCAGTCGACATTTTTCAATGGTGTCCACCCACAAGTTAGTCCTCACTGCCCCTTTAAATAGGGGAATACCAAGATATTTTCCCGGCAGATCCACATATTGAAATTCAAGCAATGCAAGTATTCTACGCCTAATGCTCTTTTTGGGATTACAGAAATAAATACAAGACTTGTTTTCGTTTATTTCTTGGTTTGAGGCAATAACATACCTGTCCAATGTGTCTTTGATCACCAAAGCTTCTGGTAGATTCGAGGACCCATTCAAAATTGTATCTTCCACGAACTATTGATGTGTGATTTGGGGGAAGTTGTCTACGATATGAGCACCTTTCCACGCGCCCATGTCAGCTTGCCTTTTATTGCTCTCCCGAATGCCTCAGCCATCATGATGAAAAGGAAAGGTGATAGAGCGTCTCCTTGTCGCGGTCCCCTAGTTGGCATGAAGAAGCCCACTGGACTTCCATTGATCAAAATTGAATAACAGACGGAGGATATGCAGCTGAATATCCATTCAATCCAGTCTATGCTGAATCCAAATGATTTCAGTATACTCATCGTGAAACGCCAATCCACATAGTCCTATGCCTTACTCACATCTAGCTTAAGAATCATATTACTGTGGTTGGTTGTTTTGCTAGAGTGGATAGCTTCATGCGCAACAATGATGTCGTCCATAATTGTTCTGCCAGGTGTGAATTTTTTTGGTCCTCTGATATGATGAATTGCAAGAGAGGTTTGAGCCGGTTAGCCATCACCTTCAATATTATCTTGTAGATTGTATTGCATAGGGATATCAATTGAAAATCAAAGGAGCATGGATCTTGTTTTTTGGGGATTAGTGCTATTAGAGTTGTGTTGATGTCCTTCACCACACATTTAGCTTTTCTTCAATCTACCAAATGCCACATATCATCGCCCACAATGTGCCAAACTTCTGATAAAAAATTGGCGGAAAGCCATCTAGACTAGGGGCTTTGTCTGGGTGCATTTGGGACACTGTTGTCTTGACCTCTTAGTAATTGGTGACATGAGCATTTGGTTATTTTCTTCGCAAATCAATTTTGGGATCAGATTGAGAAAAAAGTTTTGTTGATCAATGTTTGAGGCGTCTATGCAAGCCAACAGATTTTGGAAAAATAGAATTGCTATTTTTTGTATTTTAGCCTGATCATCAATGGTATCGCCAACATCGTTCTTAAGATAAGTGATCATGTTTTGCATTCTTCTGCTTTTTGTTGAATTGTGAAAGTATTTTGTGTTCAAATCACCTTCCTTCAACCATAATTCCCTGGATTTTGGTTTCTAGTATATTTCTTCCCTAGCAAGAACCTCATCATAGCCCTTCAATAATTATTTTTCCAAAAGGAATTCCTCCTAAGACATCCCATGCTCCAATATGTGGTGATGTAAAGCCACCTACTCCCCTTCAAGTCTCTCCTTTTCTTTCAAAATGTTTTTTAAAATATTCCTATTCCATTCCTTCAAATGATTTTTTCTAACAATCAATTTTTTGGCAAACATAAACATTTTCGTACCTCTCTGAACCTGTGCATTGTCCCACCATCCCTTCTTGAGATCTATTCACGAGTCACAGCAAAGCCACATCCTTTTGAATTTGAAAGGACATCTATTAGGGGATTTGTCATCGTCCATTGAGAGTCATTGGGTAATGGTCGGAGCCCGAGCATGGGTTAATAATGGAATTCATGATGTAATATGTGATGAGCCAATTTAGACTAAATAGGAATCTAACCAACCGTTCTGCAATGTTTGTAAATCCTTGATGCCTATTAGTCCAAGTATAGGTCCCATTTGTCCGGATTGAGTCAATTAAACCAAGTTTGTTAACAAATTCCTGGAAATCCCTCTGTTGTTTGCTGGTATGAACTGTACCTCCTCTTTTTTCACCTTGGGATAAGATAGTGTTGAAATCACCCCCCAAAATGAACATATTGAAATTAGGAACGGATATTAAATTTACAATTGTATACCATACCGTGAGTTTCCCTTTTGTTTTGATTGGTCCGTAAATGTTCAAAAGGCCATAAGAGAGTTTGGAGAGGTTGCTTTGAATCTCTATCGCCATCCAATTGCAAGACTCAAAGCAGATTTTGATCGTCCTTCGAGATGGACGCCACATAATCCCAATGCCTTTAGATGCACCGTTGGATTGGATAAAAGAACCTTGCCAATCTTTGCATTTCAATGTAAAATTCTTTGCTTCTTCGGAGCTCAACTTTGTTTCTTCTAAGATAATAGAAAAATGTAAAATTAATTTATCTCTTTACGTTTTAATAGAAAAAAATAAAATTAATTCTTTTCGTTTTAATCAAAAGATAAATATAAAAATAAAACATTTTAATAGAAATAAATAAAATTAATTCTTTTCGTTTTAATCAAAAGATAAATATTAGAAAAACGTTGTAATAGAAAAAAGTAAAATTAATTATTTTCGTTTTAATCAATCTTTTTTTTATTCGTTTGAAAGAAAAAAATTATAAGAATTAAAAACAAAATTCTAATTTTTAAAATTATGTAAATTATACATATTTATATATTTTTAATATATAGATATATATAATATGAGTTTTTTTTATCCGTAATAGAGATATATTATATTTATAGATTTCAAGAAGTTACAGATATGCCATATTGGCTTGCAGAGAGTTTGCATGTATGCAAGATTACTTCATTGACTACCAGTGCTACTGCAATCACCACCCAAAATGGCCATGCAGAGCCAGACCAAAACAGTGCAGATATTATCTGGTCACGCAGGACCCCAGAGCCAAAACATGACTAAAACTATAGACAAACCCCTGACCTATGAACAGAGCATTGACCCAAACACAAGAAAATATATTTAAGACACATGTAAATACTTAACTAACCACCATCGAAGACCTCATACAACTTCCATTTCATTGTTGTGTAGCTTCTAGTTGAACTCCTCGAACCAATCAAACCCCTGTGTCTTAATCAACTGGAACATTTTCAACAGGAAATTGGCCCCAATACGAGCATTTTGCCTGTGCCACACCAACTCTGCACCCTTGAGATCCGGAATAAATGGATAATATTTCACAATGCCACTCGAGGTTTGCAAAAGGTGAATGTCCTTTAGATGTGGCAACGCTGCACCAAAAGAAGCAACCACTAGGGTTTCCTCCAGTCCGTCGAGCACCTCTGGGATAAACATTTTGCATGTCATGGAATTCACCCATGTTTTGGCAATGTTGAGATCCAAGAGAGATGCCACAAACCTAGAGCTGAGGTCTGTGTCCACTTTGTAACGCTCCCCTTCATCTATGAAACTCTTCCCCAGCACCATTTTCGCAGCCCGTAATACCAGTTCAATTTCTGTCGCAGCACTCTCTTCAAACGCAAATCGGTAATCTTGCCTAAGAATGCCATCTGCCGCTTGTTGATGATTGTTTTTAGACAACACGACAATAGAGTAAAACACTAAGTATCCCACTCTCTCTTGAATAAAGTTCTTCAAAGGCTGAGCTATGTGATCCAATGAAGTAACTTCAAGGTTCCTTATTTGTGATTGCATTGGATAGACTCAATGATTTGATGTGATCTTGCTGATAATCACAAAGGGACTTAAGCAGACTTCTTAGTTCATTCAGCTTGTTTCTCCTTTTAGTGTGGATGATGTATGTACAATGCTTCAATAACAAAGAAAAGGAAAAAGATAAGTGTAATGCCCCCACTTAAGCTCATCACTCCGAGATGTCAGGGTTAGCCTATCATGGGACTCCCGTAGGCTAACGGTAGTGTTCAGGGAGTCAGTTGAGGACTTACTATTTATAGTAAGTTGTAACAGGACCAATTTCTATTTTTAGAAGGGCAGTGCGAGAGCCTGGACACAGGATTTGGGAGTCGAATCTTCTAGAGCTTTATCGATTTAATATAAGTTAAATTAAAGATTTAACTTATTTTTAGGGTGACTTTAAGTTATATTATAACTTAACTTTATAATATTAAGTTATAACTTAAAGTGCAAAGTTATGTGCCTAGGGATGGGCGCCCACTTCATGGAGAGATAAGGGGTTGTTTCAAAATTGAAATTAATTAAAAATCCCTCTCATTCTTTGGTGTTGGAGTTGAGGGAGATAAAAGAGCAAAAATGAAGGTTCATTTCCTTATGCATACTTTTTGATATTTCACTCTGATATTGAGTTTGCCCGTGCATAGGGTTGGAGCTTGGCTCTTGTATTCGTATATTGATTTGCAGAGACAAGAACCTTTGCAGATTGCCATTCCTCGTGTATGAGAGAGTGCATCAGGAGAGGGTTTGAGGGGGCTTCATTCAGGAGTTCCATTTGGTGCATCCAGGAATCATGTTTGGCATTGTTTTGGACATGGAATGTTAATATATTTCGAAGTTGATATTTGCAGTTGTGACTGAGTTGATTAAGACCAGATTGAAGGCTTTTCTAAGGGTTTTGTTGCTGATATAGAGTGTCAAAGGGAGGCCGTACTTCTGCTGTTGGGCCGTACTCTTTTTGGCTGGCCATACATCAGGTCTGAGGTATTATTTCTGCTGTTTGTGATGATTTCTGTACTTTATCTTGGGCGACCAGGGCTGAAAGAGATCTGCAGAGTATTAGGGAGAGATTCCAAGCTGTTTCAAGGTGATTTTGCTGCTGATTACACCTCCTAAGTGGCCGTACTACCTAGCCAAGGTCGTGGGTTATAGTGCATAAAGTTTCTTTTGATTTGGGGGCTCACATCTATTTCAACTTGGGCGTTTGGAGACCTTATTCTTGTTGTGGCTGATTGTAAAGCAATATCATTTCAAACTTTGAAGTTGCAAGCATATTTCATGGTGGCATGTTGCTGGTCCGGCTACAGCACCCGAACGAAGCTGTAAACTGTGATATGGGTATGTACTCATAATTCATATTTTGGCTAAATACAATCTGAGTTGTCATTACTTTGTTGAAATTCCTCTTAGTTTTTCTGGGTTTGCAATATATAGTTCATTTCATGTACAATTTCAATGCAAAAAACGTCACATGCAAAACATGCAATAAAAACTAAACCCATTACCAACAGAAAACAAAAAAAATCAGTTCGAGGGAAAACACATACAGGGGTGTATGTTACAATAAGGGTTCATAGAAACTAATCTAAGGTCAATGAAGCAATGACGATGCATGAATAGATAAACTCCTTAATTAACCTAACTCCACTTTGCCAAGAATGCCTACAACTACATGGAGTTGGTGCAATCTCCTAAGGATAGCGAAAGGTTTTCACATCATGAAAGCTCATATAAGCACCCATTAAACGGCGCAGCTCAAACAAGCATCCACAATCGAACTTAAGCAAATATGATGAAGCTCAGACTAGCTTTACACAACACTTCACCAATGATGAATGTTAAAAGCATGAGCTAGGAGTTGATCAAATATTCAATACATACACACATTACATCAATGAGCTGCTAATCTACTTTTAATCTACTTAGAAACATCTCTCCATTTCATCAAGATACAAGAAACCATGTCATTCCACAAGACAACACTTAACACCAAACGAGCTCCAATGTCTTTGCATTAATCTTGAGAAATATTTACAACTTCAAGTACTCTCAAAGAATTTCGAGAGTTTCTTCTACTCTACACTATTGCCTACTAACTATTACTTTTACAAATGAGGCAACAAGGCCTTTATATAGAGTCCTAGAATTACAATGAATGGTCTGGATCAATTCAGATAGCTAAGGGTCCAGATCATGCCATCTCAGCAGGTAGTTACAACAACTTGTTATTTTTAGTACATAAGATAGGCAACAAAGGCACGTTTTCCAAGAAGATAAGGCTGAAATGGAATCTTCAGAGCATCTTCCACATGGACGTCCTCTTTGGCTTCTTGCTTGTTGAATGACGTAGCAAACTGTGATTGGCTTGATGATATGTATATGCCACGTAGGTGCCACCTCAGCATATTCCCAAATTGCATCATCTTGTGTGATGTCTTCGAATATGATTTCTTGAATGAACTTGCATGTTTGGGATGTATCCTTGTTGATCTTGCCTTGTTCTTCTACAAGTTGGATGTGTATAATGCATGTTACTCATTTGTCTAACTCTGTGTTCTCTTCCCTTGCAGGATATATGTTGATCAACTTTGATGCTTCTTCATGGAGAGTAGTGTAGGTGATGATAATGCTTCTTTCATGACTCGAAGTAGGAGACTTCTCTCGGAGACTTGAAGTTGTTGTAAGAACTTGATGAATGCCTTCTCTTTGATCAGATGATGAAGTATTCTTGAATGATGAACTTGATGTGATCCTTCGTAGCAGCAACAAGATGCCACCTTCGCAGTGCTTCCAACTTCACTTTACTCCTTGTATGAGGGTAACTCTAAGCTCTAGCTCTTTAAATGATTCTTAAGCTTTGTTGATGTTCCTACAACACAAGAGAAAACCACATATTAAACTATTGTCAAATATTGAATCTCATAAACACATAGAAATCATTTTAAAACATATACTAACTCTTCCAAGTCAAGGCGCAGATCTTGGTGTGCAAGAAAGCTAAAATGCGCCTAACTCTAATTGACCTCATATTTGTCATTTTTAATGATTCAAGCAATGGGAGAGATCTTAAAATGGTTATATCCCTCAAGGAAATCACTCAAAGATGTCATTTCATGCATTTTCCTCCTAGGCGCCAGAATGGGTTGGTATTGATAGAAAGTGCGCCTAGACTTAAATGTCTTTATACTTGCTATTTCAATGCCTCAAACAATGGAAAATGACTTATAATGATTATTTCTTTCAAGGCGTTCACTCAAGGGTGAAGATTCATGTGATTTTTCCCAAGGCGCAAATTCAAGGTTGTAGGGACTGACAAATGCGCCAGCATCACTTACCTTGTTATTTGGCATCTTAATGGTTTCAATTCAATGTATAGGTGTCTAGAGGAATTCTCACCTCAAAAGGACATCAAATTGCGTAGCTTTAGATCCTCCCTTTGCAAGGCGCCCACTCAATGAGGTGGATTTGTGTGGTTTCTTTGAGGCGCCAATCCAAGGTAGTGAAAGATGAGAAATGCACCTTGGCATGGATAAGTATCTTCCTGTCACTAGGCACCAGAAAGTGATTAACCCAATGGAAATTTGCGCCTAAGCTTGAAGATGAACTTATATTCTAAGTTACCGGTTCTGGTTCGGGTTCGTGGGTTCGGTCCAAAAAAATTTTGGGTGTGGGTTCATTTTGGGTTCGTCCATACAAAAACATATAAAAATAAAAAATATATTCATAGTTGCAGCAGTAATTAAGTTTAGAATACCATAGCATCATGAATATGATCATATAATAAACAAAACCACACTAGTATTAGAAATTAAAAACACTACAATGTCAATTAGTCAAACACGAACATCGAATGTCATGATACATATATAGTTATTACAATTCAAAAATCAAAATTATAATGCCAAATGTCAACGATCAGCCATCACTAGTTAGGCATCATCATCATATGGGTCTTCAAAAATATCATCACCACAATCCATATTAGATGATGCGGGTATTGGTATGTTAGAAGAACCACAAAAAGTGGCACTGGCACTAGCACCAGCACTGTAAAAATAAGCCCCAGTGTCCTATGTTTGCTTCATAAGAGCAATATTTGTTGCTACGGCTCCTGCTACAGTCAGAAGTATGAGAGTGAAGATGGGGTATTTCTTGATTATAAATGTTAGCTATTGTATTTTGTTAATATCTGCAAGATTGTTCTTAGAGTGTAATTTTTGAATGTTGATGGCAAGCTCAATAATATATATTTTTTGCAACAATGTTTGATGTGTGCTTTGAAGTTTGTACCAATGCAAACGACATGCACATCTGTATCTCAGTAAGATTAAGGAAAGAAGCCATACAAAAATAACTCTGTTTTTGTAGGTTTTATGTCAAGACTATGTTTTGATATTTTCCCAGGATTAAAAAAAAGTGAACAGATTATTGAAAAGAGGTGGCATCCACTCTTAGTTAAATAAGACAATATAGCCTCCTCAAAAGACCATTTTTTTAAATTATTATACTGAGCCAATGTCCAGTTGGGTGGTGTAAACTTTACTGCCAAGTAGGCATATGTGAAAATTACTTAAATTCTATTGTTTCACAGCATTGTGGTTATTCCCTTTTTGTTGGAGGATTTCTCTCCAGCCCACCTTTGTGTCCTCAATAGCATGCACATAAAGACAACTATCTTCAAAATTATTTTCGGACTTATGGAGGATGATGTGACTCTCAAAAATCACATTCAAACAAAACATATAAAAAAAAGACAAAACATGGCACTTTTCTGGGTAGGTTCGCCCTGGGCTCTACCTGGGTTCTTCTTGGACGGACGGACCCACAGGCCCAGGACCGAACCCTAGTCGAACCCCCGGGAGGACCGAACCCTGGCTGAACCCCCGGGAGGACCGAACCAGGATCCGGACCCAGGGCGAACCGAACCAGGACACAGGCCAGGGGGGGGGGGGGGGTGTTGCAGAACTGGTAACATAGCATATATTTCAACTTAGATGGTTTCAAACAAGTGTATTGTTGCTAAGAGGACTCCTTGCTCCCAAATGATATCAAATTCCATGATTTCATGCTTCCTTTGTCTAGGCGCATATTTAGGTGTTTTGAGTGTAAAATTGCGCCTAGGATCTAGTAGGTGTTCACTTCATTCTTTTATGCATCCAAGTCATTGTGAAGGCTTAGTAAGATGTCCTCACACTCATGCTTCCCCAAAGTGATTGATAAATACCCCTTTCAAAGCTAGGCGCTCATGGAGGTGCTTGCAAACACTACCTTCTAAGGCGCTAGTTCCTGTCTATTCAATCAGATTCTAGCGCCTTAGAAGGTAGTGTTTGCAAGCACCTCCATGAGCGCCTTAGTTACTCTTAAAGCAATCACTCTATCTTAGGCGCAAATCTAAGGTGATATCACTCTGGGCACAATTCCCATTAAGTTTAGACTTTATCTTACACCAAGGGGCCAAAATGAGGCTGAAGAGAGGTAAAAGTGCGCCTATCACAAGATGTGTATTTTGTGAACTTCAATCGCTCATAAGCACTTCAAAGAAGGTCATTCTCCTTTAGGCATAATTTATCATTGACTGAAACCTTCCTTTCATGCTAAGGCACTCATGGGTGACTCCAGAGATGCAAAAATGTGCCTAACATGGTTGAGGAGGAGTCTTCAAGTGTTAAGTGATTCAAATCATTAGAGATATTCAAGGGAAGCTTATCCTATCAAGGCGCCATAAGTTTTAACCTCTCCTTGCTCAAGGCGCACATTTGAGTTTCTTCCTTAAGTGCATTTTCAATCTCAATCTTAGGCACACATTTGGGTTTGCAGAGGTGGGAAAATGCGCCTAACTTCTTGGAGCAAATTTGCGCCTAAGAAATGGAAGTCCCCAGGGTTAGGTATATTGAAAAATATATATTTAAGTTTAGAGATTGAATTTCTTAGACTTTAAATATTTTTCCATATACCTTTCAGGATGTTTGAGATAGGTCTCGGATCCATGAGATTTAACATGCAGATTCTAGATTTTTGAGGATCCACCAAATTTCAGACTTAACCAATTTTCAGGATTTTCAAGATATCAGACTTAGTCATTTTCAGGATCTCAGGACATCAGGATCAGGAAATTATGATTTTACCATGAGGCTATAGACTCAAACACTACTGACACTGTTGACTTCATCATTAAAAAGTGCTAAGACATCATCCAAGACTAAAGCAAAGCACTGGAGCTCAAAAAAGGGGGTCCCCATTTGCAATGGGGCAATGTGTGATTTGGTCACAACATCGCTTTGCACTAACCAGTCTGATCGGGGTGTCCATGCCACCACACCTTATGCTATCTGCCGGAAAGTGAAGAACTATCTTGGCTCTCTTAGACATGATCGAGGGATTGCATAACAAGCATGTGTCACATTCTCTAAATATGCCTCCGAGAAAAGATGCAAGTGCTATATGCACTACACTCCATGATGCCATCGTCCCTTCACTCTAACAAAACGTTAGCTCCAGTCCTTCGCGTGATGCATTCATCTATATGGAGATCTCCCCTCTAAATGCTCACTCGTCAACTAACCCTTCAGCGACCTTGAGCAAACCATATAATGATTACAATTCCATTGTGAGAGGTTTAAATGAGGGGCCAAATCTAATCATGATGGTCTTATGATCACCAGGTTGTATGATCAAAGTTTATAAAAGGAACATTAGGCCTAGCTTCGTCTTCTGACCCAGCCTTTCCACCCCCATAGGGGTGGAAAGGCACCCACCCTACCACCCACATCGCTCTATTCTAATGTCTTAGAAGCTCTCCTGAGTATAATATGAATATTTTTAATATTATATATATATATATATATATATATATATATATTATGACTATTATGAATATATATAATATATTATATATATTCATAATAGTCATAATATATATAAAATATTCATAATATATATATCATAGTTACGAGACTCGGACTCAACAAGGGTCACTCGGTGAGGGACTCGAGACTCGGCGCCCAGACTCGGCACAGACTTGGAAAAGTGAAAAACCCAAGAAATTTAGAGATTTTTAAGGATTTAAAACTTGTTTCATGAACCCTTTATTAAATAAACCTTTAAGACACAATAACATCATCAAATAGAAGCTAATTTGATCAAATACACAAGTATACATCGATCACATAAGTATAAACACAAATTGTAGATGAGCTATTGAAGGAAATAGCACACTTAGATATATAAATATAGTCAAATGTATACAAAACTCATGGAATATGAAATCCATGACATCAAATATTCCAAACAAATATGAAATATCAAAACAATAACTAGAAGTCTATGGCTCAGAGGAGCCTGAATCCTTTGCCTTCCTACGAAGGCATAAATGTTAGGTCTTCAATGATGCCAAAATTGACGAGTCAACAAAAACTCGAAGAAAACTCGGCAAAAATAGGATCTATCTCATCCAAATCAATAGGATCCAGTGATTTGTCCTCTACTCTTTTTGTGCGAAACTGGAACCCTGAATTTGACTAAGTCTGAAACCCTGAAAAATTGGTTGAGTCTGAAATCTGATGGATCCTCCAAAATCTAGAATCTGCATGTTAAATCCCATGGATCCGGAACCTATCTCAAACATCCTGACAGTATATTTCAAAATATTTAAATGTACAAACTTATACTTAAATGTATTTTGAAATATACTGTCACCGTGTTCTTGATTTTTTCACTTTTTTTAGGCTGAGTTTCCCTGATGGGACTTGCATGGAACCGGCGAGTCCGAGTCCCCAAGACTCATTTGGGGTCACTTGGCTTGGGACTCGCCAAGTCCAGGGGAGTCCTAGTGAGTCTCGTTTCTCTGATATATATATATCAATATTAATATATTTCTACATTTTTTTATAATCCGATTTTTTTCTAATTTTTTGAAAAAATCTTATACTTTTGGTTTGCCAATTTTTTCTCCAAACAATTTTTGCTGCTATGGTTGTACGTAACTAGATGGAAACCTTGTGCAAAGTGTCCTAGAGTCAAATGAGGTGTTTCCTAACATAGTCGTGCATTCCATAACCAACGCCATGGATAAAGAGAAAGGAGAGGACCCTACAGCCTTGATGGTTAAGGGTGAAAGACCTACAATCATCCACATAGACATTCTAGAAATGACATTTATAAATACAATGTGAATAATAAATATAGCTCCACAAGACACTTACAAAACATTGGGCAAACCAACATCATTGCCAACAAATTTCAAATGACAAGCAAATCAGTATGGGACTGTACATTTCATGTTTTGTTGGTAAAAAAAGTAATCATTGACATTTAGCAATTTGTCATAGGTTTTTTGGCAATCTCATTGTGTAATCAACCATAGTTAGAAGAAAAATCTTTTGTCCATTGACCACATAGAAAAAAAATTCAATATGGATCTAAAACTCATTTCATCAATGAAAAAGTAGCCTCTACACATCCATATGAAAATTTCTCAATAATAAATCAGAGAGCATTCCACAATTGGATGAATTCAAGTTGAATAGAATGATTTTGTACAGGAAATGCAAGAATTAAAAGATCTTTTCACTGTCCATATTCTTTCATAACATTAACGCTGATCACAAGAAACAAAGTATATTAATGTCCACAATTAACTAAAACATAGATCAACAGGGCTAGAACATACAATAGGTTCAATAGCAAAGGACAAGGGCAAAAAAGAAGCCCTAAACGTAATTGATACACAAACAAAGACTATCCTAAAAAAAGGGCATACCTCCAAGCAAGTACATTAATAAAAGAAAAAAGTGGGGAAGACCGTATAAGGTAATATATAGAGGAAGACCATCAAGCAAGCAACCAAAATCGCAAGTGTCCAGTGCAAACTATAAGAATGCTCATTGGGGAGAGTCTAGAGCTAAGGGGGCACACTCGATGTTGCATAGAACCCTCCCTAATATTTGAGGCTGAAGAATGGCTTGTAGTGGGCAAAAAGATGGTAATGAGACCCTACCATTGACATCTACACAATGTAAGAGAGGTGAGAGAGGGTTCCCAATGTTCGGATGAGACAGAACCACAATCACTATGAGAGTCAAGGTGCTGAGGAGCCTCAACCATAGTACAGCACAAGGAAGAGCAATGCCTCGCCAATTTGTACCCATCCATACAGAAATCATAAGTGTCTAAAGGGCACTTAACATGTCCAACAACGATGATGGATTGAAAGGTAAACGTAATCAATCTGGGAGATCTAGGATCACCACAGAGAAACCTATGCTTTAACTCAGGGACCCTTCAAAGAAAAGGGACCAACCACATCATATCAAGATACCGGAAGAAAGTGGAAAGACAGCCACCAAAATAGTACCTCCCACAGATTCAATAGAAGATTGGCCACCAATAAATAAAATGCTCCTCAAATTCCACCTCCTAGAGAGAGAAAAGCAGCATAATCTTTCACTAAACAAATATATAGTGGTCTATCTCAACACAATTTTGATGGTAACACACTCACAAATAGCCAACAGGAATCCTCAAACTATCAGAGCAATGATTCTAAAGATAGGTGGGTTGAACAATAACTCTATTAACAACCTATAAGAAATGCTTCACACAGAAAGCTAGTTTGGGGTTGAGAGAAGTTAGAGGGGAGGTCCAAGTGGCTTAGAAATACTGACGATCAATGTCCTCTATAATAGATCAATTAAGCACCTCTTTCCCTAGAACAAGATGACAAGCACCACATAAACAGTACCTAGAGCGACGGAGCCAATCTAGAGAAATGCCAATAGACTAGAAGAATAGGACGGCCTTGGAGAACCAACGACGCCCACGCCCACGCCCAAGGGGCCCAAAGAGGCAATCTCCTCAGAGGAACAAAGTGCCAAGAAAAGATATCTCCCACAAGACAAAGCAAAACCACTCATGGATTTCAACCTATGTATAAACCAGGTGAGCATAAAGATAGTCTCGAAACGAAGGGGTTGGACACTAAATTCAACTTGGACAATACTAAGGAACTGCTAGTTTACAACGAATAATACACAAATCCATAATTGTCTAAACCCTCTCAACCAAAGCTCGGTCAAAAGAAACCAAGCCAAGTTCCCAAACTTCAAAACCATACAGTGTTGTAGGCTTAACCATTGCATCAAAAAGCTGCATCTTAGAAGGGATATCTTGGAAGTGTCCCTACGAACATTAGCACTCAAGAATTGAAACAGAGGTGTATCCACTGCAAAGACAAGACTAAGAGGCAGGCCAAAAAGTATAACTAGCGGTTATCTCCATAGGGCCTCCATTGTAGAAGAAATGAAACCTAAAAATAATGTCTTTGGTGTTGTCGAAGACCATGACCATTCTATTGAGGTTGACAGGTTGGCGAAGATCACAAAACTCCAAAAGTGCATCAAATTTGCTCTATAACTCATCAAAGGAATGAGAGGGGAGGACCACATCATCTACAAATAGTAAAACAACAATCACAACATGGTAAAGCAGGCAACCATCATTAGCATGGGTATTATGTCTAAGAAAGACCTCCAACTCAATCAATGTAGATGCCAAAGAGGGTTGGTGAGAGAGAGCAACCTTGCTTAACTCCAATAGTACTTTAAACAAAGTCATATAGGCCATGACGAGTATAGAAATGCCAAACAACCATCTTGTAGAACCGCAAGATGGCAGTAATGAGGGTTTCAGAAATACCATTGTCCCTTACCATATGGAACAACAAATGTCATGAAATAGAATTAAAAGACTTTTTAAAGTCCACAAAACAACATAAGATTTTATAAGACCAACAACCAGCCTCCTAAATGATAGCTTGGACTTTGAAGATGTGGTAAATAGTCGAGAAATCCTAAGCCAGCTTGACCCATAGCCCCCAAATTCCAATCCTCTAGCACCTCTTAAAGAGACTTGTCCAAAATTGTAGCATAAATATTTGCAAAAGTATGTCCAATCATGATAGTCCTATAGTTATTTGGATTGGAGAAATCCCCAAAACTTGTGAATGAAGTGGATAATATGTTGTGACCAAGTGGCAAGGAACCTACAATAAACAACCTCATTGAAAATCCATGAAATGGGATAAGCAAGTGAATCCACACCATACTTGAGAAACTCAAACTGAAGTCCTTCACAATCAGCCGCTTTGTTGGAACAAAGTTTCAAAATAGCTCTCCGAACACGGCCTATAGATAACAAACAACAGGAAATGGAGAGTGGTGCAAAAGAGGAGGTGACTCTAGTGATAGGTTAGTTAGGGACATCATAAAGAGAATTAGCATAGGAGACCAAAACAAGCAGGGTGATATGAATGGTAGTGGAGTTCCTTGGGAGGAGAGTATGACAAAAGATCTTACGGCGTGATGGAAGGAAGCAAGGAGTTTGTACCAGCTCAACACAAAAAACTTGTGTTTCTTATGCTGAAAGAGAAGACGATATTCACCAAGGTTGGTAGAAATGGAGGGAGGGTCATTGACCAGGATAAACTGAAGTCTCTAATGCATGGCTTTACACTCATTGCCAAACCAACCATTCATAGGGCAGGAACCAAGAAGGTGGGGTGTAGTAGAATAATGACCTATGTGGGGAAAAGAATCAAGGACAGCCTCCCAGAAAGCATCAGAAAGGAACTTATACAAGGATATCTGAATCCCTAGATTTCACCATAACAAGCATCTCCACCTTTGACATCAAGACTAAAAGCAAGTTCTAGATCTTTGATTATAGTATCTACATATATCACTAAGTTCAATTTTGGGAATGCAGATGTCACCTGCACATAAGTTTTCTAGTCATAAGGAAATCAAATATGTGGACTCCGTCAGTGTCAACAGTCACAGTCATGATGACACCAAAAAATGATTGAATAAACAAGACTGCTGGCATCTCAGATTACCATCTATGAAAAAAATGACACTTCGCTCATTTGCATCCAAAATATCCAAGTTGGGATTAATTTGAATTTCGTTTAAATGGTATAGGCCACAAACCGAGTTCTTAATTAATGAACTATGCTGTACCTCTCTCTATATAGGACTCATGGGAGATTTGCTTAGAATTTCCTCTAATGAATAATATCCAATAGTAATATTCACCTCAAGCATGTAAGCTAATTCTTTCAACATGGACAATTTGCTTGATACATTCTTAATTTCTAAATGTTAAGTTCTTTCAGATTAGACAGGACAACTTGACAAGGACACAAAGGAACTACATTTAACCTTCTGTATGAACTGAACTTATCAATCACCATATAAACCCTCTAAAACTGAGGTATGGCAAGGAAATGCAACTCTAAAGAGCTCAACTTAATGGATATTAGGAGATAGCAAACAACCTGCAATATACTCTTTGCAGCCTTTGATGTAATCTGTTCGAATGCATCACACACCCCTTCTGCTTCCAAAACCATAATCCTTGCTCTTAGCCAGCAGCGCATGAAAGAAAGCCATGACTGTAAAGACTGCAAAGCAAGAAATATGTTTCTTGACAGTTGGATGGCTTCTGCATTCTCTTTTAAAGCATCTTTATGCTTTGCCTGCCAATTCTGCAAATCCTGCAATATTTTGACATAAATTACTCAGTGTGTAGCAACTAAAAAGAAGCTCATCATGGAAACAAATACTCTATGTGTTTCACCATCTGCATTCACAAGCTAAAGCTTGACTCCTTTGTTTCATGCATGTGTCTAAAACAATGCTAGCCCAAATGTATTTAAATATAACACATGAAGTACAGTTATTTCACCTTCAAATAGACTTTCTTTGCCGATGCTCTTGGAGGAGGAGAAAATGTTAAACATAGTAAAGTTGCACCTGGAATGTCTGCAACAGACTTCTTTCCATCTACAAAAGAGTCAAAACTAACGTGGTAATTGTAACTTGAGCTTAGATATATCTACTAAATATTATAAATAAATAAATCTATATACCGTTGCTTCTCAGTCCAAATTATTTGCATTCAGACAGTTCAAAAAGAACAGTACCTTAGTATCTTCAATTTTGGTTCACAAAAGAAAGCAGAAAATTATTTCTAATAGATATTTTCCTGCCCCATGGTTCTATCCTACCCACCTATTCCTGGTTAATCTCACTATCACCATTTAATGCTTCTATTATGACTTTTACATTGCTTGTCTATGCCATGCAGTAAGAGTGGAATTATGGTAGCACTAGTGTCTACAGTGTATTAAAGACAGATGACTAAAGTTTGCATTTCCGCTTAACGATCATCCATTCACACATGCCAACTACATATGCATCACTAGGCATAATGAATTAACAATTAAATGATGTATATAATTAAAAAGGTCGCTAGACCAAAGGAGCAATTTGATTGAGCGCCTGAAATATTCATTACAATAAACAAAATTATGTTTTTGTGTAAAGCAAATTTCCCTGGTGTCTAAACTTTACTAGATACAGCATTGCCTGCAGCTAATATTCCACCGGGTGCAAGATAACCCCTAACAAAGGTCTAGATTAAATCTTCTTGATCATGTTTAATTTCATTACAGTAGACAAAAAACAAATTAGCAATGCACATAAGCCAGCTTGAACATTGGATATGCAAACATAACCATCAGGAAATCAAAATCACCTCCATGAGGAAATCAAAATCACCTCCAAACTACAGTCCATGATTACTGGCACAATCAAAAAGACTTAATCAAGCCCATGATTTTCAGTCCAACAGATCCTTTATTTCAAAAGGTGGTGACCAATGTCACAAATATGATGAGACAGATTCAACAAAATAGTCCAACTAAGCAATATCAAGGGCACCTTCAAAGTAATAGCACAAATGACAAAGCTAGATTACCTCTTCCACTTGCAAGGCTTGCTTTGGAGGCACCTCCCAATGACAACATAAACAACTTTGGCTCTTTTCACGAGACAAGAAATCATGATGCTAGAAATTTCCTTCAGATGCATCACATGTTGCATTTAATGAGTTTTTTCAGATCAAACCATCAAAGGGTTTGTGTAACCTTCAACATCTTCGTGATGAGCTTGATGGCAACTCTTTAATACGATATTTTCAATATGGATCCATTTTCACTGAAAATTTAAATACATTCAATGACTACACATGTTTGTGGAGCCAAAGAGCTATGAAAGAGCATATAGCTAAAGAGAAGAGAGTACATGAAGGAGCCACCAATGGTACTCTTATTTTCAAGAGCCTCTCTTTGCCCCTCCATCGGCAAATCAAAATGATGAGTTAGATTTCCCATCTACTTCATAGGCCTTGCTTAATTTCTATGGAGAATAACAACCTTCTATGTTGGATCTAGAAGGAATTGCATCTCATCTATTTTTTAAGGTAGGTAAGGTCTCCCAAGCATCCGTGGAGCAAAGTGATGATTCAACTATTTCCACTAAGCAAATGAACAATAACTACGCCATGGATGAAGAAGCATCAAACAAATTCTTCTCTACATTCTGATTGTTCAAAGCGCCTACACAAGACAAAACTGGATAAGGGCTTGCAGCTTCATGTTTAGTAGTTCACGTAAGCATTCAAGATGAGGGAACTCAATTTCAGTAGTTATCTTCACTGGAGATGGGTAGTCTGTTGCTTACAATTGGATTAACTACAGGTTCTTCTATGTGAGGACAATATAGTTTCAAGTTTACGAAGTGGATCAAACTTCGATATGAAAGATTTGTTATTGGCTCTGGACATTTTCTTGCAACATCTCAAGAGGGGGTCTTCAATGAAGGACACAACGAATTTCCTTATGAAGTTTATCCTTCACATTTGTCCTCAATAGCTTTCCATAACATTAATGGAGGACCAAGTGTTGAACCATTAGCCATTGTCGATGTGTATGCCAAAAGTGGATATCACAAAAGTAGAGAAGTTCTTGATAAAAGAAGAATAAATGTTATCACAAGCTCATGTTCAAACTTTGGTTTTTGAGTTAGAAGACGACAGTTGCACAATAAATGACAAATCTAATTATTCTCTCCCTCTAATGGATTGACTCTTTGAAGCAATTTGTCATCAAGAAGCCAAAGAGGACCTATTCACTCAGGGCCCACAGTCACCATACAAGGATGATTTGCAAGGTTTGCCTAAAGAGATTGATGTGTTCCTCCTTCAAAATGTTCACTTTGATGATGATTCAATGCTTGAGGAAGATACAAATCCTAAGGGATTGTCAAGACAAGATCCAATAATGTCCATCATCTCTACGGAAGTGCTACAATTGGGGATCTTGCATGGTGCCTTCAAAAGGAGAGGTTTTTCAATGATGAAGACCATTTTGAGTCGCTATACATTGATGAGCTTGAGTTTACTCTGCATGATTTTATCCATCATATTGAACCATGGATAGTTGCAAATATTTCTCAAAGGCTCCAAGGATTCAATATACAATGATTGGATTCCCAACTCAAAGAAAGGGGTTGCTGCCTTTCCCAACCTATAAATGGCATCATCTGGCAAGTTTGTTTCCCTTTTCCACAAGTAGGTAGGTGCTATCATTTCCTATATTCATCATTTTGTAATGTGTTTCCCTTGATCGTGATGTGTTTGCTTTTGTCATTGTTCTTGTTTAGGTTTGGGGAATCGTCTGTTTATGTGCTTAGAAATTGACTTGACTTTATTGCCCACAAATAAGACCCTAATCAAAATTTTTACCAAAGATTCTAAAGTCTCCCATGACTGAAGCATGTTTCATGGTCCCCAAAAAGAGCCAATCGTTGCATGTAATGTCCCTTTTCTGGTCTATTCCAACATTCTTGGAGAAATCAAAGATTCTTAGAGAATTCCATCATCCTTGAAGAGCGTCAACTTTTTGTGGCCAAAATTATATACTATAGACCTTAAGTTGGGAAGTTATATACTGCAATACATACCGTAAGTTGTAAGTTATATACTACAAACTGTAAGTTGGGAAGTTATATACTGCAGTACATACTGTAAGTTGTGAAGTTATATACTGCAGACTGTAAGTTGGGAAGTTCTGTACTGCAATACATACAGTAAGTTAATAATTTAACTTAAGTTGCCTAAAGTAACTTTATATTATTTAAGCAGCTTATGTTATATTATTAAAAGGCATTTTTAACAGAAGACAAAAAAGTGATTTTATAAGTGTCACTAGGCATGGGGATACAAAAGTGCGTTAAAAAGACACTTTAAGGGTGGAGTGGGAAAATATGAGAAAAAGAAAATAAATTAAAATATTTTCTCTCGAAAAGTTATAAAATGAGGTTTTGTCCCCAAAAAAAGATTACCTACTCATATTATCTATTTCAATTCCCAAGGATGAATGTGAGTTCTTTCTTCATTCCTAAGGACGAAAACCCTCCTAGTTTTCCATATTCAGGATTTGAGGATGAAAACCCTCTTGTCTTGCTTGGTGATTTCATGCAAAGATCACAGTTGCGCTAAATGAATAAAAGCATTTCCAATAGCAATTTGATTTTGTAGATTTTTGAGTTTCAGTTGTGGTTGTGGTTTTTCAATATTTTGGGTTTGTGAGATGTTTGGGGTTAGTGTGATTTTCAGTGTGGTTTTTCAGTATTGCAGTTGATATTATTTTCAGAATAAAATACTTATGCAATGCAATGTGTGTCAGTCCTTGTGTTGTGTTGTGTTGCAGATTAATATTATGGCTATTGGAAAGGGTTTCTGATTTATTTTGGCTATTGCAAACAACATATATTAATGCTGATTTTTTATTACTGTTGTCCCCTTAAAAGGTTGTACAACATAAAATGACAGTAGTACAATTTTGTTTGATTTCCTAAACTCCTACAAGGCTAGACGCCCCTTTATTTCATAATCAAGTTTCTTTGAAATGTTGTGGAGCCCATGCTTTACTAAGTCTTTGATTATTCATGTGTCATACCATGTTCAAAGAGATTTTGAAAAGTCTTAGTTATTTTTAAGGAGTTTCTTTGTCTTTGGTAGGTGTCATACAAAATAACAAAGGGAATTAGAAGGCGGGTGTGAGAATTAGAAAGGGAAGTCGTATCTTTTAGAAGTGAATATGTTGTTCTACCACATGTATGGAGTGTCATACCATAAAGAAATGGCTCTTTTTATGGTTTTTTAGCTGTATAAACAGTTTTTCATCTGACTTGGATGGTATTACACTTTCCAGATCTGATCTATGACCAGAATGAAAATTGCTTAAATGAAACTTGCTTAAGTCTGATGCAAATTATTGCTGATATCAGATGCCTTTGATGAAGATTGATGTGAAATTCGTCAAAAAGGTTTGAAGAACACAGAACTCAGGCATTATGAAGAATAATCATTGTTGTACCCTGAATTAATACCCTGCTGATCTAAGATGGATAACACCTGTTGTAGATGACTAAAATTTTGTTTCTGCTTATTAAAGTCTTGTTGCTGCTGCTGCCAAATTCTGTTCTGCTGATATGGAATAATGTCGCTCTTGCTGGTCCTATCTCCACCCTGCTTCATTGATCAAAGAACAGAGTCTTCTGAGGACAAAAGTAAATGTTTGGGATGTCTTACTGCTGGAGGAGTGTGAAATTAGAGGTTTAAACTGCTGTGAAGATGCAATAATGTGAAAATACAGAACTATTGTCACTAAAGTCTAAAACTCTATTGCTTACTGACTGACACACCCCTTTACCTTACACTTGCCTTTTAAATTACTTGGGCAGAATTAATCATAATTTAAGCCATGTTTTATTTTGCTGGGCGGAGTTTTACCATGGCAGAGCCAGGTTAGGCACTCACCACTGTGTTTTTGCCACTTTTTGGCAACTCATGTCACTAACTGCCATCCTTTTGTTGTGTGGAAGATTCACTAGCTTAAGCCAATGCAGAGACCTAAGTGATATTGCCACCTTTATTCAAAGTTGAGCAGAGGTTTCTTACACTTATGCCACCTTTTTGGATGACTTATAATCATCAAAATTGGCTATAACAACCAAGACGTGCAGCCCCATCTTTGGCCATATTTCATGTGCAGGCAGAATTTTATGGTGTCTTCGCCACTTTTAAGATGCAAAGCGAAACTTCTCAATGACTTAGCCACTTTTATGATGACTTTCAATGACTTAGCCACTTTTATGATGACTGGCAGAACTTTCAATGACTTGAACCATTTTTCCAAGCCTTGGGCAGAGATCCAAGCAGAGTTTGCATTCGCTGTTGCCACTTCTATCCTTGACGGAGATTTCACTTGGTTGAGAAACTATTAAAGTCCACTCAGACAGAAAAACATGTTAACTTTGCCATCTTTGCCATGTCTAAGAAGAACTTTAGATGATTGAAACCACTTTCCTTGAAACACCAGCAGAGATTTTACGTGGCTTAGCCACATAAAAATTGTGCCTGTTAGCCATATCCATTCTTATATTCTCCATTCTTTGTCTCAATCATCAACAATCTCGAACCTTATCACTATTTATGTAATGTCCCTTTTAGGAACAATACTAATTTTACCCTAAATTATCAATTTCCAAGCAAAGAAAGGTTTATAGAGTACCTTGACTTGATTTAATCCCTGCAAACAAGTTAGAAAATACTTACAATAATATTTCACACAATCAAGTTAACATGATTAACAAATTCATAATGGCATTATTAATCCAACTAAACTTAATTATATAGGAGACTTAACCATAAGAGAGTTAAGGAGCGTGACTTCGATGTGTCTTGGATCCTCTACCCTAGGCCCAAAAGCGGATATACCATCCCCCTTGGCCTCATGTGGCCCATGCCATCCATATGAGGTGGTCTACCTAGTGAGGTATCAGTTACCCGTTATCCCCTCATCTTATCATTCCCTTTCCCTTTCTCTATGATTGGTTCTTTTGAGTTTACATGCCTATGATAGGAGAATGGGATCACAAAAGGTGCCCTGGAAGCCATCTCTTCTAAGCCCAAGGGCAGTACCTTTTGTACCCCCTTGGCCCCAATGGGATTATTCAATCCCCCCTATAGGGCTGGCATACCTAGAAGAGTGCCCCATCTCCGTTATCCCTCTTGCTTCCTCCATCATAGAAATCATGACATTCATACAAAATTCTGACAGATCTTATATCAGTTTCATATTTGCAAATAATTCTATCAACCATACAAAATGAATCATGAAGATGATATCACAATATGCATGATCATATCTACGCAACACATTATATCCCTATATAGATCTTACCACAGTTTGATGCCTTTTCTGTATGTATCTTGACTGTTGATCAGTATACATGTCTCCTCTTGATTTCCTATTCCTTATAATTTGTTCTTAGATATATCTTCTTCTTGATGGCTTGAATAATCTTCTAAGTAATTCTTGGGTACAAACTTGTAAATACCTTTATGAGACATCCCGTGTTATAATCTGCTTAAATGCTTTCTTTTACATCTGATGAGCAGATCTGAATATATATATATATATATAACTCAAAAAATATATTCTTAATCAGATTATTCTTATTCCATATATTCCTTCCTCATCTCCCTTCATACATCTGTTGTTGATCGTTGGTTCCTTATGTTTGCTTCTGCAGACCAGAACTCAATCTAATATGTATTCCTTCCTTTAGAGTTGACTATTGTTCTATATACTTCTATATATTTCTCCTTGATATTCCTTTTAATTCTGCTTTCTTTTCCTTTTCTAAATCTTCATTCAACTCAGAAAATGTTCCTTAAACTGTATATAAATCCCTTCTTATATTCAAAAGTATACATCAGAAATATATATATGTTTCAAACTCAGAAATATCCTTTTCATTGTCTGCCCCTTGTCCACCATCTTGTCTTCTTTTTATACCTAATCAATCTACCTCTTCACCCAAGGGTTATGACTCCTCAGAAGAGGTCGGCCAGCATTCCTTGCTACTCCCTTGACTAATCGTTGCCATATTTTAATTTGGAGTTATCGCTGATTAGCTGCCCTTATAAGATATTAATTACCAATCGTTCCTTTGTATACATAAAACTGATCGCTATCCCTTGTTTATTATAATCGCTGCTTGAACAATTACTTTATTTAAACTACTTTATACTCTTACATGAGATAATCACTGCCATATGAGTATTTCAAAACTCTTATGTTATATTATATATATAAATATATTTATTTATATAATTATTACAATTATAATAATATATAATTTGATATTTATATCTATATTATTAATACTTATTATTTATATTTATAATATATCTTGTTAATTATATAATATATTATATATTATATTTTAAGTATATTTATTTATATATATTTATAATATATGATAATTATAATAATATTTAAATTGATAATATATTATATATTATATTTGAATTATATTAAAAATATAATAATATTATTTATTAAATATTATATTATATATGTTTATCATTCAAATTGATGATGAACATCGTATTTTTAGAAGCAATTTCATCGTTTATCATGATGCTTAATTTAAATAATGTCTTAAATATCGGGGCATCACAGTCCACCCCACCCACGATTGCTTGTCCCCAAGCAATCATAAAAATCTTTAAGATTCCAATTCAATTCCCTTGAGGGATTGTTGTTAGTACACTTACCTGAGTTCCACTGCCCTTGTTGTTCTTTAAGATCATAAGGTTGATGACAAATATTCTTGTGGTTCATGTGTTTGTATTTTCCAATATCTCTTAACAACAAGCGTTGGTAACTAATGATGTCCGTAACTTAAGATAAATTTTCTCTTATTTTGGGAAAGTATTTCTTTTATTTAGACAATATCAATTAATTCAGAGTTTGGTAAATAAGAATGATTCTTACATAACAAATTTGGTATAACTTGATGTGTATTAATTTTATCGAAGGTACTTATGAACCTAATACTGATATCCTTGATCTTTAATCATGAATGAAGGGTTACTCTAAAGAGCTTAAGAGAAGAAGACCCTTGGATGAAATGATCTACCCTCGATACAACATGCAGGAAAAATAAGACAAAGTTCACTAGATCAATGTTATAAATTAAAAGGTAGATCATATGATATGGACTGGATTGTTTCATCATTGTTTCAATGAGTGAGGGATAGATCGCTTGTTTGTACACTTGATCTCGTTCTAAATGGATAGAACAATTAAGTTTGATGAATATATCTTATTATAAATTTCCACATTTCTTTTAAGACCTTTCTCCCCATTTGTGGGCTCCTAAAGAGTTGAGTTGACTTTATTATGTCCTCTAATAATAGTCCACACAAGCCATAGAATCCCTAAATCTTGCCCTAGAATCACAAGTTAGGGTTACAACTTACCAATCCAATGTTGTAAGCAAAATAAATCCCGGTTTAGGCCCTGTAATCATGTTAGATAATTCATTAGATCAAAACATGTATAATAAATTATTTATTCAAATCATGTAAGAGGTATATAAATCTGTTCATTGAAACCTACAACCACATTATATGAATATATTTGATTCTAAATATAAGAAAGATCATATATAACAATGTAACAAGTCTCAAGGACTATGTGGGTTCAACCATAAAGAGGGGAGGAGTGGAATGTGATGAGGTGTCCCAAGTTTCCTCTACCCTAGGCCCAACAACAAGACCTCATCCTCCAATGGCCTCATGTGGTCCTTAACCATCATCATGAGGTGGCGTACCTAGTGAGGGCTTTACGTCGTTCCCCTCCATCACACCATCCTTTCCTCTTATGATTGAAGATCCTCCTTTTCATTTATTTCAATAATTGATTCAAGTGGGAATAGTCCAGAAGGTTGCAATAGCGTGTCCTAGATCCTCAACCATAGGCCCACAACAGGACCTTATCCTCCGTTGGCCTCATGTGGTCCTTAACCGATGGTCCTTAACCATCATCATGAGGTGGCGTACCTAGTGAGGGCTCAATCACCATTCCCCCTCGCAGTCCTACCTCATCCTTTCCACGATCAATTATTGCCAAATTCAGATCATTATCCATAACCTTGATAACATACATAGTCATGTAGTATACACTTGAATATACAAAGTTATGGACTATACACTCGAATACACAAAGTCACAAAGTATACAATTGAATACACCAAGTCATGGAGTATACACTCAAATACATAGTCATGAAGTATGCACTTGAATACAAAGTCATAGAGTATACACTTAAATACAAATACAAAGTTATATACACTCAAATACATAGTCATGAAGTATACACTTGAGTACAAAGTCATATAGTATACACTCGAATACATATATAGTCATAGAGTATACACTCGAATACAAATACAAAGTCAGAGTATACATTCGAATACATAGTCATAAAGTATACACTTGAATACAAAGTCATAGAGTATACACTCGAATACACAATTCACAAGGTATACACTTGAATACACTCAAATACACGTAAGTCACAAGGTATGAATACACGTAAGTTGCTTTAATACATGTAAGTATATCGTCGGACAACTCGAAAGGGGATTCGGTGCATCCCATATAACACCGCGAGTCCGTCCACCATCCCAAGTTCACCAAGTATACACATGAGTATACACAACAAGCATGAAGCATACATGCGAATACGTGTAATACACAAAGTATTCTCATGAACGTATGTAACAAAGCATGCACATAAGTCACAAAGCATACCTTTGAATACACTCGAATATACATAAGCCATGAACTATACACTTGAATACACATAAATCACAAAGTATACACTTGAATACACGTAAGGCACAAGGTATACATCAATACACGTAATACATAAAATATACATAGGATGGCAAGAAAGATGCTCTGATACCACTTGTAATGTCCCTTTTAGGAACAATACTAATTTTACCCTAAATTATCAATTTCCAAGCAAACAAACGTCTAGAGAGTACCTTGGCTTGATTTAATCCCTGCAAACAAGTTAGAAAATACTTAAAATAATATTTCTCACAGTCAAGTTAACATGATTAACAAATTCATAATGGCATTATTAATCCAACTAAACCTAATTATCTAGGAGACTAGACCATAAGAGAGTTAAGGAGCGTGACTTCGATGGGGTGTCTTGGATCCTCTACCCTAGGCCAAAGAGCGGATATACCATCCCCCTTGGCCTCATGTGGCCCATGCTATCCATATGGCGTGGTCTACCTTGTGAGGTATCCATTACCCGTTATCCCCTATCTTATCATTTCCTTTCCCTTTCTCTATGATTGGTTCTTTTGAGTTCACATGTCTATGATAGGAGAATGAGATCACAAAAGGTGCCCTGCAAGCCATCTCTTCTAAGCCCAAGGGCATTACCCTTTGTACCCTTGTACCCTTTGTACCCCCTTCGCTGTGAGGTATCCGTTACCCGTTATCCCCTATCTTATCATTTCCTTTCCCTTTCTCTATGATTGGTTCTTTTGAGTTCACATGTCTATGATAGGAGAATGAGATCACAAAAGGTGCCCTGCAAGCCATCTCTTCTAAGCCCAAGGGCATTACCCTTTGTACCCTTGTACCCTTTGTACCCCCTTGGCCCCAATGGGATTTTTCAATCCCCCTTATAGGGGTGGCATACCTAGAAGAGTGCCCCATCTTCGTTATCCCTCTTGCACCACATTTCCTCCATCATAGAAATCATGACATTCATACAAAATTATGACAGATCTTATATCAGTTTCATATTTGCAAATAATTCTATCAGCCATACTGTTGTGACCAAATCATAACATCACCCTGTTGGTAACAGGGACCCCTCTTTTTGAGTTTTTTGCTTGAGCTGTGTTGTTTTGGCTGTAATCTCACTTGAGAGTTCCCGCATAAGTAAGGGAGTTTGCAAATAATGTATTATGCGAGCAGGTTGAAATGTCCGCTCAGACGCGTATCCTCCGATTACTTCACATAGTGCGACTGATAGGTTGTGCATACTAGACCAAAATGGCCGCCTTGCAAAGTGGCATTGTCTAATTTTTACTTAGCAGTTTGAAAAGTCCACTTTGAATGCAAAAATGTTAGTCAACTTATAAAGGATGATATTTAAACTCATGTAGAGCATTCCAATTTGTCCGCTTATATGCACTTGTCTAAGTCATCTCTGTTCTCGTGATTTTTATCCTATGCGTAAGACATTAAAGTGTCCACTTAGGTATCAAGCAGCACCATATGAATTCTTTTCAAGCTATGCGTTGTCAGCTCAAATGTCCGCTCTCATCTGGCTTTTGCATAGAGTGTCGGATTGCCCGCTTGGTCTTTGACAATTTATTTCCTTCACCTTCGCTTTGTGCAGCAAATCCGAGAGACATCCAGTGTCTGCTCAAATGTGACATCATTGAAGGGTCCAAGTTGATGGGTGTTTAACCGGTGTAGGATGCGTTTGAAGATCCGCTCACACGGACTTATGTTGATACATTGAATACTCGTATTTTTGGTGGCATCCGTGTTGGCCTCCAATGTCCGCTCGGGCGGAATTTTTGATACCCCTTGCAAACTTTGTTTTATTCCACTCAATGAAAGATAGCCATAGGTCCGCTTAGGCAGACATTTTCAAATCTCCATAGAGTGCATTCAAATGTATCGAACGTTACTAAATGCATTTAAGTCTTGGTCGAATGAATAACTTCACGATTTGTAGCTCACTCGCCGTCATATGCACATTCATTTAAGGTGTCCACCAAGCCTCGCATACAGGTCCAAGATTCCCGCCGGCGCATATCTCTTAATGGGCACATGAGTCCGTTACCGCACACCAATAAGTGATTATTCTTCATGACATGCGTAATGCTCAAAGATATCCGCTCAAGCGAACTTTCACGATTCTTCTTGCAATCCTTGTAAGCCTTAACACCCCGCTCGAGCATGTTATAAATTTTGGACTTTGCATTTAACATCAAGATGCCCGCTTAAAGCACATATCAAATGAAATTTTAAGGGAGAGCATTAGAGGGACCGCACCTATCAATTTTCAACGCATAATATGTGCATATTCAAAATATCCTCTCAAATAGTATTCGTCGGATTCCCATCTCTCTGTGAACTTTGATTTGTTTCATATGGTATAGAAAGTTTTGCCTCAGCATATCATTTGCTTTTAAAGAGAGGATGAGAATAGGAGCATAAGAAAAGAGTAAGCTCGTTGTGCATTTGGCATTGGTTGTATTCATGCTCAAATACAAATTGCCTATCAAGGTTTTGACGTGGGCAGATTGGAGTTGCATTTGTTGATTGAAGTTCTTTAAGTATTGATCGAGTTTTGTTTTCGCAAAGATTTGTATTTTTGGTCTTTCTCGAAATAGAATGGGGTAATTCAAAATTCACATATTCATTTTATCCCGCATGCATATTGCGGTAAGTTTTGTCTTATGTGTTTGTCTTTTATGCATCATTCTATCAAACTAATGTCCGGATGGTTATGCAGGTGAAAGATGAATGCAATAGACAGACAAGCACTGATGAGCAGTGATATGAAGGGAACATGGCCAGAAACAAAGATCACGTCGAAGTGGCAAAATCTCGACGACACTAATCTCGGAAGGACTAACATGGAGGAAGATATCATCGCCAAACGGAGGAATTTCCGCATCAAGATCATCATTTGCACAAAGAATATAACTTCGTATGGCAGAGGGAGGGAGCATCTATCATCCGTAGTTCACTCTAAGAATTCACACACAAGGCATCTTTCTAGTTCCAGAGTCCAAAGCCAAAATCTTGCATCCTGCACAGCGACATCATCAAGAAAGTCATGAACAAGAGAAATGAGCAAGTTCATTCAAAGGTACAATCGCATGATCCACAACAACAACAAATTCGACAAAATTACCAAGTTTTCAAAGTTCGAAGCAGCCAAATTCCAGAGGTGAAAATTCGAAGACTACTCCAAAAGATGACAAAATTTGGGAAAATATTCCGAGCAATATGAACACAAAGAAAATCAAACCAGTTTGTTCGATGCTGAGGTGGCACGTGCACAACATTGATCCAATCACAGTCTGCCACACCATCTATCTGCATTCAATGATTCTAAAAATAGTAATTTTCGTAACAAACTACCTTGTTGTCTCAATCTTGGCCATTGATTCTCAAATCAATCCTGGCCATTCATGTAATTTTGGAGCCTATATAAGGCCCATTTCTCTCATTTGTAAAAGGGATTATTAGAGGAGGAGAGAGCAGGAATCAAGTAGTAGGAGTAGATGCAGTTAGAATAGGAGTAGAGTAGAGGGGACTCTTCAAAATCATTGAGAGGACATCTGAAATTGTTGTAAAAAAATACATTTCCAAAATCAATACAAGCTCATTGTTGGTTCTCATGATGATTTGTGTGGTGATGGAATGTTAGCATGGTTTCAAATTCTCGAATATGATGGAGAAATGTGTAAGATACCCAACTAGTTCTACGAAAAACTTTCCTTACTTAAACAATTTTACTTGCTATCAATTCATCAACTACTTCCACAACATAAAAATATACATCAAAGATAACTACTTGAATGAATCAACCTTAGAGTTGGGTACTTGTCTAGTTACTTGATTCAATCAACTTGCAATGTCTTATTACATGGATAATGCTTTCAATAGCATGAAGTACAACTTATTCAATGGAAATACAAAGAAAGGCCTTGAAGCCTTGATGTTAACAATAACTTCTTCACTTGATCAACTCATTGATGTCAACTGAATGTAAACACCTCATATTACAACAAGGTAGCATCACCTTGCTTGTTGAGGGAGCATCACCCCAACACTTGAAACTCGCAGGCCTCAAGATTACAAGCTCAATAGCTTTGCAGAGAGAATTTTGTCAAAATGAATAGATGCCAAATGAATTAGAAAGCTCCTCCTTTTATAGGCCTTCCAAAGGCAATGAAGGCACGTTTTTAATGCACAAAGAGGAACCAAGGTACGTTTCCCAAGAAGCATATCCAAGGGAATATTCCCTCTAATGACTCATTCTGAGTTGGCAAGCTTATCCAGAGACCTTGACACAAATCCAAATGCTATCCTTCTGACCAATGGGCATTCAGGTAGTTGTAACAACCTTAACTACCTCAATTAAGGCGCAGTTCTAGTGTTCTTCTAACTGGGCGCCAACTTGAAGCAGTGTGATCATTGAATGGCGCCCAATGTGGACCTAGGCGCTCAACTGGGGTAACAGAAGCAAGAATATGTGCCTAGAGAGATTTGATGATTCCAAGCAACCTTGGAACTTAAGCGAAGATCTTTTGGAACCTAGGCGCCATCTCCTAATGGGTGTCTTGTTCAAAACTAGCCTTGTAGGCTTGCAACTACCTTACGCACACACTTGGGGTAGTTTCAACTAGCATTAGCGCCTGGTACTTCAAGGAAGATGCTCTATACAACTCATACTTTCAAACACTTGCAATCAAAAACCCTTTTGATGTTCCTTCAACCCAGCGCCTTCCTCTGGAGTTCTAATATTTTGCTTGAATCTTTAGCTACTCTTAGGCACACTTATTGATAGAGAAGGGTTTGGATTGGCACCTTAGGAAGAAAATGGTTTTGCCTTGCTAAAATCTTCAACACAAGTCACAACTGTATCAAAATTACTATCTTCTATCAAGCGCCTTTCACTACGAGTGGATTGAAACCTCTTTCCCCTCTCAGACGCACTTTTGGATGAGTAGAACTGTGCCTTAGAGGAGTCTGGATCCTAGGCGCCATTTGGAGGTGGCAAAAGCATGGATGGGCGCCTAGTGAAGTTTGTTGCCTTCAAACTCTTAACATCATTCAATGAAGACCCTAGGCTTGGATTAAAGACTTAACATGTTTAGGCGCCCAAAATAGGTACTCTGGAGTCCAAGCACCAACTGGAGGCAGAAGAGAGGAGGATTTGCGCCTAACTTGCTTCGGCGCCCCTGGAAGGTGGTGGAGATCCTGAAATGTGCCTTCAATAACTTGGATCTTTGAGCAATAACTAAGGATGTTTCCCTTCTTGATGCAAGTTGAAAGACTCCTGGGCGCCATTTCAAATGTCTGGGACAATCATCAAACTAGGGCGCTAATCCAGCTTCATGGAGTAGGTGCATGTGTGAGGTGAAAGAGAAGTTAAAGTGCGCCTAGTTTGGTTTAATGCTTCTCTAGATGGAAAGGATTACTCCTAGTGAGTCCTTAACCTTGTTGATGATGCAAATACCTGTTTACCCTCTATTCAATCATAAGGCGCCTTTTCTAGGTGGTGAAATCATGCTTGGGTGCCTCTAGTATCAAGGCGCATTTTGAGAGTTATTTGACCCAGAGTAAGTGCCTAATCATCCATGAGACCATCTTGCGCTTCCAAATGATGAATCTTAACATCTCCTCACCAAGGCTCTTTAACCAAAAACACTAATATGCTTTGTATCTTAATGTTTCCCATCTAGGCACTATTAGAGATTAAAACAAAGACAAAGTGCGCCCTGACCCAGACTTAACCAAATTTTGGGTTTTCTGACTTTAGAACCTGCAAAACAATCAAACGGAGTTAGTCAAAACCTAGTTCATTCCCTTGTCACTCTGAATTAGCCTCCAGGAATGATCAATAAGCTAATCCATTCTTTACTTGATGATCAAGCCGGAAACGGGGACATGACAGTCTCCCCTTCCCCGGATTGCTTGTCCTCAAGCAATTGAAGGTTAGGATGCTCTAAGATCTTCTCTCCTTCCCAAGTAGCATCCTCCATGGGCAACCCTTTCCACTTCACCAGATATTCTCTTATACTTCGGTTGCGAAGTTTCTTCTCCCTTATATCCACCACATTTTTAGGTTCCAGTGCAAGCATTCCTTCTTCATCAAGTGGTGGTAGCTCATCAGTTGAAACCACATGTTGTCCTAGTGCCTTTTTGAGACATGACACATGAAACACATTGTGGATGCGGCTTCCTGCTGGCAAATCAGGTTCATATGCCACCTCCCCTACTCTTCTCAACACTTTGTAGGGTCCGTAGAACCTTGGTTTCAACTTTTCTGCACCTGACTTCTTCAAAGTACTCTGTCTATATGGCTGAAGGCGCAGAAACACCATGTCACCTACTTCAAAGTTCCGTTCAACCCGGTGTTTGTCAGCATACAACTTCTGTTGATTTTGAGCTCTTTGCAAATTGTCCTTAAGGACTCTCAAAATATCTTGAGTATCCTTCATCAATTCACTTGCTCTGGGAGCTCTACTATCATCCAATGCCAGATCAACAAATGAAACTGCTTCATATCCATACAGAGCTCGAAAAGGAGTCATGCCAATCGACATGTGAAAAGTGGTGTTGTAGCAGTATTCACCTAGATGTAGCCACTTAATCCAAGCACGCTGATGATCAAACACATAGTTTCTCAAATATCCCTCAAGCCATTTATTTACAATTTCAGTCTGTCCATCGGTTTGAGGATGATAGCTAGTACTTGGTGTTAATGCTGTCCCAGCTAATCGAAATAGCTCCCTCCAGAATACACTGATGAACCGGCTATCTCGATCACTGACTATGGTCTTAGGAAGGCCATGTAGTCTGAAGACGTCACGGAAGAATAACTCAGCTACTTGCAATGCTGATGACTCAACTAGAATTGCAAAGAAGTGAGCATACTTAGTTAATTTGTCCACAACTACATAAATGCAGTCTCTTCCATTCACCTTCGGAAGACCTGTGATGAAGTCCATAGAGATACTCTCCCACTTATGTTCAGGAATTGGTAGTGGTTGGAGTAATCCTGCTGGAAATGTATGTTCTGTCTTATTTTGCTGACAAGTCAAACACTCCCTGACATACTGAAGAACTTCTTCCTTCAAACCTTTCCAAGTGGATCTTTCCCTGATCTGTCTATATGTCTTGAAGTAGCTAGGGTGTCCTACAAGTGGATCATCATGGTATGTCTGCAAAACTCGTCGCTTCAGTTCCGACTCAGGAGTTAGATAGATTCTATCTTTATAATAGATGATATCATCAATCACCTTGTATCTATCATCCTAAATAACTCCATCCATGATCTCACAAGCAAATTTAGATTTGGAATACTCAACTAGAAGCTGAGCCCTCCAATCCACTGAAACTTTGCTCAGGGCACAAACAACAAGTCTTCTAGATAGGGCATCGGCAACTACATTCTTCTTGCCTTTCACATATTCAATGTCGAAATCATATCCCTGTATCTTCACAACCCACTTCTGCTATCTTTCGTTCAAATCTTTCTGCCCTAGAAAGTATTTCAAACTGTTGTGATCAGTTCTGACCACAAACTTAGATCCAACTAGATACTGGCGAAATTTGGCCAAGGCATGCATGATTGCCAGCATCTCTTTGTCATAAGTTGAGTACAATCTTTCTGTATCCTTCAACTTCCTGCTCTCAAATGCGATGGGATGTCGATCTTGCATCAAAATAGCTCCAATGCCTTCTCCTGAAGCATCACATTCTAGAACAAAGGACTTAGTAAAATCTGGCAAAGCCAACACTGGTGTTGTACTCATTACTTCCTTCAACCTATCAAATGCAGCTTGAGCTTCTATTGACCAAATGAAAGCTCCTTTCTTTGTTAAATTTGTCAAAGGTGCAGCAAGCTGTGAGAATCCCCTAACAAATCGTCTGTAATAGCTGTAGAGGCCAAGGAAACCTCTTAGTTCAGATATGTTCCAGGGAACTGGCCAATTGCGAATAGCTTCAATCTTTTCCTCTTGGACTTTCATACCATTTGCTCCTATCACATGACCCAGGTACAGAATTTCCTTCAAGCCAAATTCACACTTAGACATCTTTGCATACAAAGATTGATTCTCCATGACATTCAATACTTCATCTAAGTGTTGGAGATGTTCTTCCCATGTCTTGCTGTAGATCAAGATGTCGTCGAAGAAAACCAACAGGTACTTCCTCAACTGCTTGTTGAACACATGATTCATGCAGGACTGGAAAGTGGCTGGTGCATTTGTCAGCACAAACGGCATCACCATAAATTCATAATGTCCATAATGGCATCTGAATGCTATCTTTGGAATGTCCTCTTCTCTGACACGAATTTGATGGTATCCAGATCGAAGATCTATCTTTGAGAAATAGACTGCTCCATGCAGCTCATCAAGGAGTTCATCAATCCTAGGTATTGGATACCTATTTTTGATGGTTTTCTTGTTCAATGCGCGATAGTCAACACACATCCGCATTGTTCCATCCTTCTTCTTCACTAGCACCACAGATGATGCAAATGGACTTGATGATGGCCTTATGTGCCCCATATCGATCAATTCTTTGATCGTCTTCTCAATTTCAATCTTAAAATGCCTAGGATGCCGATAGGGTGCAATATTAACAGGTTTCGCCCCATCCTCCAATTCAATTACATGTTCAAAACGTCTATCAGGAGGTATCCCTGGAGGTATATCCTTGAACACTTTACCATGCTTATCCAACATTGCCTGGATATCTGCAAGATAAATTTCTTCAGCAGATAGAATTTGGTTGTCCTTGATGCAAACCTATGCTGCCCATTCGATGTCATTATGCCTGAATAATGCTTCCATTAGTTTTGCTGAGACAACTTTGGGATTTCCATCAGACACTGACTTCAGTTTGATCTTTCTTCCCTCATGCATGAATTCCAATTCCATCTTTTGAAAGTCCTGGACAATTCTTCCAAGTGAATGCAACCATTGCACTCCAAGTACTACATCAATATGCCCAAATCCAACCACATAGAAATCATCCTGTAAACAATAATCTCCCATTTGAATTTGCAGTTGGGACACTTTTCGGGTACAACTCATTAGGAATCCATCAGCAACAGCTATTTGAAATCCTTCGAAGTCTTCAACTGTTAGACCCCGCCTCGCTACCAAACCTTCATCTATGAAGTTGTGAGTAGCACCACTGTCGATCAGACAAGTGACTCTCTGACCCTTCACAACTCCTCTAATACGGAAGGCATGATACTTAGGTACTCCTGAGATAGTTGCTAATGTGATTTTGTTAGATGTTTCTTCTGAAACAACATTAAGAGTTGGTTGTACCTCCTCTTCATCCTGAGTGGATTCTTCTTCACTCAGTGATTCTTCTTCGCTTCCATCATCAGATACAACTTCAATTAGATGAGCTTTACCTTTACCAAGGCATCTGTGCCCTGGTTCCCAAGGTTGTTTGCAAGAAAAGCAAAGTTTCTTCCTTCTTAGCTCATCTCTTTCGGCTGTAGATGGACCTTGAGTCATCTTTTGAGGAAAAGAGGGTCTCCTTTGAGTAGAGCTGACACCTTTCTAGAACTTCTTCTTAGGCTGATATACAGGAGTAGTATCAAGATCTAGAGCAAAGTCAATTGCTTCTTCCAAATTTGCCGGCCTTTGCACCTTTATCAATGGCTTGATCTGATTGTTTAATCCCTCCATGAACAGCATAGTGATTCTTCGGTCAGTCATATCAGGTACCATTACTGTGATCTTCTGAAAGTCATTAACATACTGCACAACCCTTCCTTCTTGCTTGAGTTGAGCTAGTTCACGATAGTACACTTCAGTGTCTTTTCTATCAAACCTCTGAATGAGCTTGGTTACAAACTCATCATAGGAAGTTATCCTATCATGATGTTGAGAGACTAGGCCATGATGCCACCATTCATAAGCCAATCCTTCAAGATGCATTGTAGCAAATTGAATTGCCTTCTTCTCTGTCAAAGGCTTAAGTGAAAGGTATGTATCCAACTTGTTTACTCAAGCCCTAGCACTGAGTTTACCACTTCCATCAAAGGTAGGAATGGGAACTCGATTCAACGCTTCTTTATACTCCTTTGTATCATCATCCCGCCTAGGACGAAAGCCTCTACTTCTACCACGCCTATCCCTATCTTCCCTCTTCTGTCGGCAATATTCATTGAAAGTCATCATATCCCGAACACGTTCTGGTAATCTGGCATAAAGATCTGCAAAGAGAGCTATCTCATCTTCGAAGTTATTCTGATCTCCTTCATCAAACTCTTCATCAGCTTCATTGTCCTGTTCAGGTGGTGGCGGAAGGAAAGTTGGTCTTAAAAGCCTATCAACTGTAGGAGTCCGTGTGCGAACCCTTCTACCTGTTGCACTAGCAGCATCATCATCAACTTGTCTTTCTTGTCTTTCAGATCTAGCTACATCTCTACGACCTTGTCCAACTACTTCACCTTGATTCATGTTTTGAAGGGTTTGTAGGACTTGTTGCAGAATTTGAGCTGTTTGTTGATGTCCAACAGCCATGTTCCTGAACATCTCTCTAGCTTCACGGTCACCATCTGCAGGTGGACTTCTACTTCTTCTTTCCTCAGCCATGTTAGCTGGAACTTCTGTATGTTGTTGTTGCTATTGTTCTTGTTGTTGTCTAGCTCTTCTTGTATAATACCTGTGTGGACCTACTTCAGGCGGCTGCATAACCCAGAGGCTGGCAGGATCACAGCTTTGATACCACTGTAAGATACCCAACTAGTTCTACGAAAATTTTTCCTAACTTAAACAATTTTACTTGCTATGAATTCATCAACTACTTCAACAACATAAAGATATACATCAAAGATAACTACTTGAATGAATCAACCTTAGAGTTGGGTACTTGTCTAGTTACTTGATTCAATCAACTTGCAATGTCTTATTACATGGATAATGCTTTCAATAGCATGAAGTACAACTTATTCAATGGAAATACAAAGAAAGGCCTTGAAGCCTTGATGTTAACAATAACTTCTTCACTTGATCAACTCATTGATGTCAACTGAATGTCAACACCTCATATTACAACAAGGGAGCATCACCTTGCTTGTTGAGGGAGCATCACCCCAACACTTGAAACTCGCAGGCCTCAAGATTACAAGCTCAATAGCTTTGCAGAGAGAATTTTGTCAAAATGAATAGATGCCAAATGAATGAGAAAGCTCCTCCTTTTATAGGCCTTCCAAAGGCAATGAAGGCACGTTTTTCAATGCACAAAGAGGAACCAAGGTACATCTCCCAAGAAGCATATCCAAGGGAATATTCCGTCTGATGACTCATTCTAAGTTGGCAAGCTTATCCAGAGACCTTGACACAAATCCAAATGCTATCCTTCTGACCAATGGGCATTCAGGTAGTTGTAACAACCTTAACTACCTCAATTAAGGCGCAGTTCTAGTGTTCTTCTAACTGGGCGCCAACTTGAAGCAGTGTGATCATTGAATGGCGCCCAATGTGGACCTAGGTGCTCAACTGGGGTAACAGAAGCAGGAATATGCGCCTAGAGAGATTTGATGATTCCAAGCAACCTTGGAACTTAAGCGAAGATCTTTTGGAACCTAGGCGCCATCTCCTAATGGGTGTCTAGTTCACAACTAGCCTTGTAGGCTTGCAACTACCTTAGTCGCACACTTGGGGTAGTTTCAACTGGCATTAGCGCCTGGTACTTCAAGGAAGATGCTCTATACAACTCATACTTTCAAACACTTGCAATCAAAAACCCTTTTGATGTTCCTTCAACCCAGCGCCTTCCTCTGGAGTTCTAATATTTTGCTTGAATCTTTAGCTACTCTTAGGCGCACTTATTGATAGAGAAGGGTTTGGATTGGCACCTTAGGAAGAAAATGGTTTTGCCTTGCTAAAATCTTCAACACAAGTCACAACTGTATCAAAATTACTATCTTCTATCAAGCGCCTTTCACTACGAGTGGATTGAAACCTCTTTCCCCTCTCAGGCGCACTTTTGGATGAGTAGAACTGTGCCTTAGAGGAGTCTGGATCCTAGGCGCCATTTGGAGGTGGCAAAAGCATGGATGGGCGCCTAGTGAAGTTTGTTGCCTTCAAACTCTTAACATCATTCAATGAAGACCCCTAGGCTTGGATTAAAGACTTAACATGTTTAGGCGCCCAAAATAGGTACTCTGGAGTCCAAGCACCAACTGGAGGCAGAAGAGAGGAGGATTTGCGCCTAACTTGCTTAGGCGCCCCTGGGAGGTGGTGGAGATCCTGAAATGCGCCTTCAATAACTTGGATCTTTGAGCAATAACTAAGGATGTTTCCCTTCTTGATGCAAGTTGAAAGACTCCTGGGCGCCATTTCAAATGTCTGGGACAATCATCAAACTAGGGCGCTAATCCAGCTTCATGGAGTAGACGCATGTGTGAGGTGAAAGAGAAGGTAAAGTGCGCCTAGTTTGGTTTAATGCTTCTCTAGATGGAAAGGATTACTCCTAGTGAGTCCTTAACCTTGTTGATGATGCAAATACCTGTTTACCCTCTATTCAATCATAAGGCGCCTTTTCTAGGTGGTGAAATCATGCTTGGGCGCCTCTAGTATCAAGGCGCATTTTGAGAGTTATTTGACCCAGAGCAAGCGCCTAATCATCCATGAGACCATCTTACGCTTCCAAATGATGAATCTTAACATCTCCTCACCAAGGCGCTTTAACCAAAAACACTAATATGCTTTGTATCTTAATGTTTCCCATCTAGGCGCTATTAGAGGTTAAAACAAAGATAAAGTGCGCCCTAACCCAGACTTAACCAAATTTTGGGTTTTTTGACTTTAGAACCTGCAAAACAATCAAACGGAGTTAGTCAAAACCCAGTTCATTCCCTTGTCACTCTGAATTAGCCTCCGGGAATGATCAATAGGCTAATCCATTCTTTACTTGATGATCAAGCCGGAAACGGGGACATGACAAAATGTTTCCAAGTAGCTTAGAAATAGATTAGAACTGCATTGATGTAATGAATATATGTAAAGATATTTGATGAATTCCTTGAATGGCTCATACTTTTTATGATTTGTCACTGATTAGTTATTTTGCAAAGTTAGCCTGAACCACATTTGTTTTAGTTCAGGTGTGGATGTTCGTTCATGCTGTGCCAGCAGTGCGTGTTTGGATGAAAGTTTACAACATGAAAATCTTTGAGTTCCCTTAGAAGATTGCACCGACTTCGTGTAGTTGTTGGTTCTCATGGCGAAGTGAAGTTTGGTTTCATGAGGAGCTTGTCTATCTTGGCATATTTCATTATCTCATTGTCCTTAGATTAGCCTTCTAAACCCTTGTCCTTTTGCATTTTCTTTTCATAGTTGGTTTTGAGAGTTCCACTTCACAAGAAGGAGAATAACATATTTGATTGGAATAAGGAGTATATTCAACGTAAGTCCCTTTGTGAGTTTTCAGCAAATCACATCAACTACTGAGTCTATCCATTGCAAGTCAAGACCTGACATATCATGAACTTTGGAGTTGTCTCATTGGATCACATTGTTTAGCCTTTGGGAGACTTTGTTCAAGAGAGGATGGAATACTTAGTATTTTATTCTGAGTTTGCATGTGCATAAAAAACACATCAACACATACAAAATGAATCATGAAGATGATATCACAATATGCATGATCATATCTACACAACAAATTATATCCCTATATAGATCTTACCACAATTTGATGCCTTTTCTATATGTATCTTGATTGCTGATCTGTATATATGTCTCCTTTTGATTTCCTGTTCCTTATAATTTGTTCTTAGATATATCTTCTTCTTGATGGCTTGAATAATCTACTAAGTAATTCTTGGGTACAAACCTGTAAATACTTTTGTGAGATACCCCCTGTTATAATCTACTTGAATGCTTTCTTTTACATCTCATGAGCAGATCTGAATATATTAGAAATATATATATATATAACTCAGAAAATATATTCTTAATCAGATTATTCTTATTCCTTATATTCCTTCTTTTACATCTCATGAGCAGATCGCCGGTTCCTTATGTTTGCTGCTGCAGACCAGAACTCAATCTAATATGTATTCCTTCCTTTAGTGTTCACTGTTGTTCTATATACTTCTATATATTTCCCCTTGATATTCCTTTTAATTCTGCTTTCTTTTCTTTTTCTAAATCTTCATTCAACTCAGAAAATATTCCTTAAACTGTATATAAATCCCTACTTATAATCAGAAGTATACATAAAATATATATATGTTTCAAACTCAGAAATATCCTTTCATTGTCTGCCCCTTTGTCCACCATCTTGTCTTCTTTTTATACCTATCAATCTACCTCTTCACCCCAAGGTTATGACTCCTCGAAAGAGGTCGGCCAATATTCCTTGCTACTCCCTTGACTAATCGTTGCCATATTTTAATTTGGAGTTATCGCTGATTAGCTCCCCTTATAAGATATTAATTACCAATCGTTCCTTTGTATACATAAAACTGATCGCTATCCCTTGTTTATTATAATCGTTGCTTGAACAATTACTTTATTTAAACTACTTTATACTCTTATATGAGATATTCGCTGCCATACAAGTATTTCAAAAGTCTTATGTTATATATATATATATTTAATTTGATATTTATATCTATATTATTAATACTTATATTTATTATTTATATTTATAATATATCTTGTTAATTTTTTTTTTGCTAAATAAGTGCTACTTAGGGGGTAGCTCCCATTATATTAAACCCGAAATCAAAAACCTGCTTAAGTTAAGCAGCATGGAGTACATACAGACTGGAAACTAGACCAGCCAAATGCCTATGCTATAGCACTTGGAGGAAGAAAAACAAACAAATAAGAGGGCTGAGCCTTGAATCTAATTATGCCAGAGCACTTTGAGACCCTTTGCCAACTCCGAGGCCCTCTCAATTTGGGCGGGAGAAAGGAGATCACCATAGCTGCGTAGGTAGAAAGCGAAAGTTTCCATGTTATTGCGATTGATACCTTGCCAGAAGAGTGCTAAGGCCTCCGCGGAGACCGTTGGAGAATCAGTTTTCATATTGACAGCGGTATGACGTTTGGTAGGACGTTTGTCAGGGGCCATTGGTAGGACGTTTGTCGAAGGCCGCGATTGCAACCATGGCCGTCTCCCTCATATCTTCCTTCACGTAGGCGTTGGCCAAGGTTTTTCCATGGGCCTTCCTTCTTGAGACAAGCACGCAAGTGGCCAAGAACTCTTCATAAAGGTAGCTGTCGTGGACGTGTTCCTCCGGGATATTGGCAGCTCCAATTACCTTGAGGATAGCTTCCGCAATATGATCCGAGCCGGCCACAAACAGACGCTTGATTTGCTCAAGCTTTGTCTCCTGCGGCGGCTCCTCCTGGTTACCACGATTCTCCTGGACCTCCCTTTCTTCTTCCCCTTCTTCGGCAAACCCCGAGGAAGACTCTTCTTCATCGTGCTGGCAAATGCATACACAGTTGATTTCCATCGTAGCGTGGAAACAGAAGTGGCACATGAGGTTCTTTTAGAGGCTACAATGAGGGCAGAAGAGGTGCTGCCTTACTGTCCCGGGGAGATTTACTAGATCCTCAAGAACCAAGAGAGATCAAAGAATCGTCCGAAGCAATCTGGCAATCCATCATACCCTGCGAGTGTCACAAGGGGAGACTAGGCCAAGGATCACATGATTCTGCAACGATAGCGTCCTCTACCTGTTCACATGCCGAATTTGCCAGAAAGTCCGCCGCTGAGTTGCCTTCCCGGTAAATGTGATTAAGGGTGCAATTCCCCAACTCAGGCAAGATCGTCCAAATAGCATCTGCGACATATTTGAGTTTCTAATTGTGGATTTGCTTGGACTTAATGGCATTAATGCAGATGAGGGAATCCCCCTCGATGTCGATGTCCATAAGTTTGAAGTGCTTGCACAGAGGAAGCCCAAGGAGCAATGCTTTGAATTCCGCTTCGTTGTTAGTCCCCTCCTGGAGCTTTTTGGACATTGCCACAACCAAGTTACCAACCTCATTCCTTATGATGACTCCCGCACCCAACGGCCCCGAGTTACCTTTGGCCGCTCCATCAAAATTTAGTTTTAGCCTCCCCTTTGGTGGGACAGTCCACTTCGTGAGAGCCCTTGCTTTTTTTCTTTCCTCAGCCGCTTTGGGATGGAAGCTTTGGGGAGACAAGGGCAGGCCAACTTTTCATCATTTCCTCGTCCCAACTTGCGAATGGTATCGGAGAAGAGCTAGCCAGCCTTACATTGACTGCTTCACTAATGTCTGCCTCAAGTTTCCTCAGTACAGATTCAAGGCTTGACTCTTTGTCTAAAAAATCCTACTACTCCTTTCACGCCAATTATGCCAAATCAGGAGAGAGGGACTCGCCACCCACAAGCCTTGCCAGGTTGTTTTCTGTCCTTTGGGCCATCCTCTGAAAAGATCCTCAATTCTATCAGGGAGGGCACTGATCCAGCCTAATTTCTGCCTTAATCAATCCCAACATTTGGATGCAAATGGGCAAGTAAGCAAGAGATGATCAATTGTTCCTTCAGCATTACCACACAGCACACATCTCTAAGGTCTTGCGATACCCAAGGATTTGAGCCTATCACTTGTCAGGATCCGTTTGTGAATAGCTGTCCACGCAAAAGCCCCAGCTTTGGGGAGCGTCCATTTGCTCCAACAAAGGAAGGACGGCCAATCACTCTTTACCTGCGGATTCTGCAAAGCATAACCAAACTTAACTTTGTAATGTTCCGATTTTGAGCTCGTCCAAAATATTTCATCTTCTTTGCCTAAGGGGATAATATACCACGAAGCCTTTCTGCCATGAGCTAAGGATAAATCTCTCTAGAGGTCCTTCAATCCTGGGAGCTCGGCCAACGGGGGTAGACATTTCAAAGAGTCTTCCCAAAAATTTGCACGGGAGCCATTGTGGATAGACCAAGAGATGTGGTCCGTTATGAGCCATCTGCACTGTGCATAAAATTCCAATTATGCAAACCTCTTGGAGGATTGGGCGTCGTTAAAATACAGAGAGGATCATCTGAGTCAAGATATTTTTTCCTTACAATCTGGCACCATCTTGCTGATGGGTCTTTGAACATCATCCAAATTAGCTTAGCGCCTAAGGCTGTATTTTGTTTTTCAGTACTGCGAATCCCAGCACCCCCATCCCTTTTACTTTTGCATGACACTGGCCAACCAATAAGGGGAATCCTCTTGATATCATTGGCTCCTTCCCAGAGAAATTTCTTGGAAATTCCCTCCAACAAGGCACAAGCTTTCCTAGTCACCTGGTTGCAACTCATCTGAAAAATAGGGATCGCTGACAAGACCGCCTTAATCATCTGAATTTTGCCTGAAAGCGTGAGCCATTTCCCTTGCCAAGAAGACGCCTTGGAGCTACATTTTTGGATGGTGTCATCCCAAAGTGAGGTACAAATTGCACCATTGAACAAAGGAACCCCAAGATATTTGCTTGGAATTTCCGCCTTTCTAAACTTAAGAATGGACAAAATCTGCTTTTGTGTTCTGACGCCCGTGTTAAAGAAAAAGATGCTAGACTTTTCTTGATTGATTACTTGTCCCGAAGCTTCCTCATAGAGCTGTAAAAGCAAGGAGATTTCAAATGCTAAGTTTGTTTGAGAGGAGGCAAAGAGAAGTGTGTTATCCGCGAACTGCTGATGGGTGATCGGAGGAAAGTCATCTGCAACTCTAACACCATTCCATCTACCAGAGTCTGCCAAATGTTGAATGCTTTTGCCCAAGGCTTCCGCCATAATAACAAAGAGAAAAGGCGATAGGGGGTCACCTTGCCTGAGTCCCCGTGTGGGTTCAAAGAATCCACACAAGGAGCCATTGACTAAAATGGAATAACGAACCGAAGAGATGCATTGATAGGTCCATTCAATCCAGCTTTTGTCAAAACCAAATTTCTCCATAATCTTCATTAGAAATCTCCAATTGACACGATCATAAGCCTTGCTTATGTCCAATTTTAGGGTCATACAACTTTGATTCGACGAAGTAATGGAATGTAAAGTCTCATGAGCCGAAATGATACTATCAATTATATTCCTACCTGGCGTAAAGCCGCTTTGCTCCTCAGAGATGATGCACGGGAGAATACCTTTCAACCTGTTAGCCATTGCTTTTGAGACCAATTTATAGATGGTGTTGCATAGGGATATGGGCCGAAAATCTTTCATAGACGTTGATTCTACTTTTTTGGGAATGAGGGCGATGAAAGTGTTATTGATGTCCTTGATCATCTTCCTAGATTTCCTCAGATCTTCAACCGCCTTCCAAATGTCGTTTTCCAAAAGGTCCCAGAATTCCTGGAAGAATCTGGCCGGAAAATTGTCCGGCCCAGGGGATTTATCAGGTGCCAATTGGAAGACCGCAGCCTTCACCTCCTCCTTGGTGAAGGGCCCCAGAAGAAAATCATTTTGTTCCCTAGTGACCACTACTGGGATGAGGTCCAAAAAAGGTTGTTTCTATGCAGCAGAGGCTTCCTCAGAGGCCAAAAGATTGCGGAAGTAGGTAACTGCTTCCTGTTGGATGAGCCCTTCGTCTGACACCTCTATGCCACCTTCAGTTCGTAGCATAGAGATTCGATTATGGCTACGCTTTTGTTTCACAGAGTTGTGGAAGAACTTGGTGTTCAGATCACCTTCAGCCAACCAAGTTTCCCTTGACTTGGATCTCCAAAAGATTTCTTCCCTGGCAAGAAGTTCGTGATGAATTTTCATGAGCTCCTGCTCCCTTTCGAATTCAAAGTTGGTCATGCCATTGCACAGAACCACCTAATTTAATAGTTCCAACTCAGCCTCAATCTGTTCTTTTTCTTTGAAAATGTTTTTAAAGGTTCCTTCATTCCACGCTTTCAGGTGCTCTTTGATTGCTTTTAGTTTTTTTGCAATAATGAACATCTTTGATCCTTTCTGAACCTCTGAATTTTACCACCACTGTTTAATTAGATCCCTAAGGGAACTATCTCTTAGCCACATCTTTTCGAATTTGAAAGGGCTTCTAGCCGGCGGTCTGTCTTCCTTTATAGCTACCAGTATTGGAAAGTGGTTGGAGCCAGAGATTGGAAGAATATGCGACTCAATTGCAATGGGAAGCTCAGTCCAGTTTGCTGAAATTAAGAACCTGTCCAATCTTTCCGCTATATTGGTAAAACCTTTGCGCCTGTTGGTCCAGGTGAATGAAAGATCCCTGATGGATCCCTTTGCTGAAATGAAGTGCTGTTGCTGAAAAGAAGTGCTGTTTTTTTTGTGATTTAATTTGTTTTATGATTTTTATTATTTTTTTTTTGTTTTCTTTCAGACTAGAGAAGAGATGCAGAAGGGGTTTCAATTTTCTTGAGATGTGTATTTGCCAAGATGGCAAATAGAAATACATACAGCTGCAATCTCAAATAAAATGGACTAAAAATAAATAATAACTGATAGAAAGATAACACATGAGAAATTGAGGCACATACCCATCAGATCTGTATTTTAATATTCAATGGAAGCCTGGTTTGCAACCCTACTTGCATACAAAGGCAATATTGGCCTAGAAGAGGCTATACATGCAACTGAGAATGAAGGATCTGAAGAATAAAGCTGATTTAGCACTGCTGCAAGCTTAGATCTGCAATAACATGCCCTGGAATCTGTCCAATGATGCACAAATGAAGACCCAGAGTAGGCCTCCCACAAACAAGAACTGGGTTATCGTCCAATTCACCAAAATCCTTGAGAGTTTTCGTTCCCAAGAGTCTGAATGCTGCTGCCCCCTTCCACAGAGTTCAGAGCTGCCATGAAGCTTCAAAAGATATGCAAAAGATAGATCCAAATAGCACTTCAAAGTCACTTTATGCACTTCCCAAAGTGGGCGTCCACTTTAGGGTTCCAAAAGGGATCAAAATTAAGAATCTTTAAAAGATCCTTTTATTAATGAAGACTTCCCAAGTTGGGCGCCCAAGTTGAGGGCCCAACTTCATTATTAAAAGCCCACTTTTTAAACACAACGTTGTGTCAACTAGGTGGGGGACTTTTTAATAACTTATTAATATAAAGTGACATGTTATTCACTTTATTTTATTTATTTTTATTAAATATTAAAGCCACACTTTAATATTCAATAATTATTCCAAATCCATCACCTGGCCATCCTGAACTGAGAACTTCTGAAGCCCACGCTACTGGTGATGTCGCCACGTGTCATGCCAACTGACAGTGCCTCCCTAAAATGTAGGGATACCTCCTAAAAAATAGGAATTTGACCAAAACTCCAAAAATGCTCCTGGAGGTCCCCTGATGCCTCCTGGTCAACTCTCGGTCAAACCCTAAAAAATAGGAACCCTTCCTAAAAAATAGGAAACTGTCAAAAACTGACTGGAAAGGCCTGTAAAGCTCTGTGCCAAGCTACACTGCCTCTGGATAGGTCCCCTAACCACGCTGCTGACCTACGGGAACCCGGATGATAGGTCAACTCTCATGTCTCTGCTAGACAGCGCTAAAGAGGGGACATGACAGTCCTCCCCTCTCGAAGATGCTTGCCCACAAGCAACTGCAAGGTCGGATGCTGTAAAATGGACTCTCCCTCCCAAGTGGCGTCCTCTATAGGGAGTCCCCTCCAACGAATCAAGTACTCCCGAATCACCCTACTTCTCAGCCGTCGTTCCCTCTCCTCCAAGATCTCCTCAGGAACCAAAGTCAGCTTACCTTCCTCATCCAAGGGAGGTAAATCGGGTGATGCTACAATATGTTGCCCCAGTGCCTTTTTCAGGCAAGATACATGGAACACATTATGAATCCGACTCTCAGGTGGTAACTCAATCTCATAAGCAACCTCTCCCACACGCCTGAGAATCCGATATGGTCCGTAGAAGCGAGGCTTGAGCTTCTCAGCTCCACCCCCTTTAAGGGTACTCTGTCGGTAAGGCTGCAACCGCAGGAAAACCATGTCATCCACCTCAAATACTCTCTCGGTCCTATGCCGATCAGCGTAGACCTTCTGCTGATTCTGTGCCTGCTGAAGATTCTCCCTGAGAGATCTCATGATGTCCTGGTTCTCCTGTAACCAATCCTGTGCCAAGGGCACCCTGCTGTCACTTACAGCCAAATCAACAAAAGATAATGCCTCGTAACCATAGAGGGCTCTAAAAGGTGTCATAGCAATAGACATATGGTGTGTAGTATTATAGCAATACTCTCCTAGATATAGCCAACGCACCCATGCCTTCTGCTGTCCTGACACATAGCTGCGCAAATACCCCTCAACCCACTTATTAACAATCTCGGTCTGCCCATCTGTCTGTGGGTGGTAGCTGGTACTGGGTGTCAACTCCGTACCTGTGAGCCTGAAAAGTTCTTGCCAGAAAGAACTCATGAACCTACTATCCCTGTCACTCACTATGGTCTTGGGAAGACCGTGGAGCCTGAATATCTCTCTGAAAAATAACTCCGCCACCTGAGATGCTGTGAAATCAGCTGCAATAGGAAAGAAGTGGGCGTATTTAGTCAACCTGTCTACTACAACATAGATACAGTCTTTCCCCTGCACCCGAGGAAGACCTGTAATGAAATCCATGGAGATCCCTGACCACTTCTGCTCCGGTATAGGTAACGGCTGTAATAAACCAGCAGGGAAAGTATGCTCAGACTTATTCTGCTGGCACGTCAAACACTCACGAACATGACGTAAGATATCAGCTTTGAGACCCTTCCAAGAGAATCTCTCTCGAACCGCCCTGTAGGTCTTACCATAACCTGGGTGCCCTGCTGTCGGAGTATCATGATAAGCATGCATAATTTGTTCCTTCAACTGAGAACCAGGAACCAGATACACCCTGCCCTTGTAGTAGATGACTTCATCTACCACAGTGTACCTATCATCCAACACCAAACCATCCATGACCTCACAAGCATGCTGATTTTTGGAGTACTCAACTAAAAGTTGAGCCTTCCAATCTGCTGAAATCTCGCTCAGTGAACATAGGGCAGCAAGTGATGGTTTTCTAGAAAGTGCATCAGCCACAGTATTATTCTTCCCCTTTATGAATTCGATGTCAAAATCATAAGCCTGAATCTTGCTCACCCATTTTTGCTGACGATCATTGAGCTCTGTCTGATCAAGGAAATATTTCAGACTGTTGTGGTCTGTTCTTACCACGAATTTGCTGCCAACAAGATACTGTCTGAACTTGGCTAATGCGTGCATAATAGCCAACATTTCCTTATCATATGTAGAATACAACCTCTCATTATCCCGCAGCTTCCGACTCTCAAAAGCAATGGGGTGTCGGTTCTGCATCAAAACCGCTCCTATGCCCAAACCGGAAGCATCACACTCAAGTACAAAGGGCTGCGAGAAGTCGGGAAGTGCTAAAACTGGGCAAGTACTCATAACCTCCTTGAGCCTGTCAAAGACTCCCTGTGCCTACTCTGTCCATCTAAAAGCCCCTTTCTTTGTGAGGTCTGTCAAGGGAGCTGCCAACTGAGAGAAACCCCTCACAAATCGCCTGTAATAAGCACATAGACCAAGGAAACCCCGTAACTCAGTAATGTTCCGAGGGTGTGGCCAATCTCTAATTGCCTGAATCTTCTCCTCGTGCACCTTCACCCCATCAGCACTAATCACATGACCCAGATATAGGACCTCTCTAAGTCCAAACTCACATTTGGACAACTTAGCAAATAGAGACTGACTCTCCATGATGCTAAGTACCTCCTCAACATGTCTGAGATGGTCCTCCCAAGTACGACTGTAGATCAGAATATCGTCAAAGAACACTAGAACTGATTTCCTCAACTGCTTGTTGAAGAGATGGTTCATACATGACTGGAAGGTGGCTGGAGCATTGGTAAGGCCAAAAGGCATCACCAGAAACTCATAATGTCCATAGTGACAACGGAAGGCGGTCTTGTGTACATCCTCTGCTCGTACACGAATCTGATGATAGCCTGAACGAAGATCAATCTTAGAGAAGTAGATGGCTCCATGAAGCTCGTCCAACAACTCATCAATGCGCGGAATAGGGTATCTGTTCTTGATTGTCTTCTTGTTCAAGGCCCTGTAATCTATACACATCCGTAGGGTCCCATCCTTCTTCTTAACCAGTACTACAGAAGAAGCAAAGGGGCTAGAACTGGGGCGAATGAAACCCATATCTAACAGCTCATGAATAGTCTTCTCAATCTCATCCTTGTATGCTCTAGGATGACGATACGGGGTGGTGATCACTGGCTTAGCTCCATCCTCCATCTCTATCCCATGCTCAAACCCTCTATCCGGGGGTACACCAGGAGGTATGTCACCAAATACTCGGCCATGCCGATCCATCACTGTCTGTATGTCAACATGAAATGCTCTAGCATCCTGAGGAGTGGGTGTCTTGGATTTCACAAAACAACGTGTAGCCCAGAGCACATCATCATGTCTGATAATAGACTCCATCCTGCGAGAAGATACCTCCTTGGGTCCACCGTCAGAGGCTGCCCTCAAGATCACCTTCTTCCCGCCAGATAGGAACTCTAACTGCATGCGGTGGTGATCAATAATATATCTCCCAATACCCTGTAACCACTGCATACCCAAAATCACATCATAATCCTCTAAGGGTAGGATATAAAAGTCATCCGTCAAAGTAAAATCACCCATCTGAATGCTGAGCTGTGAGATCCTCCGAGTACAACCCAACACTGCACCATCTGCAACCTTAACTCCAAAACCCTCGAACACCTCAGACTGTAACCCACGCCTCTCCACCAATTTCTGATCAATAAAATTGTGCGTGGCTCCTGTGTCAACCAAACTCATGACTCGCTGTCCCTGTAAGGTTCCTTTTAACCGAAAGGCATGGAACCTGGGATAACTGGATAGGGTAGCCATAGTCACTTTGGCTGCCGCCGATGAATCGGGGATGTCTATCTCTAGCTGGGGTTGCTCCTGAATAACCTCCTCAGGGCTGTCCTCAATGTCGGTGTCTGGTATCTCCTCATCCCCAAGCTCAGATGTGACCTCAACCAAGTGAACTCTGCCCTTACCCATACAGCGGTGTCCGGGCTCCCAAGGCTCCTTGCAGGAGAAGCATAATTTCTTCCTCCTCAAATCATTCCGTGACTCCTGATCCATCCTAGGAGGTCTAGCTGACTGTCCATCTCTGAACTGTGGAGTATTGGCCTTCTGAAAAGGCCGTGATTCCCTGAATGGCCTCTTATCCGACTGATAAGTGGGAGTGGTGTCCAATCTCAAGGTCACATCAATGGCATCCTTAAGAGTGGCCGGCTGGAAGGCACGTACCAATCCCTTAAGCCTATCCTGTAACCCCTCAATGAATAACATCACGCTACGCCTCTGGGGCATATCAGGTACCATAACTGCAATACGCTGGAACTCATTAACATAAGCTTCAGCATGTCCTGTTTGTCTAAGATGTGCCAACTCCCTATAGTAGAGTTCTGTGTCCTTACGGTCAAACCGGGTAATGAGTCGTTCAGTGAACTCTGCATAGGAATGAATCAAGGCATGATCCTGGGTGACCAGTCCATGATGCCACCAATCATAGGCAACCCCATCTAAATGTAAGACAGCAAACTGGATAGCCTCACGCTCAGGCATGGGTCTCAAGGATAAATATATGTCCAGCTTGTGCACCCAAGCACGTGCACTCGTACTACCCGTACCAGCATATGTAGCCAACGTGATCTTCCCAGTAGCTCTACTGAGGTCATAGTTCTGCTGCTGTGGTCTAGTGCCTCGGTCTCCTCTAAACCTGGTAGAATCTCTGCGCTGTGCACAATACTGTGGAAAAGGAAAGACATCCCGGACCTCAGGGGGTAAGGCTCGCCACTCAGCTGTAGCCGCCATGACTGAGTCCTGAAATTCCACCTCTGGTGGCTCTATCTGTGCTGGCCGTTCACCTCGTGCAAACTGAGGAAGTAAGGGTCTATCCCTGGCCTGTCCACGCCTAGGGGAATGATGGGAACTCCTAGCTGATGCGTGTGACCTGTGACTATGCTGGCTTCCCGCCATTGATACTGATCTGCTCCGTCTGCCTCTATCTAACTCCAATCGTTCCAAGGCATCCTGTATCCTGTCAAGGGTCTGAGCAATCCTAGGTTGAGTGTTGATGAGGGTTCTCATCATCTCTCTCTCTTCCTCATCTTGATCTCTCCTGGCATTTCTCTGTTCTTCAGCCATTACTGGTTCCTCTGCTGTACCAATCCCAAGCTCGTTTTGGGCTGTCCTGCGTGTGTAATACCTGTCTGTATGCATAGAAAGCAAATCTCTAAACCCCACAGGCTGGCAGGTCAAAGGCTCTGATACCACTGAAAGATCCCTGATGGATCCCTTTGCTGAAATGAAGTGCTGTTGCTGAAAAGAAGTGCTGGTTTTTTTGTGATTTAATTTGTTTTATGATTTTTATTATTTTTTTTTTGTTTTCTTTCAGACTAGAGAGGAGATGCAGAAGGGGTTTCAATTTTCTTGAGATGTGTATTTGCCAAGATGGCAAATAGAAATACATACAGCTGCAATCTCAAATAAAATGGACTAAAAATAAATAATAACTGATAGAAAGATAACACATGAGAAATTGAGGCACATACCCATCAGATCTGTATTTTAATATTCAATGGAAGCCTGGTTTGCAACCCTACTTGCATACAAAGGCAATATTGGCCTAGAAGAGGCTATACATGCAACTGAGAATGAAGGATCTGAAGAATAAAGCTGATTTAGCACTGCTGCAAGCTTAGATCTGCAATAACATGCCCTGGAATCTGTCCAATGATGCACAAATGAAGACCCAGAGTAGGCCTCCCACAAACAAGAACTGGGTTATCGTCCAATTCACCAAAATCCTTGAGAGTTTTCGTTCCCAAGAGTCTGAATGCTGCTGCCCCCTTCCACAGAGTTCAGAGCTGCCATGAAGCTTCAAAAGATATGCAAAAGATAGATCCAAATAGCACTTCAAAGTCACTTTATGCACTTCCCAAAGTGGGCGTCCACTTTAGGGTTCCAAAAGGGATCAAAATTAAGAATCTTTAAAAGATCCTTTTATTAATGAAGACTTCCCAAGTTGGGCGCCCAAGTTGAGGGCCCAACTTCATTATTAAAAGCCCACTTTTTAAACACAACGTTGTGTCAACTAGGTGGGGGACTTTTTAATAACTTATTAATATAAAGTGACATGTTATTCACTTTATTTTATTTATTTTTATTAAATATTAAAGCCACACTTTAATATTCAATAATTATTCCAAATCCATCACCTGGCCATCCTGAACTGAGAACTTCTGAAGCCCACGCTACTGGTGATGTCGCCACGTGTCATGCCAACTGACAGTGCCTCCCTAAAATGTAGGGATACCTCCTAAAAAATAGGAATTTGACCAAAACTCCAAAAATGCTCCTGGAGGTCCCCTGATGCCTCCTGGTCAACTCTCGGTCAAACCCTAAAAAATAGGAACCCTTCCTAAAAAATAGGAAACTGTCAAAAACTGACTGGAAAGGCCTGTAAAGCTCTGTGCCAAGCTACACTGCCTCTGGATAGGTCCCCTAACCACGCTGCTGACCTACGGGAACCCGAATGATAGGTCAACTCTCATGTCTCTGCTAGACAGCGCTAAAGAGGGGACATGACAGTGAATTCTCCATTTTTAGGCACAAAATCCAAGAGGTCAGAGTCTTCCACAAAGCGTTTGAAATCTTCATGACTTTGACTAACTCGACAAGACCCACCTTTTTTCTCAGTGCTTGACAGGATCGTGTTGAAGTCCCCCCCTAGGATCAATAGGTCATTTTTATGGTGACGGATTAGCTCTGAAATTGAATTCCACACATTCAACTTTTCTTGTGTTTTAGTTGGCCCATAAACATTCCAGAGTAAAAATTGTAGGTGAGTTTGAGTATCTTCCACAGCCATAGACATCCAATTGTTTGATTGGGCCAAGATCTTGATATCCGTAGTCCTACCTTTCCACAGTGCACAAAGTCCTCCAGACGCTCCTAATGAAGGTCTAGAGATACCTTCCCAATCTTTACAGAAATTACAGAAGTTTTCTCCCTCCTTTGTTGAAAGTTTGGTTTCCTGAATGATAACTATGTCAGCATCCACCACTTAAAGATGACGATTCAACAAGCGTCGTTTGTCAGGGGCATTGAGGCCCCTGACATTCCAGCTGAAGATCTTCATTGGTTTCCAGGGGAGGCAGCCCCTCACTTGGTGCTATTTACAAAATTCTTCAGGGTGGCTTGCCCACCTTTGGAAACCTCTTCCTCCCTTCGGATTTTATTTGATTTCCTGTCCTTCTTTCCTTTTTTTAGACTTAGATTAGGTTTCAAAATTTTAGCCGCTTCTTGGCTAATGAATCTTGCCTCGACTTCCCCAAATTCATCCTCATCCATGGATTCACACTCAGTCCATTCAGACTCATTTCTTTCGTCTCTGAAATCCTCAGCATTTGCGACTTCTTGGTTGTTCTTGGAAAAAACTTGGGGTGTCAGTTCCTTTGCTATTTCTGGAGGATCTTGGGCAGTTTCTGGAACCCTAGATAAGGAGTCAGAGGAAGGACCACACTTAGGGGACGCATCTTCCAAAGGGGGCATAGAAGGAGAAGCCTCCAAAACAGGTTTCACAGGAATGCGATTATCCAATTCAGGGGACGGAATTTGTCTCTTTTCTTTCCAAGCCCAATGGACTCCCCTAGGGCAACCACTCGAAGAGTGATCTCTCCATCTGCAGTTAAGACAAAAGAATTTGATTTCCTCCAACTCAACATTGACTGTGCACGCACCTTGTTCAGTGGTGATTTTTATGGACTTTGGAAGAGTTTTGATTGCCGCCACCTTTAATCTTGCATAGAGATAGGAGTCTCCACTCAGGATTTCTTCATCTAACTCAATTAGCATACCAAATGACTTACCAATTTTCTTCAGGCATGTCTTCGACCAGCATTCGAGTGGTAGGTTATACAAACGGATCCATCTAGGAGAAGAGTAGGGATTCGCTTTGCAGGGATCGAACATCGGAGTCCATTCCTGGAGGAAAAGGGAAAAGGCCTCGATCTCCCATTTGCTGAAAGATAAGATGAGGTCCCGTTCTTCCTGGCTCCGGAGAAGCACCATAAAGAACCCCTTGGGAAGGAACGTTATGCATCCCGGCCATTTCCAATTTTCCAAAATCCAATCTGTGATAGTCTTCCTTGCGAAATTTCTCCCCAGCAATCTCCCAATTACTGCAAACTTGCAAAGATTTTCCATATCCTGCTCCACTTCCTTGGAAAGGTCGATCTCTATTTGCTCGCTTGCTCCATAGCCTGTGCGTATTGTCCAATTCGTTCCCCACAAATTTGCAGACTTCCTTTTGCGCGCCATGTAATAGAAATTTATTATTATACTACATGTTAGATAATATTATTTATATATAATTTCATTATATTAGTATGCAATTGTATAATACTCTCTAAAATCTCTTTCTTCTAGATCTAGAACTTGGTTCTCTATACCTCGAATAAGAAGGAAAAGGAGAAATATATATCTTGTTAATTATATAATATATAATATATTATATTTTAATTATATTTATTTATATATATTTATAATATATGATAATTATAATAATATTTAAATTGATAATATATTATATATTATATTTGAATTATATTAAAAATATAATAATATTATTTATTAAATATTATATTATATATGTTTATCATTCAAATTGATGATGAACACCATATTTTAATAAGGCAATTTCATTGTTTATCATGATGCTTAATGTAAACAATGTCTTAAATATCGGGACATCACAATTTCATTTTAGAACAGCTGCAACCTCAATCAACTTGCGAAAATCGTTAGTTGAAAACAAGACCATGACACAACCACCTTACAACCTGATAGGGGAAGACCAGAACTTGAATTGGATTAGCACATATTGATGATAGACTGTGATGATAAATGAGGAAAAGGTAAGTACAAACATTGCGTTTCGTAGGGCTATATAAACAGCAGCGATCTGCTTTTCCTCTCCAACAGTTCACAATGTCTTTCTAATTTCCACCTTGAGACGTTATCCCATCTTTAGTATACAAGTAAAAATTCCATTCACTCACATTAAAAATGTTTTTGATTAAAATCCAGGCAAATAGGGACTCTAGAGAAGAAACTTTAGTACAGCCCTCTTTCTCAATAGATTTTGAACATGAAAATATTAAACATGTTTTATCAGTTTCTGAAAACCATCTAGTCCCATCCACTCAATTCACAAAAGGTGCATCCCAATACATCATGTAGGTAGGAACCTACTGTGATGGAAGTGGACATAAATGTTGGCTATAAATATTAATTACTGCAATTATATTTTATTTGATACAAAAAAGGAAAAAATACTTCAACAGAACACAGATTTGAGGCCCCAAACAAGTGGCATTTTTGTCAAGACAAATTAGCTATGTGCAATTTTCAAATATTTATGTATTCGATTCAAAATTTATTAAAACTTAGGTGGAAACGATTATTACAAAAGAAACTGTAAAATGAAAATCCAGTACTTTATAAACAGAAAACAATGCATAATATTCAATTTTGGCAATTAAAAATTGAAAGGACATCCTCAAAGCAAAGACAAATCAGCTAAACCCCTTTTGAACGAGGTGTTGTTAGCAAATGCTTCAACCAAAAAATATCAGTAACACAAATTCTCTACATAATCAAAAAAAAAAATACATAAGTAGCAGTTTTTACCTACCTCGAGCAAATATAACATTGGGAAGCACACGCAACAACTTCTCAACCTTATTCATCCCAACTCTCTCGTGTCTCCATACTTTACGCCGAGTACTGAATTTCACCCAATTAGATGCCATACTCATTTTTAAACAATATACACTGAAACCATAATCACATGAAATTGGTATACAAAAACTAATCTTACTAAATAAAATACTAACCTATGCTCATGCATCAAGAACTTGATCACCAGTCCCTCTTTAGCATTTTGCACTTTTGAAGAATTCTCAGAAATAAGCAAATCTACATGCTTCCCAGGAAACTCAGAAATTTTTTGCTCAAAATATTCAACCTGAGAAAACCTGGCATACAATTAGTAAGATGCACTCACTGCTTGGATAAAAGATTGAAACCATTACAAAGTTCAAACATTGTTAGTTTCCCAAATCCTTCAATAGAAAATTAGAATAAGAAAATAATGAAAAAAGGAAATCAAGTCTATCAGTTCTGTCCCTACAAGTTTGAAAATTGAAACCTCAGGTTTCATGTCTATAGTTTCCTGTTCCAATCTCAGGCCTGCTTTAAACACCGACATTTTTTCTTAAAGCAATCATTGGTCAAATATAAACTCGATCATCCATATTCTCTCATCCTGTTCCAGTATTTGTCACCAATATATTAATATTAATAATATACAAATATTTCCCACTAGTATAAATTATAAGTGGCTCCCTACACACTGAATCAGATCCCGAATCCGGCTCCACAAAACAAACAAAAAGCATAGGTATAAACCGTTATTCACCTCAATAGAACAGGTTTCTTTGGGATATTTTTCCCATCAATTCCAGTTGTTAATAACTTGTTCTACAGATAGAGAGTTGTTGCTACACCCTCTTCTGACAATTTTTTATCCAAACCTCTTTGATTGATGTGCATCTGGCAGCTTTAACTATTGTTCTGTTTTTTTCTCTGAATCAACCCATTTTATTGAGGTGAATAAGGATTTGTTAACTGCCATCATTCATACAGAGTCGTGAGTAAAATGGAAGTAAAAAAGAAGGGAAAAAGTGCAGGTATAAAAACCCTCACGAGAACAAAAATTTTCATAAGAAGCCGAAAATCATTGAAATTCGTCAAACCTGTGATTTAATCATGATTAACAGTCAGAAATCCAAAAAAAATCACGAAAATCAGTCAAACACAGCGGTCAACGAGTTTTTTAACGAAATAGTTTTCTTTTTCCCGTGGCGAGGGGGTTGGAGGAGGAGGCAGCAGGGGGCAGGGGGCAGGATTTTCGAAGTTCCGTGAGTAATTGCAATTTTGGCAATTTTTTGCAGATTAATGCTTCCATGGTGTGAAGGGTGACCCCTTACCAAGAATCTTACTGAAAAAATAACTTCAAATTCAATAATATTGTAATGTCCCTTACCTAATTTTGCCCTAGATAATTCAAATGCCACAAGTTAGGTTTAGGGCTTTAGAATTACCATTTAGATTATCTTCAAACTGTATAATTCTTGGACTTGAGTTCTGCAGTCATAACATAGAAAACATATACAAAATACAGAAATACAAATATGCATCTTTAACTGTTAGGGTTAGACAAATCTCATTGCGTTCAAATTTATAAACAATACCAATATAGAGAGATTATATATTCATTATCATGCAGTTAACTCGTGTTTACATAATTCAGTCATAAAAGAGAATGATGCATGGAGGCATGGCAGGGTGTCTTAAGACAACAATTCTCCCTCCAAACAGTCCCCTTACCATTCTTCTTTAACTGGTGAACCTTAATTTGTCAATAAACTTTCAGCATGGAGATCAAGGAGGAGGATTCTACCCTTGCGTGCCCTTAGCGGTTCTCCCTTTTACAGAACAGTAGGGTGCCCTACTAGCTGTTCTACCTACCTGTCAATGTAAACGGTGCCCTTAGCGGTCCTCCCATAGTGCTTATACCCTCCTTAACTATGTTGATAGGTTATTACAAATATTTTATGTATATTTTATATATGACAGTGATATCCAATAAGTAAGATAATATCAAATAATGATCTGACCTATTGTTCCTTATTCTATTTCTGCATGTATATCCAATAATGATTCTTATTGAACTTCTAGTTTAGTTCAGAGTTTGCAATGTAATCCCTCTGCTGTCTTTATTAGTCTAGATGACTATATAAATAGATATATTTCTGCAGATCCAATGTCTGCTATTATATTCAGTGATCCAATGATCTAATGATTCATTCTTGATTCCCTGTCCTCCTTTGAAACCAACTTCTACCACCTTTTTATATAGATCAAAGGTTATGTCTCTTAATATACCTCTTGCAAATGGATGTCTTTTGGAGGAATTGCATCTCTAAGGTGATCACACCCTTTTGTCTTTTTGTTATCTTTACTAACAATTGGTTATCTTCCCTTGATCGCACTCCCTTGCATAATATGAATCACTGCCACTTTTGTCCTTTCTGTTCAGTGGAATAACAATTAACAGCAATATCATCTGATGCAATGAAATAGAATGCCTTTTACTGTTATGAATTACAGTCACAACAATAACAATTCTGACCACCGTAATATCTTTTGTTCTATGTGCAAGCTGATAACAAATTTCCTCGGTATAGTGGCCTTCAGCCTCGAGCAAATACAGTTACTCATAGGACTAATCTTTATGACACATCTGGATGTAATTTAGGGTGTCACGGTCTGAGTATTTTTATATATATCATGTGGTGCTGCCCATTGTAATATTGCTATCTTCCACTCTCCTACAGATGATAGAGATCATGTATGGATGTCATGTCCCCACTTCTGGAGTGACTTCATATGGAGTTGAAGATTAGCCTATCATCCATTCCCATAGGCTAATGCATTGGTAAAGTAATGATTTCTAGTTTGAGCTTGTTTTTGCACATGGAGACCAGAATGTTGGTTTATTTCTATACTAGTGGATTTTGGCCAAGTGGACAAAAACAAATGAAATCTTTAATTACATTTGTCCAATATCCATTTGTTCTTGTGATGATTTTGACAAGGTGGAGTTTTGCATAGTTGATTGTGCCAATTGATGGGATGAGGGAATTTTTATCATTGTTGGATATAGGCGATGGAGCAACTTCATATAGATCAATTTTAGGATAAGTGAGGCTTATGTTATTGTTGATAGCCATTGTTCTTTGTGCCAACAGCTAGGAAATGTATTCGCCCAAGGAGATAGGACCAAACTAAAACATCTAAGGAAAAAATGTACACGGTTAGAATATTGGATCATGTGCCATGAATAAGACCCAGCTAGGATAAAAGTGTACACGGTGGTAGTTATTAGTATTACATTGGATCGTGTGTTTTGAAGACCACCGATCAAGGAAGAGTTCTATTCCAAGTGCCTCATGGGAGGAGCTAATTCAAATAACAATAAAATAATGCTAGCACCTAGAAACAAGAACCAACGGCTGCCTGGAAGCTAAATAAAGATGTATTTTCAAATATTAAGAGGATTTGCCCAAGGATAATTGTTATTAAAATTATGTTTGCTGATGTAGAATCAACGCCCATTTAAGGAGGAAAATGTCTCATTGGTGGAACCCAAATCACAAGCAAAATAGAGTTAATTGAATCGACCCAGCTGAGGAAGATAAAAAGAGGTTTTCTACCAACAATGGAGGCAATCGATTCTTATGGTATGTTCTCTTATCATTCATTTTGACTGGAAATTGTGTGTTTTCAGTATTGAATCAAGGTGATGGCCCCTTGATCATAGAATGGAGATGATCCCTTTCATTAATGAGGTGTTTTCATAAAGAAATTCATCATGTTTGAAATTGCAGGTTGATATTGGATAGTTGAAGGAGGAAATCATTGAATTGGAAGACCCTTGGTTACCATTAAAGAATACCAAGGTAGACGACTTGATTGAAAGGTGATATTTTACATGATTTTGATAATTTATGAAGGTCTGAATCATAACAGCGATCTGGAAAAAGCATTTTAGGGTCTTTAGATTGAAGATATTGAAGGTATTTGAAGATATTGAGGGTATTTGAAGCTCAAAGACATTTGGAGCATTGCTATATCAAACCGGCATCCTTGGAGACTCATCGCTGGCCTAGAAGTTGTATTTTCAGTCTTAAATCAGAAATATGGGTTGTACAATTTCATCATCAGTTCTGTCCCAGGCCATTTCCAGTGAAGATTGAAAGAGTTTCAGGGTCATTTGATATTGGATAACGGTTCTACATCAATGGCACATCTCTACGAGCTGATCGCTAATATTTTTGAGCACATTGAAGCTATTGTTGGGCATCTTTGTGTAATCTGGGTTATATCAGTTGATAGCAGTGATCTACAACTTTGTTACAGTGGCATATCAGACTTTTGTTCATGCAGAAAAAAGGTCACATGATTGTTAGTACATGCCATTGATCATATTCTCTTGTTCGGATTTCGATTATTGGAGGTTTGGAAACTCATTGTTGCTCATTCTGTTTGATATTGAAAATGGATATAAGACTGATATCATACAGTCATATCTAATTGTCTGAGATACACAGTGAACATTTGTAATTATCATCATTCAAGACAGCAATAAGATCTGGGAGTTTTGATATTCATTTGTTATGTTTCATTTACATTGTTATGCATTTGGAATTGTTATGTTTTGAAAGGAAAATTAAAACAAAATTTTCAGTCAAATCTAGTGGGGTACTTTACAATGGAGAATTCTGGAACTGGATTAGCTAATCTTGTATGTATGATCACACCCATTAATTGCCGATGCGCCACTCAAATACACACGTATTCAATACTCCTAATGCGCCTCATGAATTGTTGATCTTTATAACTAATTCATTTTCTTCTCCATAGTGATCTTGTGCGACCTTATGTGTATATATGAGCCTTCAACTGTTAAGGGAGTTGGCCTTGGTAAAGGTGGTCGGCCAGAAAACCATTAGTATTAATATGGAAGTTGGCCAGCAAGCATATATATTCATCTTTGTCCATTTCATTTGCTGTCTTCATATTTACTGTTAATCACTGCTCCTTTATACATATGAACTCGGTCATCTTCCACTTGTCTTGTATATATGTTAAAGGTAAAAGTCTTAGAGTGCTTCCATACATTCAAAGTCAGCCATATCTTGTAAGTGTTTGATTTATGATTTGTATTCCTATTTCGGGGGTGTGAGAAATATAGTTAAACATGAATCAGTTAACAACCTGAGCATAACATGTGCTTGTTTTACATGCTGAGTCTAGATCACCAATAAAAAATGGTCTTTCACACAGTTTAACATATTAGATATAATTAAGATATCGCATACCACTTTGTAATCAAGAGGCAAGAAGTGTGACTTGTTAAGATTGGTGTTTCACCCATACAAAATTTTTGTATTGTGTCTTTATTTTCCTGTCCATTCAAACAGTCATATTTCAAAGTCTTTCCTTGTTAGTCTATGTTGTGTTTGGTCTTTTACACTAATAATTTTTGCAGGGTTAAATAATGACTGCAAGGTTGATAAAGACCAAACAATGATGATGCTTAAGGATGGACTGGGGGAGAAGGAACATATCAGCATGTAAGTACAGCCAGCAGGCGCATGTCTGAGGGTTTTTCAGTCATAAAATCAGAAGAAAGGTGCTTTACTACTCAAGGAAAAATGACAAGCAGCTTGACAAAGTCCACCTAAGGCATGAAAGAAAGTCAAGATCAAAATTGCAGCACGAATTTTAGTGGCTTAAACCCAACAAAACTCCACGTAAAAGAAATAGACAGGCTGTACTAAGTGTGCCACACAAATCCATTGGCAAAACCATGTAAAATCAGTGGCAAAGGCAGTGTAAGATAACAAAACACGCTTGGATCCATCCTCAACAAGGAGACACAACAGCAGGTTAATGTGGCAATGATATAAGTTATCCACGCCAACAAGAAGAGGGTTAAAAGGATAGCTACGAGGCGCAGTTTTGGCATGACATACCCCTAAGTGAAATAGGCCAAATTATGAAAAATGGCAGATATATTAGGGATTAATGCCAAGGGACAGATTGCCACTGAAGTCATATTTGAGTACTCTTTTTAAGTGGCATTACTATGTTAAACTTCCACCAAGCCTTGAAGGGGTTTAAAACAACAAATTAGGTGCACTTTTAAGTCATGTTCATCATCCTCAAAACCAAGTTCAAACGCGCTGGCAAGTGCACCCCTTGGGTGGCTTTACTAGCAGAAAGTTCAGCTAAATCTCCATAAGTGTCAAACAACTTGTGAAACTACGTTACACATGAAAAAGTTGAAGTGTTGGTATTGAGGCGCACTTTTTAGTGACAAATGTTATGAAAAGTTCCTCTAGGCACACTTTTTGGTGATGAATGTCATGAAAAATTCCTCCAATGCAATTTTTGGTGATCTTGTGAAAAGTTCCTCCAAGCGCATTTTTGGGTGATGAATGTCATGAACAGTTCCTCCAAGCACACTTTTTGTAAGAACCTTGTCTAGATCTGAACTGAAAATTTGCTTGCTGGCCTGAATTTTCTGATTTGTTTGCTGGATGTTTTACTTGGGTTTTTGAAGTTTTGTTTTCACACACGTTTGATATGATATGAAGATTGAAAGGTTGCAATATGACATTCCTATAACATGCAATGATGACTGAAATGAATTAAACCATCTCCCTTGCACATACAAAACACAATAGAACATACCCGGATGAAAGCTTGGCCACTTTATTGAAAAGATGTTGGCTGATTACAAACAGTGATGGTCTGATTTTTGTTTCAGACTTACATATGCATGCAAATATGATCAAAACATGATCCAAATCGTCACCCAATGATACAACAATGCAAACTCCATTGAAACCCTAGCTATTTAAAACCTTTATCTCCATGAAAAACCTGCAATATGCTCAATAATGGATCCTAGGTGAATCCATCTCTCAAAGTGAGATGATTTTTCATCCAAACCACTATTATCCAAGGGTTTTTTCCTTAGATATTGCTGAAACTCTGTTACAGCCAAGAGAAAATCTCCAAAGAGTGAAAAAAACCAAATGATTCAATGATGCTAAATGACTACAAATGACCTCCTTTTATCCTTTTCACCTAGGACACCCAAATGTGACAAAATATAATATTTTTTCAAGTCCATAGCCGACAACAACCAACATCAAATATTTTTAATTTATTTTATTTTATTTTTCTCCAAGTGGGCGGCGGCTAGGAGAGAGAAAATATTCATAAAATATTATTATTTTATGTTTTTTGCCTTTTTCCTCATGAGCGCCGATTTTGTGGAAAATATTATAATATTTTAATAATAAAATATTATAATTTTAACTTCACTTCCAATATTTCATTTTTCCACCTTTTTTTATTTAATAATAAAATAGGTCAAAACAATTTAGAGTGCACCTCAACTGGTTAGAGTGGAGTTTTTATCCTCCTATAGCAACAAAAAACCCATTTCAGTAATTTATAACAGCATTTCTACAAGTATGCATCAAGGCTGCTTCCATATCTCTGTTTTAGTACATGTATCACTGACTAGAACAATCAGAACAAGAAGTTCTTGTGCTCTGTTGTTCCTTTTTCAATGAGATATCGGTTGGCCAGATTCTAGGGTTTTAAAACATCAGTTTTCAGAGTTTCTTACAGCTGTTGAAAAGGGATTTCAAAGTTTCCAGCACTAGGATTTGACCAAGACAACTTAGCTTACACAGCTGTTCGATGCTTTCCCTGTTGGCAAGATGGATCAATTATGATTAGGGTTTTGGCTCCATAGCGAGGCACTTTAGAAGTTTTTGCAGTATGGGAAGACACCATTGTACACAATGTCGCTATTTTTAGAAATGTCTATTTTCAATCATGTTGTATTTCTAGGCATTGGATAAGGGTCTTTTTAAAGGCCTGATGCAGAGACACTAGATGGATGGATGATTCATCAATAGGCCTCTCCTACCTTGAGGTATGTATGGGGAATTTCACTTCATTCAAAACAGTCTTCCTAAGCATTGAACTCTTGAACCAAGAGTACCCTTCATAGATATGACATCAAATGACTCACTTGGTTGAGGGCAGACATGTCAGGGGTTTCAAGACAACCTCTACAACCTTCCCACATCAAAAGTTAGGGTCTGACACACAGAGAAAGGGTACTTGCTTCATAAACCCCTTGAACTCCTAGTAGCCCTATTTCAGTGGACAGCAGGGAATATCTTTTGACAGAGACCTTTCCCCAAAATTCTCAAACCAGTTCTAGATACCATCTATGGAGACACATAACATATGTGAAAATGACCTTGGGTTTCTTTGGAGCATGTGCCCAAAAACTTGACTGGCAGTTCTGTCCAGAGCCCCAATTAGGCTTGTTTTTCAAAGAGACTGACCCTCAATGACTTCACAAAACAAAACCAACTATTGGAACATGTTAGCTAGGTACCCAAACCAGAGATTCAACAGGTTTTAAGGTTCTACAGTCGACTGTACGGTCTTAAAAGACTAGGGTCACTTCAAAAGGCTTAACACATGATCTTGTCAAGCCAATTCTAACAAAACTCAGGCAAAACTTGTTTCTCCACCCAGCAAGTGATCCAAACAACAAAAACATGATTACACAAACCCATTCCACTGGTTCTATGGTGATGAGAAACAGTGGAATGGTCAGATTCCCATCGTTTGAACAAAACCCTAGTTAAGGGTTTTGAGCGACCTGTCTGCAGAAAAACAGTTATAAAAACGCTCCAAACTACTGTCAAGGGCCCAAACCAAATTCAAAGCAAACCTAACATCATCCTCTATCAGTACAGTATGCAGTGGACTTATGACAGTCCCGTACTAAGACAGGATACGACCTATAACAGTTAAAAGACACCAGAATTTACAGATAAAGAACAGAGTTTTGTATTTCTTCTTGAAATTCTTCAACTTCCTGCCCTGCACGATGTGTGAGAGGCATTTTATACATGTCCACATCATTATCAAGCAGTTTGGGGCGAATTGGTAACTGAAAACCAACTCTGCAACCTCCAAACTGTTCACTATCACCTTCTAACTAATGTGTTTTGTTTACAATGAGGACAATTTGTCTACAAGACTACTTCAAACTCCACTAAAGCAATGGCATCATGCCATGAATGACTCCAAATATGAATTCCACTCCATTTTCACACCTATGGAGGGTTTGACCATAGTTGACCAACTAGGTCCTAAATTCCTAATTGCCTACATGTAAACAATTGGCACCGAGGCCTTACAAGATGATTGCAAATGACTTCAACATGCTTCAAGGTGGTCACAAGACCTTATTACAATTCAAGAAGATGGTCTTCAAGACCTTATGACATCTTAAATGGAAAACCAAAACATAGCCTCATGATAGGACTCATGATAGGCCTCTTGTATAGGTGCCCCTGCACTAAGGCCGCTTTTATTAGTTTTATTTTATTCTTTCTTAAGAATTAGATTTGCTTTAAAGAAGCGTTCTTTCCATTTTTTTTGTAGCTTTTAGGTGTTGCTTAAAACATTTCTTTTTGGGATAAATAATCATTATTCTGCAATCTTTAAAATATATTCATTGTAACCTACAAATAAACGTTGTGGGCACAAGATATTCTTGATAGGAGTTGATGCTATGCTTATCCTGCAAAAAATATTATTCAATTTTGTTGTTCTATGTCTACAATTATCGTGTCAATAATTTCACTAAATAAATTGAAAGTAGATTGTAGAGAGTCAAGCTTTGTATTGATAACATCTGTCCCCCTAAGTTATGGCTTTGAATGCAGCTTAGCTATTTATTTCTAAAAACCATATGTTGTATTCCTTCAATCCTTATTTGTACCGAATGGTTGGTCTCTCTTTTAACCAGCCTAAAGATGATGTTTGTGTGTTTAGATTAGCTATTTCATCCTTCGATATCTGAAGCCTCATTTGCAAGGTATGACTATTAACAATCTGGTGTATGTATCTGAGGCAAAAACATAGGCACTTAATCATTTTCATTTATGCAAACCCCCTCAATGAATCTTGTCTACTCTGCATAAGTAGATTGTATATCTTGTTTATAGGTTAGTCTAGGGTCAATTAAGATTAGGTTAAGGTTACTTTAGATCTCAGGGAGTTTGCCCTCCTAATTTGATGAACCGTTCTAACATACAGACTTTCATTTTGTGTTGTCTTACAAAGGGCAAATTAAAACACTAACAAGTTCTTGGTATACAATTATTTTAGATAACGTAGGATCCATTACAATAGTCTTTTCTATTGTAAATGAATGTTCCTTTTGAATCCCAATGACCTAACATCTTTCTTTCTCTCTCAACTCTCGAGAAGGGCTTTACAACTAATAAATCTTTCAATTCTATAAGACAAGAAAGAAGTACCATTTCATAGTCATTCATTTTTTATTGAAACAATCCTCTTATAGAATGTCTACTATCTTCTAAACAACATTCAAGGTATAGTTCTCCACCTAGGCTAGATTTCTCTTCCCCAATTTTTTATCTTGCAAGGTATACATGGTCTTAAAGTGTCCAAAACCTGCCAATTTTGACAACAATGGTCTTATGTTACCAATCATGAAGACCTTTGATCTATGCAAAGCAAGATCCATACATGATGACACCTAAGCATCATAAAACACTTTCCATTTGGATGACCACAGAGTCAATATACAAACTGTTTTTGCTGATTCTAATCTCTTATATTGGGAAGATTCCAATAGAGAGAATATTTATTTGATTCACCATTTTCAATCTAAAAGGAATTGGTTATAACATAGATTTTCCTAAATTCTTCCATATCCAGACCTAGTGTCACTTAGTGTGTGTTCTAAAATATCCTCTAGTAATCTTAGAATTGCCATTTTTAGTAACATCAAAACATCTTGTTCCTCCTCCTTCAATTTATATGGCTTCTTTTGTGATTTTACTCTGATTTGTTTGAGGCGTGCTATCCATAAGTAATCTCACTAGGACTGTGATGGTAGTACCATTGACAAGAGCAACATGTTTTTCAAAAACACTGAACTTCTTTAGTTGTTTTATTCACCTCCATTATATACAATTAACAACCTGTACAAAACTTGCATTTATTGTGACAATCTATGTCTATCTTCTTCTAACCTGCTCAAGTAATGAGAACCACTAAGTACTTGTCTTTGGTTATCCTTGACCTCAACCATACTCACTGATTTGGATTTTACGACAATGTTTGTCATTTTAATATGTTGGTCCAATTTTTTTTCATAGTTTTGGAACTACATTTTTGTTAATGTGCCATGCCCTAGCAAATAACAAACTGACAATTAGCACTGGATGCTAGGTCTTTATTTCTGATCTCAACCTAATGGAAACCTTGTCCCTTGATCTTTAATGCTTAACAACTTTTGATTTTGATTATTCATATAATTGCCACTTGTTGTAACAGTATCCACTCAACTTAATCTTCAAATTTGAAGGTAGTCCTTACATGCATGAGTTTTAACATCACAGACTACAGATATACTTATTGGGCACTTTTGTCACTCATGCCTTCAATAAGTCATTTGGGATAGTATATTCCTGATTTATCAGATTTTAGCTTATCATCATTTCCAACTATTGTGATAATTTGGCCATGGCATTTCCACTGATTACACCCTCTTCATCATATTCCTCAACCTTAGCTCTTAGACACTGATTCTGTAAGACATCCAGCATGGGCAGCATGGGATTATATGGGTCCTAATTTAAAGTATGTATAGTTCTCAGAACCTCCTTAAAAGGATTCCGCAGTCTGTTGAAAAATATTGCTGCATCAGCTCATGTTTGATTGGTTTCTCAAGTATTCATGCCAAACTCAATATTTCAAAACTATAATGTTTTAAATATTCCCTTTTGTCTTGTTTTGAGATTTTTAATTTATTATAGATTTGAGCATTGATATGCCACATTTTGAATTCCTTATTGAATTCTGCTTTTATACTGTCTGGCATCCTTTTCTTTTCACCACATGTCTAGTCATAGCATTGAATGCTATATTCTTCTGATGGCTTACAGAATAATTTAACTTCAATTAATATCATTGATATCAATGGAATGCTTGGTACCAACTTTTGTTTTTTAAAGGTCTTAAGTTGATCTCAATTGTTTAGTTTTTTTGCGGTAAACTTATACGTAGGAAACAGCTACGAAACCTTCTTGGCAGATAATGTTGCCACAAAACCAGCAAATTTGTACGAATTTCAATCTAGATGCATAATTTCCTAATACTTAAACAATATTGAATTAAACATACAAATCATTGAAATTAACAGCGGAAACGATGAACACAAATACAACAATTTACACTTGTAACTTGTTTCACATTCCTTCAGAAACTTACAAGGCAATCTCCACAACTGATCTTACTCACAGCTGCACGGAACTATTACACTGTACAAAGTTATTAATTTTTTATTTTGCCTCTACCTTTATACTATTCGGCTAAAAATCCAATCTTCCAATAAAGCAATCTTATCTCTCAAAAAGAAAGAAACATTATCTCACGCAAGAGATGACTTGGACGATAAGCCTAAATCATTCATACTTTTGCACTTTATTAGACTTAATTAACTAAATAAAAGATTTCACTTTAATCACCAAAGTGAATTACAAAATAGAAATAACTCGAACTCCCTGAACATTCACACTGAACTTGTGTAGAAGTTCCGAACTGAGTTAAAAACTCAACACTCCCTCTTAGCGAAGAAGGAATATTGCATCAGCTACCTGCTAATTTGCTACTTCCTAGAGGCTGGAAGACTCAATGATGGTACTCATCAATGCTATGTACTTAGGAAACTTCTTCAGAGGCCTACTCTCCCTAAATGTACTCCTAGGAGCTTCAACATGCTCCTGAGCATCCCTCAATGTTTGATCAACCCATTGAGGTCTCCTAACAGAAGAAGAGATTGAAGTTTATCCTCCTCACCTAAAGGCTACTGTCTTGAACTAAAACCAACTTGAATTTGTGAAGATTCACCCTTCGAAGCTTCCTGCTCCTCATCTTCTACTACTAGAATAAATTCCGAAGATTTTTGGATGCAAAGTCTTCCTTAAACTTGACATCCCTACAGACGACAACTTTGATGACCTCTAGAATGTAGACACTGTATGCCTTTGAAGTCTCACTGTACCCTACAAATAAACCCTTCCTGCTAGAAGGTTCCAATTTTGTCCTCTTCTCTACAAGTATATGGATATACACTGGACAACCAAAGATGTAGAAACGACTCACCTCTGGCTTCACACCATGAAATGCCTCTAGTGTCTGGTCCTCCAAAACCCTGTGAGGACACCAGTTCTAGATGTAAACTGCTATAAGACATGCTTCTGCCAAAAGAAACATAGGCAAGTCCAAGTCATGAATCATGGCCTTAGCAACCCCTATGATTGACCGATTCTTCCACTCTACAACCCCATTCTTTTGTGGATTGTAAGTAACTGTTAACTCCCTCTTTATTCCTACTTCCTTGCAAAAGCCTTCGAACTTCTTAGAGGTATACTCTCCCCCATTGTTTGATCTTAAGACTTTGATCTTCTTTCCTGTTTGGTTATGTTAATGTTCTCACCCAGGAAAAGACCAACCAAAGTGTCAAACATCTCCTTGGTTGTTTTCTTCTCTGACAAATGCGGAATTAAATGATCCTTCACCGCATCCAAGATCATCCGCTTGGCTTTAATTTCCTTCTTGTGAACTGCCAAATCTTGCGGATTTGACGGAGGCGACACCTGATCCTTCACGATGTCCCAAATATCATTTTCCTCCAGAAGCAACCTCACCCTAATTTTCCAAGGCAAGAAATGTATTGTGACATCCAACCTATCTTCAAACTGCAGACTAGGTGATGCTGTTAAAGTAATATTTTTCTGCAAAACAAACTCTTCAAATTTGGAAATAAATAAATTGTTCGAAATCTTTTTAAAAATACCTTTTTCTCGAAACCCTTCCAGTTATAGAAACCCTAGCCTGCTGCTAGTAAACCCTAGATCAATTTTTCAAACCCTGATGGCTTACAAAATATTATGGTTTATTGGAAAACCCTAGCTCATTGCTAAACCCACAATTCGCTGTCCCAGACGTCCCTAAACCCTACTACAAGTCAAAACCCTTATCTTCTGAAAGAAAAACCCATGATTTCTTGCAGACTGGTGCATCTTTTCCTCTAGCTATCGCGGATTTCAAACCCTAGTCACGAACAAAAGGGCACGTGACTTGCAAAAAAATATGCTTGTCTTTTTTCAATGCGATTCTTCCTTCTTTTTGTGGGCCATCAAACCCAGTCGCGGGTTTTCTATAGGCCATGACTTGCAAAAGAAGTCACAACTTCCTTTTTTTTCACACACATAAATCTAGCATGCGATTTCAAAAAAAAAAAAACTGCACAATTTCAGTCTCAGATAATGCAATTTCTTGCTAAATCAAATTGTAGAATTTCTTGTAAAACAATCATGATTTCAACATGAAAAAACTCACACGATTTTTATTCTTACAACCTACGTGATTTTCTCACGAAAATACCTACGCAAATTCTCCCAAACTACACACAATTTTCACTTGAAACTAGTGTGAATTCCTTGTGCGATTTTTAGAAATCCTTGCACGATAATTCTCTCCCATGGGCAAATCCGTACGGCTACTTGCTACATGAGCTCTAATACCTGTTGTGACCAAATCACACATCACCCCATTAGGAATAGGGACCCCCCTTTTTTTGAGCTCTGTGCTTTCAATGAGTTTTCAATGAGTTTTCAACGAGATTTTAATGATGACCTGACTCATCTTCCTTTGCCGATACGGTAGTGATTTCCTCGTTTATGATCTTTGTTTCATGATTAGGGATAGATGAGCTTGCAATAATGAAGAATCTTGATAAAATCCCATCTAGATATTGAATTTTGAAGTCAATCCTGAAGAATGTTTGAGACCCTGAAAAGACTAAGCCTGGAGCCTGAAATCCTGAAAATCCTGAAAAAATGGCTAAGTCTGAAATCTGGTGAATCCTCCAAATTCTATATTTTGCATCTTAAATCCGGTGGATTCGGGACCTATCTCAAACATCCTGAAAGGTATATTGAAAAATATTTAAAGTATAAGAAATTCAATCTCTCAACTTATACTTAAATATATTTTTTAATATACCTTTACTCGCGCGATCCTGAAAAATGCCTGACGAGTTCAGAGGATTCAAAACCTTGATCTAGTGCGACTGGACACTTAAGTGGCGCAAAATCTTGGCGCAAAATCACGAAGGAAAAGGCGCTAGTACCAGAGGATTTCAAACAATGATCTAATGCGCCCTTCTACACCTTGATCCAGTGCGAAAATGTCAGAGGATTTCGATCACTCATCTATTGCGCCCAAGTCAAAAGTATCATTTTGAAGGAGGAAATGAAGATTTCAATACCTTGAACTAGCGCGAAAATGAAAGGACAAGTCTTAAAACCAATCTTGGGGTAAATGAAAACGATAAGTGTCAGAGGATTTCAATCCCTTGACCGATGCGCCACCAAGAAGGAAGAGGGAGTTTTGAAGTTTTGACTTAAGAAAGGTCTAGTTCAAAGAGGATTTCAATCCTCTATCCAATGCGCCAATTCTTGGGGATTTTCACCCTGCAACTAATGCGAAAATGACAAACTCAAACATTCAAACCACTTCACCAAACTACAAGTTCAGAGGATTCTAATTGCCTATCTAATGCGCTAGAAGTCAGAGGATTCTAATCCATGAAGTAATGCGCCTATCCTATGTCAACTATCCAAGGCTAAGTTTAGAGGATCTTGAAGTCCCATCTAATGCGACCTCATGAGGGAGAACTCCAGAGGATCCCAAAAGTTGATCTAGTGCGCCCAAGTAGTTCTAAGTTGAAGTTTCAAGGATCCACATCCAAAGCGCAATCTAGAGGATTCTCCAAGGGCAACCAATGCGCCCTACTAGAAGGAAGGTAAGATCCAAGGTTAAGCCTTCAAGGTTTGAGTTTTAAAGGATTTGCAAGTCTTATCTAATGCGACAACTATATGAATACTTCTAAGCTTTCAAGTATCCTCCAAAGTTTGATTTTGAAGAATCCTAAAGTCCCAACCAATGCGCTAACACTCTAGAGGATTTTCCAAGGTCATCCAATGCGCCATATCATGAGGAGATTGCCAGCGTCCTAGACATCCAATGTTTGGTCTTCAAGGTAAGTTTAGAGGATTCCTACAACGTGATCCAAGGCGCCCACTCCAAGTTCATCCCATGCGCAATATAAAGAAGAGTGAGATTTGTTTTGAAGGATTTGCCAAGTTCAGCCAATGCGCCAAACACCATGCATGATCTATTTCAAGACAAAGGCTATCTACATTCATCAAAGTTTGAGGACTTCAACCTAGTGAAGTGATGCGCCATCTCCCAAGTCCCTTATCAAAGCACTCAACAGGAGGAAATCGAAATTGGCATCTAATGCGCCATGTGTGAGGGGAGAGTAAGGTTTGATTTTGAAGACTTCAAGTTACTTATCTAGTGCGCCCTACACAAGAAGCATTCAAATTGGCATCTAGTGCGCCATGCATGGAGAAAATGAAGTTTATTTGTGAAGAGCTTAAACTACCTATCCATTGCGCCATCCACAAGAAGAATCCAAATTGCCTAAGTGATGCGCCACTCCCTTAAGGAGTCTTAAAACATGATCTAATGCGCTAGGATCTTGAGGATTTCAATCCTCCATCTAATGCGCCACCTCCTTGAGCAAGTAAAAAACTAAGTACAATCCTATGCAACATGGTGAAGAAGAATCACAAGCTTCATCTAGTGCGAAATGATAAGAAAATCCACAACCTTGAGCCAAAGCGCCACACATGACAAGTCTAGAGGATTTCGATTCTTGATCTAATGTGAAATGTTGAAGAGAAGTCTTAGATCTTCATCCAATGCGACAAGACAAGAGGATTCTAATCCTTGATCTAGTGCGCCTCAAGGGTTGTAAAAGAAAGATCATGCTATTTTAAAGAAGAAGACTTCAATATGCTAATCCAATGCGAAATACAAGATAAGAGGAATCCAAACCTTGATCCCATGCGCTTGGAGGAGAGGGAAATTCCAATCTACAAGGAGATAATCAAGACCTTATCTAATGCGTTCATCAAAGGGAGTTAGAAACATTTAATGATTTTTGCCTTGGGAAACGTGAAAATTGCATTTATTAAATAAAGATCAATTGAAATTAAATGTTTTGCACCACAATAAAGGAAGTCGGCCTAGGGAAGAGGTAAAGTTTTTTAAAGCAAATTATGTATATATACCTCATTTCCTTTTCATTTTTATCATTTTCAAGAGCAGATTTGTTCTCCAAGAGCAGATTTATCTTCAAGGAGCAGCCACAAGAAGTTTTTTTAGAAGAATAAATTTGATTTTATCAAATTTAAGCAAGTGGTGGATTAAATTGCAAGGTATCAAGTTCAAAACAGCCCATCAAGTAAGTCTGATCTGAATATTTTCTGATCTGATTTTCTTCTTTTTTTCCTTCATTAGATGCATTAAATTGTTCAAATATTGGTAAAAGTTAAGAAGGATAAGTGGATTTTCATAGATTCCTTGAGTTTAGATAGTAATATTTCATAATTATAAAGGAAAATTTCATAATTTAATCCACTAAAGTTGCTGAAGTAAAGTCTAGATTGTGTTTACAATCACTCATTCGCGTCAAGTCTGCAGGATCATGGCAATGACTTCTAAAGAGCGACAAGCAAAGATCCGGATGGATGCCAAGGGGAAAATTCCCGAATCAAAGCTCGTCTCAAGGTGGACAAATGTAGGAGACACGAATATGGGGAGCAGCAACTTGGAAGATATCAAGTTAGTTCTTGAAGAACCCAACGGAGGAAGTCTCGCTCGAGCCATCATGAGGAGTGGAGCCATTGAAGCTGCTTGTTTTCCGCCAGCTTTGCCGTGTCCGGAGATGATCATCGAATGTGTCAAGAAATATGATGTAGATACAAGGCAGATTATAGCCAAAGATGGAACGATATTAGCTTATTTGCAAAAGGAAGCAGTTGAAGAAACTTTCAACATTCCAACTAAGGAAAGGATGATCAGTATCTCGATACAACAAGGTCAGCTGGACAGTATATTCACACTTGCATATCGTCTTGGGGAAAATAAGTCTTGGATAAACGACTGGGAGAAGACACTTGGCGTCTATGAGTCAGATGTAGCAGTGGCAGAAGGATCCATTAAGGCGGCGACAAGTGTACCAATGGAGGAGATTGTTCAAATTGTGTCTAGATTCATTGTATCTCATAGTACTACTACATAGTAGGCACATGATGTGGCTTCCTTATCTTCTTGGAAAGCGTGCCTTTGTTCTCTCCTTCATAGCTTCTTTCATTTAATATAGATAGCCTCCTGTATTTAATAAAGTTGACCTCCTTCATTTAATAAAGGATAGTTTGTTATAACTACTTGTGATGTGGCTTGATCTGGTCCGCTGATTCAGCCGATCAATCTTGACCCTTCTTTCCTTTGAGGTCTATAAAAGAGCTCTCATTGCTCTCATTTGAAGAGGTTGGAAATTCTGAAATTGTTGTAAGAGCTCTCTAAGATAATAAAGGATTCATTGTTTGGTGATTCTATTTATATTTCTGAGTGTTTGCATGGTTTCAATTTTCAAACGAAAATTAAGTTAAGTTATAAGTTTTCTTTGAGTATAAGTTAGTTAATGAAAGGTTGCTTTATTGCTTTGTAGTGAAGTCTATAAGTTCATACCATTTGTAGTCTACGGCTTGTGGATTACAGTGCATGGTTAGTCTGAATAATTGAACGTCAATTTGATCTTTATGCTTGTTGAATTTTTCATGAGCATAATTGATTTAAACATCTTGTATACCTTTGAAGATTGCACCTATCTTGTGTAGTTGTTTTATCTTGGCGAAACAAGATTTGGTTCGATTTCACTCTGAGTAGTAAACGTCCTTCCATTTAGGATTAGATTAGTATTTCTAAACCCTACGTCTTTTTTCCTTTTTTTTGCCAATCAGTTAGAATTAGGATCAGAACACCCATTGCTAAATCATACGCGTCAATTGCAGTACTTAGATTCTCTAGTATTCACTTCCATAGTCTTTGAAACAACAAAGTTACTTGAACAATTGTGTAAGTCCCTTTGTTGATTAACAGCAAAATCATACTTAAATCGCTGAGCTGTCTCTTACCGAAAACATTATTAGAAGGAACCTTGGAGTTATCTCGTTTGATCACCTAGTTCAGCATCTGAGAGGCTTTGCTCAAGAGAGAGTCAGATACTCAGTATTTCACTCTATTGTTGACTTGTTGAAAAACAACCATCAACAATACCATGTTCGAATTTCAATCTAGATGCATAATTTCCTAATACTGAAAAAACATTGAATTAAACATACAAATCATTGAAATTAAACAACAGAAACAATGAACATAAGTACAACGATTTACACCTATAAGCTACTTCACATTCGTTCTAAAACTTACAAGGCAACCTCCACAACTAATGTTACTCACAGCTACACAAAATAATTACACTATACTGAGTTAATAATTTTCTATCTTGCCTCTACTTTTATACTATTTAGCTAAAAATCTAATCTTCCAATAAAGCAATCTTATTTCTCAAAAAGAAAGCAAAAGAAGCAACCTTATGTCATGCAGGAGATGACTTGGAAGATAAGTTTAAATTATTAGTGTTTTCGCACTTTATTAGACTTAATTAACTAAATAAAAGATTTCACTGTAATCACTAAAGTGAATTACAAAATAGAAATAACTCAAACTTGTTGCACATTCACACTAGACCTGTGCAAAAGTTCCAAACAGAGTTAAAAACTCAACAAAATTGATCCTCCATATGACACCCTAAGGTGTCCTAAGCACATGCTGATTGCTTCTATTTCCATTTCTCAAACAAGATTTTTACACATACTAACATAAACTAATTTTCTATCAGCCGCAGTATTGGGTTTGCCAATATTCACATGCATAGGGTCAAACTGTTCTTGTACAACATAAGGACAGAATTGAATACAAAAGAAAACATCATAAGGGCATAGCAGAGTCTAACACCAGTCATAAACAGCAGATAAGAATCTAAGAATTGTAACAGAAGTGATGCTTTGAGTGATATAAAATGCCCAAAATTTTATACAACTTTAAGAGTTGCCAACCACACCCTTTCATATGCAATTTTCTTCATGTAACCATGAATGAAAAGGGTAGGCCTGGTAAAAAAAGATTTATAACATTGTCAAAAAAAAGCCAAGTTGAAGAGTCTTTGAATCGTGTCAACCCAAGTTGAACATAGAACTTTAAACTCCAAAGTTCCAAACACATTCAGCGTCAACAGAGCAGAAAAATTATTTGCATTCAGTTGAGAATCTGTGCTGTATCTGTGAATCTGCCTGAGGTTGTCAAAGAAGAAAAATAGTTGCTCAATATGAATGGGCCGGAAAAACCAATTCCAGGCCCTTCAAAAAATATTACTTAACTTCACTGCAAGATAATTTTAAGTTAGATTTACAAGATATGTTAAATGGCAAGCAAAAAGTCCCAAGCCAAGTTTGCTGTTTACAGACATGAAAAACAGAATTTCAAATACTGTTGGTTTCAGGGGTTTCTGGGAAACTTTCAGTCTTTGAATGTCTTTCTTTTGTTTTCTGGCTGAACTGTATTCATGGGAAAGAAAGATTTTAACAATCTATGTAGCAATATCTCATCTCTTAGAATTTTCCATCTGTCATTCTATTTTAAGGAAGGAAGTGACTTAATTTTCTGAAAGAACTCTTGGTTACCCTGGACAATTCTTGGTCATTTCACTTACCTAGTTATTACCCTTCATTAAATCTAGTGTTATCCAGTTTCCCAAAAATTTTCACTTCTAATTTCAAGTAAAATGAATAAAGACTAACACAAAATATCAATTCTGAGGGAGTTGCAAAACTCAAACATAGAAGGAAACCCCGTCAGTTTCCTGCCAGCTATTCCAAGTTTTGGGTCATATTGCATTGAGAGAGATTCTTTATTTTGAAAGATCAAAAATTTGAAACAATCATTTGTCAAATTATCAAGTGTTACATATTGAAGGTGTTCACAGGCAAGGAAAATATCCCATTGGAACTCATTTTGGATGATTCTTTAATTACATTATACTTTTCTCTTTTCCTTATTGAAATTGAGTTAATCTAGAGAAGAAAAATATCCCAGCTCAAAATAATTATTCATGGTCATCATCATTGTTAATTGTTAAGTTTGCAGTTTCAATATAATTTTCAGAGACTCAAACAGTTCCAGAAGATGCTTTCTAACTGAGTTTTCACAAAAACGACTCAAAAATACAAAACCTCAAACCTCATAGAAGGTCAACGCATGAATCGCCGATATGCGTGCCTTCACCCATAAATCCGAAGATTCCATGCCTTTTAAAGTTGAAACCTCCCATAAAAGTTCAAACACCCTTTTTGATGCTTCCGGGTAGGCTGCTGCATCCATGGCTCCCCAGCGGAGCAGAACACACAAACTGCACATATACAAAATAACTGATAAGACCCTATCCGATTTTCTTGTACACATTCAGTCACTAAATACTGTAATATACAGCTAAAAGAAAATCTTCATCTATGAATCTCAAGTCATGATTAAAACGATGAAGCAAAGTAATCAATTAAAATGCAATGTTATCTTTCATAATTGACACTTTTTGCCGAACTAGAAATTTTTCCTGATGCTTTTAAAGGTCTCTAAGAGTTTAAAGATATTGTTTGATGCCCATGATGCTAAATAATTCAAATGAAATTGTTTTCTTATATTTATTATCAATTTGGTTATAATAAAATAAAATTCAAACAAGGTTCTGCTCACACAAACTTTACTACATAAGTTTCATTGAATCTCATGATGGCTTCAGCAATTTAGCTAAGGAGTAATTTAATAGAAAACAAAAATAGCAAACCTATATCCATAAATCATTAACCACATCCATAAGTACATGTAGAAATAGCCATTCAAAATGTTGTCAATCCTTCTCACTATTTGGATTCTCAAGTATTGAGTTTCAAAAGCCTAGCTGACACCCTACAACGAGCCCAATGCTTACAAGAAAGGACTCTCTACATCACAAAATGTACTTTGAGCTAGATAATTGGGCAATATGGCCAATTTATAGACCATACAAAGACTAGCATCGAGATGAAATGATTGGCATTGTGTAATGTCCCCTTTTTCGAGTTTAGGGTATTAATTTATATACAACAGTATATACCGCAAGTTGGGTGTAGTTATATACTGCAGTAGATATCATATATTGGAGTAATTTTATATATTGCAGCATATTCCATAAATTAGTAATTTAAATTGCCAAAAGTAACTTGATCTCACATCATATTTCATCTTCTTTGTGGCATGTTTCTTTTGTCAAATCAATTCTATTGTTAATGTTAATTCATTGGTCTTTTGCAATGTCCCCTTTTTCAAGACCTTGGAAATAATTGAATAGTTAAAAATTAAGTTGTCAAAAACATTACTTTGAGTTATAAATTAAAACACGACTTATTTTTAATTCTTTGAAGGGTCATAAAAGTGACTTTAAAAGGTGACTTACTAGCTGTGGGGATACAAAAGTGATTATTTAGAAAACACACTTTTCAAAAGTCACTTTATTTTATTATTGAAAGGAAAAGTGAAAATAAATGGAAATAATATTTTATTCCCTCATAGTGCCTATAAAACGAGTTCTGCTTTGGAACGAGTTACATGAATTAGATAAACCAAAAACTCTTGTTTTTAAAATTCAACTCTATTCATCTTTTCTTTGCCTAGGACAAAAACCCTAGTGGCAAGAATGATTTCAAGGACAAAAACCTTCCTAGTCATTTGTGAAATGCCATCCAGGGATTTGCTTTGAGCTGAATGATTTGTTCCAAATGTTGCTTCTGTGAAGTTGCAGTTTTCAGATAATTGGTTTTCAATTGTGTTTTTCGGTATTTTGGGTTTGCAATGTATTTTCAATTGCAATGTGGGTTTATGCTTTCCCTGATTTGATTTTGTGTGTGGTGTGATTTATATTCTCAAAAAATACAAAAAAAGGGGTTGTACCTTTTAAAAAGGTAACAAACTTTTGAAAATTGCAAAACACCATCCTTTTGTCTCATGTGGAAGAGCCGTACAAGTTTATACTCTTCATAAAGGTAAAATAGGAGTGCCGTACACATTCCAATTTGCATATGTCTCAAGTTTTGAGAGTTTGAATTTGCCAAAAAGCTGTTGTACACTATATTAAGGGACTGGTTAGTTTTAGGACTTCTGTTAATAAAAATATCTGCTATACTTTATGTTTGCAGCTGTCAGTATCTGACATACAAGGGACAAAAGTCTCACCAGCTTCTCTTTTGGTCTACCATACCACTTTAGTGTGGGAAAATTTATGTTTTAGCTACCATACACTTTGGAATTTATGTGAGTTCTCAAGACATGGAAAATAATTAAAGGTGAGTTGTTTGGTTGATGTTGTGTGGGAATTGCACCCTTAGTGGAGAGGGGCTGCCTTGACACACACACACACACACATATATATATATATATCAGGGTTGCAGGGAGACGCATCTCTTGACCCCTGGGACGCGTCTCCCGTCCCAGTTTCTCCTGCGGAAAGGTCCCTCATAGGAGGAGGCGTCACCCGCCGTCTCCCACCCATCCCCTGATGACCGACATAGAAAACAAAAAGTTTGCGGTTTTTTTTTTCCATTTTCTCTTTTCCAAGCATCTTCCAGAAGTCTCCCGCAGCACCACAAAGGCACAGAAGCGGGTGTTTGAAGATTTCGCGAGGGTGTGTGAAGATTTCGCGATGCTAGGGCATGCTTTTTGTTCGTTTTTTTGAAGATATCTGTTCTATGCGACGGTAGGGCACATTTTCATTCAATACAGGGCACGTTTTATCTATTTAAATACTTAAATTGATTGTTTAAAAATATAGTGACCAGTGCATTATAGTTGCAAACTGTGAATCAATTGTGCTATACAAAACTTGCTAACCATGCCAGGAGAGCCCCAGAGTTTCTGAATACTTCCTCTTCCCCTGCTAAGATATGTGCATCTACTATCTACGTATTGGATACTAGATACAGATATAATACTTAAAAATTTTAATATTTATCTTTTTTTTTTTAAATTAGAATTGCCATGAATCAATTGCTATACTAAAGTCTGCATTCGACAGCTACTAATAAACTCCATTCACCAAAAACTGTACTCGATAGGATGGATCGACTCAAGTTTTTAAAAAGCTTTCTCTACCTTGTAACTTGTCCCTTCTTCTGCAAACCTAATTAGCATAAATACTTTTAATTTAAATGATTGATTGTCTTTCTCATTTTGTTGCAGGCTGAGATATGTCAGGTGGGGGAAAACAAAGCCTGTACCCACTGTGGAAGTATTGCGATCGCATTCCAAGGGTGAAGGGGTCAGGTGGAACAGCCACCATCAAATGTAAGCTTTGTGATATACCAAGCCATTTCAAGGTACTTACACGAGGGCGAGGGCTCACTTTCTTCACATACCTGGAAAAGGTGTTGATCCTTGTACAAATGATGTAGAATGACATGACGCTATTAGGGATCAAGAAAGGGCTGATGGGGCAACTAGTGCAAGTCAATCTCAGAATAGAGAGTCAGAGGTGTATGTGTCTTCTCGAGATGTGACAAGAGAAGATTTAGCACGGGGATATTCTCGCAAGAGATCAAACAATGGCAGCTCAAACCCCATTGGAAGAGGTTGAGATGCAGTTGATGAAGCGATTGCACGCTTCTTTTATGCAAATGGAATCCCATTTAATGTTTCTCGCTCACCTTTCTACACTGAGATGGTCCAAGACATCAACAATGGACCAGCTGGATATAAACCACCTAGGTATGAAAAGCTTCGCACTACTCTAATTGATAAAGAAAAAACTCAATGCTTAGAAATCATCCACTACTTAATATCATGGTAACATGCAGCAAAGGGCCTTATTTTTTGAAGGCAATAGATTGTTTAGGGCAAGAAAAAAATGCAGAGTTCCTTCATAACCAGTTGTGTGAGGGCATTGAGAGGTGGGGGCATCACATGTAGCCCAAGTTGTTACAGATGCTGCCCCTATTTGTAAGGCAACAAGCATGTTGGTGCAGAAAAAGTACAGACATATTTTGGACATCATGTTGTGTGCATTTGTTGAATAATGCACTAAAAGATATTGGCAAGTTCCAGTGGATCTCAGATCTCATTGAAAATGGCAGAAAAATACAGATGTTCATATGTAACCATCACCACACACAAGCCATTTATCGAAAATTTGCCAAGGTGGAACTTCTCAAACCTGCTAATATACAGTTTGCTTCTTATTTTATTCTTCTTGACCGTTGCCAAGACGTCAAAGGAGCTTTGTGTGCCATAGTAGTTAGTGATGCATGGGTAGCTTGGAGACAATCTACACCAGATACTGCAGTTGAGGTGAGAGGTATGGTCCTTGATGAGCATTTTTGGACTGATGTTAGATTTGTTGTGGACTTTATTAAGCCCACATGTGAGGTGATCAAATTTGTTGATTCAGACAAGCCATGTTTGGGAGAAATTTATGAAGAAATAGATTCCATGTGTGAAAGAATTAAGAAAATAACAAATGCAAGAGATCCTTCTCTATATCCCTTGCTAGAAGAAAAGATACATGGAAGATGGAACAAACTTAACACACCCCTTCATTGTGTTGCCTATGCTTTGAATCCTAAATGGTATGATCTACAAGCAACCAGTAAGAGGGCTCCATATGAGGATAGAGAGGTAATGAAGGGATTTTGGGCAGCAATAAAAAAGATTTATGGCCGAGGTGAGGATGCTTCAATTATGAGGACTCAATGGAATAAGTTTTCACGTGGGCATGGTGACTTTTCTTCCATGAAGCCATATATGATATGCATGCAAAGAAAGACCCTATAGAGTGGTGGTGGAACCATGGAGGTGACACCCCTGAATTGCAATCATTTGCAATAAGATTGCTCTCACAAGTAGCCAACTCTTCATCTTCTGAGAGGAATTGGAGTACTTATGGTTTTATTCATTCACAGAAGAGGAACCAGTTAGGATCAAAGAAAGCAGAGAACCTAGTGTACATTCATAGTTCACTTCGCCTTCTCTCTCGTGTAGAACTTGGGTACAAGGAGGGTCCTTCAGCAAAATGGGACCAAATTTCAGCTAACGGAGAAGCTGCAGCCTTGGTTGATGAAGTGGTTGAAGCAGATTGCCTCAATGATTTACCCCCAATTCTACTACCATCAGAGGAACCTGAGCTTGAGAGTGATGAGTATTTGGAGAGCATCATAGTTGAGAACCTAGAGATGGATGACATAGAATGATGACATAGATTTCTGATTTTTGTTTTCTATATGCATATCAGCGTACCAAGCTATCAACATTTTTGAATTTCAATATGTAATATCGATATGTAGTATGAACTCTTTGACATTTGTGTGTTTAAACTTCAAAGTTAATGTTAAACTTTACTAGTTCTCTTGTTTTGAAAGTTCAATGTCATGATATTTTCAATTTTAATGTTAGCATATTAATATATTTTTAAAATTATTAAATTATATTAAAAAAAATGGCGTCTCCAAGTACCCCCGTCTCCTATTTTTCAAAAATAGACGTACCAGTACCGGTACCAATCTCCCGTACCAGTACCAGTCTCCGTGCAACCTTGATATATATATAGGCTGTACACTTGAAATTACAACAGCTATAAGGTTGTACAGCAGTAAAGAGGCAACAAATCAATATTTTGTTTACTTCTATTTTGTGGTTCTGATATTACATAGTTGATTTATAATGGATACTACATTTTGGGTGCATCATTCTTAGTATTTTGAGCAGTCACTTAAGGGTACAGCAGTGATATTTTAGTCAGAGGGTTTGCATCAGCCATATCATTTGATTCTACAGCGGGTCACTCAATCCGGGTATTTCTTTTATGTGTTTTCAGTTTGCATTCCAACTGTTTGACAAAATGTCTACTTTTAGATTGTTGGTTAGATGTTAGTTTTTAATTCCTGGATTTGGTTTAAGAAGATTAATCATTGCTTAATCTTTCATTGTAAGCACTAGATGATTTACCGCCAGTTTTATTGAGCTCATTGTGAGATCTTAATCAGTTCAACTGCTAGACCCATTTTAATTTCCTATATTTTCCACCATCTTGGTGTGAATCAGAATCGGGTGAATTAGTTCGTTGTCATGTCCCGATATTAAGGCATTGTTTAAATTAAGGATGTAAACATCAAGATAAGGACGGAGAAGTGGCTCTCGTCAAAAGGGTGTTGTTATTATTATATATATAATAATATTTAATAATATTATTTTATAAATAATCAAAATATAATATATTCATTGTATTTATAAACAATATAAATACAAGTATAATATTATTGTAATTATAAAATAATATATTATTAAATATGATATTTATTATATAAATATAAATATATAAATGTCTACTAAATATTATTATAATTATAAATATATATAAATAAATATAAATATAAAATTAATATTATATTTATATAACAATATAAATACTAAATATTATAAAACATACTATAGAGGGGCCAATTCCTAAAAGGTTGTCTAAGGATAGCATAGCCTTAATGATACATGATTGGGCAATCTCCTAAACCCAACGAAAGTCTAAAGCAACAAGCTAATCAAATTCCAAAGAGAACTATTATTATAAATTAATTCATTGTTATAAGGAGCGGTTAAATATGAAGAAGGAATATGTATTAAATGGACAACAAACAAAAACAAAAAGCAGCGATTAAGGGTGTCAACGACTCATGGTATGTGTCTCCTAGAATATACGCCCCTCTCCATAAGTTCCCTCTTTTCAAGAGGCATGAGAAGTATAAGGAGGACACAACACATTGGTTCTGATTTACGGATCAATGAGAAGGAAAGAAAAGATAAAGATTAGAAAAGAATAGACAGCAGCGAACAAGGAAATAGAAGGAATAAGGGAGTAATAGGGCAACGATCAGGTAAGTATGGACATTTAGCAAGTTATATATATGACTAGAAACTTTTAAGGATAAGAATATTATATATAAAAAATTAATATATGTATAAATATGTAAATGAGCATAAATCACAGTAGTAATAAATATATATATGATTCATCTATTAATTAAATAATAGGATGAATAAAATAGTGAAATCTAAGATATATATAGTATAATAGAATTATAATATATATGATGTGAATGGAAATTGTAATGGAAATACATTATTATAGTGAATGATCATGTAGAGATGATGTTGAAATGATAATAGAACTAAATGCTTTATGTTCACGTTGTGATTGAAATAGATAGTGATTTCATTAGAATGGGATATTACATATAATCACTAATTTACAGATATCTCAATCTGAATATGTGATGAACTAGTATGAGTTTATTATAAATAAAAGGAACAACATATAAATGAATGTATCCCTATGATAGGAATGACTATCATGTCTATAACATATGATATAAGAAAGCTTATTAGAATGATGAGATATGATGCCAAGGAATGGCAATCACAAGATGATAACATTGGATAACTATGAGACACGACTCATGATCTAACCGAGAGAGGTGTTCGAGCCTCCTCATTAATCGTCTTACCATCCATCGAAGTAAGGGGTTGGATTAGGGATGTATATTGGACCTAGGTGACCCTCAAGTAGATGAAGAACACTGTGTGGGTGTGAAGTCTCTTGAGCCAAGTGATGAAGAACTCTGTGTGGGAGTGAAGTCCTTGGGCCTAAGGTAGTTATGAGCTCATAACAAATGTGCCCGACGACAGGTGACCCTCAATGGGATGAAGAATGTTGTGTGGACATCAAGTTCCATCGAGCCAAATGGTGAAGAACACCGCATGTAGTGCGAAGCTTTTGGGCCTCCATAGGGATGGACTGTGCCCTAATACATCCATACTTATGTGGAAGGTAAGAATGATTAATGAGAGGGCAACCATGGACCCACTCAAGGTAGTACATGGGAAGTGTGTGAATGAGAATATGAAATGTTTATAGTTGTGAATGATAAGATGAAAGCATTATAGTTAAGAACATAAGTTCATAAGCATAAGGACATAAGTATAACTTGATATTGATTAGAAACTAGAATAATGAAATGAAATGGAAACGGAACACTAATGTTCTCTTTTGTAACTTGAAATTGTGCAAGGATCAAAAAAAAATTTGGCTTACTAGAAGGGGACATTACATTCGTCCTTTTGGCGTTGATGCAATTCCGCATGTATTCAACCACTTTGGCTTGATCAGAATTTGCATTCACTATCAACTAGTTTGGCTTGATCGATTCTATGGTTTGCTTATATTGTGAGTTGGTCAGCTTGCCACCAACATCTTTCAGCTAATTCCATTGTCCTCATTCTAATCTCTGTATGCTCTCACCTTATCCACATCGGGAACTTGGTGATTAGGAAGAGTTAGAATTTGAGTGATTGCAAAAATTTATGTGTATTTGAGCTAACGGTTCCGCAAGGGGCATTGCATCTTTGCTTTAACCATTGAATAGCGTTCTAATTCTGGTTCACACCTTTATCTAGTTGCATAACAAAAAAACTTGTGGTGAGATAAGTACTTTCACTCTTGTCCTCCTATCTTCGAGATCATAAAGATAAGTTTGAGTTGTTTTCAAATATTATTGGTTTGCATGCAAGAGCCCCAGAAGATAATTTGTATAACGTGCAGAAGTGAGAATCTAGTTTATTTTGGGAGCAGATTAAATCAAGGGGCTTCCCCTATTAATTTGATGAAAGAATTTCCTCACATACTATTCCTGTTTGAGTTGTCACAAAAGCAACAAATTAAAATGCTAACAAACATCAAGATATTTCTTGGACCTGTGTCGTAAGATGTGATTTTCTGCAGCATAGTTCTGTATGATGGTGCAAGTCATTATATATTGAGTAAAAAAAACATCATTGGCATAAGTAAACACTAGGTACAAAAGAAAATATAGAACATTAAGTAATGAGGCCTATTGACAAAATTTCAGTATTAGGTCAAAGGGTGAAGTAGATGAACTCTATCCAGCCATTACATGTAGGAGTAAAAATGTTAGATAATCATTCTACCACTAGCTTCTTACTCAACTTTCAACCATCTTCTTAGAGATCGGCCCCTTAATGATACCTACACACTATGGAAAATATAGAGACGCAAGGCATTATTAAAAACCTATGCTCAACTTCATCACTAAGAGCTGCAACTCCTTTAATAAGATCATTTTGGTGCTCCTCACCATATGCCTCTTGCATTCAGACATTGTCTTCAACACCGGGGAGTTCATCTTTCTCAAATACTGCCTCAAAATCAAAACCTTCAGTTGTGGACTACTCTTCTTCCTCAAGCACCATTGTCATGTATGGCTTCAATTTTTCTTCACATTGACTTACAACCATTTCAGCTAACACATTTGCAACTGATAAAGAATCTTAGTCATCCTTCCTCATATTAGCCAATAAAACTGGTAAGAGTTGATGGAGTATGCCATCATTCTCATTGATAACCATAGTCATGATTTTCTGCATTGCTGTTATAATATTCTTAGCGTGATCATTTCTAACAACAGCAAAGAAATAGCAGACCATTTTGAGTATTAGGTTATCATAGTCAAAGTTGAGCATCACCACACAAGCTCTAACCTCAGCAATAGTCTCTAAAATCTTGACCCTCTTAGCAAAAGAAGGGATTCTGATATCACCCAATCCTTGAAAACTTCCCTTGATCAGTTGAAATATCTCCCTCATAATTTCATCATTGTATGGAGTTTCAAGAGTGGTTATTCTTGTGATTTCACTGATCCAAGTGATAACTGAAAGTCTCACATCATTGTCTAGGTGCCTCAACAACTCTAGCTTAACCAAAGAGGTCACTGAAGGAACCATGGCAATTTGCATAACCTTAGAGGGTGACTGAGCAACCTTATACAAACAATGTTCTACTTCCTCCAATTTGCCTCAACAACTCTAGCTTAACCAAATAAGTCACTAAAGGAACCATGGCAATTTGCATAACCTTAGAGGGTGACTGAGCAACCTTATACAAACAATGTTCTACTTCCTCCAATTTGTTGAGAAGAACATCTTTTGGCCCATGCACAGATTCAAGTTTCTTCCCTGCATTGTAAAGCTTTTCGCCCAACTCTTCTTCACTGAATGACGCCATGATTCACAACTCACTAAACAATGTTATTCAATTGCTAAAAGCAACTGCTTATATATTGTTATTCAACTGAAGATCTGCAAAAGAGTTAGCTTCCCAAACAGGCTAGCAAGATCACCATCTCTAATACCACTATAATAAACACCCCCAATTTATTTTGATTTTTACCAACTGAAAAGTAAACTACCGTGCAAGTCCTCAACACCTTCTGATCACCCTGATCCTGAAATGGGCAAGGTGAGAGCATACAGTGCATCGGATCCCAACCAAACTCTATCAAGTGCAACAACAAGAGAGTATGCAATACAAATACTCACTATGACACACCAAATGGCAAGCCATCCATCTTTGCGCTTATTCAACGAAGTGTGTCAATGCAACACTATGAACACACAAGGCGGTTGAGCCAACCTTGCTCTATGCTTATTCAGTGGAATGTGTTGAAATGCAAACAGAATGATGCACACAAGGTGTCTAAGCCATCCTTCATCTACACTTATTCAGTAGAGTGTGCTAAAAGCCTAAAACATTAAGCATGCTATAAGCTGACGGTAAACCATCCAGTCGCTACAAAATGAAATGCATGATTAGGAGACCACTGGCGGTACTACCATCCAAGGTATTACAAGGTAACAATATTGCAATTAAAGATGATATTATAATGAGATAGAAGGGTGCAATATAAAAGATAAATTCTGATTTCAGTCTGAAATAGCAGTGTTAAAAATGAAATGGAGCACTAAAATTATATAAAACAATACCAAAGGTCATACCCACTGAAGCCCTGCTCAAGTAGATGAAGATGAAGGCCCAAACACACTGTAGCATGTTGAAAATCATTGATAACACTGTTATTACTGTCTGATATAAGATACAACATTGATTAAACCCTCAACCAGCATATGTATTCATCAAAAACCCTTCAACCATGGATGGAAGACTCGACGAGTCATGAAAAACTCGTGAGTTTTTCTGTATGGTGAGCGTTTGCAGTGTTTACTCACCAAAAAACTCACCGAGTTTCTGGCGAGTGCTCGTTAGTTTTTTGGCAAGTACTCGCCAGAAACTCAGCGAGTTTCTAGCTCAGACTCCCAGGCATAAAAAACTATCCTCTTATCACCACATTTGATCTCAATAAATCAAATAGCTTAGTCAAAGTACCATTTACCTCCATCCGAGCAAGAGAATCATGAAAAAGGTTTTCAATAACTTTGCAAAACTTATTCCTAAATAGAGCAATACATGCATTTTCACCAGCATTTTCAAAATCTAACAAAGCCATAAATGCATTTTGACCAAAAATTTTGCCCAACCCATGCCCTTCCAACTTAAAATCAGATTCTTAAAGATGTATCTACCTTTGACAAAACTTGTTTCTAAAGGGGAGTTAATCTTAGGAAGAATGTGTTTAAGCCTTACTATAAATTCCTTGGCATAAGACACATTCAGCAAGGTTATAAGTCTTCCAATTTTTTATTAAAGATTTCACTTCTTCAAATTTATCAATTGAATTCCCCCCAAATCAATTGGCCCTATACATTCCCTAGTCAATTTAGACTTTAGCAAGCTGAAAAAAATTATGTCCTTTTATCACCACATTTTACTACTAGGATGGAGGTCGAGCCACTACCTTCCATGCCAAGCAAGGAGCCACAGCAGACTCCAAGGACTAGAACCTTTACCTCTCCCCTAGTTTTCAGTAGAGTAGGAAAGAGGAAGATGTAAAATGTTGTATTTACTTTTAGTTTTACTATTTTCATTTTGTTAGCTATCCATTGTATCAAGCTATCAGCCATCAGGATTCTACATGAGGATGCGATTTTGTACTCAATTTGCATTCAAATCAATCAAATTTAATAGAAAACACTTTTGTACTCATTTATGGACTCATTGGATACACCTTATCATTGAATTTTACAAAAAACATGTGTTTCTAATGAAATTTAAGCAATTTTTTAAGTTGTCGAATTTTTTGCCGAGTCGAGTTTTTTGGGCCTGGCAAGATTTTGTCAAGTCCGAGTTTTCCAACTATGCCTTCAACAATGACCAAGCACATCACCAAACTCAATGAAATCTCTATTACAGAACAAGTTGCCCTAATACATGTCAAAATAAGCCCCAAGAAGGACATGTTTCATGCCTCAAGCCCTCACGCCTTGATTTAGCACATGTATAGCTTGCCATGAATGGTATGGCCAACATCTAGGCACAACATCCAACACTTAAAGTCTTCAAAATAAAAACAATCATTAGTCATATAAATCCAATGCCATGAACAAGAAGAGATTTTTCAATCGTCAAATAAGATTTCAAGCTTGTTACAACAAGAATATGGTGCCAAAAAGATGGTACGGCCTCCTTGAAATGCACACCAAACTCGAAAATAAATTCAGAACTATGCCGAAGCTGAAATTACCACTCAAAATGATCATCAAGCTCACACCCAAAAGCATCAATCTCAAAATACATCAAGTTCCTCCATTGCAACACAGTTGTGATTCATGAAATGAAACCACCAAGACCAGCTAGGGGGGGTTTCGTCCCCAAAACCAATAATCTAAAGAGGGTTTTTGTCCTCAAGAAATTTTGAGACGAACATGGGTTCTCTCCATATGCAAAAGCAAATATCATAACGTGGCTAACCTCGACAATGAGCTCCAAACCTCCCTTTATAACTCACTTGAGGAAATAAACTATTAATTTTCTCTTTTCCCTCCAAAAGCTCTTTTCGAAAATAAATAATAATTCATTATGTGAGCAAAGTCGCCTTATGCCCTCCTTAGCCTAGCACCTCCTGAATGCACAATTTAAAGACCTTTTTATTAAATAGTTACACATAAGTTGTCTTTTGATTATCCAATTTGGACAAATAAGTAATAACTATTTAATAATTTTAATTATCCACCCATGTTGCGAAAAGCATCAAAATGAACCAACTATGAATTTTTTATCATACCATAATGCTTCTGAGGACTAGAATGATGAACTGTGTCAATTAGGTGCCATTCTAAAAATAGTCAGCTTCTCCAAGAAGTTTGGAGACCTCACAAAACGATGAAACTGCATTCTAAAAGAATCATGGGACTCATTACGATCTCTTGAACTCACTGCCATGAATAAAACCATTGCTTGATCATTCTTGTGTTCTCCAAGAAAGTTGGAGTTCTCCTTAGCACCACCAATTAGCCTACGGGAAAACTCGGAAAATAGGCTAATTGTTCTCAAACTAATTATGTGTGGAAAGGGGGTATTATAGTTTAGGCATTTTGTTGAAGTGAATTTTGCAATTAAGGTTGTTCTTTTGGGGCCACATGAGTCAGATCCCAGGGAAACTCTAGCAGGGAATACCTTGCATTGTGGAAAGCTCAATGTGACGTAGGTGAAAGCAATATTGAAAACAAGTCAAGAAAGATTAGAAAGAGACGTGCAAGTAAGATGGAGAACATAAACAACAAACTATATTGGTTCATGTGTCCTATAAATGACATTCACTAGAGGGAGAGATATGATTGTTTATCATCTAGCTACACGTATGCTATGAATATGTGTCTAGATGCTTACCATAGATCTCTAGGTCTATGTTCTATCCAATCTCATCTCCACTATTTATGCATATTGCATTACAAGAATCACAGTTACACTAGAACAGTTACAAAATGGTTGAGCTTCAAGCAACAACCGACAGTTAGCCTTTTTGTAGGTGTGAGTCTTCTAAATAGAGTCCACACATGTACTGACATAGCACAAGCCACAAAGCACAGTTTATGTGGTGCTATATGGTACGAAGGTCCAACATGGTGTGGTAACCATAGTATCATTCCATTTACACGGCATTGACGTCAAAGCATAAATGGAATTCAATTACCCTTGTTTAAAATGGGAAAAACAAAGCAAAAACATGGGACCTAAATAACGAAGCTCTAGCTGTAAAAACAGAGAAAAAAAAAATTAAACTAATTTTGTTATTTCATGTCAAATATGGTGCATATATATAAAAATAAATGTTATACATTATAAAAATTATAATTATGAAAATTGAAATGGAAAATTGAAATGGACTTATAAAAAATTTATTTTACTTTCAATTGATTAGGTTTATGTAAAAAGCATACAGCTGGCCCTAAAACAGTATGTCATTTAATCATGAAGCGTGGCCTACTATTTTAGGAGCAGCCCTATGTTTTTTTTACTGAATGCTTACTAAGGTATGAATTAAAAGAAAAATCTCATAGTGGTTCAGAATTTTACTTTTAAAAGAAATTCATTCAAAGTAAACTTGAAATTTTAAAATAACCTAACCATAACCCTATACTAAAAATGTTCAGTCTGCCTTTGCTCTATATTTTTTGTCTAGAGTATAAAAAAAGACAAAAAAGATATATAAAAAAATCAAAACCATTTTTTGAAAAATACAGGAAAAGCTTGGGAAATGACATGGCAAATGTGGGGCAGCTTATGGCTACTGGATATTAGTTGCTGGTCTTTCGAGTGTAATGCTACTATGGTGGTAACCACACAAAAGATTACAATCAAGTGCACCAAGTTCTATTAATCCAGTTGAGCTATGTGTAGAATCTGGAATAGCATAAGATGGTAGCAATTATCAGGTAGGAGTGGAGAGATTGAAGCATGTAGGGTGATGATGCAATATTTGTGCATGTTGATGTAGGCAACATCACAAGGGGTTGCACTGCATGGGCACACAATATGGCACCCAATAATGCAACAATATTGTGAGACTGTTTGCACAGTATGGCACATGGTGCAAACCATTTGCCCTTACTTCAAAAGTGATGGTTTCTATTGTGTTTGCTACCCATAATGGAAACATAATTCTAAGTTCTTTGAGGTTGTAATACTAAAACTAGTCGACATATTGTTATTCCTTTACCACTTGAAACGACTGGTGAGGGCCATGGAGCAACGGAACATCTGAATCAGATCTACGTGAGGAGCTAGTTCTAGGCACTAAGTTTGCATCAAGGTAAAACTGTGGTGACTCCACCATCAAGCCCCAATGTAGAATGGCAAAAGATGCCTAAGTTTATAGAAGATGGATCGTGATCCAATAAGACACTATAAGACTTGTGAAACCATTAGGGCAGAAAATGAATAGAACGACAAAGCATATTGTGTATGGTCCTTTCCAGCCACCGTGAGAGGTGTGGCCATCGATTGGTGCACGGAGATTGAACCAGCCTCCTGAAATACATGGGAGAAATTATGGAAGGCTTCCAAAAAGGAATTCAAACTACTTCAAGATGACAATTAAATTGTAGGAGAAATCTACAACACCAAGCAAAGTAAGCATGAAAGTGCAACAGCTTATGATCGTAGGCTCAAGGAATTATTTGTAAAATTAGAAAAAGAACCCGCAAATGGTTTAAAGAAAAGATGGTTCATTGAAGCTCTTATCCATTCATTAAGAAAAAAGATGAAAGTTGTGCTACCTTCATGATACGCAAAAGCATATAATAGAGCAATGAACATGGAAAGTGAGGATAAGATGTCTTCACAATCCAAAAGAAAAACAGATGAAGATGATGGTTCGAATGGAAGTGATGACAGTGAATCTGGAACAATACAAGCACTACGGAGAGTTATGCTTTGAACGAAAGAATTGAGGGTAGAGAAAGAAACTAGCAAAGAACCTAAAGAATTATGGTGTACAAATTGCAAAAGCGAATGTCACACCAAAGTTAATTGTCCCAAGACAATGTTCTACCATATTTGTTTGATTATGGGCCATTCAACAATAGAGTGTTTGTACAATCTGAAGAGTAAGAATACACAAGTACTCTTTACACAAGGAGAGCAGTTTGATTATAGGTATCTTTTAGTGTGGTGTTGAGCATGTGCTTGAACATTATGTATCTAGTAACTATACTTTTACCCAAGACAGAATATCAACTGAACTGATTTGCACACGTTAAATCAATAGTGTTATTGGTTGTGCAACCAATACCCGAATCCAATAATGGCATACAAGGTCAAAAGTTAAGTTCCAGCACACCTTCGACACAAGTAAGAAATCAAAATACAATTTGTATGATATAAGAGGACATTGTCCCCAAACTATGCCTGCATATGTACCTCTCCTCATGGTCATCCCCAATATTGCATCACTAATTCAAGTCTATAACCAACTCTGTCTTTATCGCCAAACAATAACATAAATTTTTTAAACTATTTGAAACTTCATTTAGTGCAATTAATCAATATGCATCCTTTCATCTAGATTCCATTGCATTTAGTGCAGTTACCATCTCACATAAGACCTTTAACTCTTTGACCATCGTACTTAAAAAAGCTTCATGCATCACTCATCCACTCATTGTGGGCATCATCATCCACCTTATTGAGACTCATTGGGCTTATAGATCATCCACTTAACGTGGGCATCAACAACCATCATAATTGGCACTTGGTTGACCAACAGTCATGGACTAAACATGGAAATCATCAACCAGCTTAACATAGATGTACTGGCTCATAAGTCATCCATTGAACATGGGCATTACCCACCCTGATTCAGTTCGGTTGCCATCCATTGAATAAGGGCATCATATGAATGAGTTACGATTGATTCACCTATAAGTTGCCCTCAAGACATGAGCATCAACAACCATCCTAATAAGAATTAGTTGGGACATAATAGTAAAGTTAAAGTCAACCATGCAAGTACAACATTCAGAAGTTTCACATTAAAGTAAATCCTCAATCAAACAAAGGGCAGTAAGTCTTCATACCTTAAGAAAAAATAACCAAATATCACAAATACCTTGGTCAAATATGAAACAAGAATCCATCCTCTGAACAACTCACTATTGTAACAAGTCACTCCTAGTACAATAGGGTGAGCACTGAAAAATCTGGTCAAAGGCAACAGCGAAATATCAATGCACAGCAGATCTGTCATAATTGTCAGCAGAACCATAATCAATAGTTACAAACTTATAGCCATGGTTACAAGACTTGTTGGGTACCCAACAGACTTGCCAAGTCTTGAGGGAAGCAAGCCAAACAAGGCCTGCAGACTTACCCACAAATCTCAGTGAGCTTCCGACAAACACATCAAGTCTAGCAGATCTCCGCAAGATTTATCATGTCCCTTCTTGGCCTTAAGCATTCGTCATGGTCCCTTTGCCTATTATTTGATTTCTCGTAGGTTAATTGGTTGGGTTAGGTAATTACTTTAATAAATAATAATTAAATTTAGTCTTCATATTATCTTTGCAAGCATTATAAAAGACAACTTTATTATTATTTTCCAAGTTGCCTAAATGGGGCATAATAAAGCCTTATATAACTCTAAGAGATGTTTTATTATTTTGGGGTAGAGTTACAAAAGTAAATTTAAAATAAGTTTTTGGGTGGAAAAACTAAATATTATTATTTTAATTTCCCCAAGTGTCTATAAAAAGAGAGTGAGGGCTCATTAGGAACTCTCTACCAATTTATCTGTCAAACTCTTGTTTCTGAAATCAAGTCATTCTGTTCATTTCTTTGCCCTAGGACAAAAACTCTATCAGCAAATCGAATTGAGGATGAAAATCCTCCATTCCAACAGAGTAATTCCATCCAAGGATGACTTATGAGATGATATTTGCATTGTACTTATAATTTTCAGTTTGGTGTGAAGATTTCCAATTGTTTTATGTGGTGTGGGATTTTCAGAATAAATATATATTTCAGTTTGGAGTGTTCTAGAAGTTATTAGTAGTTTCTAGTGCGTGTCTTTGAGAGAGAAATCTCAAGTCTATTGTTTGAGTGCGAGTTTAATGTTTGAGTTATCAGATTTAAGAAAGATTTCCAACACTAATTTGCTGGCAAATCATATTGCTGTATATGATGAAGGCTGTGTGTTTGTTTTAAGGGAGTCGTACCATATTCTCTGCCAAGCCATACTATCCTTAACCTAGCTGCACCATTTGACAGCTCCATTGGTAGGACGTACACCTCACAAAAGTGTGATTGGACTTGAAAGGGAGTCGCAACCTGTGTTATTGCTGAATCGCTTCCTTTACCAGTTTTTCTATCAACCACCCAGCATTTGGAGGAGTCACAGCAGCTCCTATTAGGCCTGTATAGTTCTATTTACAGCTGCTCCACTTGGATTTCAGTTTGGATTCCAGCTAACAACATACCAGAAATTTATGATCACTTTCAGCTCGTAAAATCTTCAGATTAAGGTACAGCTTGACATTATTATTTCTTCATTTGGTTGTTAGTATTTTCTGTCATAAATTAAATTGGAAAAGGTTGCTGCTGATATTTCCTCAGATAGAGTGCATTTCCAATATACAATTGCCTTGTTAATAATCAGGAAGGTATACCGCAAAATTGTAATTGCATTGATATTGTAAGAGAATCCTGGAAAGTTTACCACCAGATCCCACTTTAAAATTTGCATTTCATTATCTACCAATTTGGCATTGATAAGATCTGCTTGTTATCTGGCAGTTTGGCATTGATCAACCCTACTTGTAATCTGTCAATTTGGCATTGATCATATCTGCATTCTTATCTGTTAATTTGGCATGATTGTGAACTGTGCAACTTGCCACCAATGAGTTTAATTAATTGCTTATTGTCCACATCCTAGTTTTTGTATGCTTTCATCTTGCCCACATCGAGACCTTGGTGATCAGAGAGAGAGAGTTTGTGATGATTCTGAAAATTTAATGAAATTAGGCTAATACTTTGGTTAGGGACATTACAAAATTGCAAGTCCTACCAGCCAAACTCAGTCGGCCAATACACCCTAAAAAAATAAAAAACAAAAAACAAAAAAGACTGACCAAACATGGATTTTAGCACAGTAGATTTGGATTTCATCGAAGAAACCAAACATTGGATCAATCAGAGCACACTCGAAGGCACTCATTCTTAGATGAATATCCATTTCATTCTCATTTAGTTAGGGGCTAATCACTGCTCTATGTCCTCAATGCCCACATTTTTTTGAAGACTTTGGACTCTTGGATCTAGGTTAAAACTGATAAAATCATGAAAAATACCACGAACCATGAAAGTCCCTGTGCCCTCAAAGGGGCCTAAATTGTGTTGCCTCTTGACCCTGCTGGGGGCTGCCACCCCCAAACCCTTGCTCCAATTTTAAAAAGCAAAAGAAAAAACTGTTTCTGGCCTGAAATGAATGGAAAAACATCTTATTTTTCCTTTATTTAGCTGGAACCAACAAAAACGACATTTTCTTCCCTATTTTTATGAATTGTTTAGCCTTCTTTTAAATTCCCAAGCTTTTCCCAATTAAATCCCAAGTAATTGAATCACAAATTTTGGTTTTCTGAGATAGTCCCTATTCCAACTAATGTTTCTATGGCCACAGTAGCATCAAGGACCTATTTGAGATTTGACCGCATGACCCACTATAGAGCCAGTGATGCTAAGCAAGTGATACAAGCTCCTCTCTACCATAGTTCATAACTTCGTGTTATGATTTTTGTTTTTCATGCTAAGGTTATCATAATCAATGAGTTTTGTACACCAAAAAATACTTGAAAATATTTATGTAATTAAAACTTTTGTTTCCTTCTGCTCAAACCCACTTATATACTAAATTGTTCAATATATACTTCTGTATGTGATCACAGTAGCTTGTAATTCATTAGTTTTATATGTTTTTAAATTTGATTTAGAAAAGAGCGTACAGAGAAGCATGTAGTTCCTTCAAAAATCTGTAAATATCATGCTTATTTCAAATTTTCGAGTCTGTGTGCTTAGTTCGAGTCCGAGTCCAAATATAAAATCAGCCTGCCAAGTTTGAGTCTAAGTCTGAGTCCAAAATCAGCTTGCCAAGTCTGTGATGAGTCCGAGTCTAGTAACCAGGTTATGGCAGCCAGAACACCTAAAAATAAGAGCTTTCTCAACAGTATGGTTGTAATGTCCCCATTTCCGGCATGATCACCTAGCGAGGAGAGAGTTAGCCTATTTACCATTCCCGTAGGCTAATTCATGTGGTAAGGGAATGTTTTGGTTGAGCTTTGGTTTGGAAGAGAGAACGATGCTAGACGCTTGGAGAATGGAAAGTTATTTTTATGGAGCTCAACTATTTTTCCTTGCAAAACGAAGTAGGGATTTGACTTTATATATTTTTGTGATATTTTTAGAAAAGTCAAAATTAATCAAATAATTTGCCAAGACGAAAAGTGACCCACTTGGAGAAGTGGAAAAAAAGAAAAAAAGGAGAAAATAAGGAAAACAAAACAAATGACAATAAATAATATTTTATTTAATAAAATATTATTATTTTTACTCCTAAAGTGGTTGCTCAAGGGTGAAGAGGGAAAATAATAAAATATTATTATTTTATTATCTCTATGTTGGTCACCCAACTTGAGAAAAATAAAAGGAAAATTAAAATAAAATATATTTCTTTGAAGGTGGACTTGAAATTGCATTAAAATGAATTGGAATTGGGCGCCCAAGTGAAGGATTATAAAATATGGAGTTTGGAGGTCATTTTCATCATGTTATGATATTGTCATTTGATATTTGGCGACTTTCTCTTGGCTGCAACTTTGTTTCAGCAATCTTCTAAGGACAAAAACCCTTAGAATTCGTGGTTTGGACGAAAACCCATCCCACAATGAGAGATGGATGCATTCGGGGTTCATTATTGAGCATAATTGCAGGTTTCTTTTGTATTTTGAAGCTTCAACCAGCTAGGGTTTGAAAGGAGATTGGCATATCAGCTAGAGTTTGAAATTTTGTTACAGGTTGAGGACATTTTGATTCAGATCTGAAGGTTTATTTGGCATATTTTTATCAACAAATGCATGGCTAGGGTTTGGAGGTGAAGCACCTTGTCTTGGAGGACAATTTGGTGATTGGCATTATCCATTATTATGCAGATTTTGTGTTTCAGACCTCTGCAAATTCATAACACGTTGCAGATCAGAGGGCTTGGTGGCATCTATTGGTGTTGCATTGACATATCTTACATCTAGGAATCCATCGCTCCATTCCTAAGCCTAGCCGCCACCTTTTGGAGGAGTTTAGGGTTTGTTTTAGCAAGGATTCTGCAATCAGATTTGTCACCAGCGTCTGCAGATCAGAAAACCAGTGTTAGAACAGAGGCATATCATTCATTCCATCATTGGTTATCCGTCTAACCTAGGCGGCTATCATTGGGAGTCATCACCTCATCTTGGAGAGGGTTTTTTTTGGTCATTGAGGACCACATTTGTAATCATCATCAGATCTGATTTGTGATCAGTCATGACTGTTATGTAATCGGCTTCCATTTATGTATGTGATTGGCATGATATTATCATCCAAGTATGTAATTGAAGTCACATCTTTCAAATCTTCAATTTGAAACTATCTATTTCATTTTCAGTCATCTATATTGTGTGATTTCTATGCAAATATGTTTCTATATTGTTATCACATCATGGCAAAAAACTTTATGCATTGAAACATTCAAAAACCTACGTTGCCGAATCGGCGGCTTTACACGCAACCACAAGACAGTTTTCCTTTTCATTCATTCATATTGTGATTTAAAACCTGATTTCCCTGCCATGTCTTGGATATTCTTTTCACTAGGTTAAAGAATTCAGAAGAGAATTTGGCATAAAATTGACCATAAATTAAAATAATACTTAGTTGACAGTTCGGCTGAAGTATAAAACTGATCTTGGAAATGCCTATACTCCAAAACAAATAGTTAATATACTTGGTACCACTTCTGGATACGTAATATTAAAACCTAGCAAAACTTGGAATCTTAAGTTAAGCATTATGCATCTTGACTGGGGTAGTGCAGGAACATTTAACAGTCAAATGGAGGAGATAGAGCTTTAAAGAAGAAGAGAAAGCAGCAGAGGACCAGGATTATAAAATTTTTAATGCAATGTCTGTACAGCAAGCAAAAATACGAAAAAAAAAAAATCTTTTGGTTATGAAAATCCAACAAAGAAACTAGAGTTTGAAAGTACTTGATACCTGTAGGAAACAACAGGATCCGATAGAGGGTCTTCTAAAAATTTTGAAATAAAGGCCCATGCTGTGTAAAAGTCTGGAATATCCCAATAAAACAAAATATCAGATGATCATTCAATTCCAAATAAAGATAAATCATTCAGGGAAATATTACCCTTACAAAGCACATACACAGATAAGCTTAATTAGACTGCATGTTGAAAATTTCCAAGAACCATTCATCAGGGTACAAATACATTCATGCACCCACATACATACAAGAAGGCTTATGCATGCATGCTCACGCAGACAAAATATGAGTTAGAATACATAGAAGACAAGTTCGAATACATAAAAAACAAGACATCCTATGTTTGGACTCTGAATGTAAGCTTTTACTGTTTCATAACAGCCACATAGCTTCATTTGTAGATTTTGTTCTTCAATTATCTGTGGGACTGTTTCTTAGTTCAATTTTCTTGATGGAATTTGGACCTGCATCTCCATTTAAAATAGAGGAACATTTTCCATGAATATTTTCCCAGCAACTTGATCCAATACAGAATACTCACAGATTCTCATGTTGTACAATTACCCTCACAATAATTGATTTTTTAAATGCTAATGCATCCCCGACATGTTTAGAAAAAAGCCATCATGTTGAATAATACCACAGAGAACTCTATCTCTACCAAAATAATACCACTATGGCAATCATACCTGTTGCCACAGCAAATGATATAGAATACAAATTGCAGGTGTGTTGTGGATAATCTTTCATGATGAGAGTACTGTGGCAAGAGAGTAGTGTTGCAGGTGTTTTAGGAACTTCAAAATCGTTGTGTAAGCTCGTGGATGCCAAGGAGGCCATGTAACATCGGTAATCAACCTTTTTGATAGTGGAACGACGAGTATTTTCTCTCTAGATCTGGAGTTTTTCACCCAATCAGTGTTTTCTCTAGGGGAATCAAGTTTCAATTTGTTGTGTATGTTTCTTGTGTTTTTTGTTAGTTGAGAACATCAACATTATTCCTTGATATGCACCATTGCTATGCTATTTTGATTACCATTAATGGTGTTTGTTAGTGTGTATTTGAGGGTGTTGATATAATTTTTAGTGAGAATCTGTTGCTGAAGTACAATGCATGAGCGGTATCCACCTTGTGTATGCATTGGCTAATAAACTATTAACTTTGCCCAATTTACATTTGCAATTCTTGTGACTAATGAAAATGCATGAAGGACTTCTCTATGCTCATCAGCTTTTGCAAAAATGCCATCAAGGTTATTCACACATTGGGATGATACCAAAAGATAGGTGTGAAACCATATCCAGGGAAGCTGCTACTCCTAACCAGACTCGTACCTACCCTTCTCTTACAAGGAATTACTCCTAACCAGACCTTTACCTACCTAGAAACTATTATCGGGGCCCAATGTGAAGAACAGACTTTACTACCCAGGGCCCCAACCTCCCAAGCCCTATCCCCACCCTAGCGGTGAGAAGTTGCCCCTATCTATTCTCTTCCCACTTTTCTACCTATTATCCAATTTGGGTGAGGAAGGAGATCCCCTGGAGATTTTACGTTACATAGGACCATCACATACTATAACATGTGGGAGAAATAATCATTTCAAAATTTCCAGGCATATGATCTTCAACACAACAGAATAGGGCTATTTCTCTATGAACCTTGTGAATGTTGTGGGTTTCTTCTTTAATCTTATTTGAAAGTAGTTGAATCAGTTTTGTTTTTTTTTTAAATGTATTTTGGTCTTTGATGTGGTATAGTTTAATATTTATTTGTATTGCGTATAGACTTTTAAATGGTTAATAATTATTTCAGAGTTTTGAGTTTTTGTTCATAAATCTTGTAAGATTTTTACATTTTCAACATATATGTATATTATTTTCTTTTTGTTTCATTGTTTCCCGAAACCCTCATGATATTTAAACAACTGGCATCTATCTCACAACGTTTGTGTTCAGCAAACATAAAATTCACCAAAACAAAATCATAATTAAATTTGACTAATATAAATCTAATCTAAATATTATAAACATATTAAATTAAAATTATTAAAAACATATAAATAAAAATTATATATAAAATATTGAAAATATTTATAATACTTGCATAATATATTAGATATATATAATTCCTAATATATAAACTTAAACAATGAAATTTATGAATGAAGTAATGTTAGTGGAGGGATCAAAAAGAATGACCAAAATGGAAAAATAAGGCAAATATAAATATCATAGTTACCAAGAGGTGTCTCCCACCCCCTGGGATGCGTCCAGGAGACTAGTACACGTCTCCTATCTTGGAGACTTGACTAGGTACGTCTCACTTCACAAGCGACTTCTGGTCACATCTCTTGCACGTCTCCAAGTACCCTGCATTAATAAAAAGGTGTCCACTTTTTTTCTTTTTCTACCTTTCATTTTCTTCGTCGTTTTCGCGCAAGCTCAGTGGATTCTTAATACTACCTCAGTACTAGTGTCTATAGTAACATATATACTGTGAGCTACATTAAATTGTTGCAATTAAGCTACAAATAATATATAAAGTAATATATATATTACTTTTATATTAATATTATTGTCTATAGCTATATGTATACTATTATACAGTAATATACTGTATAATAGTATATATATAGCTATAGACAGTAATATTAATATAAAAGTAATATATATAATATATATACTTATTACAAAACATATATATACTTATATTATTAAATTATATTATAATATAAATTATTTAATTATATTAAAAAATAAATGTAGTCTCCAAGTACCCCCTGTCTCCTATTTTCAAAAAAACAGACGTACTAGTACCGGTACTGGTCGTACATGTACCAGTACCGGTACAACCAGTACCGGCCTCCTGGCAACTATGATAAATATAATTGAGACACTTTTATCATAACAAACTATAGACTAAGAAGGACATGACAACAAAATTAAGATTACACCTCGAGTGTAGTAAAAAGTCAAGTCACCTTCCCTCTACAGCATAAAACAAATTTGTGCCTCAAATCCCCACAGTTGGAACTTGGATCCTTTGACTTGCTTTGAAATATACATGGCTCTCCTTTGTCACTTGTTGCAGATTCAATCATTGCTTACAATCGTTACTATTGCTTGCACTGCAAATGACAATAACATGCACATGTTAATTTATCGACGCTACTCAAATGTGGAATACTATCAAGGAAGCCCAAGTTGGACCATGGACAAACCCAGGGTCATCTCAACCCCGTACTTGAACCTAAACTAGATTTTAAAAAAACAACTAAACCCTCTTTTGTACGAATTTTAGGGTGAATTGAAACAGATTTTTTCGGTTTCCCTTCAGTTCGTCAGATTTTGAACTTCATGGATTAAATTTGGCAACTATACATAGATTGGCATCACCATCCTATTTCCTCATAACTATCGACATAACTTAGGCTCTTTCAAGGCTCTTCAACATAGCAACACAAAAAACTTAGATTGTATAGACACACAGAGATATGGAGATAGCTGACAGTCTATGACTAGGCACAAGAAAAAGATAAATTTGGTTCCTTGTCCATATCCTTATTGTTCTTCTAAAACCCATAGAAGAAGCATAATAATAAACTACTATGTTACCCGTTAAAATATATGAGACCATTAATGTATCAGAAGCGATGTCTTGGCTCCCAATAATATTTATTTCTTGTTCACTCAAGTTATAGTTTTTACACTAATTAATATCATTTGTAATGGATTATGATTGCTCTCTAGATCTACAAGTAATCCAGAAGCCCTAAAAAAGCCACCCCTTGACACCAAACTCTGAGTTCATGATAAAGCAATTATACATCTCCATGACTCAGACCAAGACTAGTATCAAGGCCAATCTTTGAAAATAATATTAGAGAAAATACCCGGTGCTCAATACCAAGGAAGCAAAAATCGTTTGGGGAAAAAATCAGCAAATCAAAAGTATAAGATTTTTTCCAAAAATCGTAAAAAAATCGAGTAAAAATCGTGAAAAAATCAGATATATATATAAAATTTTAGAATATATTAATATAAATATTATATTTTAATATTATAATATATAACTATTAATAATAATATTTATAATAAATATTAATAATATAATATTTATATTAATATATTATAATATAATATTATAATATATAACTATTTATATATATTATATTATAATTATTATTATATATTAATAATATTATATTATAATATATTAATATAATATTATATTTTAATATTATATTTTAATATTATAATATATAACTATCTATATATATCATATTATATTATTATTATATATTAATAATACTACATTAAAATATATCAATATAAATATTATATTTTAATATTATAATATATAAGTATTAATAATATAAATGTAATATATAAATTCCACTAATAATGAGATTAAATATATTTAAGATTTAAAACTACATATGAAATAAATTTTAATTAAGCTTTTGTATGTGAGCTCGGAATTGTCTCACGCCATAAAAAAATTTCACACAGGAAAATTTTCTAAACTCGTTGGTTTCCCTATCAGCCCACGAAGATAAATTCGGATTAAGTTCGGCAACCCGAAAAAAAATTCATCATTAAATTCCCCTAATATAAATTTGATTTTAATAATATTATATTAATATTACATTTTAAAATATATAATAATATTAAATGTTAAGTTTTTTAATAAAAATTCAATCTAAATAAAATAATACTTACTATTTAGTTAAGTTTTTTAATAAAAATTCAATCTAAATAAAATAATACGTAGTATTTAAAATGTTTTTTAAAAGTTTAAAACGAATGTATTAAATTTTATTAAAAAGAGTCGGAAGACAATAAATATAAATCTAAATAAATTAATTAAAAAAAACCTAGAAAACAACTACGGTAGCTGAACTTTTATAAAAAGTTTAATATAATCCAATTAATTAGCCGATAGGCTTTTTTATATGTGAGCATTACAGTGCTCGTAATTGTCTCACGCCGTAAAAAAATAAATGCCGGAAGATTTTCTAAACTCGTGGGTTGTTCCTATCGGCGTATTTTCTAAACTCGTATTTTCTATCAAATCAGCGACTTGGTAATTGAAGTAGCAGCGAACGGCGAAGTAGCAGTTTCATCGAAAGGTGAAGTAGCAGCAAACAGGTAAAACCCCTAACAAAAACGTCTTCGCTGACTCACGTGCAGTTAAAAACCCTACTAGCGATTTTTACCATTTTCTGATTTTAACTAGGGTTTAAATCGTAAATGACGCCGATTCGCAATTTTTATAAAAAATCGCGATTTAAAAACGATTTCTGCTTGAAATCCCAAGAGAGAATTTGATGTTTGAACACTGGAGAGTAACATGAAACTCAGGTAGAATGGTTAGAGTCAAGAACTTGCAAGGGAAACCAAACAACTGCATAAGGGGATGGACCAAATATAATATTTATTGCAATATTCTTTTTAGAAGAGGGAACATCAAGTGTGATGCCACTCATCAACCTCCATACACTGGCTCTATACAACTAAAACCATTATGCGGCACTGTCCAGACTATGTAGCTAATAAAAAAAAGACCTTTTGTGTTAAGGTGGAAGCCTAAATTGAAATCCCCATTTATGACAACACCTTGTGCCAACTTCATATTTAAATCAACAATTTCACAAACCACCAAAATATCTTTGTGACTACTATAGTGGGAACTCTTGGTCAAACTACCAAAGAATTGTTTCTAAAATGCAACTGTTAGTTGGGCTAAAGACATGTTTTGACAAAACCCTCAAAATCCATAAACTAAACACTAGCTAACATTTTTTTAAAAACCATACAACAAGGCATTGATGAATTATTTCAACTTCTTGTCTTTGAAATTTGTGTCCTCTATGGAGTTCATGCATATGTCAATTATTACGACTATACAGCCAACTTCTTCCTTAATAGTTCTTGTACAACCCAAACTGCAAATGGTCCTGATAGAAACCTAATGTATGGCCCTATCATGGACTTTTTACTGCAAAAACCCACTTTTGAGTTGGCTTTGACAATCATGCATGCCCAGGTAAGTTCTAACATCCAGCAATTGACTCTAACAACCACCCAACTAACACATGTAACACAGTAAAATATAAATATGAAATATTTTTATTGAAAACAGTTCAAGATATTCTATTTATAAGCAAAAGGTCTTTACAAAAACCAAACCCTAGACCTCTGTAATGTCCCCTTTTTCCTTGAGGGAGTTAGTCTATACTTGGTTCCCGTAGACTAACCAATGTGATAAGGGAACTCTGGAGTTCGTTTGGCTGTTTTCAGACACCTTGGCTGGGACTTACTATTTTTAGTAAGTTAGGGTTTGTGCCGGTTGGGGAAATTCAGAGTTGGAGGTGGAGCATTTTGATGAGACCTTTCCAACGATCTATTGTTCACAGGATTCCAAGTCCAATTGCTATTCCATTTTAGTCTGTAAGTTATACTTCATATTTAATAATGGGGTCTTTATATTATAAAGTTAGTGACTAGGAAAGCTATATAATGCAAAAATACTTGGACGCCACCTTAAGGAGGAATAAAGTTATTTTAAAGTGTTTTATCTTCCCCCCAAAAGTGATCGACCCTCATTGAGGAGATATAAGAGTTTAGAAAAAGGAAAAAAGGTATTCATTCATAACATTACATTTTGACTATGCTTTTGCTCTACAAGTTGAGGGTTTGGAGAAGATTTCCAGCCCTAACTCTTAGTGACGAAAACCACCATTAATTTCAATCTTCCGCAGGTGTGAGGGATCACCCAAGGGGACTCTTGGGCAGCCATACACAGTAGTTGCAGTTGTGCTTCAGTTTGATACACATTGACAGAGTTTTGAGATTAAAGATATATTCATCGCAGATTTTGTGTGCAGCTGTTAGGAAGTTCGGGAGTGACAGATTCCTTGCAGATTTAAGTGTTTTTTGGACTGCATTTTCTCACCCTTTGCAGGCTGTACATCTCCCATCTGCTGGCCGTACAGTTGCAGCCAGGCTGTACATCTTGGGAGGCATTTTGGTGGGGTTTCCTTGCAGATTTCCTTCACATGCTTGAGGTTGTTCTGGTATTAGGGAGCTGTTGACATTGTTAGATGATCATATTTCTTCATTGATGCATTGTATGTGATTTTACCCTCATGTATATTGCTGGTCCAACTACAGCAGCAGTCTGAAGATGAATATTTTGACATGGGTATGTGATGACAATTCATTTTATGTCATACTATGAACTGGGTCTTAATTGTATTGTTCATATCTATCATAGATTTTCTGGGTTTTCATTGCATGCTTGTATATCTACGTTATATTGAAAAAACATCACATGCAAAACAAAAAAAACCCCTTCTGCATCTTCCATCTAGTTCTGAAAGATCACATTCTAATAAAAATAACACAAATACAAAAAATAAAAAAATATACAAACAAGGGTGGCCCATGTCAACCTCACATAAGGTCTGGAAGAGAGCAGTTGCTAAGTGAAAAAGATGGATAACAAAGGATTATCAAAAAATTACATAAAAATGCTTTCCGGGAAAGCATAGTAGCAAAGACAGAAACATTAAACAAGATTAGAATACTTGAAAAAATTCAAAAAATCAAGAGTTTTAGGTTGTGATGAGCAGCAGCTGGTCAGGTTGATGGGCCTACATAGTTGTGATGTTTGACATGAGCAGAGAAGCTCCCTTTCTCCTTCCATTCAGCAATTTCAGCAGCAGACCAGTTTGTAGATCTGGTTGGTTTTGATAGCTTTGTTAGGATTGCTCAGTCATGTTGGAATCTCCTGTACAAATTTAGATTATGGAGAATGCTGCTAGAAAATAATAAAGTCAGAAAGAATTCTGCTCAGTTCTTGTTCTAGGTCTTTTGGTAGATCATATGATAGGCACTTCGTCATTCAACTAAAGCATCTTCTTCAAATCTGCTCTCAGCCTGATTGTAAAATCTTTGTAGCCATTCTATGCTATATTGTCTGTGTCAACCATTAGCATTTCAAGTGAGCTTAACACTTGTTGTATGGGAGACATATTTATCTACTGGAAATATTTTCAGTGAAATAGAAAGTGTTTCTTACAGCCATCTTTTATTTCCTGCCATTTATGTGACTCCGCTCTCTTATAGAATCTGTGTAATGTGGATTATTTTTTATGGGAATCTTTCAGATCTGTCAGGAATATACTAGCATTGTGTTAGCGCAATTGATCATAGCACCAATCATGGCAAATTGTATCGCAATTTTGTTTAATTCTTTTTCCATTTTTATATTATGTGAACTTTGAGTGTTAGTGAGGAATTCTGAACGTGGATTTTCTTACAAGCTTGAAAGAATCTCATCAGATTTGATGTTATCTTTTCATCTTTTTGCAAATCTGTAAATGCTTTAGATATGGGTATGGAAGCACGCAGGTTAGATTATATTTCTTTATCTAAATAAGTTCTGGTCTGATTTATGTGTGAATAGCTGTCTAAATTGTTAGTCACAAATTATGGGGCAATTAGACATTGAGGGTCCCGTTGATTATCAAATCTGGTGCATTCAATGTATTGTTTACCAATGACCACCTAAGAATTGTAAGTGAATCCACCTTGGTCTTGCAAAACCATCAGTGAGGGAAGTAGGCCCCACTCTAGCAGTTGTTTACTTAGTTCATTGCTATTTCTTGAGAAACGAGAAACATAATGAGAAAAAACAATTGTCCATAATCCAAGAAAGCCATTGCAAACAAAATGTCTTTTTCAAGAATGACATAGGGTGTTGAATTGAGCAACAATACACAGCTTCAGTTTGGATCCTGGAAAAGCATCTATGAATCTGCACATGAAAGGGTTTACTTTTAAGATCCAGACCCTATTTTCCATTTCTTCTATGGAGAAAGAGATTCTGGGTAAATTGACCATTCTGAGATAGCATCTATTTTCTTGTAGATGCTATAGAGGAAAGTTTTTTGCATAGTAATGAACAAACATCATGGACTGAATAACTTCATCTTATATAGCCTGGCCAAAGAAGACCCAATAGCAAATCTTATTGTGAATTCAAATGCCAAGCCATATGCAATTAACATCATCCTCCGGTGCATATAGAAACAAGTTATGTAGTGTGCCTTGATTGGTGGTGTTACAAGATCATGTCCAAAGAAACATGAAAAGCAATGTAAAAAGTTAAAAGAAAGAAAAACATAACAAAAGCAAAACTATTTATATATGTCAATAGCAAAGTTCATAAATAGATAAGCTCAAGGAGATTGCACATGAGAGCCCCTTGTCCAAGTCTAGACCACAACCATGTATACATGAAGGTTGATAAGTGTGCCACTTAATACAACCATCAACAGCTGCCAAATGTCCTATACTAACCAGAAAAAACAAAAAAATGTCATACACTAACCGAACTTAGATTTTGGCCAAGCACATGATTAATAATTACTTTGGTTTATTCCAAAAAACACTTTATTTAGTCTCCAAGGCCAACTCTACTACAAGAAGTCACTCCACATATGACAAACATAATATCTATTTTGGTGCCTACAGAAACAAACCAAGAAGCTTGTAATGTCCCCTTTTAGGATGTTCTTGATTTCCTAACCTGTACACAAGAATAACTACTAGAAAGGGACAATAGCACTATTAAAGATCAATTTAGTAATGAAATCAATGCATCATAATCATAATCAATAACAATGAACAAGAATGCAATGTTACTTGTGCGTACATATACTCAAATCCTACAATCAAAGACATTAACAACATATACCAATACATATATCCATTTATAATCATTAGGGTTAGCAATATCATAATCATAATCAAGGATAATGAACAAGTATATATATTCAGATGTATTTCTTTATACTTTGACCATGTTTAGGCCTCGTGATATACTTTGGGAATAGCAACGTCGAGCCTGGTCATTAATCTAGCCCAATCATCTACCCTAGCGGAGGAGGGGAAAATATTACGTTTAGGGTGTCAGATAATCGTACTCCACTGTCGTAGGCCCAAGGGTTTCATGCTCGCCCGGCAATACCACCACTTGGCCCAAAGGTGTCACAATCGCCCATCGATACCACCATTTGGGAGTCACATACCGTGTGAGCCATTTAAATAATAATAATAATAATAACAAACCGTATGTCCCTAACAACCCAAACGTCCTCTTAGGGGCAAAGGTGAAAGATTAAAAACGTGGCAAGGTCGCGCTCATCCTTCGTATATTTCATGAGTTAGGTAAGTATAACTATTTTAGAATAATCGTATGAGTTAGAGAGATCGTACCAATACGAGATTCGTCTCCTTGAATGATTTGAGATGCTCAAGTGATCCAATGGATCACCAATATAAGTATGTCCTTGATTTCTCACAAGGTTATTATATGGAATCCGAGATTCCTCTTATTTATGCTAGTGTTCCTATACTAGGAACTAATATATATATTATAACAATATCCACCAATAATGGCTGGATAGAGATGTTATTGCATCCTCTTTATGAATATTGCTGTCTTGGATGCTCTTTGAATTATATTGTATTGTATGATATTTTGAATGTAGTTTGAAAACTTTCCTTGGATTACTTGATCTGCTATGTGATGAATGATTATTGATTGTTGATTCATTCTTGATGCCCCATTGCTGATCCTTTGACCCACTATTTATATTTTTTAAGAGTCATTCTCTTGCCCAACCGTCAGCATCCTTCCAAAAGCTGTCACTTCTCATAGCAATCGCTTCCTTTTAAAATGCATGATAATCATTGTTTGTTTGATCGCTGTTTTGGTCTTAGCAAATCGTTGATCGCTGCTTTCATATCATATTTAATTGCTGCTTTGTCTGATGTTAATTGTTGCAGCCTTATAATGAATCGCTGCCCCTCTTATTACTTTGGACTTTGTCTTATGTGCTAAACATAGTCGCTGTCTTATGAGACTTGAAGTCATCCTTACTAATATTAATTTGTAATAAGATCTAATTTATATTTATATTATTATATTTTGTATTTATATTGATAATTATAATTTATATAATAATAATAATAATATTTAATATTTATTTATATATTTATAATTATAATAATATGTAATTATTAATATTTATATTTATATTAATAATTATATTTGTTATTTATATATATTATATTTATATTAATTTATAGTATTGCTTTAGGATTATATAGTATTTAAATATGTTTAATCTTTAATTTGAATGAATAGTACATAATCGATTCAATTATAATTTACTAATTTAGGGACATGACAAAGCTCAACTACAGCTATGAGGTGGCCATCAAGGAAAGCTTCCCTATTAGAGTTGGAGTTAGCTAAATATAGAAACAAGGAAGCAGAAATAGAAAAACAAATAAAGGCCAAAGATGTAGAGTGGCAAGCCAAGCTTATACCACAGTTTAACAATGCAAAGAAAGTGGTAGCATAAGCACTACACGTAGACAAAAGTTCATGCAGCTTGGAAAAAGGAGTTCTTCCCCTTCCTCCTTCCACAACCCTCAAGCACAACAACCACTGACTTATCCCACTACAGCCATGACTACAACATTCCTATGCAGCACAAGGCACCTACATCTCATGAAAGCACTGCTTCTCACAACAAGCTCAATCTTACTCAAGCTATTTGTCAAGGATGAAAGTTCTTGGCAGCAGGCATTCCTCACCTTCCTCTTCCCACAACCCTTGAGTACAACAACCACTTACTTATACCACTGCAGTCATGACTAAGACCATTCACATGCAGCACAAATTTGCCTGCAGCTCATGTGAACACTACTTCACAAGACAAGCTCCATATTACCCAAGGTAGTCATCAATGATGAAAATTTAGTCTAATTGGACGATAGATCTAGACCATGCTTTTGCAATAAGAGGTGTAACGAATAAATAAAGAAATGTGTTGTGTTATGATGTACAAGAGTTGTGTTCAGAGGAATGATAAAGTTGTTTTTTGTCATATAGATTGTTCCAACAAGATAGGTGGTTCCCCAACTATTATATCCATCCTCCATCCTATACATTGTAACATGCACATCACTGTAAGGCCACAAAAGACAAGGGTAGAATGGCCTAAGTATTGTACATTATTTGATTAATGCAGAAGACTTAATTTTCCGATTTCTTGTGTTCTGTGTATTATTTGTGCTACATTTTGTGTTATTCATGTAGGTTGGACTGGGTGTGTATGTAAGTTTCTCCAATTATGTTTCTATAGCACAACAATCCCGTTTCATCTCTATGGTCTAGATCATTAACTAACTTCATTCCAAAGCAACAAATAATTTTCTACATAAGATTAAAACTATTATTTTTATTGTTACAAAAAGGTTCTGCCAGTTTATCTCCCAAACTGCATATAAATTTCAATTGTGGACATTACATGAATCCAAAAGAAACAGGAGCATTCTAAAAAGAAAACAAATTGGTATTTCTCTGTAATAAAAGAACTGTCCATAACCTAACATCTAAGCCAAACACCTCAAATCATACTGGCCCAGATAAGTATCATGTCTCTTTAGTGCAGAAATCAAGTACTCACCTACAACATCACATTCACAAAGACATGCCAAGCTTTCAAGACCAAGAGCTTGAACAGTTGGGTTTTTGCTCTCAATGCAAGCCTGCAAACTCAAGCAAAAGAAAAAATGGAATGAACCAACCATTCTGACTTTTTATACAAATAGTAAAATGATTAGCCCTGAATGAATTGCCTCCGTACCTGAACCGACAATATAAGATCAACACCCCTGTCAGGATCCTTTTTGCACACATCTCGAACACAAGCTGCCATACTTATAACAAGGTCCATGTCCACTGTAAGAGCTGAAAAGACTTTTGGATCCAGGAATTTCTACAAAAACAAAATACAAATAACATTAACAAAATATAATGATAGTAGAAATGCAATACAAAGAACATGAATTCTGTAATCCTCTATAGACCATTTAAACAAGTATTAGAAAACATCCTATGAGTTTTTAATGCTTACCTAGCTTCTCGAGTTCCTTTATTTTTAGTTTTTAGCAGCTTTTGGAGTTTAGGATGCATTTAATAGAGTATTGAAGAGCTTTGCCTGAGCAGGCACGGGAAAGCAGTGCAACCACTATGGCTGGAGGGGTCATGCATGTTGAAATTCAGCCTTGCATGTGACAGAATTAGACTTTGCAGGTTGTAGTTTCATATTTTATTCATCTTTTATTTTATTTTTTGGGCTACAAGTTCATGGTTGATCCACATGGGTCTCTGGGTCCCTCTCAACACTCATTTAAACAAGTTGTACTTGTGTTCAATCGTCATGCTAATCATTCACTACATGATGTTCATGCAGTAAATATTCTTTCTGATCTGGATCCAAGGCAACAAATTTTTTTGGAAAAAACAAATGATTTTAAAATCAACAGCTGCCTCCCTCGAAGCACAAAGATTCCCACGGTTGTTTTTAATCTTGACTCTATGGTAGAGGATTTAGATTTTTTTCAAAGACATGCCCTTATTTGTAAATTCATGGGGGTTAGATTGAATATGAGGATTCTGGTAGATTTGGCTCACTAGTCGGTTGAAAGAAACATGGAGATAACCCTAGCTGCCAATGGTTATTTTTCGGTTACTTTTAATAATGTTTTGGACTATGCCCAGATTTTTGAAGGAGGCTCCTATTTCTTCAAACCTTTCAGGTCTTTTCATGAATCCCTGGCATCTAGATTTCATCCTCACAAAGGAATTCCCTTCCAAGATCACAGTTTGGATTCGTATCTTTGCCTTGCTACTGATTTTTTGGAAAGATGAATCCCTAAAAGTTTTGGGTGACTCATTGGGTTCTTATTTGGGCACTTAATAGATTACTGAGGAAAAAAAAATTCAAGTTACACCCAAATCTGTGTTGAAGAAGATTCATATAAACCCTTGCCTGGAACTCTTACTATTCAGGTGGTGGATTTTGTTTAGCATCAAGCCCAAGGTTATCAAGCCATCCCTTTCGGATGTAGGGAATGTCACCGTTATGGAAATATGTTCCCTGATTGTCCCTAGCTTAAATCCAATGATACTTCCAAGAGATTGGCACATGATGATAAAATATTAAAAAGGATAAATAACAAATTCAACACGGTAAGCTAGGGCTTAAATTTAGTCCTTCTAATGTTGATGGCTTCACCATGGTTCACAAGAAAGGTAAGGTTCTAAGTTGATGAATCGGATACGGGTTCGTGGGTACTGTACACCGTTACGGCAAAAAATATATGGGGCATTGGGTACATTTGGGTACGTCCATACAAGAAAAAGAAAATCATATATATATATGCAGCCTAAAAACAAGAATTACATTCAGAATGACATATCGTGCATATGCTAAACAAAACTACCATAAATGTTACACATTTGAAATACAATATACTAATTTCACATTCGATATCAATAACAATTTGTCAAAACTTGAATGTCATGATGGATATTCATTGTTCATTGGTTCAAATGTCAATTAAAATAATACAAGTAGTAATCAGTAATCAGCATCATATGGGTCATCATGAAGACCAATCAGCATCATCATTGACACTGTCAATACATGCTCCAGGTAGATGAGAAGAACCACATGCAGTATTGACACTGTCACTAAAAGTATGTTGGCTATCTGAGTCCACAAAAAGTGAAGATTCTGTGGCAGCTGAAAAATCCAAGTCAGATCGCTCTAGATCTACATCCGACAACTTTGTGCCCCCTTCCTTGTACTCATTTTGTTTGTGAGTAATAAGACGCAAGTTGGAATGCACATAAACTAACTCCTCTGACTTTCTGTCAATCGGTTGCGTTTCACTAAATGAATGGAGTATGTACTCCAATTCCACTCAAATGAAGAGTAACTAGCAACCTATTGAGGCAATGGCAAAGTGAGAGAGTTACGGTTATAAAATTGTAAATCAAACTTCAAATTTGTTTCAAAATTTTAAACTAACAGTAATAAATTATTATTTTAAAAATGAAAAACAATTTAAATTTCCAATTTAGAGAGTGCAATAAAAATTAAGAAACTTACTTGCAATAAAATTTTGATCACAAGAGTCTGCAATTGTGGTGATTTATGGCCATTGAGGTACCACCAAGCATGAGCATCCTTCCTATACCTGTCACAAAGAGCAAAAAATCTTTGATTATTGGAGGCTACAAGTTCAGCAAACTCATTTGTAACTACATCCTCCATTTCAAGATTGGGGAAGAGTTTAGTAAGTGCCTTCCTATACCCTTCATTGACTTCTGGATCTCTATATGGAGGCACCCTTGATGGTATAGCAAGAATCTCATCACTATAAAACTTGGGAGTCAATGCAAAGGCAATAAGATGTAGTGGGGTGGTAATTTTGTTCCACCGCTCAACACAAATTGTCTGCACCTCTTTGAAGAAAGTTTCTTCAAGATCTTGCTCTTTTTCATTTATGATGGACCTCATCTTCTCAATCATTAAGTCAATGCCATCATATACCTCTCCCAAACATGGAGTATCCATGTCAGCAAAACGGATCATACTCATGATGGGCTCGCTGAAACTAAGAAGATATTTCACGTGGTCCCACCAATTGTCATCTAGGATCATCCGCTTTACATTTGTTGCTCTGTCACTATTGGACTACCTCCATAGGGACCAACTTTGTCTAATGACCATGCTAGAAAGTGGCACCTTCACCTTCACAAGTTGTCTCAAGACGATTGTGTTGGATGCAAATCAGTTCTCAACAACCTATTAAAAAAAATTAAAACAAAGAGCAAAAGCATACTTAAATAACAAATTTTAAAAAATAAATTAGAAATTACTAATTACTAATTACTAAAGCGAAACATAAAATTTAAAAATTTAGTGTTTCAAATTTTCAATTACCTTCAACAACTCCAATTGCGAGAATGATCTAAAAATGGCTTGAGACATGTGATGGTTTGTGATGAACATTTGGATCTCTTCAGCCTCAACATAGACTTGTTTGATCCAATCTACTTTCCTACCCAACTTTTGTAGCATGAGGTTAAGCATGGACAACACATGGTGTCCAAAATATGTGTGAAAACTGTGTCTCCACCAACATATCAATTGCTCTACAATTCTTTGTGTTGTCCATTATGACTTGGACAACATTTTCAGGACCAACTTCTTGAATGCACTATATAAGGATGTCACCAATAAATTGTGCATCCTTCACTTGCCCCTCACAATCCACAACTTTCAAAAACATTGCCCCTTTAGGACACATTACAATCACATTGATTAGTAGTCGATTTCTTGTATCCTTCCATCCATCAGAAACAATGGACACCCCGTTTGTTTCCATGAATTCCTAATGGGAGCCAATGAAGTGTGTATAGAGTTTACCTCTTTTGTCAGTAGCGTGCTACGCACCTTCTCATAACCTAAGCCTTTGTACCCTTTTGGAGCCTCATTTACCTTTCTCAACATATCTTGCCAATATGTGGATCGAACAACATTGAAGGACAAACCGTTTGCATAGAGGCATCTTGCAAAACTTTGATTTGCAATCTCTCTAGCATCATTTTGAAATGCTCTCTCTAATGGACCCCTCCATTCCTACCCAAAAATGGGTAGCTCACTATTACAACATCTACGAAGGCACTAAGAGATGGTGAAGGAAGGGACCTTTGTGATCCCCTTCCTCTCCTCAAAGGATGGTTTGCGCTATGGGAAATTCTTGCATCTGCTTCCTCCTACTCTCTAATATATTATGCTATTTGATGAGGTGGCAAACAATTACCATCCGATCCTGGACATTCTTCGATTCCCATGTTTGAAATGGCACATAAATGGGCTTTCACTCGATTGTACAAGCTAGTATACTTCATCTTACAAGTAGTGCATATCCAAACATATGTCCCACCACCTCGAATATTCTGTATCATTTCTACATGCCTCCATAAAGGTGAACTTGGATTGGTTTTGAAGGTGGGTCGACCAATAAAGCTAGTACTGGCTGCCATTGCACCTTGTCTACAATAAATTCAAAAAACAAACATTGAACAATAAATAACAAATGTAAATTTATTTTGAATTTACAATTTTGCATACTATTTTCAATTTAAAAATTAAAATTAAAATTTATTGAATTATAAATTAATAATTATTATAACAAATTAGTAATTTAAATTATTATAACAAATTTCGTAGCCTCCAATATTAATTATTATTAAATATTAAATTATTAGTTAATAATTGTTATAAGAAATTAGTAATTTACATTGACAATTCAAATTACTAATTTACTAATAATAAATTATAAAGTAATAAATCCATATTATTATAAATTATAATTTATACTAATAACACGTTACCTAATATTAAAATTTTAATACATTCTATAATTAATATTCAATAATACTAAATAGTAACTATAATAATAATAATATATAAATTTTAAAATAATCACAATTCACAAACTACACCTATATAATTTTATAAATAAATTAATAATAAATACTAATATTAAATTGTTATTAATAATAAATTAAAATTAAAATATAAACTACTTATAACTATATAGTATACTACTATATAAATATTAAATTTTAGAAAAATGAGTTTAAACTTTATATAAAAAAATTTGAACTTCAAAAAATTCGAGATTCATACCTGGTAAGTCGCACTGGGTAGGGCACTCGCAGGACGAGCCCCGACAGAGCGTTGGCATATATTAAATTTGCTAGTCGCGAGTTGCAGGGCGTTGACATTGCAAACTAATAAAAATGACTTATTTTTTCCTTCATGCAACAGGGTTTGTTTCCTTCAGTCAGCGGGTAAAAATGACTTTAGATTAAAAAAGTCGTCGTGGAGTTTTAAAAACATTGCATTTTTTCAAACGAAAAAGTCAAAAAAAAATCGGTCAAAATCCTTCGAAAAACCACTGGAGTTGCCCTAAAACCGCCACATCAGCACCAGAAACTAATGGAAACGACCAGATTCGGGTGGAAACGGCCCGGGTTGTAGAATGCGGAATCCTACTCGAATTCACAAAGATTCAGGGACATACCGGTACCCAGAATTGCCAGGGGTGTTTGAATATTTGGCTACTTACGTAAAGTTCAATCCACTCCAAATCCTAGAGGACTTAAAGCTAGTAATAGAAATAAAAATAGGTTTGAATTTTTGGGAAGAATCCCCACCAGATTTCAAGATGATCATGATGAAAACAAGGAATGGCTTTCATCACAGGAATGATGAAATTATGCAAGTTCAAGAAAGTCAAGGAAAACTATGCTAATTTTTCATCTAATAAGCAAGATCGTACAACACAAGACCTTCAACTTTCAAGGATTTCTGGGGAGATTCAGGATATGCTTGTTGCCATAGCTAATGTGCACCATGCCCCTTTGGTGTCAAGTAAATCTACTGTTTATGCCCAAAACTCTCTTTTTACTCCTAACAATTCTCAAACTCTTGAAGCTTAGGAGAATCTTCTTGCCTTTGAAAAGATAGAACGTGTGCCTAAAACCCCTATCATGGACTTTCATAAACAAGAAAATTTGTTTGTTTTTCATATAGAAGATAACTTGAAAATAGAATCTTTCAAAGAAAATAAGAAAAAAGAGCCTTCTACCTAGGCTTTAAGTATTAAACACCGACTAAAAAACAGGGGAGGCAAGATGGACTCAAAGCAAGTCATAAGATTGACCATGATAAGACCAAGTATTTGGGAGAACACTTATTGGCTTTAGGTCTTCTCAATCAACTAGACTCATCCCTCCATCACCCATCTCAACCATGATTATTTCCTAGAATGAGAGAGGACTTGGCACTAGACCCAGAAAGAATGCTATTAGAATAATGATTAAAGAATCTAATCCTTTTATGCTATTAATTCAAGAATCTAAGTTTCCCAAAGAATCCACTGAAAAATTTGACTACAATATTGGTAGATGCTGGGAAAGCATTGCTATATCAGCCCATGGTCTATCTAGTGGTCTTATATGTGTGCTTGGGATTCTAGATATTTTTTCCAAAAAAATTATTAAGTTGCAATGGTGGTCTCTCTTTAGAAGAGTTTCTCACAACCAGCAATATGAGTGTCTCGATCACTTACTGTTATACACCCCAAGATCTCCAAGGTAAGGCTTAAACTTTGAGATAATTTGCAAGTTCATAAAGGAGCTTCTCCTTAGGATTATACTTAGATCATTGGAAGTGACTTCAATGTTGTGGTATCCCTTAATGAAAAAAGGGTGGACATCCTACCCTCGCTCATGTCGATCTTCTCCAACAAAACATTAATTACCTTCAATTAATGGATATCCCTTCAAGCAATGGCTCTTACACTTGGAACAATTGGAGAATTCAGGAAACCTTCATTGCACAACATTTGGAATGATTTTTGGTTACTGATTCTTTGCCTTCTCAACACCTTAGGATTGCTTTATCCATCCTGGATAATGCGAGTTTAGATCACTGGCCCATACCTTTCCACTAGAAATGAAGCCACGAAATACCCCTTTTACATTTCAACTCATGGTAAAAGAAAATGACCTGAAAGATAAGATTAGATTATGGTGGCAAGAAGGTAACATTATGCAAAGGAAAAGAAGTATTTTTTCTACATTGGCAAAAATCTAAGGATATACTCAAGTGCAGGGCTTAAGTCAAGATCTCTTAACTCAAGAATCTAAACTCCAGAATGAATTAGAAAAAACTAAGCTTCAAGAGGAAATCATGTGGCAACAAAAATCTCATGCTAAATGGTTACAGGCGGGGGATTGGAATTCTTCTTTCTTCCATCACTCTTTTGTGGCTCAAAAACATTCTTATGCCTCTATTGAATCATTTTCTCCCATAATTCTCCTCTTTCTGCCATGTTAGTCTCTTCTACCCCCAATTCTGAAGATGAAAACTCTACTTCTATATTCTCAGGAAACTGGAATCTTTTTCTGATTTCCCTTTGATAATATCTATTTTCTCTGTCACTGTGATGCATATGAAATATAGCTTTGCAACAAATGGTTATCTTTTGCACAAGCTAGCAAGATCACCAACTTTGATACCTATGCAATGTCCCTAACCGGACTTTTAGCCAAAATAATCAAATCTTTACAATCAACACAAACCCAAGTCCTTTTTTATCACCAAAATCCCGATGTGGGTAAGGTGAGAGGATACGGAAATCGAGATGTGGACAAGATAGTAAATAATGCAGCTTACCGATAGCAATGACTAGTTTACAATCAATGCCCAAACAAACGGATAGATTAAAGATGCTCAAGCAAAACTAGCTGGTTTACAACTACAGATCGGGTCAATGCCGCAATGGTAGACTACAAGCCAATCTGGATCAACGCCAAATTGGTGGATAATGAATGCAAACGCTTGGCAGCTACACCATCCAATTGCTGATCACAATGCAAAGTAAGAATTAAAATAAATCCGACAGAAGACCTTCCGAATCATTACAAGTGATAGACAACTTCAATCTGATGGTAAACGGCACAGAGATTACAATATATAACCAGCTGAAACTCTTACTGATTAATCTTCAGATTTGTTACTTGTGAAATCACTTGAATGTAAAGTCAAATAGAAGATTTAAACAGATATTCGAGGTATATTTTAACATCATAAATCTGCAACTAAGTTCACAAAAAACTGACCTTCCTTACTGTTGTACAGCCTTATATTGCTATCTAAAATATGCCAAATCTGGTACTTCACCACTAAGACAACCCAAGATGCTTACCAAAATTTGGTACAACTCATTCCCATAGTGGTACCACTCTATATTCTCCTTTAAAAAGATGCAACTCCTTACAAATATTAATCACCCACTTTATTTAAGCTTGTATGGTATGCTAAGTTGGGCGGCCAACATATAGGTAGCACCGTAGCGGTACTGCCCCCACTTTGTATAAAATATTAACTTTATGAGAGGCGGCTGATATAGAGTTTGGTACAGCCTGCTTAGGGCTGTAACATCCTCACAAATTAATGATTAATATTTGCAAGCAAATTAATAACATTTCCATCTATAATCTAAATCTCACATAGCAATCTTAAATAACTTCATAATAAATCTGGGACTTCACCCACAAACTAGAAAAATCCACACAATATAGAAATTTGGAAAAATAGCACACATATTTTTTGTATTTTATGAATATATGAAAGCACACCACACCAACAGAACAAAAAACTTCACACCAACAACACAATCTAAAAATACAATGTGATCAACTCAATAGAAATCCTTGGATGGAATTTCTCCTTCAAAATGGAGAGGTTTCGTCTTCAATCCCACTTGCCAGTAGGGTTTTCATCCTGTGCCAAGAAATGAACACAAGGCTCAATTTCAAATATAAGAGTTTTCGGATAATTTTAGGGAGAGTTGGAAATGAGCCTTCAATCCCTTTTTATAGACTCTCAAGGAATTAAAATCAAAATATTTACTTTTCCCTCCCAAAAATCTAATTTTAAATTGACTTTAGTAACTCTACCCAAAAATATTAACTAATTAAAATAACACTAAGCGTTACAAAGGCCTTATTGTGTCTTATTTAGATGGCCTAGAAATAATAAATAAAGTGGCATTTTACAATATTAACAAAAATGACAATAAGACCGACTTTAATTATCAATAAAATAACTTCCCTAACCCAAACCATTAACCTACGAGAAATTAGAAAATAGGTTAAGAGATCATGTTGCACACCTAGGGGTGAAAAGGAGACATGATAGTCACAAATGCAGCTCCAGTTTGCAGGTCAATGGGTATGCTTATTCATGCCACCTACAAAGACATCTTTTGGATACCTTGTGTTCATGCACTAAACAATGTGTTGAAAAACATTGGGTAGGTAGAGTATCAAACAAATAGTGCCTAACGCTAGGGATATGCAAATGTTCAAAGTTCAAGCTTTATCTACAGCCATGATCCATAAATTTCATGGATATTCAATTGAAAGTCCTAATATGGATTTCTTTACAAAGCCTTTTTGCTCATAGTTTCTATGCTTATTTGAACAACTTTAAAGGTGATGCAGAGGGAAAGGAATTTGCAGCAAAAGTACAATAATCAATGACTTGTTTCACAAATTGTCTCATCCTAGTAGCCCTGTTTTAAGACAAATCTGATGCGACAGCAATTTGTATGAAGGTTATTGGGAATCTAAGCACACTTTCAGATACCCTTTATGGAGATACAACTCATCCTATAGTGGCAGCCTCCAATCTGAAATGTAAACCCTTAAAATGGACAAATATCAGTCCTAATTAGCCCCCCTAGGTCTCCAAAATTGGGGTTTTGAGAGATAACACCCTCACACATGCCAAAATGGTACAAAACCTACTAGAACAAGTGGAGTAGGTTGACACAGACCTACAGAACCAATTTCATCAGTTGGGGAGGTGTTTAACCCCCGAAACTCCAAAATTCCTCTTTCTTCTCTAGGTAGGGTTTTGACCGGGCAGCGAAGGTAAAAAATTGATTTGAGTTATTTTTTAGTTTCAAGACCTCTAACCAAGTGCATTAGGTCTGTATTCATCTTTGACATCTCCAAGTACCAATTGGAGTTCCTAAAATTCTTACAACACCTGAAATTCACAGTTTATCAGTCAAAAAGTACCAAAAAATGCACTTGTACAGCCCAGCTTTGAAAGAATGACTAAAATCCTCTGATTTAATGATTGAAATTAATTCATTTCACATGGAGAATGATGACAAACTAACTAATAATGCTGCAAACACAAGAAAATTAGACAGCAATGCTTCAAATCTATTTATTTTGCAAAAATGAAGGTCTAAAACCCCTGTTCACGTACTGCCAGCATACCTGCAACAAAAAAACTCAACTTTCTCTTCCAAAGGATGCCAAAAACTAACTTTTTTCAATGTTTTTGAAAGTGCTATATCATCCCTAACTACCTACCCCATGCCCTTACAAACCATAATTCACTAACTATGCATTAAAATCTATCATTAGGTGCTTGGGGCTGAGTTACACACCAGAATTTGAAATTTTAAATTTATGAAATCTTATTTATTCAAACCTAACTAGATACCTCCTAACATGTAATTTAACACCTAACACAACATATAATGCAAACCTAGAACAAAAATTAAATGATGCTCTTGCATCAAAAGGCTTCATACCAACATGTAAATACAACTACGGCTGATTTCTAACATCTTAAAATCTTTATGCAACAGTTAACATGCACCTATACATGCCTACAACAATTGCATCCATCAATTCACACTCCAAAGCATATTACCAGTACACATCTAAACGCTTAAACCAAAGTAGCATTACTCAAGATTGGGACTGACTCTACAAACCAAAAGTATAATTGCAATTTAATTAATTGGGGATTAAAGCTGCGAAACTTTGGGAAATTAAAAAACGCTGAAAAAATCATATAAGAAAGGAAAAACATTGTTTGTTACTTAATGCCAAATATATTACATAGGGACAAAGAGAAACAAAATAAGAGTCTAGACATGAAATATTGAATTTTTTCATTAAGTTTTCCAACTCGACTAGTTTAAGTACATGGTTTTTCTCTAAGTTTGAGTTCGAAACTAGAAATCCATTACAACTTTGAACTTAGTAAATTATAAAATAATAATATAATATTAAATTAACAAAACAAAGCAAGAACCTATGAGGCTACAATTCACTAGGAGGCTACAAAACATAATGTTGAAGCTACAACATCCTAACTCACATGCCCTTAATTGTGGTCACATTCATCAAATGCCTCCTTCAAGATGGCCAAGTCCACGTCATCAAGCAATGGCCCTATAAGTCCAAACAAGGCATACAAGCCTGCATGGCAGTCCGATGATGATGTGGTAGTCCATCTCACGACCCTCGAAAGTGTGAATCATACTTCTCTCAACAATATCATGTTTGTTGATGCATCCACCAACCTCTTTAGCCCCTAACCCACCTTGTTCAACCTCTGAGCTCATTTTCTAGGTCTTGGGCTTTGCCTATCGAACCTTTTCAATCCTCCTCCAAAGGATCACCCTATAGACCTTTAGGGTTGCTCGGGCAACTTGTCTTCAAGTTGTACGATCGCCCGAGAAACCAGCCCTAGCAAAAGGGACGACCCTATCATTTTTGGATGTACATGAGTTCTTTCAGTTCCATTTTTTCTTCTTGATATATAGCTTATGTGAGGCTCACCCTATAGACCTTTAGGGTCACCCGGGCAACCTGTCTTGTCGTTTTTGGATGTGTGTGAGTTCTTTCATTTCCGACTTTTCTTCTTGATTTTTAGTTTGTTTTTCCTCACCTTTTTCCATGCTAACTGATTCTTCTCACTTTCTTTTTAATTTAAACACTTGTTCAATTCTTATCTCCTCATGAAAGTTGCCAAATTAACTTCCTCTTCTCTCTCAGTTTTCTTCAGTCTTCTTGTTTCATTCTTATTTTCTCTTCTAGGCAACTTTCTCATTTCGACTTTTGTTATCTCATCCTTATGAGATTATCTCTTCTCATTCTTCACCTATAAATACCCCTCCCCTCTTCATTGTTTGAGATATATGAATGCATTTATCTCATGCATTCACAAGCTTCATCTCAACCAAGCTTCTTGCTATACTTTAAGAGCGTTTTATTTCTTTGTTTTAGTTTTAGTTTTGCAGAGCTTCAAAGCTTTCCCTTTAGGAGATTGTTTTCATGTGTTCTTGTCTTGCAAGCTTATACATAGCAAACCCATTAGCATACTTATGCTCTTCACAGAACCTTGAGAGCCTTTTCTTTCTTTCCATTTATTCGAGCTTCTAAGCTTCTTTCATTGCAAATTTTCTCAAATCCCCATTTCTTCTTGTCATCGAACGGAGGACCCAATTGCTACAGAGAAGGTTACCACAAAGTTAGATCTTTAAGGACACGGGCCTAGCACCGATGCCTTTAGAATGTACTATAGGTTCCTTATTGCTTTTTAGATTAGGAATAGTAATTACCAAATGCTCTTGCCCTTGGGGAAGTAAAACTTTTTTTCTTTTGATTTTATTGTTTTTTCTAGATATAGATTTAATCTTTTGCATTGTTAAATTAATTGCAAATTTCATTTGTTAGAATAATTTCATCTCAAAATCAATCTCGAAAACACAAAAACATAGACAAATTGCATTAAGAAAAGTCATTTAAATTTGCATTCATATTTCCTTTTTCTTAGTACTTAGATCATCTCAAAATCAGAAAAGAACAAAAAGAAGCTTGCATGCATTTAGCATTATTTGCATTTAACAACTCATTCAAACTTGAAAACCAAAATAGACAGAAGGCCTCGATCATATCACAAGACAAACAACCAAAACCATCAACTTAAAAAACCGATCAAAGAAACACTCGATTCAATCACAAGGTCAACAAATCAAAACAAGCATTCAAATCAAACATCCATCTTCTCCACTAAGCACTCGATGTGCCCAAGTGTGAATGAAGATTGGATTCACAACATCTTAGAGGAAATCAAGGAAAATCTCCCCACTCGAGTAAATCCAACAGAGGAAACTACCCAAGAACAAGAAGAGATCCCGAGGCTAATCCAACAGGAAAACGAAGAACAAAGACAGAGCGGAGTTATGCAACCAAGAATTAAAGTTCCTTGAGGAACTAATCGATACTGAACAAAGGAGACTAGATGCTTTTCGCCTCTTTGCTGCAAATGAGTTCAACAAACTTAAAGCAACAAATCCTCCCAAACACAACCCCCATCCAACAATTTTAACATCAAGGATTCAATCAAAACAATCGCAACAACAATTAACAAAACACAAACGTGATCAACCCAACTGTGATCTACGACATTCTACTCCCTCAAGAACAGGACACCCCCTTAGTTTCCTTGTCGCACGACTAGCTTCTGCCACGAGAGTAGGACTGACTGGGAGGTCGTCTTTGCAAATATATAGTTCATGTGCTACGTCAAAATTTATCTCACCCACATTCAATCTAAGTCAATTCTAAACAACACAGGCCCATCATCTTTTGTAATCCATTCTGAGTTTAGATCAATCTCATCAAGGTCAATCAATTGATCATCCTCATGTTGCATGATATTATCAAGGCATAAGTTAATGATATAAAATATGTCCATTATGAAACAGAGTCAAATTGACTCAAATTTGCAAGTTAACAATAATTAGAATTTAATAGTTTAACTTAGTATTTTTTTTACCTTAATTATTCTTGAGTTGAGGCAGGGGTCGTAGTAAACAAAAAAAAAAAACTCATTTTCTTCTGAATCAAATTGTTACATTTCTTAATGTCTATGTGTTCAAACACTTTCCAAGAACACTCTCAAGTGCTAGAATAACAAAGCTAGTGGCTCAATATCCACAATGTCATCTATCATAGGGATTTGCTTGCCCTCCCAAAAAATCCCTCCATCACCCTAACAAAAACCAAAACTTATCAATATTCTATAACCCTATCTTTAATGTATTTCCAAATTCAAACTTTCAAAGAGAGAAAGGTAAAACCGAATTGCAAATACCTGGTTTCAAATTCGTCCTAGAGTCTACAACACACATTTGCAAAGAATCCCTTTGCCTGTTGATACATATGCAACTTCAATAGTTACCTATCACTACTTTGCATCAAGGACAATTTCTCAAAGTACTCAAAGGGCCCCTATGTTCCCTCTACATCTTTGAAAAACTCTCTATAAAACAACATTGGATTAGATAATAACTAGCTGCATGGAGGTAGCAATGCATTTACCAATCCCATTTGCCATTATTGATCTCCCATAATGGTATGTGTTTCTCCTCCTTAGCGCTATATCCTTGGCCTCATAGAAATAGTCCATGGGGGATTTTTTTCCCATCAACTAGTCTTAAAACTGAGTGATAACTCCAAAATTTGCATCGATTGTGTATCCAACCAAAAACAAATGTCACAACAGTCCTACCATCCAAGTGACCAGCAAAGCTAGATTCAACCTACTCAGTTGAAATAAACATTCATTTCAAATTCATCTTCTGTGCACACAACATATGCAAATGTAAGGAAATGGGTAGCAAATCTTGTTAGCCCTAGGCGATCAAGTTCCTTTCCATTTGTGACAGTGTGCATAATATCGAGCAACCTAGAGCAATTGTAGATAGAATTTATAATGATTCTTCCCCTCTCCAATAAAAATTTAACTCATGGCATTTTGTCAATGTCTTCCAAGGTTAAATCAAGACAAAGTGCCTCACATGGGTTCCAAAACAATGTGAGATACTTCTCCATCAAAAGTTTCCCACCAGTCACACAACTAGGTGCATACAAATTTTAAGGAAAATTGTGCCAATCTCTAATGCCCACAAGGAAATTCTATCCATCCACACATCTGACATGCTTGTGCACCATATCTTTGCATGCTCCTTGTGATGCTTGGCAAGGGCACCACTCACACCTTCCACTACATCTCACAATGTCATTCCTAATGAGTAGGCTTTGATACCAAAACCCACAATTGCAATTGCATTGACCATTCCTTGCCAATATGGAGACCTAGCAATGTTGAATGTGGGGCTAGAATAGTACCAAAAATTGGCAATGGCCATGCATGATCTAAAGATGGTTGTGCATGTTCAAATTTCAATCATAATGCATAATTTCCTAATGCTAAACAACACTAAATTAAACATACAAATAATTGAAATTAAACATACAAATAATTGAAATTAAACAACGGAAATGACGAACACAAGTACAAACAATTTACAGTTACACCTATAATCTGCTTCACATTCCTTCGAAAACTTACAAGGCAACCTCCACAACTGATGTTACAACTACACGAAATTATTACATTGTATTGAGTTAATAATTTTCTATCTTGCCTCTACCTTTATACAATTTAGCTAAAAATCTAATCTTCCAATAAAGCGATCTTATCTCTCAAAAATAAAGCAAAAGAAAGCAACCTTATCTCACACAGGAGATGACTTGGAAGATAAGTCTAAATCATTAGTGCTTTTGCACTTTATTAGACTTAATTAACTAAATAAAAGATCTCACTTTAATCACTAAGTAAATTACAAAATAGAAATAACTTGAACTAGTTGCACGTTCACACTAAACCTGTTCAAAAGTTCTGAATTGAGCAAAAAAACTCAACACTCCCTCTTAGCAAAGAAGGAATTCTACATCAACTACCTATTGATCCACTGCTTCGTGAACGTTGGAAGACTCAATGATGGTACTCATCAATACTATGTAGTTAGGAAACTTCTTCGAAGGCCTACTCTCCCTGAATGTGCTCCTAAGAGCTTCAACATGCACCTGAGCATCCCTCAATGTTTGTTCAAACCATCAAGGTCTCCAAACAGAAGAAGAAGGGGCTAAAGTTTCTCCCTCCACACCTGAATGTTGC